>JARQOD010000001.1:384419886-384584137 GCA_033576555.1 Oophaga sylvatica | reverse complement strand
GGGATTGCAGTAAAGTGCCCTTCCTATCCTTTTCTATTTAGTTAGTTTGGGCCCCAACGTTTGCTCATACTATTTTCTGTCTGTGTCTGTATTTCTTCTTGTCTAACCGCCATTACATTTTTGGGGGCTTTCTGTTATCTTTGGGGTTCTGCTCCGGGGCAGATGCTTTCCTATTTCTATCTTTAGGTGTAGTTAGTTTTCTCAGGCTGTGACGAGGCGTCTAGGACCAACGTAGGAACGCTCCACGGCTGCCTTAGTTGTTGTGGTTAGTCAGGGTACTGCAATCTCATAGTTTTCCAACTGCTTGGTGTATTGCCTTTTTTGCCTGCACTCCTCAGCTACCGAAAACATAACAATCCAGTGTTTGCCACGCTGTCATGTGTATGACAGTCCGGCAAAACCGTTTTTGATCGGCGGTTTAAATCATTTACAGCCAGTCAGATAGCTGCAGTTCCCAACTGTCAAAAGACAGCGTGAGCACTTAGCTGTAATCGGCGGACGGCGTTATAAAGCTTACCTCTTGTCACTGGCTTTAGTGATGGGACTACTGCTCCCTTCAGCCAACTCCTGCTGCTGCTAATAACAGTGAGAACAAGACCCGATGATGTGAGTATATATCAGCCGGCGCCTGTGCAGTTAATAATAGAAAAACAAAAAACTGTGGGCTCCCCTGTATTTTGATGACCAGCCAGCAAAATTCGCAACTGGGAGCTGCAACCCTCAGCTCTCTGCTTCAGCATGGCTGGATATCAAGAATAGAGGGATGCCACGCTATATTTTTTAATTATTTAAATAAATTTAAAAAAATATGGTGTGGGGTTTCTCCATTTTCGACAACAGCCAAGCTAAAGCAAAAAGCTGGGGACTGGAATTTTTCTGTGCCCGAACAGTAGATGTTCAGTACGGACACCGAACGTTACTGTTCAGGTTCCCCCATCTCTACACTAGTGCCATCATAATATTATGGTAATTGCCATACTTGTCTACAGACAAATCACTAACACCTTTGATGCCTACTGGCCATCAGAGCTTGCCTTTGACACAAATGGTAAAATTCATTATTGCATTTGCCCTTTTTTGTTTCCTTTTTCATTTGCACCTTCATCTTTCTTTAATTGAGACTGTTTTTTTAAAGTTCATCAATGTGTGTGTGTTTTGGGATTTCCAGACATTTTCAGCTGATTTTTCTTTAGAAATCACAACAGTTTTACAGAGAGTTATTTCAGTCCGCCCTGGAGTGATTTTATGCACTCCTGAATTTTTTTCGTAACCTGTGCGACATTTAGCAGAACAAGTGACTTTATGCAGTTAAAAAATGTGCAAGAAAAGTAAACAATAAAGAGCATTTTCAATTTTCTACAAAATTCAGGAAACTGCATGAACCCTTTATAAGAATTTGGTGCAAAAAATGTCAATGAATACAGTAAAACATAAAAAAGAAAAGAGAGTTAAAAAAAACATCTAATGAATTGGATCCTAAGATTTTTTTACTTCAAACTAGTTATGGCAATGCCATGGACTTACCACCAACCATCCTGAATATCAACGTTTTTCATGGACTCTAAGGAAGGTGTTTTGTTTGCCAGTCTTAATAAAAGGTAAGAGTTAAGACTTCTCAATGTGTTGTATACCAGAAAACTACGAAAACTCCATCTATTCGAGTGTGCTTGCCTTTACGCTAATCGTGCCACAATATTATGGTAATGCTATGTTCCTCGATGGACATACCACCAACCCTACTACTATTACTGGCCATCAGAGTTTTTTTTCATCCAAGACCTTTGAAGTCATCACACAGAACTTTGTCAAGATTTTTTTCAGTGTCATGTTACTTGTTTTATCTCATTAGGATTCACCATGAGAATCCAGTGAAGACACGAACATTTTGTCAATCCTTACTACGCACTTTCATAGTAAATTCTGTTGACCTTACCTGTCACCTTGAAGACATTATCAGATTTTCAACTCAATTATTTGAACATTTCTTGCCGTGCTCTTGAATAATTCCTATGAACTGCTTGAGAAAGTTACCAAATTTGTCTCTCAAGAATAACGAGATTCCTGACTTCGCGCTACATGACCCCAGAGTACGAGCGAGAGTCATGCAATTTTTTTTTAAAGTCACCTAATGAAAACGACCGTAAAATGATCAGCGGCCTTTTATTAGTTTATAAGACTTGAACTCTTCATGATGAATATTTCAACACATGTAAAATGCAATTATATTCAAGCAGTCAGGTCGGAATTCTCCGTAGGACACGTTTCTTGGGAACACCCCATTGTGGGTTAAGTTGGAAAATATGAAGAACACGTAGATTTTCATTGTCTTCATCAAGGTTTACAGTTCTTGTGACCTCAAAGGGGAAAATAATGCTGATCTCATCTGACATCTCCTATGTCATGCACATGGCCATATTACAGCATGATACAACTCCATGCAACCTGTGGGTCCTATTCGGTACATAGAAATTCATCTGGTCCATCATAACATGAGAATGATTTAATGTAGCCTCTAACATTATGAAACGCCTTAGATGCTGCAGTTACTATTGCACCTAAGGGATTATATGATCGAAAAATAACTTTACTGGTTTTTGATCAGTGCCAGGAGTCCAAACTATCACTATTAGAATACTGGTCCCACACAATCTAATGCTAGTTGAAAAACAAATACAGATAGTATCATTCTCCTTGGGCTCAAACTTCAGCTCCCATCTCAGTGTCTCTGTTGATATCTGGTGTACCATAATAAATTATATTGTGGTACCGTGTTAGCAGAAAATCGATGTGAATACTTCTCCGTCCAATTATGACAAGAGCATTCTTAAAGTGATACTTTATTGGCTAACCAGAACATATAATTTTTGGTTAGCCAATAAAGGTATCACTTTAAGAATGCTCTTGTCATAATTGGACGGAGAAGTATTCACATCTGTTGATATCACAATGACAGTCCCCATCACTGCTGCAGCCCGTCACTGAGCTCGGTGCTCATGACATCAACATCAGTAAAGACTCTGAGCTCAGTGATGAGCCCAAAACACGGAGGACAGGAGCAGCAGAGGGAGGCAGGTGCCTGATCCGTGCCTCAGTGAGTCCCGTGGATGTTTCTCACACACCAAAGGCCACTCTATGGAGGCTCGGAAGGACCACCCACAAGGAACAAAGCAGCATCAAAATCCAAAAATCCAAGGCACCAAAAACTTCTCATAGGGATGAATATCACTTTTATTCTGTCATTAAAAGCATACGGCAGTGATTACAAATGAGGTAGAGGGAAAAAGCCACGTTTCAGCCAGAATAGGCCTTTTTCAAGCCAAAATTACAAGTGTCAAAACGTTATGGCTGATTTTTGAAACTTGTAATTTTGGCCTTTCATGGCTTTTTCCATCTACCTCATTTGTAATCACTGCCATATGCTTTTAAAGACAGAACACAAGTTATACTTTATATCTATGAGAAGTTTCTGCTGCCTCGAAATATTTTGGATTTTGATTCTGATCAATGTCTCGTGCACAAAAGTGTTATCTGGATATCAGCTTCGTACAGTGCACCCTTAAATCTCCTGAATGGGCACCATATAAAAACAATACAAGACGGCTGGTAGAGTATAAGGGGGGAGATTTACCATATATCTTTTTTTTCTTATCCACCATCTCATTTCAAGAGACATAACTTTTTTTTTTTCTATGAAATTGCAGTTATTGTGGAGGCAAATCATCGGGTTCAAATTGCATTTCTGTACAATTCTGTAACATTTCTTACAGTTTATTTAATTTTTTGTCTTTTGGTAGCTACAATTTTTCTTTTTTGCTGTTTCTTTTGAATGTTTTTCATGCACTTTATTTCGAACCACATAAGCCCCATGCTGTGCTACCTGTCCTACAAACCCAGTGACTTTGATTATATTCTATTGTGTTTTATTCTCTTCTATGCAACAATGATAAATTCAGAAGGGAATCGAGGTGTATCTTAGAAATCCCAATAAAAGATGGTGTAATTCTATTTCCCTCCATGTTTCTATTTTCAGACAATAAGCTAATCAGTGAATTACCTTGTTTGTTTTCATGGGAACACAGTGAAAAGAATACAAATGCCATGAATCAGACATGCCTTTAGTCTGGAAAACAAAGGCATGTAATTGTCTGCTTGGTTGAATGATATTCTGGTTATTGGTTGCTTCATTTGCATGTTAAAGTGGCGCAGAAAACTATGAAGACGTGACATTTAGTGCAGGCGGAACACGTGTGAGATAATCATCAGTGATCTTTGCATTATGGAAAGTATCATTGTAAATTGCAATTCATGATCCATTGCCCTTGGGCTTCATACAGACGACCGAAGTTTCGGTCCGAGTGCAATTCGTCAAAATATTGATCTCACTCAGACCAACGTTAGTAACGAGGCACAAGGAAAAACTCTGCAGCATGCACAATTTGCCTCCTATAATCAGAAGCAGTTGCCCATTCATGTCTATGTGTTGGTGGAAAACATCGGATTGCCCTCGGAACAATGTTATTCAATGAGGCATTGCACATGTCGCAGCATGCATGATTTGCCTCCGAATCAGATAGCACTCACCCATTCATGTCTATGTGTTCCCAAAAACATCGGACCACACTTTCATGACATTCGAGTGTGGTCTGATTATTGCGGACAGGCTGAATGGAGAAGATGGAGAAGCTTTTTTCTTTAATTAATTCTCCATCTCCAAGAAAAGTGGACCCAACTCTGATGTCAGTGTGTTTAGGATAATCGGACCATTAGAGAATACAGTTGAGTCGCTCGCAGTACCAGGGTTTATGGGGTACTCGGTACCGAGCCCGTTAACTTCAAGGGGGAATAGGTCACAGGCAGCACAGTTCGGTCCGTTGCCCTGGGCGCTCATTCAAAGGGGGATATTTACAGGGGATTTTAGGAATTGTTCGTGACGCCACCTGTGGTTTTGATCAAGGTGACCAGCGCTGCAGGGTGAATCTTCTGAGGGGTTGTTATTGGGCAGCAAGGTGTTAAGTCTCCCACAGGCGAGACTGTCCCCTCAAAGTCTATGGCGGTGCAGGGTGCAGGCAATAAGGCAGACACACACAAGTCAGTCTCTTCCATACCTTTACTGGTGGTATTTGCAGGTATGTCCCGGGAAGCTGCTCAGAGTGGAGGATGCACATCCAGTAATCACCGAGTAGGTTTGAGGCCTCCTGACTTCAATGTGTATGAGTTCCTACTTGCATGAAGCGAAGTTTAACTCTGAATAGAACAGCTACGCCCGACCGACATTGTGGTGGAGGCCTTCTTGTGGACAGAACTAGTCTTATATGCAGGGCCCTGCTAGACTCTTGTTCTTCCTGACCCTGGTTAGTATCAGAATGATTGGGCCCCCTCTGCGACCTAAAGTCCAGCAGGGTCACCGGTATTTCTCACCAGCCGTGAAGGAACTAGCAAACTTCGGACCCGGCGTCAGGTTGGGCAGAGTGGAGGTCAGCTACCGTTGCTATATCACCTCAAACACTCTTTCGTCTTCTCTACCACTCGCCCGTCGCCCTACTCACACCCTTAACATAAGCACAGGCAACAGTAGGTGTAGTCATCAGCTTCCTTCCACAGCTCACTGACCGTTTCTCAGTTAGCTCGTTGTTAAAATAACTGTAGTCCCTTCCTTCTTTTCCTTCATAGACTCTGTCCAGAGCAGCTCTCAGGACCTTCCGTCAGACTGAATTCACGCTCGCTCCGAGAGTCACTTTCCACGTTCATAGGGAACTGTTAAGTCAGCCTGTTCTGAGGTAACAGCTTGCAATCTTTCTCCTCTGTCTCATCTGACAGGAATCACAACACATCTGAACTCGCACTGGCTCAGACAAAGCTCTGACAGGAACTGCCTTACTGCTACGTCTCCCACACCCTTAATAGTCTAAGGCTCCCTCTGGTGGCAGTCTAGGAAGTGTGAGATGTGAATGAATATCAGGTGCTTTGTGCATTACTTCTGTGCATCCTCCAGGGAACATGTGTAACCAAGTGCAGCTGGGCCACACACAGTGTGATGGCGGTGGGTGTGGATGTACCGTGCCACTGGCTGGGCTTATCCAGGAGAGGCGTGACTATGTGGTTATCTGGTCTTCACTAGAGCCTCTGATGGTGATGATAGGTTTGGGCTGTTAGGTGTAGCCAACAAGTGCCAGTCAAGAGCAGTCATCAGACCTGCAACAAGCTGACCAATGGATCAAGGCAGGCATACGAGGCACCGAATGTGTCGGCAGAAGCATGGTCAGGAAGTCTGAGGTTAGGGCACCCAGAGCAGGTTCAGAGTACGGAGCCGCAGTCTGGAGTGGAGAAGACAGACAGAACTGTTAGGCAATGGAAGAGTCAATACAAACATACACATAACCCGGATACTAGAAAAAGAACTGCACAGGGAACCCAAATTCAGGCATGCTGTGGAAGTCAGAGTGACTAATATATCCACAGCTGAGCTGGGAGTGCTACAAGAGGGGGTTCAGCTCGATGGCCTGAGACTGAGAGGAGCAGACCGGTGAGCGCAGTGAGTAGAACAGCGCTGAAAAAGTATGCAAGTTACAGGCGTGACAGTCACCTGCACCTGCCACTATGCTTTGGGTTACATGTAGAGGTGAGTGAACTTGATGAAATTTGATTCTACACTCTGCAACCCAATAATTTGGGCATCACGTAAGCTTGACCGTTGCATCCTACTAAATATTACTTTTTCCGATGCCATAAAGTTTTAAAAATTTTTTGATAGTTCTATATTCGATAGACTCCTGGTTGATTCAATTCTAGCTAAACTTCAGAGTGATTTCAAAACTTTGCCTTTATGAAAATTAATACCATCGGGGCCATTCTGCTCGATCTTGCAGACAAAAACAAGCTCGCCGCCTCTCTGGTCCCTTGCTCCGCAATAATATAGCCACTGAGTGATTCTAAAGCAAAGCGGCAAACACTACAAAATTATTTCTAAGCAGAATATATTTTCTATTCTAGGGAAATGAAAAAATGTGAGGGAGAAGCATTATTTTCACCCAACCATGAAATTAACATTTAATTAAGCCAAAATGGAATTGAATTTCATTTTCTTCCTATTAATGAATAGGGTGCTTCATTATTCTTCTATACTCTACAAAGGAGTAGTGGAACCAGGTTCATAAATCCTCCTATAAGGGCATAATTATTTAGTTTCCCAATTCAATATGACCATTTCTCAAATAGATAACTCTTGAAGCATGAATTGATGGGCTCACACTTATCATAGCAATTAGAATTTGGTGCCAACTCGTAGATGCTGCCAAAATGGATCTTTAAGTCTACAAGAGAAGAACAGGTTTATAGTGATACGGCGTATCTTCATTATTTAATAGAATTTAAGGCATTAATCATTGCATTCAGAGTAACAAGCTATCTCAACGACGTAAATTTTTTAGAAATGTTATGTAAAGTCCAATAATTCAAGAGGAGCAAGTAAAACAGGTGAAAATATTCAGGTTATCGAGAAAGAGATAATAGGGAGATTTGTCAATTTTGATGCACCTTAGAATTGGCTCCCCTCCGGGGTCGCAGGCCACTAATTACAGTAGATGCTAGATCAGATATGTCTTTCTAGATCTATGGAAAATTAGAACGCCTGAATAACACAGGTGAATATAGAATTTCAATAATTTTGAAAGTCCAAGAGATATTTTCATTGTGATGAAGTCAACAGGACAGATGCAAGTTGAGGGTCTTTAAGAAATTACCTAAATTACAACCCACTTGATACATGGAAGACAAATAGGTAGTCCACCTCTTTAGCAAAGTTTCTAAATGAGCCCATGGTGGTGCCAATAAAAAAAAAACATGCACATCATCGTTGGTTTCCATACTGAATTCCTAGCCTCCTCTTTCCACGAGGGGTTTCACTCTCCAGCACATCTGTAGCCACTGATTGATTACAGCAGTTATGTTCAACCGGATCTAGAAGAAAAAGCTAAGAGACTACGGTATTTCTTCAACTCAGACAGAATTGTCCTGCTATGCCCCCATTAATTTGAGGACTGCTGGATTGGTACATAATAAAGAGAATAACAAGAGTTAAGGACCGTCCTGACTGGTACACCTTGTTTTGGTAGAAAGGCTTTTATGCTCTTTTGATGAAAATAATGTCAACTAAGTACCCTATGTAAATTACATGTACTGTTACTATTATTACCTACTGAAGGGGATTTTCACATTTGTTTTATCCTAGGCTGAGAACATGGCAGAAAAATAGTAGCTACTAATTAGGTACAGAGGTTGCTGATCTTGCATGCCAAAAGAGTAAGACATAAGGCGAACACTGGTAGGAACTAAGAAGGAGGCCCATTTATATACTAAGTTAAGTGATCTGGAAAATTGAAAACTGCATTTAGGGTTAAACAGCCGCGTTTGGAGATGTTAGACGAAGGGAGGGCTAAGAACTGTAGGCGGCTGAGCCTGCTCCTTTCTCCCTCACCCGCTTCATGACGTATATATTTTTTGCAATTAGAAAATATATAGCGAGAAGAATAAGTGTATAAGATAATAGGTAGATAATAGATAGAGAATAGATGGATAGATAGATAGATAATAGATAGATAGATACTAGATAGATAATAGTAGATTTATCTATTTATTATCTATCTATTATCTATCAATCATCTATCAATCATCTATTATTTTATCATCTATCTATTATCTAGTATATATTTTTCTATTTTCTGTCTATTATTATTATTAATCTATCTGTCATCTATCTACTATGTGTCTATTATTATTCTTATCTAGATAGATAATAGATAGATATGATGGTAATAGATAGATCGTCGTCCTATAAGTGACAATAGATTGCACCCTTTGCATGCTATGTACAGTAATAGATGGGAGGATGATATTCATTAATCTGTGAAGCAATCAGTGGCCCCCTTTCTCTCTTGGCTCGGCAGCTAACGCCCACCCCTGATTGCTGCCATTACACCTCATGGCCTGACAGCCCCTACATTCAGTATTAGACACTGAGGTCGGACTGCATAGAATATGAGTCCATGGCTCGGTTCTGCACCGGAGGATATATTCAGCTCATTATAAACATAGATTTCCCAGAATGCTTTGCCCTGAGAGTTTTTTATTATACATTTCTATAAAAGCAACTAAAAATAAAGCTGGAGTCCATATAAAGCAAGAGCGAGCTGTGCACGCGGTATATGTCTGCACTCCGCAGCAGACAGCTGGAGGGCGCAGCACATGTTACAGGAGAGTCTCCGGGGACGTATTTCACGCGCTATCATCTCGCTGCTACAACCTGCCTGACAGGGATCCATTGTAGCCCTCACTGCACGTAATGTTTTATTTAATGAACTTCTTTTCCTTTTTAGAGGACTACAGAGTCTAGAAAATGTCACAAATCTACCAGGCAGTAATTAGGGGACGGGGAAGGAGACTCTGAAAGTGTTTTTTTCCTATCCACCATGAAAGGTTAGCGTCTTTCCATATCCCAAAGTATCGGGAAACGTAAGGTATCGCCCTACACAAAAAAAGGGGATAACCCCCTCGTAGGAAAACCCTGTAAGCTATGGGAAAAAAAAACAAATTAAAAAAAAAACCCTTTTGCCCTTGGGGTTTAATTTACAGAAGGAAAACAAGAAAGAGTAATGTAGAATGTAGGGGGGGGTTAGGGACATTAAAGGCATAGATTTGACCCAATCCAAGGAATGCATTATTTTTTTTTTTTTGGGAAAAATATTTTGGGATTGACGAACAATTACAATGTTGTTAACCTTTTTTTTTTTTTTTAAATTGTCTTTTTCACAATTCCGGGCTCCCTTTTAAATTTTTCACACCTTTCTTTCAAATTTCAGCCTATTTTCCAAAAAATTTTTTCATCTTCCCTTTATTAATTTTAAAAAATTTCTTGCTATTACTTTTTTTAAATTATTAATTTTTTTATTTAAAAATTTTTATTCTTCATATTTACTTCTTCTCTTTTCCTATTCACCTTTTCAAAATTTTTTTTGTGGAATTCCGTTTTGTAATTTAAAATCTGAATTTTCCCCCTTCCTTCTCTGTCACAAAAGATTTTAATTACAAAAATTTTTTGTGGGGGTTTTAGTTTTTGCAGCGCATCGGGCATTTTCCGGGGCACCCGAGGGGAACGGACCCCCCCATACCTGCTTTTCTTCTTCTGTTAAATTTAGAGCATATTTTTGCTCTTCATTTTTGGGCTTATATTTTTGTTCTTCTGCTTTTTGATCTTTTGTTTTGTTCTTCTGTCTCTTTTTATCTTGTAGTTTGTTTAAAACCTTTTTGTCCTTTGGGATGGGACAAAGCCCCAAGGAATAAGGACCCCTGACTTCGGGAAACCCGGGGGGAGCAGAAGGAAAAACCCCAAAGCACAACGAGGACCCGCGCGTTTGGGACAGGTTCCCAAGCAGGAGGTACTGTGCCCAAAGCATACCAAGACCAGCAGACGTTGTGGGGAATCGGTACCGCAGGAGGACCTAGGCCAAAGGACTGCGGGAACCACTACGGACTGGAACCCGGAATGCAAAAGGAAAGGCCAAGAAAAAACGAGGAACTGCTGTGCTGGAACCCGGGGGGGTCAGCAGAAGGAAAAAAAACCAATGGCACAAAAGGGGCCCGTGATTATGGGACACGGTTCAAACAGGAGGCCCGGCCCAAGCATCCAAGGCCAGGTTCGGAACTCGGGGTCCGAATGGAGGCACCCGGCCAAAGGGAGCGGAGAAACCGCTGCGGTACTGGAAACCCCTGGTGCAGAAGGGCAAGAGCCAATGAAATAACGAGGCCAGTGCTGTGCTGGAACCCGGGGGGTCAGCGAAGGAAAAGGCCCCAAGGAAAACCAGGCCCTGACGTTTTTGGGAAAGGTTACTAAAAAGGGGGTAACCCCTGCTCCAAGCACACCCCAAGACCACAATTGCTGGAAAATCGGGTTTCCGACATGGAGGCACTACGCAAAAAAGGATGGGGGAAACCCCCTGCGGATGGAAACCCCGGGTGGGGGGCAGAATACCCAGGAAAATTAAATTTTGGGAGCGGATGTTTCCGCACACCAGGGGAACGCTGAATTTCTGAACCCAGTAACCGGGGCAAGTTTAAAAAGTGCTAAAACATTCCCCGAAAAACTGGGGTGTTTTAACCCAGGGGTGAGAAAAAGGGGAAAAAGGGGGAGGCAGCCCGGGGGGTTTTGCCGTTAAAACGCAGGGGAACGGACTTTTCTGAACCCCCCCAAAAACCCGGGGCAAGTGTAGACTGTTAACGTTCCCAGAAAAAACTGGCGGTGTTGTAAACCCCCCCGGGTGAGAAAAGAAAAAGGGGGGGGGCGCAGGACTTTTTCCCTACAACGGGGGAAAAAACTGGGCATTAAGAACCCAGTAAAAAAGGAAAGTGAACTGTGCAAACACTTCCCCCAAAAAAAGGGGGGGTTGTTAAAACCCCGGGTGAGAAGGGGAAAAATGGGGAGGAGAGGGCTGTTTTTTTTTACACCAGCAGGGGGAAAAGTGACATTACTGAACCCCCCTAAAAAACCGGGGGAAGGGGGTTTTTTCTGTGCAAAAAACCTTTTGAGAAAAACTGGGGGGGTTGTAACCCGGGTAGAAAAGAAAAATTTGGGGAGGGGGCAGGAATGTTTTCCCTAACACACGGGGGCAGTGACATTTCTGAACCCCCGTAAAAACCGGGAGCAAGTGTTAAAAATGCTAAAAGCACTTCCGGAAACAACTGGCGGTGTTGTAACCCAGGGGGGAAAAGAAAATGGTGGAGGCAGCAGGATTTTTTGGTACACCCGAGGGGAACCTGCATTACGAAAAACCCCCCAACACGGGGAAGTGTGAGTGCTAAAAGCATTCCCAGAAAAAAAAGGCGGGTTGTAACCCCCCGGGGAAAAAAACATGGTGGGGGAGCAGGGCTTTTGCCCTTTTCACCCGCGGGGGGAAAGCGAAAATTTTGAAAAACCCCCCCAAAAACCCGGGGCAAATGTTAAAAATGCAACGCATTTCCCCAAAAACAACTGGGGTGTTGTAACCCCGGGGTGAAAGGAACGGTGGAGGCACAGGGGGTTTTCCGTTCACCCACAGGGGAAAGTGCTTTTTTTTAAACCCCCGTAAAAAGGGGGAAGTGTAGACTGTGTAACAGCCTTCCCAAAAAAAATGGGGGGGTTTGAACCCGGGGTGAGAAAAGGGAAAAGGGGGGAGGCAGCGGGGCTTTTTGCCGTTCCACAGCCGGGGGGAAAGCGGGGTTACTGAACCCCCGAAAAGGGGCAAGTGTTTTAAATGGTAAAACTTCCCCCAAAAAAAATGGCGGGGTTGTAACCCAGGGAAAGAGAAAAAGGGAAAAAGGGGGAGGCAAGGACGTTTGCCGTTTAAAACAGCAAAGGGGAAAAGGGACATTTTTGAACCCCGAAACAGGGGCAATGTAGAGTGCTAACGCCTTCCCAAAAACAAATGGCGGTGTTGTAAAACCCCCGGGTGAAAAGAAAAATTTGGGGGGGAGGCAAACCGGGTGTTTGCCCAACCACGGGGAACACTGACTTTTTGAACCCCAGTAACACGGGGGCAAGTGTTAAAGTGCTAACACACTTCCCAGAAAAAACTGGCGGTGTTTTGGGTTTTAAACCCGGGGTGAGAAAAAATGGGGAGGCAGGGGATTTTTCCTTTTTAAAACAGCGGGGGGGAAAAGCTGACATTATAAACCCCCGTAACACGGGGGCAAGGAAAACTGTGCTAAAAGCATTTCCCAGAAAAAAAATGCGGTTTTAACCGGGTGAAAAAGAACGGTGGAGGCAGCGGAATTTTGCCCTACAAAGCAGGGAAAAAGTTCATTCTGAACCCCCGTAAACGGGAGCAAGTGTAACTGTGAACAGCACTTCCGAGAAAAAACTGGCGGTGTTGTAACCCGGGGGTGAGAAGAGAAAAAGGGGGGGGGGCGAGGGGGCTTTTTGCCCCACACAGCCCGGGGGGAAAAGCTGACTTTACAAACCCCCGTAACCCGGGGGCAAGTGTTAAAATGTGCTCAGCATTTCGAGAAAAAAATGGGGGTGTTTTTAACCCCGGGAGGGGAAAGAACTTTGGGGGAGGCAGCGGGGCTGTTTGCCTACAACAGCGGGGGGAAAGTTCATTTCTGAACCCCCCGTAAAAACCCGGGGCAAATGTAGATGTAAAACAGCATTCCGAAAAAACGGGGGTGTTGAAAAACCCCCGGGTAGAAGGGAAAAAAAGGGGGGGGGGCAGGGAAAGTTTCCCCAAAACAGAGGGGGAAAAGCTGACTTTTCTAAACCCCCCTAAAAAGGAGCAAGTGAAAGGGGCTCAGCCTTTTCCCGGGAAAAAATGGCGGTGTTTAACCCCGGGTTAAAAAGGAAAAAGGGGGGGCAGCAGGACGTTTGCCTCCCCAAAACCCGGGGAAGCTTTTTCTGAAAACCCCGTAACCCCAAAGGGAAAAAAGTGTAAATGTGCTAACCAATTCCGAGAAAAAAGGGGGGTGTTGGGAACCCCGGGGGTGAGAAGGAAAATGGTGGGGCAGCCCGGAATGTTTGGTTTAAACAGGGGGAACAGCTGACTTACTGAACCCCAGTAAACCCGGGAAAACAAGTTGTTTGTTTTGGGGTTTTAAAAGACTTCCCAGAAAAAGGCGGTGTTTTTAAAACCCCGGGTTTAGAAAAGGGAAAAGGGGGGAGGGAGCGGGGCGGGTTTGGGCCCTTCAACGCGGGGGGAACGGCTTTTTTGAAACCCTTTAACAAGGAGCAATTTTTTGACTGTGCAAAAAGCACTTCCAAACAAAATGGCGGGTTTTGGGGAAAAACCCCCCCGGGAAAGGGGGGTTTTGAGGCAAAAAAATTTTTTTATTCCCCGTTAAAAGGAGGGGAAAATGTAATGTTTAAAACCCGAAAAAATGGGTTTTAACCCAAAAAAATTTTAAAAATTTTCCTTAAAAGAAAGGGGAAAATTTTTTAAATTTGACACCCGGTTTAACAAAAGAAAAAAGGGAACTTTAAAACTTTCCCGGAAAAACTCGGTGTTTCCCTCGGAGAGTTTAAAAAAAAAATTTTTTAAATCCCCAATTTTTTTCTTAACAAAAAAAGGGAAATTTTAAACTAAAAAATGAAAACCCAAACAAAAAGGGGAAAAATTTTTAAATTTACAGCCGGGAAAAAATAAAAGAAAAATTAAAAATTTAAAATGGGGAAAAAACTTTTAAAGGGCCCCCCCAAATCTGGTTTGGGAATTACCTTTTTAAAAAAAAAAATTTAAAAATGGGGAAAGTAAAAGGTTTAAAAAAAGGAAACCCTTTTAAAACCCCCGGTTTGTGTGGAAAAAAATGGGATCAATGGATTTTTGTTAATTTTAATTAATTAAAGGAAAAAATGGTTTTTTTTGCCCTTTCCAGGGGGAAAGAAAACCCAAAAAAAATACGCCCAAAAAAGAAAGGGGAATCAAACTTTTTTCCCCTTTTCTAGGGGAAAGTTCGAAAATTTTTTTATCCCTGTGAGATAAACAGTTCTGATACACGTCCCCCTTTTTTTGTCTTAAAATATTTTTAAATTTCCCCTTTTCCCCCTTTGGGATAAATTGTGATGCTTAATTTTTTTAGTTATCTTTCCCCCTAAGGGAAATGAGTGCCTTGAAAAAATTTCAATTTTTTTTCCCTTTTTCAGTTATCCCAAAAAAAAGGATGAACCCCCGTGTCTGAAGTCTAAATAAATTTTTTTTTTTACTGGAAACACGGTTTCAAAGTCACAGTTTTTTAAAATTTCCCCAAAAAGGGAAAAAAAAAAAAATTTTTTAAAAAAAGCATATTTTCACATGCCAAAAAAAAATGGAACAACACAACACCCAAAAAATTGGTAACAAAAATATAGTGTTGTAAATTTAAGAATAAAAGTACATTTTTTTTTTTATGAATAATGCTTAAGGAACGCAATGTTAAACTATAACATAGTGAAGACAATGGATTTGTAATAGTCACTCATCATCATCTCGCAAATTTTATGTGACAGTCACAGACAATTTAATTATTTAAGTTCATAAAATCGTAACTTTCTATAGCATTATGACATGTCCAGCAGGACTCATCAATGTGTTTGATGACACAATAATGTACAATAAAAAATAACCATTTAAAAAAACATTAGGCATTGTTTGTCACAATTTAAGTGTGTGCTGCAAGTGTAGGTGAAACAAAGGCTACGGATAGCAAAGGTATATTCTATGTCTGTATCACACAGTGGACAGCCTTGATGGGTAATGCCGATGTTATACTGTACGTCAATAAAGTCTGCGGCTGAAATCATGCATTTTTTGCTTGTAGAGTGTTGAAGAGGGTAAAAGAATGTCTGTTTGCGCAAAGCTTTATCCGTCAACACTACCTTCCTACTGTCACGCGTAGGGTAGGGTAGCGTTGTGGCAATTAGCTGACTATCAAATGTGAGGTTAGGCTGCGTTATTGCGCACTAGGGACGCCAAAAAAAATACAGCAGTAATAATTTAATGTGGTAATACTACACCTATGACAAACCAAAAAATTACGTTCCCTCTTTAACAATGTACAAGACTAACAAGCCTAATGGTTGACGCTGACTTAATTGAGATACAGTATTACATCAACATTGTCCATGAGTAACTATGCACTGTGATACCTATATACCAGTATTAATTTATATCTCTTGGGGTTGTTTCAACAGCACTTGCAGGTATAAGTACCTATTGTCAGTATGCATGATGCACTTTCTAGATGTAATAATTTATTATTGGACATTTATTTACCATGTTTACATGCTGGCCATTTCATATATGGTGTTTGAAGTTACAGTTGGCATCAGTATGTGTATTTTATAATGTCTGTCATAAATAAAACTCGTGATGATGATGATGAGGATGTAATGATTCGTACATCCATTGAGTGCATTATCTTACAGGTACAGATAAAGTTCCTTAAAAAGCATTAATTCATAAGTCTGAAATGTACTTTTATGCATTAATTTCAAAATGTGAAGAGTAGACTATGTTTTATTTTTTGTTACCATTTCTAATAGACATGTGCAGATATGCGCTGTGATGACAAATTATTATTTGTCCATATTTGTCATAAAAATTTATCATTCTAGGCCTGCAAAACTTCACAATTTCATGTTTTCAGCATAACAAGCAGGGTGACGGCTCTTCCCTATTTGGAGCATGTTGGTCATGTGTTTTTCTGTCCATGTGTCGGGAACAGGAGACTTCTTGCCGTTGACACAGCAGGGGAACAGCTGGCGTTACTGAACCCCACTAACAGTAGAGCTTGTGTTTTGTTCTGTGGACACGACACTTCTGAGCAGCAACTGGCAGTGTTGGAGCCCAGGGAGTAGAGTTCAGGTGGTAGAAAGATGAACATAAACAGGAGACATGGATAACGTTGCGAACCAGTTATTTAATCTGAAAACGGACAGACAAATTCTGGCGAGATCCATGCCTTGTTCATTTTCAGAAAAGTAAGCCGGTCTACATTATCGGAGGATAGTCGCATGCGACGGTCTGTTAGTACACCACCTGCAGCACTAAGACGCGCTCCGATAATACACTGGCAGCAGGGCAAGCCAGCACCTCCAATGCATACTGGCTAAGCTCTGGCCATGTATCCAGCTTAGAGACCCAAAACTTGAATGGGGAAGAGCCATCTGGGAGTACACTGAGAGGCAAAGCCAAGTAGTCTGTCACCATCTGACGGATACGTTGCCTCCCGCTGACTGGAGCCCTCTCGGATGGTGTAGACATTTGTGGCGCTGCCACAAAACTTTGCCACATTTTGAACATACTGGTCTTTCCCTGTGCAGAGGCACTGCGTGTGCTCCCTCTTGTTGCAGAGCTCTCTACACTGCCTCGACGCACAGAGCTGCTTTGTAAAGCAGTAGCAGCAGCAGTGCTCTCGGCAGTAAGGTAGAACATTAGGGATTGCACCAGTGTGTCTTGGTACTCCCGCATTTTACGCTCCCGGTTCAACGGTGTGATGAGGCTTTTGACGTTGTCCCGGTAGCGAGGGTCTAGGAGGGTGTACACCCAATAATCAGACGTCGTGAGAATGTGGGCGATGCGGCGGTCGTTTCTTAGGCACTGCAGCATGAAATCAACCATGTGCTGCAGACTCCCAACTGGCAAAGAAACGCTGTCCTCTGCAAGAGGCGTTATCTCTGCCTGCTCTGCATCACCCCACCCTCGCTCTACATTACTGACTAGAGCGTTGTGTACCTCCCTCTGGAGCGATGTCTTCCTCCTCCATTGACTCCTCCTCCTCATCCTCCTCACAAAGTGAGCCCTGCCCAGCCCTTTGTGAGGAACCACGTTGCGCTGACTTTCCAGAAGGTGATGGAATTTGTGACTCCTCATCCTCCACCTCTTCCAAAACCTCATCCCTTATTGCTTGCAGTGTTTTTTGAAGCAGGCAGATAAGGGGGACAGTCAGGCTGACTAGTGCATCATCTGCACTCGCCATCCGCGTTGACTCATCAAACGCACGCAAAACGTGGCACATGTCCTTCATAGTGGCCCACTCATTAATGGTGAAGTGTGGACGGCGCAAATTGCGTGTTGATTGCGCCTGATGCAGCTGATACTCCATAACTGCTGGCTGCTGCTCACACAACCGCTCCAACATATGTAACGTTGAATTCCACCTGGTGGATACGTCACATATGATGCGATGTTCAGGAAGGCGCAATCTGCGTTGCAGAGCTGCAATGCGCGATCTGGCCATGCTGGAACGTCGCAAGTGAGCGCACTCTAGGCGGACCTTGTGCAGCAGTGCATCAAGATCCGGATAGTCCCTCAAAAAACTCTGCACGACCAAGTTGAGCACATGTGCCAGACATGGTATGTGAGTGAGGTTGCCAAGGCCCAGAGCTGCCACCAGATTTCGGCCATTGTCACACACTACCAAGCCTGGCTGGAGATTCGCTGGCAAAAACCACACGTCGCTCTCCTGCTTGATGGCATTCCAGACCTCCTGCGCTGTGTGGCTTCGATTCCCCATGGGAATTAATTTCAGAACGGCCTGTTGCCGTTTGGCCACGGCTGTGCTCATATCGGTCGCATCAGGTAAGCGTCCACGGGTCCATGTGGAGGTAGACCGTGACGGCTCCTGCAGCGATGATTCTGAGGAACTGGAGTAGGAGGAGGAGTCAATGTGGACAGACTTGATTCCGGCAATCCTTGGAGTTGGCAGAACACGTACAGCGCCACTCGCAAGATCTGTACCCGGCTCCACAACATTCACCCAATGGGCAGTGAGTGAAAGGTATCGTCCCTGGCCATGGGTACTGGTCCACGCATCGGTGGTCAGGTGGACCTTGCTACTGACGGCGTTTAGTAGCGCATGTTTAATTTTTGCCTCAACATGCTTTTGCAGACCAGGGACGGCTTGCCTGCTGAAATAAAATCGGCTGGGCACATTGTATTGTGGGACTGCCAATGCCATTAATTCACGGAAACTGTCAGTCTCCACCAGCCTGAATGACAGCATTTCAAGGGACAGGAGTTTTGCAATGACAGCATTCAGAGCCTGTGCTCGTGGATGGTTTGCCGAGTATGGCCGTCTTTTATCCCATGCCTTTGCTACCGATGGCTGTTTTGTGGCCTGGGTGTGTGAGGATGACAGGGAACTTGCACCTGTGGGTGGAATAACACTGTGTCTCTGGACAACAGTGACAGAGGTTCTTCCATGGCGATCCTTTGAGGAAGCCTTACCAGCTGTGTGTGAACTGGAGGAAGAGGCTCCAACAGGAGCTGAAGATGTAGGTGCTGCTGTAGGTTGGCCTACATCTCCAGTGTGTCTTTGTAACTCAACAAAGTGCTTTGACCGCACATGTTTCCACATATTTGTTGTATTAAGGTTACTGACACTTTTACCTCTTTTAATTTTTTGACTACACAGCTTGCATTTGACATAGCAAATATCATCTGCAACTGTATCAAAAAAGGACCACGCAGAGCAAGTCCTGGGAGCGCCCGGTTTGGCTGTTGTAAGAGAACTGCTCCGAACGGGTGCCAAACTGGAGGCTACAGGCAAGCGAGTCTGCAGCCTACCTCTCCCTACTGTTTGGACCGTTGGTGCAATCTCTTCCTCAGAGCTGCTCCCACCACCTTCCTGTTCCTCACGCCATGTTGGGTCTTGGACCTCATCATCTCCACCACTACCCTCTTCCAACACCTGCTGTTGTTGGGTGGTCTGGCCAGCACCATGCTCAACAGAAACTGGCAACTGAGTCTCATCATCATCAGATGCGTTCTGCGGTGTGCTGACCATCGGCACTGGCTCACCCGCCTCTTCAGATTCAGAGAGACACAGCTGTTGCGCATCACTGCATACTGCCTCTTCTTCACATTCCAGAATGCTGCTTGGCTGGGCCCCTGTTTCCAAGCCAACAGATTCTGAGAACAGAAGCAGAGACTCAGCTGGCTCCTGTACAGAGCTCTCTGACTGCCTGGGCAATTTGGCAGGCGGTGAAGAGACTGATGGTTGTTCAACAGTGCTGTGGTCCTGAGAGGAGGTGGAAGGTATTGAAGTCGATGCATTGGCTGCCATCCAACCAACAACGGCTTCAATTTGTTCTTCACGCAGCAGGGGGGTACGCTGAGCTCCTACAAAAGTGCGCATAAAGGAACGCTCACGGGGAAAACTGGTGGATGCTGTGTCACTGGGTGCGGCAGCAGCCACAGAATCCCCACGTCCTCTCCCTGCTGCAAATCCACGGCCTCGACCACGACCACGTGCCTTACTCACTGACTTCTTCATCTTGGTAGATTGATAAAGAAAGTCAGAAAAGTTAAGGCCTAAGTGTGGTTATTCCTCACAGACTACAGTGAACCCTGCAGACAACTGTTCAGTATCTGTGAAAGGCCCCTTTGTGTAGTTCTATAGTGTTTGCAACCAATGTATTGTATACGGATGGAAGCGCGTCACACTAATAGATTAGATTTTTTTCCACTAAAATGGAGCAGCACCAATTAGAGAAAAATGTGAAGGATGAGGCAGTGACACACGCTCAGCAGACTACAACCGGCAGTGGTTGAAGTACAAACTGGAGCGTAATCTGCACTCACAAAATGAAAAGCTCACAGACTACAGTGAACACTGAAACACAACTATTCACTATCTGTGAAAAGCTCCTTTGTGTAGTTCTATAGTGTTTGCAACCAATGTATTGTATACGGATGGAAGCGCGTCACACTAATAGATTAGATTTTTTTCCACTAAAATGGAGCAGCACCAATTAGAGAAAAATGTGAAGGATGAGGCAGTGACACACGCTCAGCAGACTACAACCGGCAGTGGTTGAAGTACAAACTGGAGCGTAATCTGCACTCACAAAATGAAAAGCTCACAGACTACAGTGAACACTGAAACACAACTATTCACTATCTGTGAAAAGCTCCTTTGTGTAGTTCTATAGTGTTTGCAACCAATGTATTGTATACGGATGGAAGCGCGTCACACTAATAGATTAGATTTTTTTCCACTAAAATGGAGCAGCACCAATTAGAGAAAAATGTGAAGGATGAGGCAGTGACACACGCTCAGCAGACTACAACCGGCAGTGGTTGAAGTACAAACTGGAGCGTAATCTGCACTCACAAAATGAAAAGCTCACAGACTACAGTGAACACTGAAACACAACTATTCACTATCTGTGAAAAGCTCCTTTGTGTAGTTCTATAGTGTTTGCAACCAATGTATTGTATACGGATGGAAGCGCGTCACACTAATAGATTAGATTTTTTTCCACTAAAATGGAGCAGCACCAATTAGAGAAAAATGTGAAGGATGAGGCAGTGACACACGCTCAGCAGACTACAACCGGCAGTGGTTGAAGTACAAACTGGAGCGTAATCTGCACTCACAAAATGAAAAGCTCACAGACTACAGTGAACACTGAAACACAACTATTCACTATCTGTGAAAAGCTCCTTTGTGTAGTTCTATAGTGTTTGCAACCAATGTATTGTATACGGATGGAAGCGCGTCACACTAATAGATTAGATTTTTTTCCACTAAAATGGAGCAGCACCAATTAGAGAAAAATGTGAAGGATGAGGCAGTGACACACGCTCAGCAGACTACAACCGGCAGTGGTTGAAGTACAAACTGGAGCGTAATCTGCACTCACAAAATGAAAAGCTCACAGACTACAGTGAACACTGAAACACAACTATTCACTATCTGTGAAAAGCTCCTTTGTGTAGTTCTATAGTGTTTGCAACCAATGTATTGTATACGGATGGAAGCACGTCACACTAATAGATTTGATTTTTTTCTAATATAATGGAGCTGCACCAATTCCACTAAATAAAATAAAAAAAAAAAAAAAAAAAAAAAGTGACACGTGCAGATGCCTACAAACAGCGGTGGATGCAGAGCAAACTGCAGCGTCACCTGCACTGTCACACACACACCTTGCACAGAGCTGTTAAAACAACACTGGCAAAATGAAGCTTTACACAGCGGTTGGTAAACTAGCCTGCCTCAAGCACAGTAGTACACAAAATCGCAATGTCTAACTGTCCCTCAGAGTTAGCAGAGTAGCGTTCTGTCCCTTACTGAGTTCACAGCACAGTGACGCTAAAATGGCGGCGGCGCCTTTTATAGTGCATTCTGACATCATTTCAGCAGCCAATCACAGCCATGCCATTAGTTAAGATGACCGCAGCATTACAGGATGTGCCCACACTTCGTAGGATTCCTCATTGGCTGACTAAAATCACATTGCCTCTCAAAGAATTATGGGAACTTCCGATTCCGGTATACGATATGGAAAAAGTATCGGAATTAAGTATCGGAATTCCGATAACGCGAATATCGGCCGATACCCGATACTTGCGGTATCGGAATGCTCAACACTACCTATGAATCCTCTATTTACTGACACACAGTTGTCTTGTTTTATAAGTATATGAAAAAAATGTAACAAAATATTGTATTATTGTAGCATCTTATATATATATTTAGTATTGTATTATTATGTAATATTGTTACATTATTATAACATTATATACAGTTAGGTCCATAAATATTTGGACAGAGACAACATTTATCTAATTTTGGTTCTAGACATTACCACAATGAATTTGAAACAAAACAAATCAGATGCAGTTGAAGTTCAGACTTTCAGCTTTCATTTGAGGGTATCCGCATTAAAATTGGATGAAGGGTTTAGGAGTTTCAGCTCCTTAACATGTGCCACCCTGTTTTTAAAAGGGACCAAAAGTAATTGGACAGATTAATTAATTGTAAATAAAATGTTCATTTCTAGTACTTGGTTGAAAACCGTTTGTTGGCAATGACTGCCTGAAGTCTTGAACTCATGGACATCACCAGACACTGTGTTTCCTTCTTTTTGATGCTCTGCCAGGCCTTCACTGCGGTGGTTTTCAGTTGCTGTTTGTTTGTGGGCCTTTCTGTCTGAAGTTTAGTCTTTAACAAGTGAAATTCATGTTCAATTGGGTTGAGATCAGGTGACTGACTTGGTCATTCAAGAATATTCCACTTCTTTGCTTTAATAAACTCCTGGGTTGCTTTGGCTTTATGTTTTGGGTCATTGTACATCTGTAGTATGAAACGACGACCAATCAGTTTGGCTGCATTTGGCTGGATCTGAGCACACACTATGGCTCTGAATATCTCAGAATTCATTTGGCTGCTTCTGTCCTGTGTCACATCATCAATAAACACTAGTGACCCAGTGCCACTGGCAGCCATGCATGCCCAAGCCATCACACTCCCTCCACCGTGTTTTACAGATGATGTGGTATGCTTTGGATCATGAGCTGTACCACGCACTCACCATTCTTTTCTCTTTCCATCATTCTGGTAGAGGTTGATCTTGGTTTCATCTGTCCAAAGAATGTTTTTACAGAACTGTGCTGGCTTTTTTAGATGTTTTTAGCAAAGTCCAGCCTAGCCTTTTTATTCTTGATGCTTATGAGTGGCTTGCACCATGCAGTGAACCCTCTGTATTTACTTTCATGCAGTCTTCTCTTTATGGTAGATTTGGGTATTGATAAGCCTACCTCCTAGAGAGTGTTGTTCACTTGGTTGGCTGTTTTGAAGGGGTTTCTCTTCACCATGGAGAGTATTCTGCGATCATCCACCACTGTTGTCTTCTTTGGGCGCCCAGGTCTTTTTGCATTGATGAGTTCACCAGTCCTTTTTTTCTTTCTCATAATGTACCAAACTGTAGATTTTGCCACTCTTAATGTTGTAGCAATTTCTCAGATGTTTTTTTTTCTGTTTTTGCAGCTTAAGGATGGCTTGTTTCACCTGCATGGAGAGTTCCTTTCACAACATGTTTCCTTCACAGCAAAACCTTTCAAATGCAAAACACCACACCTCAAATCAACTCCAGCCCTTTTATCTGCTTAATTGAGAATGACATAACGAAGGTATTGCCCACACCTGTCCATGAAATAGCCTTGAAGTCAATTGTCCAATTACTTTTGGTCCCTTTAAAACAGGGTGGCACATGTTAAGGAGCTGAAACTCCTAAACCCTTCATCCAATTTTAATGTGGATACCTTCAAATGAAAGCTGAAAGTCTGAACTTCAACTGCATCTGATTTGTTTTGTTTCAAATTCATTGTGGTAATGTCTAGAACCAAAATTAGATAAATGTTGTCTCTGTCCAAATATTTATGGACCTAACTGTATCTATTGTAGTCATATGTGTATTATAGTATATGGGCCATCAGCAAGGTCCTGGAAGGCTGCGGTTATAAAAGGGTCGTGCGCTAGTATAAACCATGTGGTGTGTGAGTGAGTGGATATGCTACCACTCTGTGTATGCACGTGGGTTTGGGCCGAGTACCTGCCACACTGTCGGTGTGTATGATCGCCTAGTCTTCCCTAGTCAGGCAGGTTTTTACTCGGCATGACCTAGCGCCTGTCTCGGCCACGTGTGCTGCTTAGCACGGGCTGTTTACAGGGCACAGTCAATCCACATGCTCTGGCACACATCTTTTGGTACCGCTCTGCGGTCTGTTGAGCTGTTGCTCTTGTTTTGCGCCAAATCCTGGTGCAACTTAGTTAGCTGTATTTTGCTACCACTTGCGCCATATCAGCTGTATCCTGTGATGTGTAACAGGGAACAGCGTTCTATTATTTTGTTGCTGCGGCTCTGTGAAGCAACAGAGTTTGCCGCTATTCATATCAGGTGACATCTAACCCGCGTGTTGTCGGCCTTCAACCGCCGCCTTAGCAGCAGGTTCCATCTCTGCACGGTGGACCCCAGGTTGTGAACGCACCTTATTATTAATACTTATTCAGTATTTCATTTCGTGCATTCCGCCAACCCTAACACACCCAGACAATTTTGTGTTTTCCATGAAAACTCATACTTTTATTAATCAAATGAGTTGCCAAATGAACTTAAAATCTAGTCCTGACATTGACAAGGTTCGAAAAAAAGATTTTAATTTGAAATAATAAGATTCTTAACTAGCTCAAAGGAAGGTCAGGTTTATAGCTCCTCTAATCAGCCAAACTGTTTTCAGCTGTGCTAACATACTTGCACAAGGGTTTTCAAGGGTATTCTAACCATCCATTAGCCTTTTTACACAGTTAGCAAACAAAAGGTACCATAAGAACACTGCAGTGATGGCTGTTGGAAATGGGCCTCTATACACCTATGAAGATATTGCATTACAAACCAGACGTTTGCAGCTAGAATAGTCATTTACCACATTAACAATCTATAGAGTGTATTTCTGAATCATTTATTGTTAGCTTCATTGGAAAAAACTGTGCTTTTCTTTAAAAAATAAGGAAATTTTTAAGTGACCCCAAACTTTTGAATGGTAGTGTATATATATATATATATATATATACAGTACAGACCAAAAGTTTGGACACACCTTCTCATTTAAAGATTTTTCAGTATTTTCATGACTATGAAAATTGTAAATTCACACTGAAGGCACCAAAACTATGAAATAACACATGTGGAATAATATACTTAACAAAAAAGTGTGAAACAACTGAAATTATGTCTCATATTCTAGGTTCTTCAAAGTAGCCACCTTTTGCTTTGATGACTGCTTTGCACACTCTTGGCATTCTCTTGATGAGCTTCAAGAGGTACACCAAAATAGAAAGTAGTAGACAGCACACGGAGGAATCCTAAAAAAGCAGAGTGGAGTGACAGCACTAACTGCATTAGGGCGCTCGTCTCACAGCCAAGGAACCTTCTTGGACACGTAATCAATTGCAATAGAAGAAACAGCGCTCCATCCAGGTGAAATAATGCTTGAAAAAGACCTGTTATGGGTCGAAACGTCGCATTTATATGGCGGATTAAAGCTTTTTGAAAATTATTTCACCTGGATGGAGCGCTGTTTCTTCTATTGCAATTAAGCACACGGAGGAAGTCAGGGATGCACGCTCTGGTTCATGGATCCCAATGAACACCAAAGTCCATAAAAAAGAAAAAGGAGCAGCATCCATCCAGGTGAAAAATACAAAAATCTTTATTCTGCCACATGTAATAACAACGTTTCGGCCATATTGTGGCCTTTTTCAAGTACTTGAAAAAGGCCACAATATGGCCGAAACGTTGTTATTACATGTGGCAGAATAAAGATTTTTGTATTTTTCACCTGGATGGATGCTGCTTCTTTTTCTTTTTTATGAGCTTCAAGAGGTAGTCACAAATCTTTAAATGAGAAGGTGTGTCCAAACTTTTGGTCTGTACTGTATATATATATATATATATATATATATATATATAATTTTTTATTTATTTATTTATTTATTTTATTTATTTTCGTATTATAGTGTGTATATGGTCGTATTATAGTATTATGTGCATTGTATATTATATTGTCATGTGTATTAAATTATGTGTATTGTGCTCTTTTGTATTATCTGTAAATTTTTATATTTATTGTATTTCAATAATTTGTTTCTATTTTTTTAGACATTTTTGTACATTGATCAGTGGGTGCCTTGGGGTGCACACATACTGTATATACAGTATATACATATATTAACTATACAGTATGTAGAGGTAGAAGTCATCATACATGGGTCCTGGTGCTTGATGGGGTCTAAGACTTCATTGTCACCAAAGAATAAGACCATATTATAACTTGTACATGATAGGTGTTGACCTTTGTGTAAATTTTGCATTTGAGCCAGAGATGTTCAAGTTGTCAGTAGTCACCTTTTTTTTTTATTGCAGAGGAAACAATAAGGATAGTTTTCAGCACAACTAACTGAACAAATAATGTAAGTGTTAGGGTTCGAGTTCCCGCTGCTGCACAAGGGGAGTCTCGAACCGGTCCTGCTGCGGTCCCCCATTCATCTCCAGCTGCAGTGGAGCCTGCTCAGCAGAGACATCGGTCCCAGCGTCTTGCCCATTCCAGTACTGTGCATAGACTTGCTACTGCCTCTCCTGGATCTGCTATTGTAGCCAGTACTGGAGCAGACGTCTTTGGGACGAAGTCCTGCTTTTCCCCTTCTGAGCATGCCCAGGGTGAGATCTCTCATTGGAGATCAGGGGTCACATGTTCAGGTCCTGCAGCAGCTCCTATTGGTCCGCCAGGAAGGTCATGAAACTAAATGTGTTTGGAACAGTTTCTCATTGGTCCTTGTTTCTGGCAGGTCCTGTAGCTGTTGCTATAAAAGGGTAGCATGGCTGGGCCGCCATGCGCTAATATCAATCATTATATGCTTAGCGCCAGTGTGATCATGCGTGTGTGTGGTTAGGGCCCGGCTGAAATAAGCCCCTAGAATACCGACTTAATCGGTGAGGAGTTTGGTATGCTAGCTGGTCAGGGTCGGTGTCCTAGATGCCCTAGATTGCCGTATTCAGGGCCTGGCGTTCAGACGCCATAGATTGCGGGTGACTCCCGCGAGGACATTAGCGCATGATCACGTTCTATGTTCGCTTAGCTGTTCACTGTGTACCTGGGTGCCTGACAGGACACAGAAGTTTGTCTCAGCGGCTCTGTGACGTAACAGGGTTCGCTTTCAACGCTAGACAGCGCCCTAGCGTGTTTATTTTGCGACTCAGTTGTGTTAAGTGAGTTCGCACACATCGCCATATAGCGCTGCGGCACTCGTTCTAGCGGCTCTGTGGATTAACAGAGTTCGCACATATTGCCACAGCGCGTTACGGCGTTTATTTTGGCGACTCTGCGGGATAACAGAGTTCGCTTCTTGCGCCATTTTACTAGCAGCAGGCTCCGCCTGCACGGTGGACCCCGGGCTGCGAACGCACCTCTCCACATCTTATATTTGGTGCGTTCCGCAGACCCTAACATAATATTAGCGCCAGGGTCTGGCTAGTAAAATGGCGGATGAACAGCGTTTACAGCTGTACATCCAGCAGCTGGAGGGTAGGTTGGCGGCTCTTGAGCGCACAACCTCAGCTGTGGATGTTACCGCAGTCGCTGTTCAGGCTGCTAGCGTAGCTGCAGCCAGATTGTCCTCTGCCACCTCTGTCCCTACATTGTCCCACCTCCCGCTTCCAGACAAGTTTGCTGGTGACAGCAAGCAATGTCGGGGATTCGTGAGTCAATGCTCCATACACCTCGAGCTTCTGGCTGCACGTTTCCCCACGGATCGGGCACAAGTGGGCTTTGTGATAGCTCTTCTGTCGGGCAGAGCGTTGGAGTGGGCAACGCCGCTGTGGGAGCGCGACGACCGTGTGGTGCGGAGCGCTTCTCGTTTTCTGGAGGCTCTGAAAAAGGTTTTTCTAGGACCTCAGGTCACCCACGATACGGCGCTCAAACTGCTGGCAAGTACCCAGGGTTCGGCTTTGGTCAGCCATTTTGCTGTCCAATTTCGGACTCTGGCCTCGCAATTAGAGTGGCCAGACAAAGTCCTCATTCCCGTGTTCTGGAGAGGACTGGCGGGTCATTTGAAAGACGCCTTGGCTACCAGGGAGATTCCTGCCACACTGGAGAAGCTTATCGCTATTTCCACCCGCGTCGACCTCCGTTTCCACAAGCGGAGGCTGGAACGTGCCCAGTGTAGGCAGAGTGTCCGGTTGGCTCCTACCTTCGCCACCCCTCTGAAGTGCCTGTTCAGGCGCCTGACCTTCAGGAGGTTGCTCCTGCAGGAACTAAATCTCGGGTCACTCGTCCATCCCCGATTTGTTATATTTGCCAGCAGCAGGGACATTTTGCCAACCGATGTCCACAGCAGCTGAATAAACGGTCGCGCCCAGTAACCGTAGGAACAGGGTCACTGGACGCCATGAGTTTTGCCCCTAAAGTGCTCCTCAAGGGGATAATTACCCACGGTTCTACCACCCTACCCGTCAAGCTGTGTGTGGATTCTGGGGCAGAGGGGAATTTTATGTCATCCTCCTTTGCTTCTCGCCACACCATGCCTTTGGTGTTGCTGGCTGAACCAGTATCGGTACGGGTGTTGAACGGAGCAATTCTGCCCTCACAAATCACCCATCAGTCTGTCCCACTCACCTTGTCTATGTCTCCTTCCCAGCAGGAGAATATATCATTTTTTATCCTCCCTGAGGGTATAGATGAGGTTTTGTTGGGATTACCCTGGCTCCGCCACCACTCACCCCATATTGAGTGGTCTTCAGGGAGAATTCTGGGTTGGGGTAATTTATGTAAAGGCAGATGCATTAGGGACAGTGTGCAGGTCAACACCACTGAGATACCCATAGACCTCTCTCCTCTTCCCAAGGTCTATTGGTCTTATGCCGACGTTTTCTCGAAGAAGGCGGCGGAGACTCTTCCGCCTCATCGCCCCTATGACTGTCCTATCGACCTCTTGCCTGGAGCTGAGCCTCCTAGAGGAAGGGTTTATCCCCTCTCTCTTCCTGAGACAGAGGCCATGTCCCAATATATTCAGGAGAACTTGGCAAGGGGATTTATTAGGAAGTTGGTGTCACCAGCGGGAGCGGGGTTCTTCTTTGTGCAGAAGAAGAACGGAGAATTACGTCCGTGCATTGATTATAGGGGTCTCAACGCTATCACCGTGAAAAATAAGTATCCTTTGCCGCTAATCTCTGAGCTCTTTGACAGGCTTCGGGGAGCAAGGGTATTTACTAAGCTAGACCTGCGGGGTGCGTATAACCTGATTCGCATCCGTGAGGGAGACGAATGGAAGATGGCATTTAACACCAGGGATGGGCATTATGAATATCTGGTAATGCCTTTGGCCTCTGTAATGCCCCAGCTGTCTTCCAAGACTTTGTGAACGACATCTTCCGGGATTTGTTGACCACCTCGGTGGTAGTCTATCTGGATGACATTCTCATCTTTTCTCCAGATATGGCCTCCCACCGAGAGATGTCTGCAAGGTCTTCGACCTCTTGCGAGCAAATTCCCTATATGCGAAGTTGGAGAAGTGCATGTTTGAGCAGGAGTCTCTACCTTTCCTGGGCTATATCATCTCCACCCAGGGATTGGCTATGGATCCTACCAAACTACAGGCTGTGATGGATTGGCAAGAACCCCACTCCCTTAAGGCGGTGCAGCGCTTTATGGGGTTCATTAACTACTATCGCCAATTCATTCCCCACTTCTCTACTTTGGTAGCTCCCTTGGTAGCCTTCACCAAGAAGGGAGCTAATCCCAAGTTGTGGTCAGAGGAGGTCACCAAGGCATTCTCCTCCATCAAGTCGCATTTCGCCAGTGCTCCCATCTTACATAGCCCTGATGTCGATAAACCGTTTATCTTAGAGGTGGATGCCTCTTCCGTTGGTGCTGGAGCAGTCCTTTTTCAAAAGGATGCCCAAGGTCGGAAGCATCCCTGCTTCTTCTTTTCCAAGACCTTTACACCAGCAGAGAGGAATTATTCCATCGGGGACAGGGAGTTACAGGCTATGAAGTTGGCCTTCTCCGAGTGGAGACATCTTCTGGAGGGGGCTCGCTTCCCCTTCCAAGTATTCACGGACCACAAGAACTTGGTGTATTTGCAGACAGCCCAGTGGCTAAATTCCCATCAGGCCAGATGGTCCTTGTTTTTCTCCCGGTTCCATTTCACCCTCCATTTCCTCTCGGTGAGAAGAACATTCGCGCAGACGCTCTATCCCGCTCCGTGGTGTCCTCTGAGGAGGTGGAGGAGGAGCCTCGGCTTATTGTCCCCACAGAAAGCCTAAGAACGGTGGCTCCGGTTTCGCTTGAGTCTGTGCCCACCAATTTGCGACCGGAAGTATTCTCTTGGGCACATTCGTCCAGGGTGGGTGGACATTTTGGGACAAAAAGGACTTCTGAGTTGCTGGCGAGGACATACTGGTGGCCGCAGATGGCCCTTGACGTCAGGGAATACGTTCAGGCATGCGTCTCCTGGGCCAAGAATAAGTCCCCTCGACAACGGCCAGCTGGGTTACTTTTCCCTTTACCGGTGGCAGACAGGCCTTGGGAGATGGTCGGGATGGATTTTGTGGTGGGCTTACCCAAGTCTCGGGGCTGCACCATCATCTGGGTGATAACTGACCACTTCTCCAAAATGGTGCACTTAGTGCCGTTACCACGGTTACCGTCTGCACGGGCCTTGGCAGCATTATTCATTAGGCATATTTTCCGCCTACACGGTATGCCAGACAAAATTGTCAGTGATCAAGGTCCCCAGTTTGCGTCTCGGTTCTGGAGAGAGCTGTGTCGTTTACTCAGCATTGAGATGAATCTCTCCTCTGCATACCATCCCGAGACGAATGGGTTGGTAGAGAGGGTCAACCAGACCTTGGTCACATACTTGCAACATTTTGTCTCTGCCAGGCAGGATGACTGGGCATCCTTGCTACCGTGGGCTGAGTTCGCTCTAAATAATGCTGTGGCTGACTCCACCGGACAGACCCCATTCCTCCTGAACTACGGGTAGCATCTGCGGGTACCAGTGCCCATGCCCGTGTCTTCCGCCGATTCCAGGGTGGCAGACTGGGCTGTGGAGGCACGGGACATTTGGGACCGCACCCAGGATGCCATTCAGGCCTCCAAAGAGAGGATGAGGTCTTCGGCCGATGCCTATCGGCGCCCCGCTCCTACATTTGCTCCAGGTGACCTAGTGTGGCTTTCTGCCAGAAACATCAGGCTACATGTAGAGTCCACCAAGTTGGCACCTCGCTTTTTGGGCCCCTTTAAAGTTCTTGAGCAGTTGAACCCGGTGGTTTACCGCCTAGCCCTTCCGCCTCGCCTTGGTATCACTGACACCTTTCACGTGTCCCTCCTGAAACCCGTGGCCATTTCCCGGTTTTCCGAGTCATCTGCCGGGACGTCGGGTTCATCTACGACGATCATGAGGTGAACGCCATTGTTGGGTGCAAGGTGGTACGAGGCAAAAATTTTATTTGGTGGATTGGAGGGGTTATGGGCCTGTGGATAGGTCCTGGGAGCCTGCCGAGCATGTTCACGCTCCGCAGCTCATCACTGCCTTTGAGCGCAGCGAGGCCCAAAGAAGGGGGGCCATGTTAGGGTTCGAGTTCCCGCTGCTGCACAAGGGGAGTCTTGAACGGTCCCGCTGCGGTCCCCCATTCATCTCTGGCCGCAGTGGAGCCTGCTCAGCAGAGACGTCAGTCCCAGCGTCTTGCCCATTCCAGTACTGTGCAGAGACTTGCTGCTGCCTCTCCTGGATCTGCTATTATAGCCAGTACTGGAGCAGACGTCTTTGGGACGAAGTCCTGCGTTTCCCCTTCTGAGCATGCCCAGGGTAAGATCTCTCATTGGAGATCTGGGGTCACATGTTCAGGTGCTGCAGCAGCTCCTATTGGTCCGCCAGGAAGGTCATGAAACTACATGTGTTTGGAACAGTTTCTCATTGGTCCTTGTTTCTGGCAGGTCCTGTAGCTGTTGCTATAAAAGGGTGGCATGGCTGGGCCGCCATGCGCTAATATCAATCATTATATGCTTAGCGCCAGTGTGGTCATGCGTGTGCGTGGATAGGGCCCGGCTGAAATAAGCCCTAGAATACAGACTTAATCGGTGAGGAGTTTGGTATGCTAGCTGGTCAGGGTCGGTGTCCTAGATGCCCTAGATTTCCGGCATAACCGGTGAGGAGTTTGATTGCCGTATTCAGGGCCTGGCGTTCAGACGCCATAGATTGCGGGTGACTCCCCGAGGACATTAGCGCATGATCACGTTCTATGTTCGCTTAGCTGTTCACTGTGTACCTGGGTGCCTGACAGGACACAGAAGTTTTTCTCAGCGGCTCTGTGATGTAACAGGGTTCGCTTTCAACGCTAGACAGCGCCCTAGCATGTTTATTTTGCGACTCAGTTGTGTTAAGTGAGTTCGCACACATCGCCATATAGCGCTGCGGCACTCCTTCTAGCGGCTCTGTGGATTAACAGAGTTCGCACATATTGCCACAGCGCGTTACGGCGTTTATTTTGGCGACTCTGCGGGATAACAGAGTTCGCTTATTGCGCCATTTTACTAGCAGTAGGCTCCCCCTGCACGGTGGACCCCGGGCTGCAAACGCACCTCTCCACATCTTATATTTGGTGAGTTCCGCAGACCCTAACAGTAAGTTTACTGATTCAATTTAAAAGTCCAAAAGTTAAAATCGCAACACCTGACTCGTTTCTAGAGTACTAATGTCATATTTTTTTCCAGTGGCCACTAGAGGAAAAATACGGTATTACACAATGCACATTCAAATAAATGGTACAAAGGGGGAGCTCTTTTCCACCACAGCTCCCACCTTAGATTATAGAGAGAATTCTAAGCAGGACCCAATAATGACTTTATGATCTAATGGGGCCAGCTGATTGTTGTTGGTTTTGCAGCAGAACTCCCTATCTATTACATGATACCTATTGAAATAAATGGGCAACGGCTCTTTGCAGCAGTGCTCCACCCTGAATAATAGAGGGGGCTGCAAGTGGAACTGCTTCCCAATGGTTGACATAAGACCTATCAGGACCTGCTGAGAGAAGTTGTAAGCAGTAGCTCATTTTTCCTCCAGTGGCCACTACAGGATAAATGTGGTGATGCCCATTCAAATAGCTTCATAACCAGAATCCTTCCAGCCTAGATAATGGTGAAGGCTGCAAGAATGATCCCCTCCCATTGATTACTATGTTTTATATCAGATCGGCTGATCGACATAGGTTCTGCAACTATACTCCCCAGTGATCAGCTATAATTGTTAGCAGTTTGTCATTTCTCTGCAGTGGCCACTAAGGGAGGAATGTGGTATTATATAATGTCCCTATAGACAAATGAAAAAGCAGATAAAATAAAGGTCGATCTGCCCTTTACAGCTGTTCCCCACGCTGAAGATGAGCAAGATCCACTATGACGCACTATGACCTAATAGGACATATGGACAGGGATCGTCCTAATAGACATTACCAATCCCTTCAAATATTCTAGAGTTCGTTCCTTGGTTCTTTTTTCAGGAATGAGAAATCTTTTTATTTATTTTGCATTCTAACTTTTGAAAGGTGCACGGCATTTTCAACCATTTGCTCTCATTTTTTAATCATTTTTTATGATTACTTTTATTTGCTGAATATTTATTCTAGCTCGTGGGATTTCCTTCCATAAACTCTCCTCCGTCTGTTACTTTGTCGTGCTTTTGCTGTTTTCCTCTCTTTGCTGCTTTTTATTGCCATTTCTTGATCTTTTTAAGATGTTTCCAATCTGTGATTACAGCTCTGTAATGGCTCTCGAGGCAACGCATCTGGTCTTGTTCTTATTTAGCTTCAACCACTTGCCTTGTAAACCTTGAGCAGTGAAGAAGCATTTTATAACTATTCAGTGCGAGCCCGCAGGGAAATGGATGTTATTTGTAATACTTGACCACCTCCATTTTTTTCCACTGTTCATGGAATGATTTGCTGGAGAATTCTTGTTAAGTGTATTTCCATTCATAAACCTTTTTATCAGCTTGTAACTAGAGATGGGAGAAATCGAACAGTTCGGGGTCCGTACCGAACATCTACTGCTCAAGCACGGACCCCGAACACTGACTTAACAAGGAAGTCTGTTTTACTGTTTTGGTTCAGTCCCCTGAACACGGGGTGTTTCTTGTGCCGTCATTTGCATGACAGCGAGAGAAACACCCGCTACTCTGATCGGCCGTAAGATTAATATCACCGGTATAAGCGCTGCAGTTGTTACGTTATCAGGTGACAGTGTGAGCTCGCAGTTGTACCTGGAAGTAAAAGGTTTACCTATGGTCACTGGCATCGACTGATGGGACTACTACTCCATCAGCCTACGTCTGTTGCTGCTAATAACAGCAAAAGCAGGTGCTAGCTGAAGGGAGTATTCATCACCCGGCGCCTGCACTCTAAATAAATATTTTTTTAAAAAAAACAGCATGGGTTCCCTTGTATTTTTGAATACCAGCACAGGCAAAACTGACAGCTGCGGGCTGCAACTCTCAGTGCAGGCAAAACTGACAGCTGCGCGCTGCAAACCTCAGCTGTCAGCTTTAGCAAGGCTGATTATCAAGAGTAGAGGGGCCCCCACGCTGTTTTTTTAAAAAAAATAATTTTAAAAAATGGTGTGGATCCCCCCATTTTTGACCACCAGCCATGCTAAAGCAGACAGCTGGGGGCTGGTATTCTCAGGCTAGTATCGGGCCATGAATATTGGCCCCCTCAGCCCAAAAATAGCAGCCCTCAGCTGCCCATAACAAAGGAGCATCTATTAGCTGCGCCAATTCTGGCACTTTGCCAGACTCTTCCCACTTTCCCTGTGTCGGGTGGCAAGTGGTATTCATATTTGTGGGGTTGATGTCACCTTTGTACTATCCAGTTGACATCAAGCCCACAGATTAGTCTTGGAGAGGTGTCAATAAGACACCTATTCGTTAGTAATCCTATGGTTATATGGTAAATAAAGACACAGCCAAAATAAAGTATTCTATTTGAAATAAAAAAACACACTTTTACTTATTTATTTAAAAATGACAAAAACAGTTATATTCACCTAACAGCCATTCTTCTGAAGCCATGGTCTCCTGTAAAAAAAAACAAAAATAAAAAACAACCATATTCCTCACCTGTCCGTCGTTCTGTCCCACGCCGTAATCTATGTCTGGAGATAAACAGTTTTCAAACTGGACAGAGTCAAGATGCGACTGTCCAGGCTGAAAACCACTGAGGAATGAGCTGCTATGAGCGTTCCCAGCCATGCCCCTGAACTGCAGTGACATTGATGAGATCACCTATCGCACAGTAAGAAAAAGTCTCACTGTGCTAGCGGTGATATCATCGAGGTGACCGCAGTTCATTGGCCCATCTGGGAACGCAGTCTTAGAGACCTGCGCTAACCTTGATGAGGTCATCGCTAGTCACTGAGGCTGTGCTCATAGCAGCTCATTCCTCAGTGGTTCACAGCCTAGATGATCGCACCTTGGCATCGTCCAGGTTGAAAACTGTTTTTTATCGCCAGACATGGATTACAGCATGGGACAGAATGACGGGCTGGTGAGGGATGGGGTTGTTTTTTATTTTTGTTTTTACAGGAGACCTTGGCTTCAATGGAATGGCCATTAGATGAGTATAACTATGATAGAATTGTTTTTGGTGAGGATTTACTTTGTTATACAAGTCACATTTTAATTTGGGATAGGTACATCGACTATGTAATTATCCTCTAGGATGGTGATATCAAGTTATTTTTGGATTTTGTCACAGTCTTAAATAAAAAACAAATTAGAATGTATTTTTCACATGAAATTGGAAATATGAGTATCAACTGATATTTTTAGAAAGTCAACAGCTATGAACGATCTACATTGGAAGTGCTGGCATCTCCCCACACTGAAAGCTGGAATCCCAAAAGGACAGTATCTCAGAGCTCACTGAAATTGTTCGCATAATGAAAGCTTTGGCAGGGAGTGTAACAACTTCTTCAAAATTTTATAGCCAGAGGTTACCATAAAAAACGTACTATATAAGGCCTTTAAAAGAGCAAAATCAACATAAAGAGACTCCCTGCTGCACCTGAAAAAAGAAAAAGTAAAACATTCTCTAATAGGTTTCATAGGGACTTATGACAGATGGATTCCATTAGTTCTAAACATATTGCACAAATATTGGCCTATCTTACAGGCAGATCCCGATTTAAGTGAGGTGATTGGTCTGTAACTTATTAACTGTATTAACTTATTAACTGTAACTTATTGGTCAATAACTTACCGGAGAGGCCCAAATCAACGAGAACAATTAGTGCATAGTCACGTTTCACCTGTGATTCCAAAGGCAAAAATGAATTGGCTAAATTGGAAATTGGTTCCTTCCCCTGTAATTGTAATTCCTGTATCTTTTGTTAGTATTTACCCATTACTAAAGAATTTAAAAATCTCCATGATGATCGGAAATTTACCATCAGAGACAGGATCAATTGTAAAATAAAAGGAGTAATTTATGTAGCAAAATGTCCTTGTCCCAAGCTATACGTTGGTAAGATGATTCAGGAATTCAGGAGAAGGATCCCAAACATATAAGCACCATTAGCACAAGGGCCAATACACCCTTATCAGTTCATATGAGAACAATACATGCATCAGATCCCTTAATATCCAGTTTGGGGGTATCAAACCTATAACCTTGGGCACCCGCAGAGAAAAGCTAGATAAAATCTTGCTCCAAGAAGAGTCAAGATTAGAGTTGAGCGATACTTTCTGATATCAATAAGTATCGGATCGGAATGGGTATCGCCGATACCCAAAACGTATCGGCGATACCCGATACCGATACCGGAAATCCAATGTAAGTCTATGGGAAGAAAATATCGGAATTAAAAAAAAAACATTCTTGCCTTGTAGGTTAATTGTACATGAAGGAAAACAACAAAGAGTAATGTAGAATGTATTGGGGGAGGTTGAGGAGACATTAAAGGCATAGATGTTTAACCCAATCAAATGAAATAGCAGTAATCCTTTTTTTTTTTAAAGACGTTTGGATTGACGAAGAAATTGACAATGTTGTTAACCTTTTTTCTATTTTGGCAAATATGTATGTTTCACAACTTCCATGCTCTTCACCTTTTTAACTTCTGCCACACTTTCTCCTTCATAATCTTCAGCAGAATCATCTTTTTCATCAAATTATTCTTCATCTTCACCTTATTTATCTTCTTCTTAAACTTCTTGCTATTCATCTTTTTGTTAACATTACTCATATTCTTCTTATTAAACTATTATTCTTCTTCATATTCTACTTCTTCATCTTCTTCCTATTCATCTTCTTCATCATATTCTTATTTGTAACAGAGATTCCTGTACTTGTAATCTGTAAAAGTATGAATTGTTTATCTTTCCGTTCTTGCTGTCACCAAAGATTTAAATTACAACAGTGTTTGTCCGCGTTCAGTTTAGCCTGCAGCAGCAGCAGGCCTTTTCCAGGGGCACCAGAGGAGGAACGGACTCACCCCATACACTGCTTAGTCTTCTTCTGCTTATAATTTAGAGCATATATTTAGCTCTTCATTTTGGTCTTATACTTCATGTTCTTCTATCTCTTGTTCTGTATCTTGTAGTTTGTCTTAACCTTCTTTTGTCCTGTTGGTGATCTTCTTCTGGGTAATCTTTTATTTGTTCGTTGTGATGGTGTTCAGGCTGGTTGGCTTGATGCTCGTCGTCCTTGTGGTCGTCGTCTTCTTCGGGGTGGTCATCAGGGTCGTCGTCTTCATTGTTGGAGATCCATAGTGATTACCCAAAAAAACATTTAAAAAATCTTCAATTTGGAAATGTAGCTGAAGGTACAAGAAGGTTGACTAACTTCCGAGAACCAGCTGTCGTTACTGGACCCCGGACGGGTATCAGATGGTACAAGAGACAATGGAAGTAACGAGGACCAGCTGATTGTGCTGGAACCCGGAGGGGCAGCAGAAGGAAAAGAGCCAATGGCACAACCGAGGACCAGCTGACGTTACTGGGACACGGTTACTAAGCAGGAGGTACCTGTGCTCCAAAGCACTACCAAGGACTAGCAGACGTTGCTGGAACTCGGATACCGAGATGGAGGCACCTAGGCCAAAGGCACTGCGGAGAACCAGCTGACGGTACTGGAACCCGGACGGGTAGCAGAAGGTACAAGAGCCAATGGAAGTAACGAGGACCAGCTGACTGTACTGGAACCCGGAGGGGCAGCAGAAGGAAAAGAGCCAATGGCACAACCGAGGACCAGCTGACGTTACTGGGACACGGTTACTAAGCAGGAGGTACCTGTGCTTCAAAGCACTACCAAGGACCAGCAGACGTTGCTGGAACTCGGATACCGAGATGGATGCACCTAGGCCAAAGGCACTGCGGAGAATCAGCTGACGGTACTGGAACCCGGACGGGTAGCAGAAGGTACAAGAGCCAATGGAAGTAACGAGGACCAGCTGACTGTACTGGAACCCGGAGGGGCAGCAGAAGGAAAAGAGCCAATGGCACAACCGAGGACCAGCTGACGTTACTGGGACACGGTTACTAAGCAGGAGGTATATAAGAAAATGAAGGAAAAAGGGATCCAGCTTCAATAAAATCTTCATCTTTATTGATTCATAAAAACATGAATAATGGCATGCTCCTGGACAAGCTCAGGACAAGGCTACGCGTTTCGATCACAGGGATCTTTATCACAGCTGACATATTCAGACAAAGGCACATATTTAAGACAAAGGAAGACCAATCACGATCAGAAAAAATGTCATGTGATTTTTGACAAGTCCTTTAACAATTTTCACATAACGAATAAAGAAAAAAAAAAAAACAAAAAAAAAACCCACAAAATTTGCACAAATAAAATCAATGCAAAGAAATAAAATTAATAATGGAACATCAATTCGTTTCTTTTGTTGAGACCAAATGGATGTCTGGTATGTAGATTAAAGATCCAGAAAGCTTCACGTGTGAGGAGTCGCTGACGTGCATCTCCACCTCGGGCAGACAGGTTAACACTTTCAATACCTGTGACTTGGAAGGAAGAAACATTGCGAGCATGCTGAAAAATAAAATGTTTAGCAGCAGCAGAAATATTGCGATTCGAAGAAACATTCTTTACATCCTGCAAATGTTCAGCGATCCTGATTTTTAGTTTCCTAGTAGTGCAGCCTATATAAGATAAATTGCAAGTAGTGCACATAATTTTATATACCACATAGCATGAATTACAATTAATATATTTGTTAATGGTATAGATCGCAGTGCTGTCATTATTTTCAAAGTTTTCGTTACACAAACATATTTGCAAAGTGCACATCTATTGTGGCCACACTTATAAAAACCTTTATGTTCTAACCACGATGTTTTATGAGAAGAGAAATTATTACTGAACATGCTTGGAGAAACTTTGTTACCAATAGATGGCGCTTTCCTTGAAACAACATTAATACCTGATGAAAGAATGTCAGCAAGAGAGGGATCTTCATATAAAATAGGCAGCGATCTCAAAATGATTTTTTTGATGTCCCCAAATTGAGGACTATATTGAGCACAAAAATATGGTTTCACTGCAAGATCATTTTTTTGTTGTCGCCCTCCACTAATGAGATCCTCTCTGTTTTTATTACTTACAATTGTTCGTGCTCTTTTTAATGACCATTTAGGATAATTTCTGTTTTTTAATTTTGTATCCACACAATTAAATTCCGTTTCCAAAGCTGTAGGATCGCTGCAGTTTCTCAAAATTCTGGTATATTCACCCAAAGGAATCGATTTAATAGTATGATTACACGCCGCAGGAAGAATTATCGCAAATAATAAACCATGATAATGTCTTGAATTTATCTGCACGAGACTTTACCAAAACGCAATTAGATGTTTTGTCCTTAGGTCTGAATTTTGTGCCGATCAGAATTTCAATCTTTTTTCTACTATTTTGGACGTCAATAAGTTTATGCGAGACCTTACCATCAAAAAGCATTTTTAAATCATTCTGATGAGACCCCTTTGCAGGAGTCGCTGACATATAATAATGAATTTACTGACTTGTCTTTCAGAGAACAGGTATCTCTCAACACTTTGTTTAGTTTGTCTACTCATTCCTATGATAATGAATCTGATACCATTCATGCACCTGTGTTTAAAACAAAAAATCCCTCTTTTTATCCCATTCAATCCAGGCCTGATTGCATGACTAAATACCAGGAGGTGATAGAGAGGGATTTAAAAATCCTTCATGATAGGGTTAAAATGGGCAGCAGCAGAAATCATTCCAATTTAACAAAAGCCCAGAAAACTGCATTAGATGAGATCAAAAGTATGTCAGATATAATAATTAAAATGTGGCAGTGGATGTAGTTATCCTGAATAAAGAGGATTATCATTCTCAAATTATGTCTCTCTTGTCTGACAGTGATGTATATGAAAAACTCCATACAAATCCCACTGATAAATTTAAAAGTGAGATTATCCAAATTATCAATGAGGGTTTCAGCCTTGGCATTTTAACCAAAAAACAAATTGATTATCTCACAGTGTCTCATCCTATTATCCCTATCATGCATGGTCTCCCAAAAATTCACAAGGATATGAAAATCCCCCCATGAGACCTATTGTCTCAGGGATTGGGTCTTTAAATGAACATCTGGGTGAATGGGTGGACTCACTACTTCAACCACTAGTACAAATCACTCCTGGTTATATTAAAGATTCTAAAGAAGTGCTGAGAATGTTTTCCAAGAAAATCTGGTCTAAAGAAAATACTTGGTTATGTTGTGATGTGACTTCTTTATATACCTGTATACCTTACAATGTTGCATGACAGCGCTGCAGTTTGTCTTAACGAAATTCAGTAATTATTCCCAGGATCTCATTAATTATATTTTACAAGTTATTCAATTTTTATTAACCACAATTTTTTCTCATTTGACAATAAATTTTTTTTACAAAAATCTGGCGTGGCGATGGGTGCGAAATTCGCGCCATCCCTAGCTAATCTTGTTATGTCATATTGGGAATATTTTTTTATTTTTTCAGCTACTAATCCATTTATTGACTCGATTGCTTGGTATGGTAGATATATTGATGATTTACTCATCATTTGGAGTGGTGATGTACCTGCCATATCCGGATTTATTGATTATATCAATTCTAATTCATTCAACATACATTTTACTCATAAATTTCATCATAACAAAATTTCTTTTTTGGATCTTGATTTATATGGGGTACATGACTCTGTTATTATTACTAAAACGTTCAGCAAACCTTGTGCTGGTAATTCTATCTTGCATGCAGCAAGCAGTCACCCCAAACATACTATTAAATCGATTCCTTTGGGTGAATATACCAGAATTTTGAGAAACTGCAGCGATCCTACAGCTTTGGAAACGGAATTTAATTGTGTGGATACAAAATTAAAAAACAGAAATTATCCTAAATGGTCATTAAAAAGAGCACGAACAATTGTAAGTAATAAAAACAGAGAGGATCTCATTAGTGGAGGGCGACAACAAAAAAATGATCTTGCAGTGAAACCATATTTTTGTGCTCAATATAGTCCTCAATTTGGGGACATCAAAAAAATCATTTTGAGATCGCTGCCTATTTTATATGAAGATCCCTCTCTTGCTGACATTCTTTCATCAGGTATTAATGTTGTTTCAAGGAAAGCGCCATCTATTGGTAACAAAGTTTCTCCAAGCATGTTCAGTAATAATTTCTCTTCTCATAAAACATCGTGGTTAGAACATAAAGGTTTTTATAAGTGTGGCCACAATAGATGTGCACTTTGCAAATATGTTTGTGTAACGAAAACCTTTGAAAATAATGACAGCACTGCGATCTATACCATTAACAAATATATTAATTGTAATTCATGCTATGTGGTATATAAAATTATGTGCACTACTTGCAATTTATCTTATATAGGCTGCACTACTAGGAAACTAAAAATCAGGATCGCTGAACATTTGCAGGATGTAAAGAATGTTTCTTCGAATCGCAATATTTCTGCTGCTGCTAAACATTTTATTTTTCAGCATGCTCGCAATGTTTTTTCCTTCCAAGTCACAGGTATTGAAAGTGTTAACCTGTCTGCCCGAGGTGGAGATGCACGTCAGCGACTCCTCACACGTGAAGCTTTCTGGATCTTTAATCTACATACCAGACATCCATTTGGTCTCAACAAAAGAAACGAATTGATGTTCCATTATTAATTTTATTTCTTTGCATTGATTTTATTTGTGCAAATTTTGTGGTTTTTTTTTTTTTTTTTTTTTTTTTTCTTTATTCGTTATGTGAAAATTGTTAAAGGACTTGTCAAAAATCACATGACATTTTTTCTGATCGTGATTGGTCTTCCTTTGTCTTAAATATGTGCCTTTGTCTGAATATGTCAGCTGTGATAAAGATCCCTGTGATCGAAACGCGTAGCCTTGTCCTGAGCTTGTCCAGGAGCATGCCATTATTCATGTTTTTATGAATCAATAAAGATGAAGATTTTATTGAAGCTGGATCCCTTTTTCCTTCATTTTCTTATGTATCTTCACGTTTGATCAAGCGGAGGATCCGTGCTTCTACAAACCGGTGAGCTGGTTAGCGTTCTTATACTAAGCAGGAGGTACCTGTGCTCCAAAGCACTATCAAGGACCAGCAGACGTTGCTGGAACTCGGATACCGAGATGGAGGCACCTAGGCCAAAGGCACTGCGGAGAACCAGTGTTGACTGTGCTAACAGCACTTCCGAGCAACAACTGGCGGTGTTGGAGCCCAGGGATGAGAGGAGAACAGAGTGGAGGCAGCAGGACTTTTTGCCGTTCACACAGCAGGGGAACAGCTGACATTACTGAACCCCAGTAACACAGGAGCAAGTGTTGACTGTGCTAACAGCACTTCCGAGCAACAACTGGCGGTGTTGGAGCCCAGGGATGAGAAGACAGCAGGGTGGAGGCAGCAGGACTTTTTGCCGTTCACACAGCAGGGGAACAGCTGACATTACTGAACCCCAGTAACACAGGAGCAAGTGTTGACTGTGCTAACAGCACTTCTGAGCAACAACTGGCAGTGTTGGAGCCCAGGGATGAGAGTAGAACAGAGTGGAGGCAGCAGGACTTTTTGCCGTTCACACAGCAGGGGAGCAGCTGACATTACTGAACCCCAGTAACACAGGAGCAAGTGTTGACTGTGCTAACAGCACTTCCGAGCAACAACTGGTGGTGTTGGAGCCCAGGGATGAGAAGAGAACAGGGTGGAGACAGCAGGACTTTTTGCTGTTCACACAGCAGGGGAACAGCTGACATTACTGAACCCCAGTAACACAGGAGCAAGTGTTGACTGTGCTAACAGCACTTCCGAGCAACAACTTGTGGTGTTGGAGCCCAGGGATGAGAGGAGAACAGAGTGGAGGCAGCAGGACTTTTTGCCGTTCACACAGCAGGGGAACAGCTGACATTACTGAACCCCAGTAACACAGGAGCAAGTGTTGACTGTGCTAACAGCACTTCCGAGCAACAACTGGCGGTGTTGGAGCCCAGGGATGAGAAGAGAACAGGGTGGAGGCAGCAGGACTTTTTGCCGTTCACACAGCAGGGGAACAGCTGACATTACTGAACCCCAGTAACACAGGAGCAAGTGTTGACTGTGCTAACAGCACTTCCGAGCAACAACTGGCGGTGTTGGAGCCCAGGGATGAGAAGAGAACAGGGTGGAGGCAGCAGGACTTTTTGCCGTTCACACAGCAGGGGAACAGCTGACATTACTGAACCCCAGTAACACAGGAGCAAGTGTTGACTGTGCTAACAGCACTTCCGAGCAACAACTGGCGGTGTTGGAGCCTAGGGATGAGAGGAGAACAGAGTGGAGGCAGCAGGACTTTTTGCCATTCACACAGCAGGGGAACAGCTGACATTACTGAACCCCAGTAACACAGGAGCAAGTGTTGACTGTGCTAACAGCACTTCCGAGCAACAACTGGCGGTGTTGGAGCCCAGGGATGAGAAGAGAACAGGGTGGAGGCAGCAGGACTTTTTGCCGTTCACACAGCAGGGGAACAGCTGACATTACTGAACCCCAGTAACACAGGAGCAAATGTTGACTGTGCTAACAGCACTTCCGAGCAACAACTGGCGGTGTTGGAGCCCAGGGATGAGAAGAGAACAGGGTGGAGGCAGCAGGACTTTTTGCCGTTCACACAGCAGGGGAACAGCTGACATTACTGAACCCCAGTAACACAGGAGCAAGTGTTGACTGTGCTAACAGCACTTCCGAGCAACAACTGGCGGTGTTGGAGCCCAGGGATGAGAGGAGAACAGAGTGGAGGCAGCAGGACTTTTTGCCGTTCACACAGCAGGGGAGCAGCTGACATTACTGAACCCCAGTAACACAGGAGCAAGTGTTGACTGTGCTAACAGCACTTCAGAGCAACAACTGGCGGTGTTGGAGCCCAGGGTCAAGGAGGATGTTTAAATTCTAGATCAAGTATTTTCCTTGTTATGTGTCAATTAAAAATGTCTATACTCCAAACAAGAGAAATATAACCTTTAGTACCATAAGATGATGATTTTACTTTAAAAAATCTATATAAATTAAGAATTGACAAACATAAACGCATACATTAACATGTTGAAAAGTAATGCAAACCACTAAAAAAATTGGTTAAGTAATCTGCTATACGGTTTTAAATAAAAGCATACAAGTACATATCAGAATCCATTAATGATGGATAAGTAACAGTATGTACACCATTTTTATTGTATAGACAATGATTGTCTGACTTCAAAACATAATCAGCATTACAAGTTATCTGTGACATTCATAAAACTTTACATTTGCAGAATAATTTCACTAAACAGTTTATAAAATATATAAAATTTCTATCATGTAATACTGATAATATGTGCCAATAATTTATATTAACAAACATAACCTTTAAAAAGTGCATAGTGCATAGTGAAAATAGCTATTTATGCCTGACTGTGGACTTGCAAGCATGACAACGGATAGATAAGGTATATATAGATGAGACTGCATAGCCACAGATGGTGAATGGCGATGTAATACTGTACCTCAATAAAGTGTGCGTCACTACTACATCCTTTTTTTTATATAGCTTTATAAACAGGGTACGTGCATGTATGCTTGCGCCTTTGTTTGGACGCACAGACTGGCTTCCTGCTGTGACGCGTTGGGTATTGGAGCGTCTGTGCGTCTTATGACGCAGACTAACATTCACGTTGCGCATCGTTCATCATCGCAAGCGTACCGACAACACAAATGGCGTTGTCATGACTGCTTTACTCAGTAAACATGCACCTATGATGAAACATACACGCATGTGCCCTATTACATAAGAAGCTACAAGAAAAACGCGTGTGAGGTGTGACACAGCTGTTTTGTTAAGGTACAGTATTATATCGACATTGTACAGGTGTCGCTATTCAGTCTGATAACTAGATATCATTCACCTTTTCTATCAGTTGTCGTTGTTTCAGCACCACTTGCAGGTATATATTTTGCTATTGTGACTATGCACTATTGACTTTAACAAGGTAATGCATGATTTTTGTTACCGATTATCATGTTTACATGATGGACCTTTATGATATGGGCTGTTAATTTTCTAATTAAATATGTATTTTTTAAAATGACACAAATATAAGTAATGTTGAAGAGGACTATTCCTACATCCATTGTTTGCACAATATTACAGGTGTACATCACGTCCCTTAATCAACATTGGATTATTATATTTACTTGTATGCTTTTATTTAAAAGCCAAGAACACTGAAGTCTAACCTTCGCACTGCAGCTGTTGTCAAAGTTCAACCTACATTATGCACTTCCAACATTGCAGCATTTGAGTCATGATGTGAGTTGGATTTGTCTAAGCTATGGAGTGACAAGGTTGACCATCAGTATCCTATAGCATAAGTAGGCTTTTGTGTTTGCATTTGTGTTCGACATGTGCATATCTGCAATAATATGTCACAATTATTTTGTTACAGATTTGTGACAAAGACTAATCATTTTATGGTTTTAAAGCTGACATTTCACTTGTTTACAGCTTAGAAATCAGGGTGTAGCCTCATATCTATGTGTAGCACTACCCACTTTGACATGTCATGTTTTTTTCACCATGTGTAGGTAGCTAGCAGTAATTTTTGCCGGACACACAGCTGGGGAACAGCAGGCGTTACCGAACCCCACAAACACATCAGCGATTGTTTTCATCTGTGCATCCAACACTTCTGAGCAGCAACTGGCGGTGTTGAAGCCCAGGGTCAAGGAGGGTTTTGAAATAAAATATTGAGTTATTGCCTTGTTATGTGGCCATTGCAAATGTATGTACTTCAAACAAGAATAAATTAAGTTTTTCTAGGACAATAAAATGATGAATTTCAATTCCAAGAATAGAAAAATATTTAGACTTGAGAGTCCTCAGTGGTTGATACCTTTTAATGGCTAACTGAAAAGATGGTAACAAATTGCAAGCTTTCGAGACTACTCAGGTCTCTTCATCAGGCAAAGACTAAAACAAAAACTGAAGAATCACATATTTATATACACAAAAGGACACAGGAATAGTGCAATAGGTAAGACAAGTGACGTGAAGCAGAACTGTCATTATGGCAAAGGGATGAACATAAATATTGGAACAGTTCATAGATAAGGAGATAAAGTTTTATTGCCCTCTGATTGGGGTCTGGTGTTGTGTTTTGATGCCCATAGAAGGTCAGAGACGCAGATTCCTTAATTGATATAGAATGACATGAATCCGTGTGATATATTCATTCCAGCACTAAGCGTGTCAAAGGTCATCATGAGCTTAAATTCCCAAACCTTTCTATCTTTCTCAGATTTGAAGTTAGATTTTAATACCAGTAATTCCATATCCATCATGCTATGACCGGGCATACAAAAGTGTTTTGCCACAGGTAAATCCATTCTTTTTTTCTTATTGTGTGGCGATGAGAATTCATCCTTGTTCTCAGTTTTTGCCCGGTCTCCCCCACATACAGACTCCCAGTTGGACATATAATTAGGTACACCACATTAGATGTGATGCAGCTGAAAGTACCTGGGATCTTGTAGTCCTGATGGGAGTTGGGGATCTTTATCTTGTCCGTGGTCATTATAGATGCACAGGTTTTACATTTCTTCTTGTTGCAAGGAAAGGTTCCTGCAGCTGTTGGGGAGGACAGGGAGCTTCTGACAATGATGCTTCTTAGATTTGGGGGCTGCCACAAGATGGCCGAAACGTTGCTACTTTCTATGGCAGAATAAAGATTTTGTATTTTCTTCACCTGGACGGATGCTGCTCTTTTTCTTGCTTTTGGATACTATGGTTCATTGTGATCCATGAACCGGAGCGTGCACCCTTTAACTCCTTGTGTGCTGTCTGCTAATTTTGCATTGATCTCTATAAAATGTGACCTTAGCAGCGTTATTCTGCCCTAGGGACGCCAAAAATACGACAGCAGTAATCATTTACTGTATAATACTCCACCTATGAGCAACCAAAAAAGCACGTTCCCTCTTTAACAATCTACAAGACTAACAAGCATGATGGTTGACGCTGCCTTTATTGAGGTACAGTATTAGATCGACATTGTCCATGAGTAACTATGCACTGTGATACCTATATACCATTATTAATTTATATCTGTTGTGGTTGTTTCACCAGCACTTGCAGGTATAACTACCTATTGTCAGTATGCATGATGCACTTTCTAGATGTAATAATTTATTATTGCACATTATTACCAGGTTTAGGTGCTGGACATTTCATATATGGTGTGTGAAGTTACAGTTGGCATCAGTCTGTGTATTTTATTATGTCTGTCATAAATATAACTCGTGAGTCGTGAGGATGGTGATGATGATGTTTATGATTCGTACATCCATTGACTGCATTATCTTACAGGTACAGATAAAGTTCCTTAAAAAGCATTAATTCATAATTATGAAATGTACTTTTATGCATTAATTTCAAAAAGTGAACACTAGGTTTTAGTTTTTGTTACCATTTCTAATAGACATGTGCAGATATGCGCTGTGATGACAAATTATTATTTGTCCATATTTCTTATAAAAATGTATCATTCTAGGCCTGGAAAACTTCAAGCTTTCCTGTTTTAAGCATAACAATCAGGGTGACGGCTCTTCCCTATTTGGAGCATGTTCGACATGGGTTTTTCTGTGCATGTGTAGGGAACAGGAGACTTCTTGCCGGACACACAGCAGGGGAACAGCTGGCGTTACTGAACCCCACTAACACTATAGCTTGTGTATTTTTCTGTGGACACGACACTTCTGAGCAGCAACTGGCAGTGTTGTAGCCCAGGGAGTAGAGTTCAGGTGGTAGAAAGATGAACATAACAGGAGACATGGATAACGTTGCCAACCAGTTATTTAATTGGAAACCGGACAGGCAAATTCAGGCGAGATCCATGCCTTGTTCATTTTCAGAAAAGTAAGCCGCTCTACATTATCGGAGGATAGTCGCATGCGACGGTCTGTTAGTACACCACCTGCAGCACTAAAGACGCGCTCCGATAATAAACTGGCAGCAGGGCAAGCCAGCACCTCCAATGCATACTGGCTAAGCTCTGGCCATGTATCCAGCTTAGAGACCCAAAACTTGAATGGGGAAGAGCCATCTGGGAGTACACTGAGAGGGAAAGACATGTAGTCTGTCACCATCTTACGGAAACGTTGCCTCCTGCTGACTGGAGCCATCTCGGATGGTGTAGACATTTGTGGCGCTGCCACAAAACTTCACCACATTTGGAACATACTGGTCTTGCCCTGTGCAGAGGCGCTGCTTGTGCTCCCTCTTGTTGCAGAGCTGTCTCCACTGCCTCGACGCACAGAGCTGCTTTGTAAAGCAGTAGCAGCAGCAGTGCTCTCGGCTGGAATGGAGAACATTATGGATTGCACCAGTGTGTCTTGGTACTCCCGCATTTTACGCTCCCGGTTCAACGGTGTGATGAGGCTTTGTAAGTTGTCCCGGTAGCGAGGGTCTAGGAGGCTGTACACCCAATAATCAGACGTGGTGAGAATGTGGGCGATGCGGCGGTCATTTCTCAGGCACTGCAGCATGAAATCAATCATGTGCTGCAGACTCCCAACTGGCCAAGAAACGCTGTCCCCTGCAAGAGGCGTCATCTCTGCCTGCTCTGCATCACCCCACCCTCGCTATACATACTGACTAGAGCGTTGTGTACCTCCCTCTGGAGCGATGTCTTCCTCCTCCATTGACTCCTCCTCATCCTCCTCACAAAGTGAGCCCTGCCCAGCCCTTTGTGAGGAACCACGTTGCGCTGACTGTCCAGAAGGTGATGGAATTTGTGACTCGTCATCCTCCACCTCTTCCAAAACCTCATCCCTTAGTGCTTGCAGTGTTTTTTGAAGCAGGCAGATAAGGGGGACAGTCAGGCTGACTAGTGCATCATCTGCACTCGCCATCCGCGTTGACTCATCAAACGCACGCAAAACGTGGCAGATGTCCTTCATAGAGGCCCACTCAGTAGTGGTGAAGTGTGAACGGCGCAAATTGCGAGTTGATTGCGCCTGATGCAGCTGATACTCCATTACTGCTGGCTGCTGCTCACACAACCGCTCCAACATATGTAACATGGAATTCCACCTGGTGGGTACGTCACATATAATGCGATGTTCAGGAAGGCGAAATCTGCGTTGCAGAGCTGCAATGCGCGATCTGGCCATGCTGGAATGTCGCAAGTGAGCGCACTCTAGGTGGACCTTGTGCAGCAGTGCATCAAGATCCGGATAGTCCCTCAAAAAACTCTGCACGACCAAGTTGAGCACATGTGCCAGACATGGTATGTGAGTGAGGTTGCCAAGGCCCAGAGCTGCCACCAGATTTCGGCCATTGTCACACACTACCAAGCCTGGCTGGAGATTCGCTGGCAAAAACCACACGTCGCTCTCCTGCTTGATGGCATTCCAGAGCTCCTGCGCTGTGTGGCTTCGATTCCCCATGGAAATTAATTTCAGGACGGCCAGTTGACGTTTGGCCACGGCTGTGCTCATATCGGTCGCAACAGGTAAGCGTTCACGGGTCCATGTGGAGGTAGACCGTGACGGCTCCTGCAGCGATGATTCTGAGGAACTGGAGTAGGAGGAGGAGTCAATGTGTACAGACTGGATTCCTGCAATCCTTGGAGTTGGCAGAACACGTACAGCGCCACTAGCAAGATCTGTACCCGGCTCCACAACATTGACCCAATGGGCAGTGAGGGAAAGGTATTGTCCCTGGCCATGGGTACTGGTCCACGCATCGGTGGTCAGGTGGACCTTGCTACTGACGGCGTTTAGTAGCGCATGTTTAATTTTTCCCTCAACATGCTTTTGCAGACCAGGGACGGCTTGCCTGCTGAAATAAAATCGGCTGGGCACATTGTATTGTGGGACTGCCAATGCCATTAAGTTACGGAAACTGTCAGTCTCCACCAGCCTGAATGACAGCATTTCAAGGGACAGGAGTTTTGCAATGCCAGCATTCAGAGCCTGTGCTCGTGGATGGTTTGCCGAGTATGGCCGTCTTTTATCCCATGCCTGTGCTACCGATGGCTGTTTTGTGGCCTGGGAGTGTGAGGATGACAGGGAACTTGCAGCTGTGGGTGGAATAACACTGCGTCTCTGGACAACAGTGACAAAGGTTCTTCCATGGCGATCCTGTGAGGAAGCCGAACCAGCTGTGTGTGAGCTGGAGGAAGAGGCTCCAACACGAGCTGAAGATGTAGGTGCTGCTGTAGGTTGGCCTACATCTCCAGTGTGTCTTTGTAACTCAACCACGTGCTTTGTCCGCACATGTTTCCACATATTTGTGGTATTGAGGTTACTGACACTTTTACCTCTTTTTACTTTTTGATTACACAGCTTGCATTTGACATAGCAAATATCATCTGCAAGTGTGTCAAAAAAGGACCACGCAGTGCAAGTCCTGGGAGCGCCCGTTTTGGCTTTTGGAAGAGAACTGCTCCGAACGGGTGCCAAACTGGAGGCTACAGGCAACCGAGTCTGCAGCCTACCTCTCCCTCCTGTTTGGACCGTTGGGGCAATCTCTTCCTCAGAGCTGCTCCCACCACCTTCCTGTTCCTCACGCCATGTTGGGTCTTGGACCTCATCATCTCCACTACCCTCTTCCAACACCTGCTGCTGTTGGGTGGTCTGGCCAGCACCATGCTCAACAGAAACTGGCACCTGAGTCTCATCATCATCAGATGCGTTCTGCGGTGTGCTGACCATCGGCACTGGCTCACCCGCCTCTTCAGATTCAGAGAGACACAGCTGTTACGCATCACTGCATACTCCCTCTTCTTCACATTCCAGAATGCTGCTTGGCTGGGCCCCTGTTTGCAAGCCAACAGATTCTGAGAACAGAAGCAGAGACTCAGCTGGCTCCTATACAGAGCTCTCTGACTGCCTGGGCAATTTGGCAGGCGGTGAAGAGACAGATGGTTGTTCAACAGTGCTGTGGTCCTGAGAGGAGGTGGAAGCAATTGAAGTCGATGCATTGGCTGCCATCCAACCAACAACGGCTTCAATTTGTTCTTCCCGCAGCAGGGGGTACGCCGAGCTCCTACAAAAGTGCGCATAAAGGAACGCTCACAGGGAAAACTGGTGGATGCTGTGTCACTGGGGGCGGCAGCAGCCACAGAATCCCCACGTCCTCTCTCTGCTGAAACTCCACGGCCACGACCACGTGCCTTACTCCCTGCCTTCTTCATCTTGGTAGATTGATAAAGAAAGTCAGAAAAGTTATAAGGCCTAAGTGTGGTTATTCCTCAGAGACTGCAGTGAACACTGCAGACAACTGTTCACTAGCTGTGAAAGGCCCCTTTGTGTACTTCTATAGTGTTTGCAACCAATGTATTGCATACGGATGGAAGCGCGTCACACTAATAGATTTGAGTTTTTTGAAATAGAATGGAGCAGCACCAATTAGAGAAAAATGTCAAGGATGAGGCAGTGACACACGCTCAGCAGACTACAACCAGCAGTGGTTGAAGAACTAACTGTAGCGTGATCTGCACTCAAAAAATGAAAACCTCACAGACTACAGTGAACACTGCACACAACTGTTCACTAGCTGTGAAAGGCTCCTTTGTGTACTTCTATAGTGTTTGCAACCAATGTATTGTATACGGATGGAAGCGCGTCACACTAATAGATTTGAGTTTTTTGAAATAGAATGGAGCAGCACCAATTAGAGAAAAATGTCAAGGATGAGGCAGTGACACACACTCAGCAGACTACAACCAGCAGTGGTTGAAGAACTAACTGTAACGTGATCTGCACTCAAAAAATGAAAACCTCACAGACTACAGTGAACACTGCACACAACTGTTCACTAGCTGTGAAAGGCTCCTTTGTGTACTTCTATAGTGTTTGCAACCTATGTATTGTATACGGATGGAAGCGCGTCACACTAATAGATTTGAGTTTTTTGAAATAGAATGGAGCAGCACTAATTAGAGAAAAATGTCAAGGATGAGGCAGTGACACACGCTCAGCAGACTACAACCAGCAGTGGTTGACGAACTAACTGGAGCGTGATCTGCACTCAAAAAATGAAAACCTCACAGACTACAGTGAACACTGCACACAACTGTTCACTAGCTGTGAAAGGCCCCTTTGTGTACGTCTATAATGTTTGCAACCAATGTATTGGATACGGATGGAAGCACGTCACACTAATAGATTACTGTTAATTTCAATTGAATGGAGCAGCACCAATTCCGCCAAATAAAAAAAAAAGAGTCAGTGAGTGACACGTGCAGATGACTACAAACAGCGTTGGATGCAGAGCAAACTGCAGCGTCACCTGCACTCACACACACACCTTGCACAGAGCTGTGAAAACAACACTGCAAGGAAAAAGGATGATTTACACAGCGGTTTCTCAAATAGCCTGCCTACAGAACAATTCACAAAAACGCTATCTGTAACTGTCCCTCAGAGTCAGCAGAGCAGCGTTCTGTCCCTAACTGAATTCACAGCACAGTGACGCTAAAATGGCGGCGGCGCCTTTTATAGTGCATTCTGACATCATTTCAGCAGCCAATCACAGCCATGCCATTAGTTAAGATGACCGCAGCAGTACAGGATGTGCCCACACTTCGTAGGATTACTCATTGGCTGACTAAAATCACAGTGCCTCTCAAAGAATTATGGGAACTTCCGATTCCGGTATATGATATATGAAAAATATCGGAACTAAGTATCGGAATTCCGATACAGCGAATATCGGCCGATACCCGATACTTGCGGTATCGGAATGCTCAACACTAGTCAAGATTGATATTTCAACTCCAGTCACAAAGCCCAATAGGTTTAAATGAAGTCTTTATATTCGCTGCCTTTCTTTGAAGAAAAATGAACAGTTGTTGATGAGGCCATTAGTGGAGAACTGAGATACATATATACTTACCTCCTGCCTTTTTATACATATATAGTAAAATAGTTGTGCAATGATTTTCTGCACTCTAGCTTATAATAAATTCATTAATATACAATAATAAATAATTTCCTGATTAAACATGATATATTAATAATATTAACAATAAGACTCATGTAAACCTACAGTTGAAACCAGAAGTTTCTATCCACTATATATAAAGACACATCTGCAGGTTTTTTCCCCAAATCTGACATGAAATCAAAATAAACCTTTCCCGTTTTAGGACAATTAGGATTACCATAATTATTAATATTTGCCAAATGCCAGAAAAATGAGAGAGATAGAATGTTTTAAGGCATTTTTATTACTTACTGCAAAGTCTGAAGTTTCCATACTCTAAGATTACTATGCATTTAAACAATTCTGGACTGCCCATATGATGATGTGTTTGGAAGCTTCTGATAGGTTTTTTGGCTATATCTGAGTTAATTAGCGACACACCTGTGGATGTATTTTAATGCACACCAACAAGATGGGAATGTCCAGCCATCATACCGCTCAGGAAGGAGACAGGTTCTGTGTCCCAGAGATGAACGTGCTTTGATCCGACATGTGCATATCAACCCAAGGACAAAAGCAAAAGACCTTGTGAAGATGATGGTGTAAGCTGGTAAGATTGTGTCAATATCCACAGTGAAATGAATACTGTATCAACATGGGCTGAATGGCCACTCTGCCAGGAAGAAGCCATTACTCCAAAAGAAACATAAAAAAGCCAGATTAATGTGTGCAAATGCACACAGGAACAAAGACCTTCATTTGTGGAGACACATCCTGTGGTCCAGAGGCGTATCTAGTGTTTCATCTTAGGGAAGGAGAAAAATCTGAGTGGGCCCCTAAACAGGTAATCCTGACTACAGCTACGTGGCACACCCTAATTGTGCTTATAGGGGAACATCAGCAGATGACCGCGCTGTGATTGAAAATAAATCCACATGCAAAAACAAACACTGATATTACTGTATGGTGACCATATTATGGTAGATACCAGTCCTGCAGACCATAAAAGAGATTACAGCACAGGTACAGATAATGACTTACCGCTGATGCTTTTTCTTTTGGAATCGTTCACTTTTCCCATCTTTTCCATCTGGCCCAGACCGACATGACGACTTCTCCAGCGAGAACTCATCTGTTTAGATTACAAAAAAGACACATCTGACTTCTCACATTTCCTGCACCATCCATATCTATGCCCAACCTGTGAAAACTACTCATTCTGCTGATAACCCAATATGGAGCCGCTGATACCATATGTGTCCTAAAGCACCTGCTGTGTAGTACAATAAGAGTGTTCATATTAATTCCCCACATAATACTGCCATAACTGTGCCCCTTACATAGTGATAATGCCTCCTGTGAGCTCGTAAAATTCCCCCCCTAAAAATATTAATTCCCCGTTTTGCCCCCATTTTGTCCCTAAAAAGTAATAATAACCCATATGCAATTTTGATGGTGACAATACTCTGAGTGCCCCTATAACAATAATGCTTAAGTGCCCACTTAACATTTAATAATATATACTGAGTCCCATCATGTACAGTAAAAATGGCCCCAGTATCACAGATTCGAGAAGGTCGTCTTGTGATGACTCTTTCGGCTTCTCTCAATTCTCTTCTGTTGAGAGAAATCAAACCTTTCTATTCGACACATGCATATAGCAAACGTGTGGGCGCACGACCGCCTGATAACGCCAGTGATATTGGGGGCTCATGCAGCGGGCACTCCCTGTCAAGATTTGGCAGTCGGCAGTCACATAAAGTGACTGCAGATATTTATTCCAAGCTGAAATTAACTTTATAGCTATAAATTGCTTATTATTAAATTATTAAAGTACCACTCTAGCAGGGTTTTTTTTCTCACCACTGGAGTGGTGCTTTAAGCGCAAGTCCCCTGTTCCCGGTCATATACTCACCCTCTGGCATATTCACCGTTTTTTGGCACAGCTCCAGTCCTGCCGATCACACTTGTGAGCAAAGCTTCTGACTGGCCAGAAGTTAGAAGCTACATCACAAGCACTCAATGTAAGTCTATGAAATACAGAAAGAGGCGAGAATGAGGCCAGAAAGAGGCTCTCATAGACTTACCGTATATACTCGTGTATAAGCCGAGATTTTCACCCCTTTTTTTAGGGCTGAAAGTCCCCCTCTCGGCTTATACACGGGTCATATACGGGGGTCGGTGGGGGACGGGGAGCGGGGGTGTCGGATCATACTCACCCCTCCGCCGGCGCGGTCTCTGCAGCCCCCCTGCTTCTCCCACGATCTCCGGATCCTTCCTGCAGTGGTCACATGGCACCGCTCATTAAAGTCATGAATATGCACATATTCATGACTTTAATAAGCGGTACCATGTGACCGCTGTAGGAAGGAAGCGCTGCGGAGAGCGCTGGGAGAAGAGGAGAGGCTGCAGAGACGCGCCGGCGGAGCATATGGGGCATAATCTGTGGAACATATGGGCGCATAATCTGTGGAACATATGGGGGCATAATCTGTGGAACATATGGGGGCATAATCTGGAGCATATGGGGGCATAATCTGTGGAACATATGGGGGCATAATATGGAGCATATGGGGGCATAATCTGTGGATCATACGGGGGCATAATTGTGCAGCATATGGGGGCATAATCTGTGGAATATATGGGGGCATAATCTGGAGCATATGGGGCATAATCTCTGAAGCATGTTGGGCATAATCTGGAGCATATGGGGGGCATAATCTGTGGAGCATATTGGGCATAATCTGTGCAGCATATGGGGGCATAATCTGTGGAGCATCATATGGGGGCATAATCATTTTTCATCCTAGGCTTATACGCGAGTCAATAAGTTTTCCAGTTTTTTGTGGCAAAATTAGGGGGGTCGGCTTATAAACGGGTCGGCTTATACATGAGTATATACGGTACATTGATTAGTGACCTCTGCGCCGCTCCATGAAATACTGGGGCAGCGGACAGGTCACAAACTGCAGGAGATGGACCAGAGTAGCAGCAAAATCAGATGAAAACGCCAGAAGGTGAGTATCAGACAGTCGGTAGAGGTCTTGGATGTTAAGGCGCTACTCTAGTAGGAAATAAAAAAAAAATGCTGGAGTGGTGCTTTAACCCCTTCACCCCCAAGGGTGGTTTGCACGTTAATGACCGGGCCAATTTTTACAATTCTGACCACTGTCTCTTTATGAGGTTATAACTCTGGAACGCTTCAACGGATCTTCGCGATTCTGAGATTGTTTTCTCGTGACATATTGTACTTCACGTTAGTGATAAAATTTCTTCCATATAACTTGCGTTTATTTTTGAAAAAAACGCAAATATGGCGAAAATTTTGAAAATTTAGCAATTTTCAAATTTTGAATTTTTATTCCCTTAAAACAGAGAAATATGTCACACAAAATAGTTAATAAATAACATTTCCCACATGTCTACTTTATATCAGCACAATTTTGGAAACAAATTTTTTTTTTCTTAGGAAATTATAAGGGTTAAAAGGGTTAAAAATTTACAAAGCCATTTTTTTAGGGACCACCTCATATTTGAAGTCAATTTGAGGGGTCTATATAGCAGAAAATACCCAAAAGTGACACCATTCTAAAAACTGCACCCCTCAAGGTACTCAAAACCACATTCAAGAAGTTTATTAACCCTTCAGGTGCTTTACAGGAGCTGAAGCAACGTGGAAGGAAAAAATGAATATTTAACTTTTTAGCCACAAAAATGATCTATTACAAACTTTTTTTTCATTTTCACAAGGGTAAAAGAAGCAAATGGACAGATAAAGTTGTTGTGCAATTTCTCCTGAGTACGCCAATAGCCAATTTGTGGAGGAAAACCACTGTTTGGGCACACGGCAGAGCTCGTAAGGGAAGGAGCGCCGTTTGACTTTTTCAAACTAAAATTGGCTGGAATTGAGATTAGACGCCATGTCGTGTTTGGAGAGCCCCTGATGTGCTTAAACAGTGGAAACCCCCCACAAGTGACACCATTTTGGAAACTAGACCCCCTAAGGAACTTATCTAGATCTGTTGTGAGCACATTGAACCCCCAAGTGTTTCACAAAAGTTTATAATGCCTGGGTCTGAAAAATAAAAAAAACAATTTTCCACAAAAATGATTTTTTAGTCCCAAATTTTTGATTTTTCCCAAGGAAATTGGACCCCAAAAGTTGTTGTCCAATTTGTCCTGAGTACGCTGATACCCCATATGTGGGGGGGGAACTGTTTGGGCGCACGACAGGGCTTGGAAAGGAAGTAGTAACGTTTTGGAATGCAGACGTTGATGGGGGTCATGTTCAGTTTGCAGTGCCCCAGATGTGCCTAAACAGTGGAAACCCCCCACAAGTGACCCCATTTTGGAAACCAGACCCCCTAAGGAGCTTATCTAGATCTTTGGTGAGCACTTTGAACCCCAAGTGCTTCACACAAGTTTATAATGCCCGAGCAAGAAAATAAAAAATCCTATTTTTTTCCCACAAAAATTATCTTTTAGTCACTAATTTTTTATTTTCCCAAGAGTAACAGGAGAAATTGGACCATAAAAGTTGATGTCCAATTTGTCCTGAGTACGCTAATACCCCATATGTGGGGGGGAACCACTGTTTGGGCGCACAGCAGAGCTCGGAATGGAAGGAGCACCATTTGACTTTTTCCAAACAAAATTGGCTGGAATTGAGATTGGACGCCATGTTGCATTTGGAGAGCCCCTGATGTGCCTAAACAGTGGAAACCCCCCACAATTGACCCCATTTTGGAAACTAGACCCCCTAAGGAACTTATCTAGATCTGTGGTGAGCACTTTGAACCCCCAAGTGCTTCACATAAATTTATAATGCACGGGCATTAAAATAAAAAATCCTATTTTTTTTCCCACAAAAGTAATATTTAAGTCACCAATTTTTTATTTTCCCAAGGGTAACATGAGAAATTGGACCATAAAAGTTGTTGATCAATTTGTCCTGAGTACGCTGATACCCCATATGTGGGGGGAACCACTGTTTGGGCGCACGTCAGAGCTAGGAATGGAAGGAGCGACATTTGACTTTTTCAAACCAAAATTGGCAGGAATTGAGATTGGACGCCATGTCGCATTTACATAGCCCCTGATGTGCCTAAAGAGTGGGAATCCCCCACAAGTGACCCCATTTTAGAAACTGGACCCCCTAAGGAACTTATTTAGATCTGTGATGAGCACTTTGAACCCCCAAGTGCTTCACACAAGTTTATAACGTAGAGCCGTAAAATTAAAAAATCATATTTTTTTCACAAAAATGATCTTTTCACCCCAATTTTTATTTTCCCAAGGGTAACAAAACCCCAAAAGTTATTGTGCAATTTGTCCTGAGTACGCTGATACTCAGTATGTGGGGGTAAACCACTGTTTGGGTGCATGGTAGACCTCAGAAGGGAAGGAGCGCAGTTTGACTTTTTCAACGCAGAATTGGCTGTATGCCATGTCGCGTTTGGAGAGCCCCTGATGTGCCTAAACAGTGGAAACCCCCCACAAGTGACATCATTTTGGAAACTAGACCCCTTAAGGAACTTATCTAGATCTGTTGGAAGCACGTTCAACCCCCAAATGTTTCACTAAAGTTTATAATGCCTGGGTGTGAAAAAAAAAATCCACAAAAAATGATTTTTTTAGTCTCCAATTTTCCAATTTTTGATTTTTCACTAGGAAATTGGACCCCAAAAATTGTTGTCCAATTTGTCCTGAGTACACTGATACCCCATATGTGGGGGGAAATACTGTTTGGGTGCACGGCAGAGCTCGGAAAGGAAGTAATGACATTTAGGAATGCAGACTTTGATGGGTGTCAAGTTCAGTTTGCAGAGTCCCTGATGGGCCTAAACAGTGAAACCCCCCCACGAATGACCCCATTTTGAAGACTAGACCCCCTAAGGAACTTATCTAGATCTGTGGTGAGCATTTTGAACCCCCAAGTACTTCACACAAGTTTATAATGCCCGGGCATGAAAATAAAAAAAAAAATTCCCACAAAAATGATCTTTTAGTCACCAATTTTTTATTTTCCCAAGGGTAAGGGGAGAAATTGGACCCCAACAAGAACTATATAAATTAACTTATACATCATTGTGCCCTACCTTTTCTGTAAGCTAAAGTTAGTTACGGTAATAATTATACAATTATGTGTTCTCTTATTGTGAAAAAAATATTATAGACCCCGATAAATGATACACCGGAAAAATGTGCAATAATAAAGATGATAAAGAGATATTGCTAGTCCTTTATTGCCCATGTGCTTTCATATAAATAAATGTTGGTGAGTATGAAGATGCTTAATATGCAAGCACTGCAGGTCCTATGATTGGATGTATTTCGGTCCCAGTTATGTGACCTGAAGTACCTCTGTACCCGCAGGTCCTATGATCGGATGTATTTCGGTCCCTTTCATGTGACCTGAAGGATCTTTGTATCCGCAGGTCCTAAAGTAACTGTAGAATTCCTATTGCACACATGCGTCAAGTCCTCAAGTTTAATAAATTGATCACATGGCCATGATAGGTCATGTGACTTGTAGAACCGCCCCCTTTTACAGGTCCTGAAAGTGAATTCACAAGTCTTGAAAATGTGACAGGTCCTTAAATGGCACCAAGTGATTACATTGGACAGATGCTTTCAAATTCACCCGGAAGGAAACGGTGATTGGATGGGTAAGTTCACTCCACAACATAATTATCCTGATAGACTAAAACATGAGGGTTGGCAGATTTGAATACCAATCAGATGTATCCTTTCTATTATTAAAGATTACTCAGGATTGGTCAATTATTAAAGCCACCTAGTGGTTGACCTGAGTGACATCACAGCCTACCTTATATAAGCTGGAGACGTCCATTCAGCAACCTTTGCAGCCTCACTCCCCTAAAGATGCCAGTAATGGTGAAACATGGGGAAGCGGTTGGGTTATATGTATTTGTGAAGGACGGCCACCGTCCTTCCACGTCACCAATGTGATGTAACTCCACAGGCACAGCTCTCCGGCGCTGCCTTTGTCTCTCAGGTCAGTAAGGGAACTGCATCTAGAGCAAATGGCCTCCGGGGAGGGTGTCCTGTTACCCACTGGGTATTCTAAGATTCGTGATTAGAATAAAAGCATCAGCCCAAGATTAATTTTATGGTTTAATTGCCTTAAGAGCGCACTAGATAATTACAGAAATATACAGTAAGCTATACAACTGAATTACAATGGATTTGCAGTCAGAGTAAAATACAACAATAATGGTACAAAGCTTAGAGGTATTAGCTAGAGGTCAATATTACCAGGTTGTAGGGACATGTGGAGGCAGGGAGCTCTGCTATCCCCAGGTGAAAGTCTTAGTTGCTGGACAGTCCCCCAAAATGTGTACCTCTGCTCCCTTGGCAGATCTGTCCCTTTGGTCCTTAGTTTTCCATTGTCTTGCTGCTGTGAGAATGGATCTGGTCTGCCCTTAGCTCACAGTTCTTAAACCTGCTAGGTCCCTCCCCTCGGTGTCCGAGGGTGGGCTGACAATCTCCACCCTTAGCCCAATGCAGAATTTATTCACAATACCTAATAAAGGGGTTAACTTTCTCCAGGACGATCGGATCAGGACACGAGAGGTACTAGCGGATGCAGTATGTTTTGCCTGTCGCATGGATATCAAACCTGGCCAGATTGGGTCATTGTGGATGGCCAATCTCTATATCTCAGCCCCCCAAGCCATCACTGACTCGGGAGTTGCACCATCAAATGCCCGAGGTCCGCAGGGTCACACAGATATTTTTATGGGAATGTACCTACAAAGATGTGCTCATAATTCATAATCCTAGAATGGAGCCTTCATGTCTGGGATATAAATAGATGTGTTTTCATGGTCTGGCTGAAAGGTATAGTCTAATTGAAGCCCCTAGGCATCTCATTACCATGCTAACAAACCTTACTATTCACCATGCTGGCTTGGCTCTGTTTTGGGTCTTAACTCGTTACCATACTAAAGACCTTGCCATTCAAACATGGGCCTGAATCACTTAGCATACTAAAGCCCTTTTGATTCACAGTGGACGTCAAACCCTGTCGTATTGAATATGCTAACGGGCCCTGTGCAGTTAGCAGCCTGTGGGTCTGTGCACAGACAAAATGGAGGCTGATATAGGCCCTATCCAAGATGGTGGCGTCCCTACCTCACAGTTTTTATATAGCAATGTGTTGTAGTGGTCCTAATAGGCCGTGAGTGCTGTTCCGCAGCTGCACTGTGCAGTAGATGTAGGAAGAAATCTATAGGATTGAGAGCACAAAATCAATAATAATGGAAGGAATATCAAACTAATAATCCCATTGCACTCAAACATGATCGCGGTGTACCGGGGCACAGGGGAGCATCGCGCAGGGAGGGGGCTCCCTACATGCTCCCCTGAGGCCCTCAGAACAGCGCGATGTGACCGAGCTGTTCTGAAGACCTCTTCCCTGCAGGACCCCGGATCCAAGATGGCCGCCGGGTCCTGCAGGGAGGCGGCTTCCTCGGTGCCTGCTGAGAGCAGGCGCTGAGGAAGCCTGCAGCACTGCCTGTGAGAACGCTGGTCTCACAGAGTGCTGTGCACACTGTGAGACCAGCGATCTGACCCTATACTGTAATGACCCACCCTGGGGCAAAGTAAAAAAGTTAAAAAAATAAAATTAACAAGTGTAAAAAAAAAAAAATCAAAAATAAAGGAAAAAAAAAATTCCCCAATAAATTAATTTCTTCCGGTAAATAAAAAAAACAAACCAATAAAAGTACACATATTTGGTATCGCCGCGTCCGTAACGACCCGCCCTATAGAACTGTCCCACTAGTTAACCCCTTTAGTGAACCCCTTAAAAAAAAAGCAAAAAATCAATGCTTTATTATCATACCGCCGAACAAAAAGTGGAATAACACGCGATCAAAAAGACCGATATAAATAAACCTGGTACCGCTGAAAACATCATCTTCTCCCGCAAAAAACAAGCCACCATACAGCATCATCAGCAAAAAATAAAAAAGTTATAGCTCGCAGAATAAAGCGATGCAAAAATAATTATTTTTTACATAAAATTGTTTTTACTGTATAAAAGTGCCAAAACATAAAAAATTATATAAATGAGGTATCGCTGTAATCGTACTAACCCAAAGAATAAAACTGCTTTATCAATTTTACCACACGCAGAACGGTATAAACGCCCCCCAAAAGAAATTCATGAATTGCTGATTTTTGTTCATTCTAACCTCCCAAAAATTGAAATAAAAAGTGATCAAAAAATGCCACGTGCTTAAAAATGGTACCAATAAAAACGTCAACTTGTACCGCAAAAAATAAGACCTCACATGACTCTGTGGCCCAAAATATGCAAAAATTATAGCTCTCAAAATGTGGTGATGCAAAAACTATTTTTTGCAATAAAAAGCGTCTTTTAGCGTGACAGCTGCCAATCATAAACACCCGCTATAAATAGTAAATCAAACCCCCCTTTATCACCCCCTTAGTTAGGGAAAAATAATAAAATAAAAAAAAGTATTTATTTCCATTTTCCCATTAGGATTAGGGTTAGGGTTGCGCCTAAAGTTAGGATTAGGGTTAGGGTTGGGATTAGGGTTAGGGGTGTGTTAGGGTTAGGTTTGTGGTTAGGGTTATGGTTAGGGTTGGGACTAGGGTTAGGGGTGTGCTGGGGTTAGGGTTGGAGTTAGAATTGGGGGGTTTCCACTGTTTAGGCACATCAGGGGCTCTCTAAATGTGACATAGCGTCTGATCTCAATTCCAGCCAAATCTGCGTTGAAAAAGTCAAACTTTGCTCCTTCACTTCTGAGCTCTGCCATGTTCCCAAACAGTAGTTTACCTCCACATATGGGGTATCAGCATACTCAGGACAAATAGCACAATAACTTTTAGGGTCTTGTTACCCTTGGGAAAATAAAAATTGGGGTGAAAAGATCATTTTTGCAAAAAAAAAAAAATTTTTTATTTTTACGGCTGTACGTTATAAACTTCTGTGAAGCACTTCGGGGTTCAAAGTGCTTACCACACATCTACAGTAGATAAGTTCCTTGGGAGGTCTATTTTACAAAATGGGGTCACTTGGGGGGTTTCCACTGTTTAGGCACATCAGGGCTCTCCAAACGCAACATGACGCCCGCAGACCATTCCGTCAAAGTCTGCAATCCAAAACGTCACTACTTCCCTTCCGAGCCCTAATGTGTGCCCATACAGTAGTTTTCTCTCACATATGGGGTATCAGCATACTCAGGACAAATTGGACAACAACTTTTTGTGGAAAATTGTTGGTTTATTTTTTCTCACGCAGGCATTATAAACTTTTGTGAAACACTTGGGGGTTCAAAGTGCTCATAACAGATCTAGATAAGTTCCATAGGGGGTCTAGTTTCCAAAATGGTGTCACTTGTGGGGGTTTCCACTGTTTAGGCGCATCAGAGGCTCTCCAAATGCGACATGGCGTCCAATCTCAATTCCAGCCAATTTTGGTTTGAAAAAGTCAAACGGCGCTCCTTCCCTTACGAGCTCTGCCGTGTGCCCAAACAGTGGTTTTCCCCCACATATGGGGTATTGGCTTACTCAGGAGAAATTGCACAACAACTTTATTTGTCCATTTTCTCCTTTTTCCCTTGTGAAAATGAAAAAAAGTTTGTAAAAGATCATTTTTGTGACTAAAAAGTTAAATGTTCATTTTTTCCTTCCATGTTGCTTCAGCTCCTGTGAAGCACCTGAAGGGTTAATAAACTTCTTGAATGTGGTTTTGAGTACCTTGAGGGTGCAGTTTTTAGAATGGTGTCACTTTTGGGTATTTTCTGCCATATAGACCCCTCAAAGTGACTTCAAATGTGAGGTGGTCCCTTAAAAAAATGGCTTTGTAAATTTTGTTGTAAAAATGAGAAATCGCTGGTCAAATTTTAACCCTTATAATTTCCTAACAAAAAAAGATTTTGTTTCCAAAATTGTGCTGATGTAAAGTAGACAAGTGGGAAATGTTATTTATTTACTATTTTGTGTGACATATTTCTCTGTTTTAAGGGAATAAAAATTCATAGTTTGAAAATTGCAAAATTTTCAAAGTTTTCGCCATATTTGCGTTTTTTTTCAAAAATAAACGCAAGTTATATCAAAGAAATTTTACCACTAACGTGAAGTACAATATGTCTCGAGAAAACAAACTCAGAATCGCAAAGATCCGTTGAAGCGTTCCAGAGTTATAACCTCATAAAGAGACAGTGGTCAGAATTGTAAAAATTGGCGCTGTCATTAACGTACAAACCACCCTTGGGGGTTAAGGGGTTAATAGACCAGAAAAATTAGGATGAAATGTGCAAAAAGAGGTGGTGAAATATGACTTGATGGAGAAGGGCACAAGTACAGCATAAATATCATGTAATGATCCATTTCTCCAGTGGTGGCGCTGTATGGGAAAAGAACACTTGCCAACGATTACAGCTGAATTATGGAAGTCCTCACAGTGGTTTATATTTTTTGGGGACCCTTCCAACTAAACTGAAGAGCAGTAAGATAGAGAACTGTACTGCAATAGCGAATTCTCTCTAAGGGCTGATCTAATATATTGCATATTGGAAGCCAATATCTGCAAACTGTCAACCATTAAAGGGATTGTCCCAAAGTTAAATATCACTTCCACTATAGAAAAAAATGAATAAAACAAATAACAAATAATAATAACAATATCTAAAAAAAATTTTTTGTTAAAATTATAATTTGCACCCTGGTAAAAATAAAATAATATAGAATTGGGGCAGCACGGTGGCTAAGTGGTTAGCACTGTTCCTTTTCAGCCCAGGTGTCCTTGATTCAAATCCCACCAAGGACAACATCTGCAAGGAGTTTGTTCTCCCCATGTTTGCGTTGGTACTCCGGTTCCCCCACACTAAAAAAAAAACAGACTGAAAGGGATTCTAGATTGTGAGCCCCAATGGGGACAGTGCCAATAATGTCTGTAAAGCGCTGCGGAATTAATGAGTAAAATAAATAAATAATAATCCATACATATTATGGCGCTACCTGGTGTTCACAGTCTTTAGCACCGTGCATGTCCATTTAATGAGCTGGGTCCTACTCAGCCCCTCTCTTACATCCAAATCTCAGCATAATGAGTCAATAGACATGGCAAACTGGGCAGGAGGCTATTTCTATTGCTCGCCAGTGCATGGAGGATTACTATGCAGGAAATTTTGAAAGGATTTTGGGGATACGTCAAAAGTAAAAGAAAAGTCAAAGATGCTATAGGATTTTTACAGGATGAAAATGATGAAATGGTAAGACAGGATGTTGAGAAGGCTGAACTTTTAAATTCCTATTTTGCATCTATTTTCTCTCAGAAAGGAAATGTAACATCAACTGATCATCACTGTCCTATTAAAGGAATAGAAGAATCCAGGCTATCTATAAACAGAAAGACAGTGAGGAAACACTTAGCTAACCTAAATGAATTCAAATCTCCAGGTCCAGATGAATTACACCCCAGAGTACTGAAGGAGATAGCAGAAGAAATTCTTGAACCACTGTCCATAATCTTTGAAAATTCTTGGAGAACAGGAGAAGTCCCAGAAGACTGGAGAAGAGCAAATGTTGTTCCTATCTTCAAAAAGGGGAAGAAGGTGGACCCAGGGAACTACAGGCCAGTGAGTGTGACTTCTATACCGAAAACCGGAATATCTGAAGAAAGATTTAAAATATATATATATATAATAGTTATGTGATAGGTAATATATATGATCATCTATATAGGGTGATAGATACAAACATCTTGTAATATGATTAGAGACTATACATGAATCCTATTTAGGAATATAAGATCTGATTGACAACTGTTATACATAAATGTTTTCAGCGATGAGATTGTAACAAGGCCATTATGATGGTGGCTACGAAGGGCATCTCAAAATATGAGAAACAACAGTTATATAAAAAATATTTGTTTTTGTTTTTGTTTTTGATTGCCATCTAATGTAAGATTAATTTTTGTTAAAAATTTGTGTTATAATTGTGTCTGTTTCTCTCTAAACATGAAGTAACAGATTCACAGGTTATGTTCTATGGGATCGGTATTTGTGCGCATGCGCAAGTCGTGTATGGGCTCGCGATATTTCGAGCGCGGTCTGAGACGCTGACGTCACCCACACCGGTCATGTGACACCTTCACGGACGGTGAGAGGGTGGACGTCATCGAGACCGCAAACGGATGTTGATTTGTGCCCGACATGATGAGCGCATGCGCCGCTATTTTACCGAAGGGGTTGCACCTGTGTGGAATCAGCTTTGATCGGTAACGATTGGTGAAGGGTAAATATTTAAGGAGTGCACACCCTCTGCCCTGACACGCCCCCGGAAGAAGCTGGGCGAAACGTGCGCGTCGGGGCAGATGGGACAGGACTCTCTGGTATATTCCTTAAACTGCCAGTACTCAGGTATGAGATATATCATGGTTTAGAAGCTCTGTGTTGCATACATTATTTTGGATCACACTAAACCCTTGAGGGTTTGGGTTAGATATAGCCTTTCTTGATATCGCGGTTTTGGATGGTGGTGCTCCATTTACCTCTTACCTACATATGATCTCACCATATGTTTGATACTAAGTGGTGTGACTAAGGTGGGAGATTGGAGCACCCGCATCTAGAAATTGCAATGGTTATTGGTAGGCAGATAATATTGACCCAATTCAGGGCTTTTGTGGGGAACCATTGATAGCATTATACAGTGGGCTGATAACAATGTATACTCGTTTGGCATATATGATATTATTAATGAGAAGTCTGTAATGTCCCTAGACCAGATCTTGCATCCCTTTTTTTGATGTTGTTATATGGTGGAAATAATTTTATGGAAATAAAATTGAATTGTTATATTCAAATAGATTTTTCTGATATATTTATTTACATGCTCAAATAGGATCCTAGTATGAATGTACTGGGGTAGTGGTGTTTGTATTTGTGTATTGAGCATATAAACAATAAGGATTGCACTCAAGGGAGAAATTCTAAATGCTTATACTGTTTTGTTAACAGTGTGCCAATTGAAAGTATAATGGATTTTAAATCCAAAGAAACGTCTTGGTTAGCCAAGGCAAGTGATATTTTCAAAAGAGGTGCAGGATCTGGCATAGGTCAAACTTCAATTGCTAATCAAGAAACCCTAAAGAGATATAGAAATGCAATACACAAAAAGACGAAAGTGTGGTGGACAAAGACAGCCTTACAAAATTATTGGGATCAGAAAATTATCCCACGGGGTCTAAGGATACAAGTGTATCCCACCTTTGAATTGGAAGATGATAATTTGATGCAGAGATGGATTAAGGCTGCGAACACGTGTTCTCTGGAATTCATCCATATTATTATTGAGAAAAACACCTCAACTCTGGTGAAATTAGAAGATGAGATATCTGAGTTACAACGAAACTTGCAAACTGAAATGACAGCAGCAAATTTCCAGGAGGTGATTAACAATTTGGAAAAGGATATAGAGGTGGGAGAAGAACATCAGTTCTGATAAATTCAAGAAATATGAACGTGACAGCACTGATTTTGCTAATGGTAAAATATTTCGGTGGCAAATGAAAAATCCAGGAAAGAGAAGTGCGTCTAGAAGTGCATCTGTTCAGTCAATCTCTTCTGTGAGTGAGAGTGGGAGCCACACTTCAGAATTAGAAATAGGCCCAAGAACAAGACAATTTGGTAAACAAAATCAATATAAGAAATTCAATAACAAGAATCGACGAAAGACCATCTAAAGGTAATTAATTTATCCACACATCACCTTACGGCAATGCAAACAAAGGTGTTGCAGAAGGGTTAACGTTCTCGCTTTCATCTTATATAGACCCATTCATAGTAACCAAAGACCTGCACCTGTTTTCAAGGAAACTGATCCTACAAAAAATTCATTTTAAATCGGATCAGTATGAATTGTTTCCAACAAGAGAGGAAAGAGAAGCGTTAGCTAATCTACAGGCTTTAATGGAAGAACAGGAAACGGAGGTGAGTTATTTTCCTACTCACTTATTGGGTAAATCAAAAAAGTTTCCCTCTTTATCAATGGTACCTGCAGTAGAGGTCTTTACCAGACTTGTGGCAGATGATATCAAAACATTGTCAGTAAAACAACATGGTAGGTCAAATATTACAAAAGATGAAAGGAGGGCTTTGTTGGAAATGGAGCAATGGGATGACGTGGTGTTCAAGGTGGTGGATAAAGGAGGCAATATTGTAATCTGGCCCAATCAAATGTATATAGTACAAGCGGATAAATTGTTAAATAAGCAGGATTGCTATAAACAATTAACCTACAATCCGGTTGTAGGATACCAGCAAGAATTAGTCAGTATTTTGGAATCGGCCTATGAACACCACGTCATTCCAAAGAAATTGGTTGATTTATTTAAGAATCTCAAACCAAAGTTACCAACTTTTTATTTAATACCAAAAGTTCATAAAAACATCGTTGAACCACCCGGGAGACCTATTGTGTCCGGTAAGGAAGGGTTGTGTGAGGTGATTTGTGACATCTTAGATCACTTTTTGAAACCACTGGTACAAGAATTACCTTCTTATTTGAAAGATACAACAGCAGCCCTTAATCATCTAAACCATATCCATCTAGAAGAAAACATGATCCTCGTAACAGCAGATGTGGAAGCGCTATATTCTTCGATACGTCATGAGGATGGAATAAGGGCAACAAAATGGTTCCTTGAATCAAGCAGTATCCCACGTTCCATGGTTGATTTATTAATTCAACTTTTGGAATTTGTTTTGAAACACAATGCATTTACATTTAATAAAAAAAATTTTTTGCAGTTGCAGGGAACGGCAATGGGGGCCTCATGTGCCCCCTCATATGCAAATCTGTTTTTGGGGTATTGGGAGCGAGAAATATTTTTGAGTGACATTATTCCAGGTATCAATCAAATACACCATTGGATGAGGTTTATCGACGATGTGTTGTTTATTTGGGAGGGTCAATGGAAGAATTAGAAAATATAATGAGAATCCTCAACATAAATTCATATAACATCAATTTGACATACAAATCAGGCCGGACTATTGATTTTCTAGATCTGTTGGTGTCTGTTTCGGATGATGGATGTATATCTACAACGATTTTTAGAAAGGAGACTGCTGCCAACTCATTACTTCATGCTGAATCTTTTCACCCCAAAACATTGATCCAGGGTATTCCAATAGGCCAGTTCCTCAGAGTAAAAAGAATTTGTACCACCGAAAATGAATTTGAAATTCAGTCAGAAGATCTAGCGCAACGGTTTGAGGATCGGGGATATAGTCATCGAAGCATTAAAAAGGGATATTCAAGAGCAAAGAACACACCTCGAGATCAACTTCTCTGTGGATCAGGACGAATAAACCCAAATGCAAATAAAACAAGATTTATAACGACATACCATGATCAATGGGAGGAATTTAGATCTATCCTAAACAAACACTGGAAAGTTTTATTCACTGATCCGATTTTGAGTAAAATTTTGGACCCACGCCCCTCAATGGTAGCAAGACGTTCTAGAAATTTAAGAGATGCATTAGTGCATAGTCATTTTGACCCCCACAAAAAAAGTAAAGAAAAAAAGAGTCTGGGATTCTTTCCATGTGGCCTTTGCAAGGCGTGTGCAAATTTGGTGAAAACAAATAAATTTAAAAATCACGATGGCTCAAGAATCTTTGAAATAAGGAAACACATTACATGTGTATCCAGAGGAGTCATATATCATGCGTCATGCCCGTGTAATAAGGTATATATAGGCCTCACTACTAGAGAATTGAAAATTCGGACACGGGAGCATTGTTTAGATATAGAAAAGGCGAGAACCATCGAAGATGAAACAATGTTAAAAACACTTCCCAGACATTTCAAAAAATTCCATGACTGCAGATCTCAATTTTTGAAAATCAGGGGTATTGACTCTCTATCATTGGGTTTTAGAGGTGGAGATTTGGGCAAGGAACTGGCCAAACTGGAGTGTAGATGGATATATAGGTTGGGCACAATGAGCCCACAGGGGTTAAATGAAAGCACAGGCTTTGGAGCATTTCTATAGAAATTATTTAAAATCAATTAGGGTTGTGGTTATGAGGTAGCATCTATTGAAATGAGTTATGGGCAGTGGGTGTGCTTATATCTCTGCCTACTATGTTTTTATTGCACGAATTTTATTTTAAAGTATAGGATTTTGCTTACCTGTTTTCCTTTTTTCGTTTGGTTGGAGCTGATTGGGGATTGGTCGAGAGTTGCTACATGAGAGAGAATATTCCAATGATGACAAGTTTTCAAGATGAAGCTGTTGTACAGTGCCGTTCGTGGAATCTTTATGAAAACCGGAATATCTGAAGAAAGATTTAAATATATATATATAATAGTTATGTGATAGGTAATATATATGATCATCTATATAGGGTGATAGATACAAACATCTTGTAATATGATTAGAGACTATACATGAATCCTATTTAGGAATATAAGATCTGATTGACAACTGTTATACATAAATGTTTTCAGCGATGAGATTGTAACAAGGCCATTATGATGGTGGCTACGAAGGGCATCTCAAAATATGAGAAACAACAGTTATATAAAAAATATTTGTTTTTGTTTTTGTTTTTGATTGCCATCTAATGTAAGATTAATTTTTGTTAAAAATTTGTGTTATAATTGTGTCTGTTTCTCTCTAAACATGAAGTAACAGATTCACAGGTTATGTTCTATGGGATCGGTATTTGTGCGCATGCGCAAGTCGTGTATGGGCTCGCGATATTTCGAGCGCGGTCTGAGACGCTGACGTCACCCACACCGGTCATGTGACACCTTCACGGACGGTGAGAGGGTGGACGTCATCGAGACCGCAAACGGATGTTGATTTGTGCCCGACATGATGAGCGCATGCGCCGCTATTTTACCGAAGGGGTTGCACCTGTGTGGAATCAGCTTTGATCGGTAACGATTGGTGAAGGGTAAATATTTAAGGAGTGCACACCCTCTGCCCTGACACGCCCCCGGAAGAAGCTGGGCGAAACGTGCGCGTCGGGGCAGATGGGACAGGACTCTCTGGTATATTCCTTAAACTGCCAGTACTCAGGTATGAGATATATCATGGTTTAGAAGCTCTGTGTTGCATACATTATTTTGGATCACACTAAACCCTTGAGGGTTTGGGTTAGATATAGCCTTTCTTGATATCGCGGTTTTGGATGGTGGTGCTCCATTTACCTCTTACCTACATATGATCTCACCATATGTTTGATACTAAGTGGTGTGACTAAGGTGGGAGATTGGAGCACCCGCATCTAGAAATTGCAATGGTTATTGGTAGGCAGATAATATTGACCCAATTCAGGGCTTTTGTGGGGAACCATTGATAGCATTATACAGTGGGCTGATAACAATGTATACTCGTTTGGCATATATGATATTATTAATGAGAAGTCTGTAATGTCCCTAGACCAGATCTTGCATCCCTTTTTTTGATGTTGTTATATGGTGGAAATAATTTTATGGAAATAAAATTGAATTGTTATATTCAAATAGATTTTTCTGATATATTTATTTACATGCTCAAATAGGATCCTAGTATGAATGTACTGGTGTAGTGGTGTTTCTATACCAGGAAAGATTTTTGAACAAATTATTAAAGAACATGTGTGCAAGTATCAGCATGGGTCAGCATGGGTTTGTAACTAATAAGTCATGTCAGACTAACTTAATTTAATTCTAAGACAGAATCACTGACTGGGTGGATCAGGGAAATGCTGTAGCTATAGTATATCTTGACTTCAGCAAAGCATTTGACAAAGTATCTCACACAATCCTTATTGAAAAAATGACTAAGTATGGAATGGACATGGCAACTGTTAGGTGGATTCATAACTGGCTTAGGGATCGGACCTAAAGAGTGGTCGTAAATGGCTGCACATCCAGTTGGAAGAATGTCTCAAGTGGGGTACCACAAGGCTCTGTTCTGGGCCCTGTATTGTTCAACATCTTTATCAATGATTTAGATGAAGGAATTGAGGGTAAACTGATCAAATTTGCTGATGACACAAAGCTAGGAGCGGTAGCTAATACTAGAGAAGAGAGAGAGAGGTTTCAAAAAGATATAAATAAACTGGAGCAGTGGGCAGCAACTAACAGAATGGTTTTTAACAGGGAAAAATGCAAAGTACTACATCTGGGCAATAAAAATGAAAAAATCATATACAAAATGGGAGGAATAGGGCTAAGTAACAGCACATGTGAAAAAGACTTGGGTATACTAATTGATCACAGACTGAACATGAGTTAACAGTGTGATGCAGCAGCAAAAAAGGCAAATACAATTATAGAATGTATCAACAGAAGCATACAGTCTAGACCACGTGAGGTCATTTTTGCCCTCTACTCCTCTTTGGTCAGACCTCATCTGGAATACTGTGTCCAGTTTTGGGCACCACATTTTTAAAAAGACATCAACAAACTGGAGCAAGTTCAGAGAAGAGCCACCAGAATGGTGACCAGGCTGCAAACCATGTCCTATGAGGAACGGTTGCAGGATTTGGGAATGTTTAGCTTGCAAAAAAGAAGACTGAAAGGAGACTTAATAGCTGTCTACAAATATCTCAAGGGCTGTCACATTGTAGAAGGATCATCTTTATTCTCATTTACACAAGGAAAGACTAGAAGCAATGGGATGAAACTGAATGGGAGGAGACACAGATTAGATATTAGAAAAAACTTTTTAACAGTTAGGGTGATCAATGAGTGGAACAGGCTGCCACGAGAGGTGGTGAGTTCTCCTTCAATGGAAGTCTTCAAACAGAGGCTGGACAGACATCTGTCTGGGATGATTTAGAGAATCCTGCTTTGAGCAGGGGTTGGACCAGATGGCCCAGGAGGTCCCTTCCGACTCTACCATTCTATGATTCTATGAAATTGGTTGGGGGAGAACAACTGAGCATGTGTTCACTGGGTGGACGCACACATTGCTATACACTTTGAACACCAGGTGGTGCCACACTGTTTAGAAAAATGTAATAACATTAATTAAAACATTTTTTAACCCTCAGTAAACTGCAAATATCATTCACGTTTTATTGTCTACCTAGTGGATATCTTATGAGTATATACTGGTGGGATAACCCTTTTAGCATTTTAATCCTTTAATTATTTGCAATAAATACAGTTGTCCACTTTGTAATTTATGTTGTCTTTGTTTCTGAAACACAAAAAAAGAATCAGAAGTAGACCCATAAAATGTGACCTTTGTGTACAGAGGGCCGTGTAATGCCCGGGCTTCGCACAGAACATATGTCAGCAGAAAGTCCCTGCTTAATGTTGTGGAATACATGTTATATTCACACCGGGACACGGCAAATCAAGTCTTGACATACAAAATACATTATTCCCAGGTACAAAATCCTATGTGCCACGAATGCAAATGATTCTGCTCTCCTATGTATTATGGACTCAAACCTGCCATGGACATATCGCTCATTTCTGATGCCCCAAAGCACTTAAGAAAAGATCCAAAGATTTGGTAACAATTAGAGATTATTGAATCTGCTAAAAAGGGACTTGACACACGTCAGTGATGTCATTACTGTTCATCATGCCCCAGATGACAAATCCATTATAGAGATCACAAAAAGTGAGTAATATTTACTGCTTATATGGGGTTAAACATTGATCCAGTTAAATGTTTCCTACAAGTATGGCGCCACCTGGTGTTCACAGTGTAAAACAATGTGTGTGTGTCCACCCTATGAGCAAGTGCTGCTGGTCGCACATGCTCAGTCACTCTCCGTACCACCCTCCCAACTCAGGGGGCATCATCAGAGAAAAAAACTTTTCGGGAGGAGTAGGAATCAGACTGCAGAGGACAGGGGTAAAGTTATTTATCCTGTGAATCCCCTTCTGCCTATTTGGGACATCTGGAAGAATGATAATCCAGAGAAGAAAAGGTGGTGCTGTCATGAGTACTGTGTGTGCTAACAGTGAGGCCACTCATATGTGGGGGCTTCTCGTCCCTGTAGGGGGCTCATTCACAAAGTCAACACCGGGTCAACTCTGTAACTATTGAGTCTTTACAGAAACTTCATATATTTGTCAATAAAAATGTAAAAACTTCTGAAACTTTTATAATTATACATCGGTAACCATAGAAACAGACGACTACTAGAGTGAAAAACACTGAAGCCGAAAACCAAAAATCTCTGTCAGTCTCAAAACTTTTGGCCACGATTGTACTTTCATTTTGCGCACAGTCAATTTACTGCTATTCAAAATTTTTGAAAAAACTGTCAAAACTGTAGAATGTGAATATCATAAGATTCAAGAATCTCTGTTTCCATGAGATAAGTGATAACTTACTGATTTCTGGGGTGAAGCCACTGTATATGCCATGGATCCTGATAACGGGGCTCTGCAATGCCTGGATGGAGAGGCAGTAGAGCATGCAAACCAGCTCTTTATCCTTTATCTAAGGCTAGGTTCACATTAGCGTTTCTGTGCGCAACATATCATCTGCATATGCAAACGCATGCAAAAATGCATGCAAACGCTTGTTTATGCAGCGTTTTTTATCCGCATCATCTTACACATGATGCCAAAAAATGCTGTGTTTGCATTGTTTATGCGCATGCGTTCGATATTTCCAGGTGCTGTAATCAGTTCCTGGACATGCGCAGTCTGAAGTCAGCATGAGCATCGAACACATCCATGCGCATATCCTTGTGTACCAATGCGTACCCATAGACAGTAATACCTTTTTTTACTCACTCATCTGTATATGCATGACTGCGCATATTTGACGGATTTTTGCTGCTTCAGAAAATGCAACATGTTGCGCTCGCCGATCCCACCGCACACCGAGAAATGACGCATGCGTATGCAGCCGCATGAGAACTGATGCAAATGCATGTCCCTGCATACACCATGTTAAAGATATGTACGCATGACGCATGCCTATCTATGCGGAACAAACGCTGCGCACAGATACGCAAATGTGAAACCAGCCTAAGGGACTGGTGCAGACAATTGATCATTGTGCAGAACACATCATAGCCTTGATCTTGGATCGGCCGGAGTCCTTTCAGTGGAGTCCCCAGTGGTCAGCAAGATTTCAGCTATCATAGGGATAAGTGATAACTTTACATTCCCTCTAGGATGTTAGGTTCACTTTAGACTTTTTTATATCCAAATATATAAATATTGAGAGCCACTAAACTATTTTTTTTTATTTTTGGGAAACCCCTACCAGCGAGTCCTTCTGTAAAGAACCTTGTAACATTGAAGGTAGCCTTCAATAATTATTCTGTAGTACATTCTGGTATCGATGTGTTGAATGGACTCATGCTGCAGTTTGACCTTCCTTCTGCAATAGTCCCAAGTGTTAAGATCATCAGGTGAGGGGGACCCTCTAAGCCTTAGGTCCAGGTACGCACAAGGACCCCAAGCGTTGATGCAGCAAGCAGGAAGACACGTGGGCAACAAGGACTGGGCACACACAGGAATCTCAGGAACAAAAGGATGGAAGAAGTGGAAACCAGCTGGGATGGAAGCAAGCACAAACACAAAAAGCACAGATGGTGGCGCACAGGAAACCTAGGACTAGAGTTTCAATTCCAAGACACAGGTGTGTGTTCAAATGGGCTTTAAATAGGTCTAAGGAGATGATGTCATTGACAAACTCCGGGCAACTTGCAAAACCTTACGTGGAGTACAGCAGAGGGCAGCAGGCCCAGGGGAAGCTAGTGGAGCCAGGGATATACCCATGACAGGTGTGAAATACCAAGTCTGGTTTCTGCTCTGTACTGTGGATCCCTTGATCATGTTTTGAAGAACCCTAGACTTTCATGGCTTCATGTTTGGAACAAACTTCAGTAGGTACTCTGTTATCAGAACCATTTTAATAAAATCAAGCATGAGATACAGAAGGACTCTCTCAATAGCATTATTGCAGGGCAGATGTTGAGAGCAGCTTGTGAATACTTTGCAGATTTTTTTCTTCTCAGATAAGTCTTCTATTCGGAAGGCACATTATAGATCAGAATTACAAAAATCTAGATTGCATTCTTCAAACTTCAAACACAAAATCTTCCAGGTGTACTTTGCATTACAATTCCAGCCATTCCTTTCGGTGTTGTTGTACCGCACACAATGTAAAGTACTTGCTTTTAAGAAGTATCTGAAGTTGCCTACATAATTTCTTCTTTCTCTGGAAAACTAATGTAGAAAGATACTTAATAGCTGGAATATACATGTGGCCCTCTTACAGACGGCTTGTATATAAACATTCCCGACTTAAGATTCAGCTTCTCAAATATGGTCAATAATGAGGGTGAATGGCTTTAATGCACTTTTAGAGCTTCCCAACATAAAATATGATTGCCTTCCTCATCTGTGGCTCTCAGGATTGCACTGGGTAATTGTATTGAATCTTCTACATCAATGATTAGACATACTCAATTGTCAAAAAATTTCTAGTCTTGACTACCCTTGTTTGTATCTTCTATGAGGGCTCATGGGTGGATTAGAAAGTAATCCAGACAGAACCCCACAAAGAGATCTGGAGGAATTAGCTGACTGAAGCATTACAAGGATGTTCTATTCATTTTAGTTGGTGCCATTGGGTGATCTATTTCTGATATGACATTGTAACTGGGGCAAATGTATCACCCTGAAAAAGTTATCCAAATTGGACCTCCTGGTCTACTGCTATAACTTTGTTTATAATTGTGGCCATGGTGGCAATAAACTAAAAAAAATACCCAAACGAACAAACAATAATGACTTACCAGACCCATTCCGATCTACGGCACCTCTGCCAGTGTCCCCTGCTGGTCTCCTGACTTCATCTTTTAAGTAGGTGACAATTATTCTCGTCATAGTCATGGATTGCTCCTGATGGTGATTCTGGGACATCTTGTTGACCGAGCAGCTTCTTCTCTTCCTCTCTTCACTGGTGATGTGAGTCACTGCTGATGTCATGCTGATTGACAGCCAGCTCCTCGCTGCCAGGTGTCAATCAACATGACATTGGCAGTGAATCCCCTTTGACAGAGAAGAGAGGAAGAGCTGCTCTGTTGATGTGACTTCAAATGAAGCAGGAGAGTAAGCGCCTGAGCTGGCAGAGATCGTTGCTGCACAGAACAAGCAGGTAGCTAGCAACAACCAAATTGCTACTTTTAGGCATCCTCACAGTTTCCTAATTTTCAGCACATTATATGGTAAGGTGAATAATGTCAGAGATCTTACAATCTAAAATTATTGATGGGAACAGAGAAAGTGAGGGAAATCTTTGGATGGTCCCCAGATGTAAGCTGTCACATGGAAGGTGAATATTCACTTTCTGTATATATGGATGTATGGCGCTGCTTATAGGTGGATATTCCCGATCTGCAGGTTTTTCACTATGTTTTGGCTGCCACAATGTGTGATTGATTTCACTGTCTGGGATTTTTTATCGGCTTTCATTACATTCTGAACATTGTGAGATCTTTGAATGATTAACCAAATATGAGTTTTGTCAAAGAGTCGTTTATCACAGAAGGCCATGGAATGAGCCGCGCGGCATCTTCGGGAGAGCGAGGGGCTCAGGAGTCATTGGGATGATTTACATGATAGAGAGGTGCGCAGCCACTGGACAAAAAATCCTTCATATCAGCCCAGACCCCATTTTATAGGAAGGTTGTTATTTTTTCTCTGATTTTGCTTTGGACAATACATTTTGTAAACGTCTTTAACAAATCTCATTCATATGCTGAAAGAGAAAATTGACAAGGGTCGTGAATCCTCAGGCTCTTGACTCATGCCACAGAGGGGTCAAGGGATCGTTGCAAAATTTCCCAGAAAAATGTAATTTAGGACATCAAAATCTACAGCAAACCACAATTGTTTCTGATTTTGTAGTGGCTTATCCACTAATCTATTGCAAAATTCACAAGTCCCTATATACTCACTTCCCCTGGTTGCCTTTTACGGACCTACGATCAGCACCAATATTCACACAATTTGGTGCCAAGTTTACTGTATATTCTTGTGGATTTGGAGATCCGCTATGTAGAGATAAGCAAATCAATTCAAGGCGAATCAAATTTGAATCAAATGTTATGCATTCAGGATGGATTTGAGAGGAGAAAGTTTGGTTAGAAGACCGATCAGTAGAGAGTTGCAGTAGTCCAGACGAGACTGAATAAGTGGGGAGTATCTTTGCACCTGTCCTTTCCTGTTGTGTTACACCCTCAGAATTTTGTGTTGTTTTGATAATTATTCTGTGCATCGCTGCCATTTATTATTGGTACCAATTTAAGTATTATTGTTCTAGAGAATGAATAAGAGCGACAATAATCATTTTTGCAGTTTCAAAGGTGGGAAAAAGTTGAATCCTGGAGATATTTTGAGGTGCAGGTAACATGATCGAGTGAGTGATTGGATATAGGGAATAAAGGAAAGTTATGTGTCAAATATTACACCAAGACAGGTAGAACCACCCAAGGAAATTACGATGCCAGATATTTTAGGTCAGAAAAGGAAGGAAACGTGAGACGTTCAGTTTTTAACAGATTCAGTTTCACATAAATGGAGGACAGGATGTTAAGCCCCCCATCTCACATAGCGAGATCGCTGAAGCGTCACTGATTTTGTGACGCAACAGCGACCTAGCCAGCGATCTCGCTACATGTGACACGCAGCGGCGACCGGCCCCCCCTGCTGGATATCGTTGATCGTCCTCAAATGTCCTGGACCATTTTTTCATTGTTGGTGTCCCGCTGGCCAGCGCAACGATCAGTGAGCTCACAGCGCCGTACAGCAGACGCAGGGAGCTGGTATCCAGGGTAAACAGCGGGTAACTATGCGCCGTGCTCGCTGGTCCTGATCGCTGGTGAGTCTGACTATGTGACAGCTCACCAGCGATCAGCTAACGATGTCCCAGCGATCCCATCCACGTCGGATCGTTGGTGGGATCGCTGGGACATTGAAGCATGTAACGGGGCCTTACGAGAAAGCAGAAAGGCAATCACTGGTATTTTTTTAAGGTAGAAGTGATGTCGGGGGTAGAGGTGTATAATAGGGTGTCATCCGCACAGAGATGGTACTGAAAAACAAATCTACTGATGGTTTGTCCAATAGGGGTTTGGTATAGAGAGAAAAGATGGGGTCTAGAAGTGGGCCTTGAAGAACCTCGATAGTAAGGTGAAGAGTAGAGGAATAAGAGCAAGCAAAAAAGTACAAGGTAAGTAATGCTGGTTTTGTTATTTTCAAGGATTTCGCCATTGGACTGAAATTAGACAATGCCTTTAATGTGATCTATTCATCTATATGCTATATTTGTCTATGCAAGCTTTTTGCTCCAATGAAGGTTAACACATGAACCACATAATGATAAGCTAAAATCTAAAATATTAATTAAATAAGATAAAAAGATAAAGGGAAGCCAGAGTCGAGGCAACATCCAATAGATAAAAACATGGATTTTCCATGGTCCCCTCTACCGGTATTTTTCTTGTCTGAGGCCATATGTTATTTTAAAACTGCCAAGAAATCCCAATGCAGACGTTACAAAAAGAAAAAATAAAGATATAAAGCAAATCTTAAGAAAATGCATTTAAAAAAATTTCAAAGGAAATGTATCAAACGCTCTGCATACTTTTGTTTTGCGTCCAGATGGGTCCCAGGGAATCTTTGCAATAAACAGATGTACGGCTTGAAAGAAGCTCTTGTTTTGAAGCATATTGTTCTTTCAATCAATAGATCGTTGCAGAAGGAGAGCTTCAGCCGGGCGCCATCATTTTGCTCAGAGAGACTTAAAACACTAAGATTTTATATTTAAATACAATTTGTGGCTGATTTGATGAAACGGCTAAAGAGTCAGAGAGAGAGGGGAAAAAAAAGATAGAATTTAGGAAAGCCGCAGGAAATAAAAGGAGGTTTGTCTGCTGGTAGTTGTGTGCTTTCGCTCATCAAAAACACTAATACCCATAGAATATAACTTATTATAACCATACTAAAAAAAACAAATAAAACAAGCAGACTAAAAACTTTAGTGCTCAACCAGGAACAATATTATCATTTTAGCTGAATAAGTACCAGAAATACAATAGAGAGAAGCCCCAGTTCTCTTATATCAGGTAAAGTGCAAAATAAAGGGGTTCTATTGTCTGAAGAAGGAGTCAAAACAAAACCTTACTCGCCCTAACTTTACCCTACAGGGTATTCCTGCCTTCCTGCGGAGGTTGGCATCCTAGCGTGAACGGAATATGGCACCCCCGCTCACCGACCGCTATCCGTAAACAGACCCTGTAACGTTCTGATCTCCAACCCCTTTATTTTGCCAAGACAAGGTACTTTACCTTATATTTTATGAGTATTAGTATTTTTGATGACCCTTGTTTCACTCATGCAATTACTATATTTACTGAAAGCCTCGTTGTATGTTTTGGTTTTCTTTAGCTCAAAACTTCCAAAACTTGTGCAATATGCCAAATATACCATGTAGCATACTTCAAAAATGATCAGTAAATATAAATATTTATGCACTCTAAGCAATTATGCAAGAAGCCCGAAGCGACTCTTTCCCCTCCTTAAGGATGTGACGAATATTGAAAAACCTCCCCAGTCACATTAAAAGCCAATGAGTAATAAAATAATGCAGTAAGGGAAGAGGGAGATGAAGCTGAAGAAATTGAGATGTCAAATACACTTGGACAGCACAATACAGACTTGGCAGGAGGAAATGTGGCCACTAGAGATGAGAAAATCTTTGAAAACTCAAATTTAACAGCTGTGGTAATTTTTTTTTAATTGATTTACAGCAAATTGATTTGCCGCGTATCACAAAAATAACTGGTGGTAACCAACTTCTTGTTTAACAGCACATAGCAATATAAGACTTTATATGTTTTTCAAAATAAAAAAAATAAAAAATACTTTTTGGGAGACATGTTTGTGTTTATACACAAGCAGTGTCCATGAAGAAACCGTAGCATTTTGTCAAGAAGGTGTAAAAGAATTATACTTGTTTGCAGAGTAGCAAAAGGTTTGTTAATTATTAAATAAAGAAGCAATTGGACTTTAAAGCTGCCAAAGATTATCCCTTTTGGGAGCAGCAACAGGTTTTTTGGGAGGAAAGAGAAAAAGCAATGACTTCTTAAAAAGCCATGTAAAAAGTATCTATTTTTAGGAAGCAGTAACAAATGTGCTGTTTGGAAAAAGAAGAAGCAATGGCTTCTTAAAATGCCATGTAAAAATGTTCTATTTCTTTGAGCAGTTCTACGTATAATTATCCTGTCCGTAAAGTATAGCAGTATAACACAATGGACTGGCAGGGATTGTGTGTGGATGTACATTGGCAGTGTTAATGGAAGAAATTGCGTAGTATCTAATAAAATTAGACAAGTTATATTCTTGTACATAGGAGCAGTATTATAGCAGTTATATTCTTGTACATAGGGGCAGTATTATAGCAGTTATATTCTTGTACATAGGAGCAGTATTATAGCAGTTATATTCTTGTACATAGGGCAGTATTATAGCAGTTATATTCTTGTACATAGGGGGCGGCATTATTAATAGTTATATTGTTGTACAAAGGAATAGTATTGTAGTTATATTCTTGTACATAGAGGGCAGTATTATAGTAGTTATATTCTTGTATATAGGGGGCAGTATTATAGTAGTTATATTCTTGTACATAGAAAGCAGTATTCTTGTACATAGGGGGCAATATTAAAGTAATTATATTCTTGTACATAGGAGCAGTATTATAGTAGTTATATTCCTATACAATGCAGTAGTATTATAGTAGTTATAGTCTTGTACATAGGGGGCAGTATTACAGTAGTTTATTCTTGTACATAGGAGCAGTATTATAGTAAAAAAAAGGGGGAGAAGCCAGCGCTGCCTATGGTCAGCATGCAATACAAAAAGTGCATATGCACATATTGGTTTCTAACTGTATTTAAAAATGAGACATTTGGCAAATAATTGATCAATTCTTTGAGCCACCCCGCCACAACAAGGCATTCTCATATGGGGCAGTCCTACTCTAGATTTTTATATTCGCTGTGCCATTACGGCCTCCTAAATGTATTAAAAGCAAGACTGCAAAAAAAAGATTTTTTGCAAAATGCAAAAGTACCTGAAGCATTGCTGAATCACTCCCATGGTGCCAGTAAGGCAAGCGCAGGTAAAAGCCGACCAGGTCCGAAGATGGACATTTCAGATCTGACTTCTACACTGCCAAACCAGCAACCACAGATGAAGGGTGAAACAGGCCCAGACACAGGTGCACAATCAAATAGAGCCTAGGGCAGGGCAGGGCTGCTGTATGTGTGTACAGCAGCCTAGGTCAATCACAAAAAAAACAGATAGAATGGCGTGCATAACCCAGAACGCACGGCATCAAGTGGTGGTCAGCCACAAACCAACATCGAAAAAAAGGGGAGAAGCCAGCGCTGGGTTATGCACGCCATTCTATCTGTTTTTTTTTTTTTTCTGTCATTGACCTAGGCTGCTGTACACACTGTAGACTGTTCAGGGGGTTGAGCTCCGGGATCGCCGTCTCGGGCAGACGGAGTGGCATAAAGAGTCCAATCACAGACAGCAGCACTGGTGTAAACTGGCCGCAACCAGTTTTATTGAAAGTCCACAGCAATACACATAAATCAAACCATAAAATAAAATCCTAAGCCTGTCAGGCTGCTAGCTAAACACAGTCAGTTACCTCACTACCGTGAACTAGGCTCTAGCAGCCTGGCCACAACAACACAAATTTATAATTACCAGAGATGGGTCTTGCAGGAGACTCCAGCAGCGTCTGAAGCCAGAATCATACTGAGAGCTCTGTCTGTGTAACTCTACCACCTCTTTCTGGCTGCTTAATTAGGCAGCTGTGTGTACTCAGGGTTGAGCTGCAAGCCTGTACTGGATGGGGAGTGGAGTGAACGTTGTACTACCATCCTACCTTCACTCCTATATTCCTTATGCAACCCAGCTAAGAAACCTGGGCGAGATATACACCCCGTCCAGTACGCACCCCTTCACTGTCTCACATATCCCCCCTCTTCTCCAGACCGGAGGGCTGGTCAACAACTCCAAAGAGACAGTGAACTCTAGACAAGGCATCGGCATTACCCTGTAACATCCCAGGTCTATGCTCTACCGAGAAATTGAATTCTTGAAGCGAAAGGAACCAACTTGTCACCCTGGCATTCCTTTCCTTGTTCTGCTTCATCCATGCCAGAGGAGCATGGTCTGACTGCAATTTAAATTTCCTGCAGAAGAGGTAATAACGCAGTGAGTCCAGCGCCCATTTGATTGCGAGGCACTCTCGCTCCAGAATGGCATAATTTTGTTCAGCCGGTGTCAGTTTTCGACTTAGATAAATGACCGGGTGCTCCTCACCCTTCACGACCTGCGACAACACCGCCCCTAACCCCACATTAGAGGCATCAGTTTGAACAAGAAACTCGTCCCTGAAATTAGGGGTGACCAGAACTGGTCTTTGACATAAAGCCATTTTCAAAGACTGAAATGCTTTTTCTGCCTCTGGATTCCATGCTACCATTTTTGACTTCCCACCTTTTGTCAGGTCGGTCAACGGGGCAGCAATTGAGGCATAACTTTGTACAAATCTGCGATAGTAGCCAGTGATGCCCAGAAATGCTTTGACCTGTCGTTTTGTGAGGGGTGTAGGCCAGTTCTGAATCGCCTCTACCTTTTCGATTTGTGGCTTAATCAGCCCCCTGCCAATGACGTAGCCCAGGTACTTGGCCTCTTCTAGGCCAATTTCACATTTCTCTGGGTTTATGTTCAGCCCAGCTCCGCTTATCGAGTCTAAGACGGCTTGTACCTTAGCGAGGTGGCTCTCCCAATCGGAACTGAAAATTAGCACATCATCCAGGTAGGCAGCTGCATAGGCTTGATGCGGGCGCAGGATCAGGTCCATAAGCCTCTGAAAGGTAGCCGGGGCTCCATGCAACCCGAATAGCATCACAAGATACTGAAACAAGCCTTCAGGGGTTGCAAAGGCCGTGTTTTCTTTTGCCTCATCAGACAGGGGTATCTGCCAGTACCCTTTTGTCAGATCGAGGGTTGTAATATAACGGGTACATCCTAACCTCTCGATTAGCTTGTCCACCCGGGCATCGGGTATGCGTCAAACTTTGACACGTCGTTCAACTTTCTAAAATCATTACAAAACCTCCATGTTCCATTAGGTTTTGGGATCAGGACAATCGGTCTACACCACTCGCTTTGGGCCTCCTCAATGACCCCGAGGTCTAGCATCCATTTGATCTCAGTAGAGACTATCTCACTGCGGGCTTCCGGTATCCTGTACGGCTTCAGTTTGACCTTAGTCCCGGGCTCGGTCTCGATATGGTGTTTCACGAGAGAAGTCCGGCCGGGCAAGTCTGAAAACCTCTGCTGATTTTTCTGCAGAAACTCCCGTACTTCCTGTTTTTGGTGTACGGACAATGTCTCACCAATTGTCACAGGAGGTAGAGGTGGTTTTAGCCCTTTCTCTACTTCACCCGAGGCCAATAATGACTCTCTATCACTCCAGGGCTTGATCAAGTTGATATGATAGACCTGGTAGGGCTTCCGTCTCCCGGGTTGGTGTACTTTGTAGGTGACCTTGCTCATTTTCTGTACTATCTCGTATGGGCCATGCCACTTGGCCAAAATCTTACTTTCCACCGTGGGAATTAGGATTAGGACTCGATCCCCGGGTTGAAAGTCCTAATTTTTGCTGACCGATTATATATCCTGCTTTGAGCTTCTTGGGCTCTCTGCAGATGATCCTTAACCAATGGCATAATCTTATCAATTCTATTTTGCATCTGGGCAATATGCTCTATAACACTCTTGTATGGGGTTGCCTCGGTCTCCCATACTTCCTTGGCTATGTCTAGCAAGCCCCGTGGGTGCCGACCATATACCAGCTCAAAGGGAGAAAACCCCATAGAGGCTTGGGGCACCTCTCTGACCGAAAACATTAGGTAGGGTAACAGGTAGTCCAGTCCCGACCATCTTTCTCCACTGCTTTCTTTAACATATGTTTTAACGTTTTATTAAAACGTTTAACCAGCCCATCCGTCTGTGGGTGATACACGGATGTTCGAATGTGCGAGATTTTAAGCAACTTACACAGTTCCTTCATCATCTTGGATATAAAAGGTGTGCCTTGGTCCGTGAGGATCTCTTTAGGGATTCCTGTCCTGGAAAACATATGAAAGAGTTCCAGTGCAATATTTTTGGACGCCATATTTCTTAAAGGGACAGCCTCGGGGTACCGGGTTGCATAATCAAGTACCACTAGTATGTATTGGTGCCCCCTGGCTGATTTCACAATAGGACCTACCAAGTCCATCGCTACCCTTTCAAATGGTATCTCTATAACCGGCAGCGGGACTAATGGACTGCGGAAGTGAGAAACCGGAGCATTTATCTGACATGTGGGGCAGGTTTTGCAATAATCCTCCACATCTCGATAAACCCCTGGCCAGTAAAACCTCTGGAGGATTCTTTCCTGGGTCTTGTCCATCCCTAGGTGCCCACCAAGCACGTGGTTATGTGACAACCCTAGCACCATACTTCTATATGGCTTAGGTACCTGGAGCTGACTAACGGCCTCTCCCTTTACCTTAGTGACCCTATATAGCAGGTCATTGTTCATGGCAAAATGGGGAAATCTTGCATCAGAGCCGGGCTCTTGTGGGATCTCATTCAAAACCGTTATATTTTCCCTGGCATGTTTAAGAGTGGGGTCTCGCAATTGCTCAGTCCCAAAATTACCACAGGACACAGGTAGGTCAGGGACATTCTGTTCCAGAGAACCATTATCCCCCTCCCCCAACATCACTTGAAATGGAAATTCATCATTATCATTATCATTATCATTATCATCATCATTATCATTATCATCCCCAACGTTCAACAACACACTAGCATTGTGTTCCGCCCCTATGGACCGCGCAACCACCGTAGGAGTTTCATCACACTGTCCGGTATAACCGTTTTTTCCCCAAAGATCCCAAAACAGGGGAAAGTCATGACCCAATATGGCGGGGTGCATTAGGTTCTTCACTACCCCCACTTCATACGATATCTCCCCGAGTTTTGTGACGAAGTCCACGGAAGTTACCGGGTAGACTCTATCAGCCAGGCTGGCATGTATCAGAGTCACTATACTCCCAGAGTCTAGGAGGACTTGTACGGGGCAGCCATTTATAACCACATGGGACACCTGTGGGCCATTCTCCTCGGTTGGGGTGGCCACGCACAATGGTTCTGCGAGGAGAGAGACCTTTCAGCATCACAGTCAATAGGTTCCCCCACTAGTGGACAGTTGGCTGAAATATGACCCCTTTCCCGGCATCTCCAACACTGTCTCAGGTCTGGTGGTTCAAACGGGGAGACCTTTCTAGGCCTGGGGACTCCCGACAGGGAAGCATTGGCCCTTGCCTCACACATGTCCCCTCGGGCCTGAACCTGTCTATCAGCAGCCCCCCTGGCCCCAACAGCTGGAACTCTCTTACCGGGAGATGTCGGAGGCCGGGTACTCCGAAATGACGACCTCTCGGACGGCTGGTTGCGGGAGTAGTCTTTTGTGGCGGAGTACCTCTCTATCAGGCTGACCAGATGATTGGTGTCTTTGGGGTCTCCCTGTCCGACCCAGAGCTGCACCTCAGGAGGAAGGGCCCAGATGTACTGGTCCATCACTACCTTTTCGACGATTTGGGCAGGGTTGCTGACGTCAGGCTCCAGCCACTTCTTTACCAGATAAATCAAGTCATACATTTGTGAGCGAGCAGGCTTGTCCCCACTGTATCTCCAGTTATGGACTCTCCTGGCACGGACTGCAACCGTAACACCCAGGCAGGCAAGAATCTCCATTTTTAGCTTGGCATAGTCTTTGCTATCCTGCTCGCTAAGGTTAAAATAGGCCTTTTGGGGTTCCCCAGTCAGATAGTGTGTGACCACCATGACCCATTCAGATGGTGGCAGATTCTCCTTCTCTGCCAGTCTTTCAAATATAGCTAGATATGCCTCCACATTGTCATGAGGCGTCATCTTTTGCAGGGTCTGTTTTACCGCCTTCTTTACAGCAGACAATGCAGGTGACCTTGCGTCATCACTCTGGGACGAGGTGCTGAGAGCCTGGCGTAGTGCTGCAATCTGCTCCATTAGCAATCGGTTAGTCTCCTGCTGTTGCACGCTAACTTGCGCCATATGTTTGAGCAGCGCCTCCATGCTGTCAGACTTGTCTGTCCCAGCAACGGCAGCTTTTACCCAGGACATGCACACTCCAAAGTCTTTTCTACAGCAAGTTCAGTTTTTTTTCTGTGCAGACATTATTAGGGCTACTGTCTCTTTAAGGCTGCTTTGACAGACTTTTCCTTTGCTGCTGCTTTAGCCACTGTGCTGCCCGCATTCGAGCACCAATTGTAGACTGTTCAGGGGGTTGAGCTCCGGATCGCCGTCTCGGGTAGACGGAGTGGCATAAATAGTCCAATCACAGACAGCAGCACTGGTGTAAACTGGCCGCAACCAGTTTTATTGAAAGTCCACAGCAATACACATAAATCAAACCATAAAATAAAATCCTAAGCCTGTCAGGCTGCTAGCTAAACACAGTCAGTTACCTCACTACCGTAAACTAGGCTCTAGCAGCCTGGCCACAACAACACAAATTTATAATTACTAGAGATGGGTCTTGCAGGAGACTCCAGCAGCGTCTGAACCCAGAATCAGACTGAGAGCGCTGTCTGTGTAACTCTACCACCTCTTTCTGGCTGCTTAATTAGGCAGCTGTGTGTACTCAGAGTTGAGCTGCAAGCCTGTACTGGATGGGGAGTGAAGTGAACGTCATACTGCCATCCTACCTTCACTCCTATATTCCTTATGCGACCCAGCTAAGAAACCTGGGCGAGATATACACCTCGTCCAGTACGCACCCCTTCACTGTCTCACAACACATACAGCAGCCCTGCCCTGCCCTGCCCTAGGCTCTGTTTGATTGTGCACCTGTGTCTGGGCCTGTTTCACCCTTCATCTGTGGTTGCTGGTTTGGCAGTTTAGAAGTCAGATCTGAAATATCCATCTCTGGACCTGGTCGGCTTTTACCTGCGCTTGCCTTACTGGCAGCATGGGAGTGATTCAGCAATGCTTCAGGTACTTTTGCAGGTTTTTTTTGCAGTCTTGCTTTTAATACATTTAGGAGGCCGTAATGGCACAGCGAATATAAAAAACGTAGAGTAGGACTGCCCCATATGAGAATGCCTTGTCGTAGTAGGGTGGCTCAAAGAATTGATCAATTATTTGCCAAATGTCTCATTTTTAAAAACAGTTAGAAACCAATATGTGCATATGCACTTTATGTATTGCATGCTGACCATAGGCAGCGCTGGCTTCTCCCCCTTTTTTGCTCAGTATTATACAGTAGTAGTTATATTCCTATACAATGCAGTAGTATTATAGTAGTTATATTCTTGTACATAGGAGCAGTATTATGGTAGTTATATTCTTGTACATAGGAGCAGTATGATAGTAGTTATATTCTTGTACATAGGAGCAGTATTATAGTAGTTATATTCCTGTACATAGGGAGCAGTATTATAGTAGTTATATTCTTGTACATAGGAGCAGTATGATAGTAGTTATTCTGTACATAGGCATATTAAGTAGTTATATTCTGTACATAGGAGCAGTATTAGTATATATCTTGTACATAAGCATATGATAGTAGTTAATTCCTGTACATAGGAGCAGTATATAGATTATATCCTGTACTAGGAGCAGTATTAAGTAGTTATATTCTTGTACATAAGAGCAGTATGATAGTAGTTATATTCTTGTACATAGGAGCAGTATTATAGTAGTTATATTCCTGTACATAGGGAGCAGTATTATAGTAGTTATATTCTTGTACATAAGAGCAGTATGATAGTAGTTATATTGACATAACTTTATTATATTCTTACATGGACGTATTATAGAGTTATTTGACATAAAAGTATATATTTATATCATTCTGAGATAATGTTTTAATTGTAATTGAATAAAAAGAAAATGATTTCATGGACTTACAGCGCTGGACTTATTTTTTCTAAAGTTCTGATAACTTGCCGCACAGCAGGATCCGTGCCCTACAGAGGAGGTGAGCAGACACTAAACTTTTTTGTATTTTTTCAGTATTATAGTAGTTATATTCTTGTATATAGGGGCAGTATTATAGTAGTTATATTCTTGTACATAGGGGCAGTATTATAGTAGTTATATTCTTGTACATAGGGGGAGTATTATAGTAGTTATATTCTTGTACATAGGAGCAATATTATAGTAGTTATATTCTTGTACATAGGAGCAGTATTATAGTAGTTATATTCTTGTACATAGGGGCAGTATTATAGTAGTTATATTCTTGTACATAGGAGCAGTATTATAGTAGTTATATTCTTGTACATAGGGGCAGTATTATAGTAGTTATATTCTTGTACATAGGAGCAGTATTATAGTAGTTATATTCTTGTACATAGGGGCAGCATTATAGTAGTTATATTCTTGTACATAGGGGGAGTATTATAGTAGTTATATTCTTGTACATAGGAGCAATATTATAGTAGTTATATTCTTGTACATAGGAGCAGTATTATAGTAGTTATATTCTTGTACATAGGGGGCAGTATTATAGTAGTTATATTCTTGTACATAGGAGCAGTATTATAGTAGTTATATTCTTGTACATAGGGGCAGTATTATAGTAGTTATATTCTTGTACATAGGAGCAGTATTATAGTAGTTATATTCTTGTACATAGGGGCAGCATTATAGTAGTTATATTCTTGTACATAGGGGCAGCATTATAGTAGTTATATTCTTGTACATAGGGGCAGCATTATAGTAGTTATATTGTAGTTCATAGGGGGATTATATCTGCATAAATAAAAAATATCTCCACGAATTCCTTTCTGTCCTTACTAGAGAAATATGAATCAATATTTCAGCCACTTAATACTCAGTTCTGTAAGACCTCCGGAAAATGGAAGAGAAACAGCTCAATAAACATGCAGAATGGAGCTTAATACATTCCAGACAATGTTTCTTGGTCCCCAATTTATTGTAAGGGTTTGGAATTGGATTTCTGTGAACTTTGTGAAGCTGAGATACAAGAAGGAGTAAAATCAATGTACTGAGCAGCTGGATGTTTAGACTGGAAAGTCAGTCCAAGTGGTCATTGTGTGAAATGTCACTTATTTCTTCCCGCCCGCAATAGAAAAGACAACAGTTAGCAGTGTATTACCCGCTAATGATAGCAGGATGAGATGTAGCATGTTTCCAAAACTCATGTTAGACGCTCTGACAGTACCCTTCTCCCATCCCCCATTTTTTATTTAGTTTAAGAACAAACAAACAAAAAGAGGCTTTTTATATTTTAGCAGAAAATAATAACTTTGTGATATTATTTGCACATCTTTTTAAGCAATTTTTCAGGGTAAAATTCAAACTGGTAATTTGGAGCAATTTTTCAGAATAAGAACGCCATAAAACTTAACATAACGTATTCTTTTTTTTTTTGCTGTACATGAAAAAATAAGCCCCTCATTTTCACTATTGAGGCTTCTTCCCATTGAAATAAATAGGAAGCATATTTACGTGAATTTTAGTCACTTCTTCAGTAAATTTTGAAGCGGAATCTCTTACAAAGAAACATCATCAAATAAAGGGATATTTATGGATAGTTTCCGCGCTGCTAGATGAACTTGAGACTTATAATCCGGTGTAGACTGTGAGCCCTCGCGGGCAGGGTCCTCTCTCCTTCTGTACTTGTGTGTCCCTTGTCTAGCACATGTTTATTGTATCTGTCTATATTTTTCCCTTTTCATATGTAAAGCGCCATGGAATAAATGGCGCTATATAAATGTATAATAATAATAATAATAACTAAGTGAAAGATAGTGGTTTCGAAGTACAAAATTACTTCTTCCTCAGGACTGACCACATGTATGATAAATGTCTAATGGTCACTGACTGACCCGTGGATCTGCTGCAGCAGATGCCCACATTCCATGCTTTTTGTATGGATATTTCAGGTTAGTCTAATCTAAAGTAATACCTTATCGTGTATATTGGATAAGACCCTATTTGTTGCTGATTTCTCCTACAGTCCCTTGAAAGAAACATCATTATCCTTTTTTGTGAACATCAAATGTCAGGTGACCAATGTCCTCTGCTATGCAAAAAAGCGATTGTTGTGCTATTTACCTACAAAATCATGTAGTCTTAAGTGAACAGATATAAAAATAGTTGTAGCTACCCCCATCATTGGGAATCCAACCACTAGTATATCTTACAATCCCAGGAAAGAGGTTGTGAAATGCCACATGCCCCCTTTTTTGTGGCCACCACTAGGGAGATCACACTACATACAGTGTTATACAGCTCCTATTAAGTCCAATATTAGTTGTAAAGATCGATATACAGATAGTGCCCCCTACTGGTGGCTATAAAAGGTTTCCTTTTTAACACAGGGGAATTTACACAACCAATTCTTAGAATACCATTTTATCAATATCTATAAAGGGAACATTTTTCTTGCCACCACAAGAACTAGCACACTGAATACAGATTTTTATAGCTCTCATTGGTTTCAATATAAGCTGTGAAAATCAATATGCTGTTAACTTTCCCTAGTGGTAGATAGAAAAAGTTCCCCTTTTAGACTTGTGAAGAATATTAGAGATATGATTTTCATGTCAATCATTTGTATCCTATTTGACATGAGATTATAGAACCCTCTTCCTTTGAGCAGCAGTAACAGGAAACATGGCTCAGCAGGGGGTTCGAATCTATTCAGCTTCAGAGAAGAAATTCATACCCTCACCAGCGATACCATGCAATCTAACTGTGATGTTGAGTCAGCTATGATTTCATAAGGAGAATATAGACTTATCAAACTTCTTGGTCACACACTGGTTACATTTTTGAGATCTCTGGAATGGACCAAACACCTTCCAGGGTCTCGATCCATTCTAGCACCACAGGGTGTGTATATACATAGAATGTCTAGTAGGAGGCAGGTAGCAAAGTTGTGTTTGGGCCAAGGTGGAAGGAGTGACCCAAAGGGGATAAAGGCTAGTGTAAGGACATGTGGTCTCTCTGTCTGTTATGCTTGTGGTTCACTTAAAAATTGGGGGCAATGTCGAGTAGCATGCTGTGACGGAACTAGGAACCAGCTCGCAGCCCATGCCCCCTAAGGCTCAGAGCACACATGGTCGAACATCAAAACAGTAATTGACATGATCCATCTGCTTATATGTTCTGTCCTACCATCATTGTATTTGCATATCTGACCATTATATATGTATAACTATTTAGTATCTGTCTAGTGTATTGTCTAGTGTGCTCTTAAGGCAATTAAATATATAATTTAATCTTGGGCTGCTCTTTTACATGCCTATATTCTTGGCTTAACTTTCCATGCTACCGGCGCTGGTTTCTGGCCCAATATAATCCCATTAACAAACCAGGCTTATATCTAAGGAAGAACTGGTGGCAGTTCTACTGGGCTGGCAGCGCTCTGTTTCACTAGTGCTAATGAAAGAGGCCTCTCAGCTTGTCAGGGTTGTGAGCGAGTGTTGTGCTACGTCAGCGACCGCATGGGTCACATCCTCTCACTCACTGTGCCTCCCTTGTCCCATTTGTGGGGGATGTCTGTGTATAACTGTGCCAAGCTGACCTTATGTGTCCCTAGCGGGTGTGGAACATCATGTTGGTGAAAATAGGGAGACCGCACTACATGATCCTTTTGACGTTATAATGACATCAAGCGGGGAGGCGTGGTGCGAGTTCATCACAAGACTTATTGATATTCCCAGAATAATTGCTTGCCATTGCATTCTGAATACCGATTTCTACAACTCCTATTGGGTCCAATGTTGACTGTAGAAATCCATGTAAAGTCAGCTTGTAACATTAAAAAAAGGAACTTTTTCTAGCCATCACTATGCGAAACTGACTACATATAGATTTCTACAGCTAACATTAGACCTACAGGAATTATAGAAATCTGTAGTCAGAGTGTCCCCCTCCTGTAGTGGCATGAAAAAGTTCCCCTTTTAAATGTTAAAGTATTGACAGTTTATATGTTGAGTATTCACATAGGTTTTTCTGGGGATACACCCTTAAAGTCTAAAAAGGGAACTTTTTCTAACCACCACTAGAGGGAGCTGCATATATATTAATTTCTACAGCAAACATTGGACCCAGTAGGAGGTGTAAAAATCAGTATTCATTACTTTCTGAATACAGATTTCTGTAACTTCTATTGGGTCTAATGCTAGCTGTTGAAAGCCATATAAAGTCAGCTTATAACATAAAAAAACTTTTTTTTTGTATCACTAGGAAAAGCTGACTATATATGGATTTCTATATATCAAAAAATAGAGCTTTAAAAAAGGGGCAACATGTAAAAACAATATTTTTATTAAGCAGAGAAAATCTAAAAACCAAAGTATAGATATATTTAAAAAGTGAGAAACCACAGAAGATATAATTGGTCTTTCTAAGGATGAGGCACGTGACTCGCTCCAGTCATGTAACCTAATAAGCGCTTTTCTTTCCCTTCCTTCCTCTCTCGTGCGTTGCTTGTATACGCACAAATACATGTGTTTCCCTATGTGTATTCATTAATGCTTAGTGATGTTTTCATTGAGCTTCCTTGTCGTACACAAATAATTCTGCTACTATGTATACACGAATATCCAGGTATACCCACCTGTTGTCTCTTCTGTGGTTTTGCACTTTTAAATGTATCTGTATTTGTTTTTATATTTTGTCTGCTTAATAAAAATATTGTTTTTACATGTGGTTTAAAGCTTTTCTTTTTGGCATAAATACATTGCATTGTTTTATGGATTATTTTTGGGGATAATGCTTAGATGTCTATATATGGATTTCTACAGCATTCAAAGAAATTATTCTATGGATACTCCAAGTCTAAAAATAGGGGACTTTTTCAAGCCACCATTAGAGTTGAGCGATACTTTCCGATATCCAAAAGTATCGGAATCGGAATGGTATCGCCGATACCATTAAAATATCGGCGATACCCGTTACCGATACCGGAAATCCAATGTAAGTCTATGGGAACAAAATATCGTAACTAAAAAATCCTCTTTCTTTCCTTGTAAACACTAAATATACACACATAGAATACATATATATATATATATATATATATATATATATATATATACATGTCATTGTGACATATATATATACATATATTTATAGTTTATACACTTCTACATAGTAAAATAGCCTCTGATTCAATTGCCGGGTAAAGCCGGCTTTTGTGAAAAGACAGAAGCACCCGACATGAAATGACACTTGGTTTACATAGAGTTAACCATGTCTTTTCATGTAGTTTGATATCTGATTTGCACAAACAATTACATGAGTGTAAGTGTGCAAAATTTCACACCTGTAGGGGTTAATTAAAGGTGTAAATTCGTTGTAAAAAAACCTGACTTTTTTGCTACGAATTTACACCTTTAATTAACCCCTACAGGTGTGAAATTTTGCACACTTACACTCATGTAATTGTTTGTGCAAATCAGATATCAAACTACATGAAAAGACATGGTTAACTCTATGTAAACCAAGTGTCATTTCATGTCGGGTTCTGCATTTTCACAAAAGCCGGCAATTGAATTAGCGGCTATTATATTATGTAGAAGTGTATGAACTATAAATATAAATATATAATATATATATATATATATATATGTGTGTCACAAATTCAATGACATGTATATATATATATGAGGTGTAAAATTGCTGAAAAAAAATGCGTGGGCTCCCGCCCTATTTTCGCAACCAGACAGACAAAGCCAGTGAGTGGGGGCAGATAATAATAGCCCAGAGAGGGACCATTATTTTTGGCCCCCCCCTGGCTACTAACATCTGCCCCAGACACCCCAGAAAAGACAAATCTATAATTAGATTCGCCCTTTCTGGCACTTTGCCCGTCTATTCCCATTGCCCTGTAGCGGTGGCGAATGGGTTAATATGGGGTTAAAGCCACCTTGCTATTGAAAGGTGACCTTAAGCCAGGTTAATAATTGAGAACTTTCAATTAGACAACTATCAATTATTAATCCTATTGCATGAAATAAAAATAAAACACACACACTTTAATTAAAAATCATTTTAATGAAATAAAGACACATGTTTTTGACCATCTTTTATTTTACTGCAAAAACCATTTCCTGTAATAAAAATAAAATAAAAAAGCAAAATTATTCTTACCTATCCCATGCACAGTCAGGGCCCACGGTGTAATCCTTCAGAAAGGGTTAATGTTTACTGCAGGGACCGCAGCTAATGCTGCAGCCTCACAGTAAACCCCCAAATGAATGAGTTCCTCTCCTGGCTCACAGGAGAGGAAGTGGAAAGCTTAATTGATTGCTTTCCACTTTCACTTCAGGTCAGCCAGGGACACAATCAGTGACGTCAGAGGGAACTGATTAACAAAAATAGGGTTCCCTTCGAAAAAAAAATGGCGTGGGGTCCCCCCTATTTTTGTTAACCAGCCTGATGAAGCAGACTGCTGAGGCATGGTATTCAAGGCTGTTAGGGAGCCAATATCCATGGACCTTGCCAGCAGCGTCAGACTGGAGTACCTTGGGCCCACCAGAGAAAAATTATTCTTGGGGCCCACCATCATACTTCCCAACCTTTGAAGAAGGGAAAGAGGGACAAAGACTGTGGCACGCTGTGCCTGATGCAGCAAATTTTAGGCCATGCCACGTTGCACCACAGACTGTCCAGGAGTTGGTGGATGCTTTAGTCCAGGTGTGGGAGGAGATCCCTCAGGAGACCATCCGTCGTGCTCATCAGGAGCATGCCCAGAAGTTGTAGGGAGGTCATACAGCATACCTCCCAAATTTTGAAGACAGGAAAGAGGGTTAAAGGCTGCGGCGCGCTATGCGCGCCGCTGCAAATTTTAGGCCACGCCCCGACCACACCCATTTCACAGCTAATCACACCCATATCCTCGCCCCAAGCGTACCCATTTAGCACTGCTGATCACACTGACTGGTAATGAGGGCACAGTGGCTGGTACTGAGGAAAAGAAAGAAAGAGCAGCGAGAGAGAAAGAACAAGCAGAGAAAGAAAGAGAGGAAAGAAAGAAAAGAGAGAGAGAAAGAAAGAACAGAGAGAAAAAAGAACAGAGAGCGAGAAGGAAAGAACAGAGAGCGAGAAAGACTAGAGAGAGAAAGAAAGACTAGAGAGAGAGCCAGAGGCGTAGCTAGGGTTTTGGTTTAGTGGGGGCGAAACTTCTGAGTGGGCCCCTAATCAGAGAACCTCAACAAATGACTGCGCTGTTGCCAAAAATAATCTATATATAAAAAGACCAATATTGATATTACCGCCATATGGTCTGTGGTAAATAATACCAGTCCTACTGAACATATAATAGATTACAGCACAGGTACAGATAATACATAGTAACATAGTAACATAGTTATTAAGGTTGAAGGAAGACTTTAAGTCCATCTAGTTCAACCCATATCCTATCCTAACCTGCCCTAACATGTTGATCCAGAGGAAGGCAAAAAAAACCCAAGTGGCAAACAGTAAGCTTCACATTGGGGAAAAAAATTCCTTCCCGACTCCACATACGGCAATCAGACTAGCTCCCTGGATCAACGCTGTATCTAGGAAACTAGTGAATATAGCCTGTAATATTATACTTTTCAAGAAAGGCATCCAGTCCCCTCTTAAATTTTAGTAAGGAATCACTCATTACAACATTAGACGGCAGAGGTTCCATAGTCTCACTGCTCTTACAGTAAAGAATCTGCATCTGTGATTATGGCTAAACCTTCTTTCCTCCAGACGTAGAGGATGCCCCCTCGTCCCCGTCACAGGTCTAAGAGTAAAAAGATCATTAGAAAGGTCTTTGTACTGTCCCCTCATATATTTGTACATTGTAATAAGATCACCCCTAAGCCTTCGTTTTTCCAAACTAAATAACCCCAAGTGTAATAACCTGTCTTGGTATTGCAGACCCCCCAGTTCTCTAATAACCTTGGTCGCTCTTCTCTGCACCCGCTCCAGTTCAGCTATGTCTTTCTTATACACTGGAGACCAGAACTGCACACAGTATTCTAAGTGTGGTCGCACCAGTGACTTGTATAGAGGTAAAATTATGTTCTCCTCATGAGCATCTATGCCTCGTCTAATGCATCCCATTATTTTATTTGCCTTGGCAGCAGCTGCCTGACATTGGCCACTAAATTTGAGTTTGTCGTCCACCCATACACCCAAGTCTTTTTCAGTGACAGTTTTGCCCAGTGTTTTACAATTAAGCACATAATTATACATCTTATTTGTTCTACCCAAGTGCATGACCTTACATTTATCCCCATTAAAGCTCATTTGCCATTTATCAGCCCAAGCTTCTAGTTTACATAAATCCTCCTGTAATATAAAATTATCCTCCTCTGTATTTATTACCCTGCAGAGTTTAGTGTCATCTGCAAATATTGAAATACTACTCTGTATGCCCCCTACAAGGTCATTAATAAATATGTTAAAGAGAAGCGGCCCCAATACTGACCCCTGTGGTACCCCACTGCTAACCGTGACCCAGTCCGAGTGTGCTCCATTAATAACCACCCTTTGTTTCCTATCCATGAGCCAGTTCTTAACCCACTTACACATATTTTCCCCTATCCCCATTGTTCTCATTTTATGTATCAACCTTTTGTGTGGCACTGCATCAAAAGCTTTTGAGAAGTCCATGAACACCACGTCCACTGCATTCCCTTGGTCCAGTCCTGAACTTACCCCTTCATAAAAGCTTATCAGATTAGTCTGACAAGAACGGTCCCTCGTAAACCCATGCTGATACTGTGTCATGAGGTTATTCAGCTTCAGATACTCCAAAATAGTATCCCTTAAAAAACCCTCCAGGATTTTACCCACAGTAGATGTTAAGCTCACTGGCCTATAATTTCCAGGTTCAGTTTTTGCCCCCTTTTTGAATATTGGCACCACATTTGCTATACGCCAGTCCTGTGGTACAGACCCAGTTATTATGGAATCTTTAAAGATTAAAAATAATGGTCTATCTATAACTGTACTTAATTCCTGCAGTACTCGGGGGTGTATCCCATCCGGACCCGGGGATTTGTCAACTTTAGTGATTTTTAGACGCCGCCGTACTTCCTGCTGGGTTAAGCATGTGACATTTAATGGAGAAATTTTTTTATCTCTGATCATGTTATCTGTCATGGGATTTTCTTGTGTAAATACAGTTGAAAAAAAGTCATTTAGCATATTGGCTTTTTCCTCATCCTCATCCACCATTTCACCCAGACTATTTTTAAGGGGACCAACACTATCATTTTTTAGTTTCTTGCTATTTATGTAGTTAAAGAATATTTTGGGATTATTTTTACTTTCTCTGGCAATGAGTCTCTCTGCCTCAATCTTTGCTGTCTTGATTTGCTTTTTACAGAATTTATTCAGTCTTCTGTATTTATTTAATGCCTCTTCACTACCTACTTGCTTTAATTCCCTAAACGCTTTCTTTTTGTCCCTTATTGCGCCCCTTACAGCTCTATTTAGCCATAGTGGTTTCCTCCTAATTCTAGCATGTTTATTCCCATAGGGTATATACTGTGCACAGGTCCTATTCAGGATACTAATAAACGTCTCCCATTTTCTTTGTGTATTTTTATGTCTCAGGATATCATCCCAGTTTATTGCACCAAGATCATCTCTCATCCGTTGGAAATTTGCCTTCCTGAAGTTTAGTGTCCTTGTAACCCCTCGACTACACATCTTATTAAAGGATACATGAAAGCTTATTATTTTGTGATCACTATTACCCAAGTGACCCCCAACCCTTATATTTGATATGCGGTCTGGCCTGTTGGATAATATTAGGTCTAGCAGTGCCCCCCCTCTTGTTGGGTCCTGAACTAGTTGTGAAAGGTAATTGTCTCTCATAGTTGCCAAAAACTTATTACCTTTGCTGGAACTGCAGGTTTCTGTTCCCCAATGTATTTCAGGGTAGTTGAAGTCCCCCATAATAATGACTTCTCCTTGAGTTGCTGCTTCATCTATTTGCTTTACGAGGATATTCTCTGTTGCTTCCATTATTTTAGGAGACTTATAACAAACCCCTATCAGTAATTTATTATTTTTCCCCCCTCCCCTAATCTCCACCCACAGAGACTCTACATCTTCATTAGATTCACAGATATCACACAGGATGGGTTTTAAGGATGATTTTACATATAAACACACACCCCCACCTCGCTTATTTTTACGGTCATTTCTAAACAGACTATAGCCCTGTAAATTAACCGCCCAGTCGTGGCTCTCATCCAGCCAAGTCTCAGATATCCCCACCATGTCATAATTATGTTCCAACAAAATTAATTCTAATTCCGCCATTTTGTTGGTGAGGCTTCTAGCATTAGTATACATGCACTTTATGTATCTCTCTGAACCTCTATTCTTTCTTAAATTATTAACTGTTCTAACCCCACCCCCCATGCCACCCCCACCCCCAATTTCATTATTTGTGCCCAGGTCTCTATCTGTACTGCCTTCCCCTCCTATAAAATGAATACCCTCCCCCCCAGTCCCTAGTTTAAAGACTCCTCCAACCTTCTAGCCATTTTCTCCCCCAGCACAGCTGCACCCTCCCCATTGAGGTGCAGCCCATCCCTAGCATAGAACCTGTAGCCAACTGAGAAGTCGGCCCAGTTCTCCAGGAACCCAAACCCCTCCTTCCTACACCAATTCTTGAGCCACTTATTAACCTCCCTAATCTCCCATTGCCTATCTGGTGTGGCACGTGGTACCGGCAGTATTTCAGAAAATACCACGTTGGAGGTCCTTGCTTTAAGCTTGCAGCCTAATGACTTACTGCTGATGTTCTTTCTAATGGAATTGTTCACTTTTCATGTCTTTTCCATCTGGCCCACACCGACATGACGACTTCTCCAGCCAGGACTCGACTGCAGAGATTACAACAAAGACACATTTCACTTCTCATATTTTTAGCACTGTCACGGTCACCAATTGGACTATTCTCAACCTGCACAAACTCCTCATCCTGCTGATACCCCAATACTGAGCCGCTGCTGCCATATGTGTCCCTATTTCTGCACCTGATACCCCAATACTGAGCCGCTGCTGCCGTATGTGTCCCTATTACTGCACCTGATACCCAATACTGAGCCGCTGCTGCCATATGTGTCCCTATTTCTGCACCTGATACCCCAATACTGAGCCGCTGCTGCCGTATGTGTCCCTATTACTGCACCTGATACCCCAATACTGAGCTGCTGCTGCCGTATGTGTCCCTATTACTGCACCTGCTGTGTGGTTCTGTGTGACCTCTAAATTTTAAAGCACCCCTCTAGAATATAGTAATGCCGGGTGCAAGTGCCCTAGAAAACAGTGCCCACATTTTGTCCCCTAGACTGTAATAATGCCCTGTGTGCCCCTTTGACAGTCACAGTAACCCGAGTTCCCCTATAACAATAAATGTCCACTTTACATTTAATAATGTCCCAAGTCTCCCCCTGTACATCTCCCCTATACACAGAATAATGCCCCTCACTGGATATATACTGACCCCTTAATGTCCCCAAACTATTTAATGGGTCCAACACTGTATGATGGCCCCTAGATAGCATCCATACAGCATAATACACCAGATAGTCCTCAATATAGTATAATGCACCCCCATAGGCAGCCTCTATATTATAATAAACCCCCATAGGCAGAGTCTATAATATAATGCACCACCATAGGCAGCCGCTATATTATAATGCACCCCCATAGGCAGCCTCTGTAGTATAATGCATCCCCATAGGGAGTCTCTGTAGTATAATGCACCCCAATATGGAGCCTCTGTAGTATAATGCAGTCCCCATATACAGCCTCTGTAGTATAATGCACCCCCATATACAGCCTCTGTAGTATAATGCACCCCCAATAAAAAAATAAAAAAAAAACAATACTCACCTCCCGGCTCCTGTGCTGCTCACTGTTCTCCCTCTCTGCGTCTGACAGTGGGCACCGGCAGGTGATGTCATCGCGCCCGCTGTCAGACGCTGAGAGGGGGATTATGGGAGAGAAGGAGCGCTCGCTCCTTCTCTCTCTATGCGGTCAGCTGTATCGGCTGGATGCCGATACAGCTGACCCTCCGATGACGGGTGGGGGCCCACTGCTGGCACCGGGCCCCCCCACCGCCTGTTCAGGCCCCATAGCTTCCGGGCGGCAGAGCAGGGAGAGCGATTCTCCCTGCTCTGCCGCAGAATGTAACTGTATCGGCGTGCTGTGCACGCCGATACAGTTACTGTAGCTTAGCTCCGGGTGGGCCCCCTCAGAGCGCGGGGCCCGGGGCCACCGCCCCCTCTGCCCCGCGACCTATCCTTTCAAATCAGGGCCCACCACGCAGGAGCTGGGGCCCACGGGAGGTTTCTCTGGTGTCCCGGTGGCTCAGTCCGACACTGCTTGCCAGCCTGATAATACCAGGCCACAGCAGTCTGCTTATCTTTGCTGGTTAACAAAAATAGGGGATCCCCTCGAAAAAAATTGGCGTGGGGTCCCCCCTATTTTTGTTAACCAGCCAGATGAAGCAGACCGCTGAGGTCTGGATTTTCAGGCTGTTAAGGAGCCAAGATCCATGGACCTTGCCAGCCTGATAATACCAGGCCACAGCAGTCTGCATATCTTGGCTGATAAACAAAAATAGGGGATCCCCTCGAAAAAAATTGGCGTGGTGTCCCCCCTATTTTTGTTAACCAGCCAGATGAAACAGACCGCTGAGGCCTGGATTTTCAGGCTGTTAAGGAGCCAAGATCCATGGACCTTGCCAGCCTGATAATACCAGGCCACAGCAGTCTGCATATCTTGGCTGATTAACTGTCATGTATAGTGTACAGTTCCTATAGCGTCTTGTGCTTGGGTGCGAGGAAAACACAGGAGACATAGGTTGAAATGAAATGACTTGTATTATTTCATACAAGCATGCTGAAAAGTTCACACAGTTTGCAGGAACAGAGACAGGAGACACAGCAGGCCAGAGTAACTTCAAGCACTACAATAAATCTCCAAAGCAGGTTCAGGATCTCTTCTCTGTACCGTAATTCCTCTGCAAACATGGATTCACCAAACAGCAGGTTTCCAGAGTCCAAAAGTGTTCCAAGGTTCCTCAGTAGGGAATAGCTGGAGTACAAGTCCAAGGTTTCCAGGAGTCAGGTCACAGACTGACTGAGGCTTGATTCAGGAGCACTGATTGTTCAGCTGAGGCTGCTTAAGAAGCAAGAGGGAAGAATCAGGGCGGGAACATGAAAACTGGAAACTCCATATTAACTGAGGGCAAGAGCTGCAGAAAGACAGAGAAAGCAAAATGGCCGACGGAAAACTGAGTTTCAAGGAGCATGTCAACAGAGACAAAGAACCTTACATTACTCCCCCCTTAGGGACAACCTCCGGATGACCTCAGACCAGGCTTGTCAGGGTACCTCTGATGAAACTGGCGGAGCAGGCGAGGAGCATTTACATTATTGACTGGTTCCCATGAGTTGTCCTCCACTGGGTAGCCCTGCCATTTAATCAAATATTGCAACTGATTTCTGTACAACCTGGAATCTAGAATCCTTTCCACCATAAATTCTTCCTGACCATCGACCAGTACTGGGTCAGGGCAAGGAGAAGAACGTCCAGGAAACGTATTGGGTGTTGCAGCCTTTAGTAGGGATACATGAAAGACAGGGTGGATTCTCATAGTTCTGGACAATTGAAGACGACAAGCAACAGCAATTATAATCTTACTGATCTTATAAGGTCCAATGTACTTATGTCCCAATTTAGACGATGGAATCTTTAATTTAAGATTTCTGGTTGACAGCCAGACCAAATCTCCTACCTTGAAAGCTGGTGCAGGTTTACGAAATTTATCTGCTGCTTTCTTGTACCTTTCCTGAGCCAATTCTAGATTTTCCTTTAGATTATCCATATTCTTTTGTAAAGAAGTGATTCTTTCAGCCACTGCCGGCAAGGGTGTATCTATGGGAAATCAAGGAAGAATGTTAGGATGATAACCTAGATTGGAGTAAAAAGGAGACTGCTTAGTGGAAGCGCTCTGAGAGTTGTTATAAGAGAACTCAGCCAGTGGAAGTAGATCCACCCAATCATCCTGTAGGTGGCAGATAAAACAGCGGAGATACTGCTCCAGGGTCTGATTGGTTCGTTCTGTCTGTCCATTAGTCTGGGGATGAAAAGCAGAAGAAAGGTTTACTTTAATGTCCAATGCTGCACAGAAATTTTGCCAAAACCTTGAAGTGAATTGCACCCCTCGATCCGAAATGACCTCATCCGGTACTCCATGTCAGCGAAACACATTCTTAATCATCAAGTCTGATGTCTGTTTTGCAGTGGGTAAGCCGACACAAGGGATAAAATGAGCTGCCTTTGTTAGACGGTCTACCACCACTAGAATGGTGTTCTTCCCTTGAGAGGTTGGTAACTCCACAATGAAGTCCATAGAAATGGATCCCCACGGGCGGGACGGGGTGGGAAGAGGTTGCAACAGACCAGTTGGTGAGGAGCGAGGTGTTTTGCATCTTGCACAGACTTCACATGAAGTGACATAGTTTAAAACATCTTTCCTGTAAGTGGGCCACCAAAAGAAACGAGAAAGAAATTCTTGTGTCTTTAGAATTCCCCTATGCCCGGCTATCTTGGAATCGTGGATGAGTTGCAATACTCTCAATCTGACTGTTTCAGGTATATACAGACGTTGTCCCTGAATCCACACACCATTCTTAAAGACAAGACTTACGTCCCTTGGGGGTTGAGCCAACAAAGAATCCGCATGGTATGCTTCCTTGATGTCCTTAAGTGGGTCTTGATTATGAATCACTCCCAGGAATCTAGAGTCAGGAAGAATAGTCTTAGGAGGAGTAAGTGGACGTGTCTCTGCTGAATGAATTCTAGAGAGTGCATCAGCCTTTCCATTGCGTGATCCTGGTCTATAAGAAATGACAAAATTAAATTGGTTTAGGAAAAGATTCCAGCGAGCCTGGCGAGGAGTCAGGCACTTAGCCGACCTGATAAATTCAAGGTTACGATGGTCTGTCAGGACGACTATTTGCTGTGCAGTTCCCTGAAGAAGGTGTCTCCATTCCTTGAAGGCGGCAATAATGGCCAACAATTCTCTATTGCCCACATCGTAGTTCCTCTCAGCCGAAGACAACTGTTGGGAAAAGAAGGCACAGGGATGCAAGACATTCTTCTCACCTGTTCTCTGAGAGAGTATAGCTCCAACGGCACAGTCTGAAGCATCCACCTCTATTATGAAGGCAAGCTCGGGGTTGGGATGTACTAAGATAGGTGCGGTGGTAAATTTATCCTTTAAACAGGAAAATGCTTCCTGAGCTTGCGGGGTCCAGGAGAACCTAGACTGTTTCCGGGTAAGTTGGGTGATAGGTGACACTACCTCAGAAAAATTCTTAATGAAACGTCTATAGAAGTTGGCAAACCCGATGAAGCGCTGCACCTCCTTCACATTTCTAGGAATTGGCCAATCCTTGATGGCTTGGGTCTTGCTTCCATCCATACTAATCCCTTGCGTAGATAGTACATACCCCAGAAATTGAATTTCGGTCCTATGGAATTCACACTTTTCAAGTTTGATGTAGAGATGGTTTTGTCTTAGGCGTTCTAAGACCATTCTCACATGTCCATGATGTTCCTCTGTGGAGTTAGAAAAAATTAGAATATCATCCAGATAAATCACCACAAATGTATCTAGGAGATCCCTGAAGATATCATTCACGAAGTGTTGGAAAGTGGCTGGGGCGGTACTCAGACCAAAAGGCATAACTAGATATTCAAAGTGTCCATAGCGTGACCTGAAAGCAGTCTTCCATTCATCCCCAGGTCTAATACGGACCAAGTTATAGGCCCCACGGAGATCCAGTTTAGAGAAAATTTTTGTATGCCGCACTCTCTCCAACAACTCAGGGATTAAAGGCAATGGATAACGGTTTCTAATAGTAACCTTATTGAGTTCCCTATAGTCTATGCAGGGTCTCAGAGATCCATCTTTCTTCTTCACAAAGAAGATGGGTGCACCTGCGGGAGATGAAGAGGGGCGTATGAAGCCCTTGGCTAAATTTTCGTCTATATAATCCTTCAAAGCTTTTAGCTCGGGCCCCGCTAGGGGGTAGATCTTACCAAAAGGTATCTCGGCTCCAGGCAATAATTCAATTGGACAATCATATGGACGGTGAGGAGGAAGCTGATCAGCGTTCTTCTTGTCACATAAATCCACATAGTCCTGGTATACAGCTGGTAGTTCAGGGACTGACATGGTTCCTTTAGGAACAGAGCAAGCTGAAACTCCTTGACTCATCTGTTTCTCCGGAAAGTGTAATTCCTTGGTCTCCCAGTTAATCGTAGGATTCTGAGCCTGCAGCCATGGTAGCCCTAGAATAATGGGAAAGTGGGGAGAAGAGATAAGCATAAAAGACATTTTCTCCTGATGATCTTTACCCATAAGGACCCTCAAAGGCTCTGTTTCTTGATCCACTGGTCCAGAAGTCAGTAGAGAGCCATCCACAGTCTCCATCTGTACTGGAGTAGCCTTCTTCACTGAACGTATCCCCTGTTTCAGAGCAAAGGAGATATCCATAAAATTTCCACTTGCTCCTGAGTCGATCATAGCAGAGCTAGACACCCAGACTGAGTCAACCCAGAGTTTGATGGAAAGGAAGCAATGAGAATTGTTTCTTTTACAACTCAGCTGGGACACCGCTGAGGAAACTTGAAAAATTGCAGCGTTTATACCATCATCGTCCCCAGAACTAACAGAGTTTAAGTCCGAGAAATCAAGATCTCTTGCAGCAGATCTCTCTGGAGCCTGAGGCTCGGACATGACAGAGCTCCTCTCGCAACACTCACAGTGAATGACTGCTGCAGTAGTCTTACGAGAACGGCTGGGGCAGTTTATAATGAAGTTCCCTGACTTACCACAGTAGAAACATAGATTTTCCTTTATACGATGTTCTTTGCGTGCATCACTAACCCGTCTTTGTAAAGAGTCCACCTGCATGGGTTCAGGTTCTGGTTCCCTTGTGATCCTACTCAAAGGTTCCTTAGCTGAGGAGGGAGGTAGTAAAAGGTTAGTGCGATTATTTTCGAACCATCTCTCTTGTCTGCGTTCAGTCAGACGAGCATCAATACGGATACAATAGTTAATAAAGTCACCTAACGCAGTGGGAGGGTCGCACAAGCAAGTTCATCCTTAATCAGTGGAGACAACCCTTTCCGAAAATAGATTTTTTAGCGGAAGTGTCCCAAGTGGTATCAAGAGCCCATCTCCTGAAATCCAGGGCATATTCGGCTACTGAACGCTTACCTTGGCGCAAAGTTAACATGGCTGCTTCAGCTGTTGCACCTCGATTGGGGTCATCAAACACCTGCCCCATGGCTGAAATAAAAGCATCAAGGTGATTCAAACAATCATCCTCAGTCTCAATCAGAGGGTTTGCCCACATCAAAGCCTTATTGGTAAGCAACATGATTATAGTAAGCACTTTGGATCGTTCAGTGGGAAATTGTGAAGCATGTGCAGAGAAAAATAAATTGCATTGATTAATAAATCCCCTGAATTTCTCACGTTCACCGCCAAAACGAAAAGGAGGTAATTTGGGGATCCCAGAACTCGGGGTTATGGCAGGAGCCTGGGCTCATTCCTCTAGAGCCTCAATCCTGGCTCGAAATTTCTGGGTAGTCTGTCCAAACACTTGCAAAAAGTTCCTTTATGCGGGCCTCCATCTTCCAGATCATTTAAGGCAGAAGTGCTGGAAGGAGAAGAGGAAAGGAAAAAAAAAAAAAAACAATAGTGTTTACCTGTGGTAACACTCCAGAGTAAAATTTTAAGGGAATGCGCTCACCTGGAATGGTTGTGAGAAGTCACAACCACTGTCATCACATAAGGTATTAAACGGACATCTGATAACCACAGTCACAGCAGACACGGCTTTCCCAGACCCAGCAGACACTAAACATTGGCTCCTGAATCTTGTCATGTATAGTGTACAGTTCCTATAACGTCTTGTGCTTGGGTGCGAGGAAAACACAGGAGACATAGGTTGAAATGAAATGACTTGTATTACTTCATACAAGCATGCTGAAAAGTTCACACAGTTTGCAGGAACAGAGACAGGAGACACAGCAGGCCAGAGTAACTTCAAGCACTACAATAAATCTCCAAAGCAGGTTCAGGATCTCTTCTCTGTACCGTAATTCCTCTGCAAACATGGATTCACCAAACAGCAGGTTTCCAGAGTCCAAAAGTGTTCCAAGGTTCCTCAGTAGGGAATAGCTGGAGTACAAGTCCAAGGTTTCCAGGAGTCAGGTCACAGACTGACTGAGGCTTGATTCAGGAGCACTGATTGTTCAGCTGAGGCTGCTTAAGAAGCAAGAGGGAAGAATCAGGGCGGGAACATGAAAACTGGAAACTCCATATTAACTGAGGGCAAGAGCTGCAGAAAGACAGAAAGCAAAATGGCGACGGAAAACTGAGTTTCAAGGAACATGTCAAGAGAGACAAAGAACCTTACATTAACAAAAATAGGGGATCCCCTCGAAAAAAATTGGCGTGGGGTCCCCCTATTTTTGTTAACCAGCCAGATGAAGCAGACCGCTGAGGCCTGGATTTTCAGGCTGTTAAGGAGCCAAGATCCATGGACCTTGCCAGCCTGATAATACCAGGCCACAGCAGTCTGCATATCTTGGCTGATTAACAAAAATAGGGGATCCCCTCGAAAAAAATTGGCGTGGGGTCCCCCCTATTTTTGTTAACCAGCCAGATGAAGCAGACCGCTGAGGCCTGGTTTTTCAGGCTGGTAAGGATCCAATATCCATGGACCTTGCCAGCCTGATAATACCAGGCCACAGCAGTCTGCTTAGCTTGGCTGGTTAACAAAAATAGGGGATCCCCTCGAAAAAAAAAACGGCATAGGGGTCCCCCTATTTTTGTTAACCAGCCAAGTAAAATGCAGACTGCTGCGGCCTGGTATTAAAAGACTGTCAAGGCCCATGGATTTTGGCCCTCAACAGCCTTATAATACCAGGCTACAGCAGCCGCACATTTGGCGCATCAAAAGATGTGCCAATTGTGGCACTTTACCCGGCTCTTCCCACTTGCCCTGTAGCGGTGGCAAGCGGGGTAATAAGGGGTTAATGTCACCGTTGATTGCACGGTGACAATAAGCCCGGTTAATAATGGAGAGGCGTCAATAAGACACCGATCCATTATTAATCCCAAAGTTTTTAAATGTTTAAAAAAAAGACACAGCAAGAAAAAAGTCTTTTAATGAAATAAAAGAGACAACACAGTTTTCATTAATTTTATTACACTCTCATTCCTGCGACGCCATCGATCTCCTGTAAAAAAATAAAAAAAACAAACCAACAGTATACCACCTGTCCGACGCAGTCCATAGTAACGAGTGTCCCACGACGATCCAGCTCTGCTACATCGGAATGCCAGGCAGAGCCTGACATCCCGACGCAGCACAGCTGATTACCTGCTTCCTCGGCGGTGACGTCATCGGACTGCTTTACGGCCGCGATTACCCAGCAGTCACTGCAGTTATCGCAAGAAACTGCATGTGACCGCCAGGGAGAAGAGGATGGCGGCCATCAAGCAGTCCAGGATGTGACCGCCGGAGATCTTCTGCCGGGTAAGTGCCGCTGACTCCTGACAGACCCGACCGACGGACACTGACAGTGACAGTGACATTCCGATTCCGGTATCCGATATGACGAAAATATCGGAACTCGGAATCGGAATTCCGATACAGCCAATATCGGCCGATACCCGATATTTGCAATATCGGAATGCTCAACCCTAGCCACCACTAATGGAGCTAACTATATATAGACTAGATGGTGGCCCGATTCTAACTCATCGGGTATTCTAGAATATGTGTGTAGTTTATTTATGAAAATTTAAGAATAATGCAATCAATACACAGGATTTTCCGGGTAAAATATATACATTATCATTAAATGTTATTGCTCATAGAACTTAATACAACTGAATGAAATTATTAAACAGATCATCAAAATATATCAACTATTACATGAATATCTAACTGAATTTAAATAAATCATCGGACTAAAGAAGTACATAGACACTGTTTGTTGTGGTGTTTCCTGTTTCCGACGTTGTCTGTGAGATTCAGCATCCTGGGCTTGTCTGGCAGCAGTTTGTTGAAGTTTCTCTTGCTTTCGATGTTGTCGTTGCCTTGCTGCTGCTGCTGTCTTTCTGTCATCCTCAGTGGTGTATTTTCGCTTACGACCCATTGGAAGACAGGAAGCATAAATCGTGATTGTGTACAGTAAAGAAGTATCTGTTCAACGCGCTGTGACTGACAGAACGTGTTCAGTGAACGTGACTGAACTATGTCGCAATGTGATTGACAGAAAGTATTCAGTAAACGTGACAGAAGTACGTCACACTGTGACTGACAGAACGTGATCAGTAAACGTGAGTGAACTATGTCTCACTATGACTGAGAGAACTTGTCCAGTAAATGTGACTGAACTACATCACACTGTGACTGGCAGAACTTGTTTAGTAAACATGAGTGAACTACGCAGGGCCGGTCTCAGCACCCACAGCCGCTCACACACATGGTGCCATTACACCACAATAATTATTTTCCCCTCCATTTGCTAATTTTCCCCTCCATTTGCTCTCTAACACAGGTTCTGTGACAGTCCCTGTGACGTTGCTAAGGCCGTGGTCGGGTATCCAAGGGGCGTGCCCGCACAACTCCCCCAGCAACACCCACATCCAATCCAGATGCAGCTGAGAGGTGGGCGCCTGTGGCTGATTGGTCGCGTCCAGCTGGGCGCGACTAATCAGCGACGTGGGATTTCAGTTACAGACAGACAGAATTGGACGATTATGTAGTAGATTTCTACTGCAAACATTGGACCCAATAGGAATTGTAGAAATCTGTATTCAGAGTGTTCCCTCTTGTGGTAACACCAAGTTCTCCTTTTAACCCCTTAAGGACCAAGCCACTTTGTAGGTTAATGTCCAGGCCTTAATTGTGAAAACGGACCACTGTCACTTTATGCGGTTATAACTCTGGAAAGCTTCAACGGATCCCGCTGATTCTGAGATTGTTTTTCCGTGACATATTGTACTTCATGTTAATGGCAAAATTTCTTCAATATGACTTGCTTTAATTTATGAAAATAACGGAAATTTATCAAAAATATTGAAAATTTTGCAATTTTCAAATTTTATTTTTTGTACCCTTAAATCAGAGTGGTGTCACACAAAATAGTTAATACAGTAAATAACATTTCACACATGTCAACTTATATCAGCACAATTTTGGAAACATAATTTTTTTTTGTTAGGACGCTATAAGGGTTAAAATTTGGCCAGCGATTTCTCATTGTTCAAACAAAATTTACAAAATTGTTTGGATGCATGGCAGAGCTAGAAAGGGAAGGAGCACCATTTGAATGTTTCCACGCAAAATTTGCTAGAATTCAGATTGGACGCCATGGCCTGTTTGGAGAGCCCCTGATGTGCCTAAGCAGTGGAAACCCCCCACAAGTGACCCCATTTTGGAAACTAGACCCCCCAAGGAACTTATCTAGATATGTGGTGCGAACTCTGAAACCCCATGGGCTTCACAGAAGTTTATAACATAGAGCTGTAAAATTAAAAAATCATCTTTTTTCCACAAAAATGATCTTTTCACCCCCCAATTTTTATTTTCCCGAGGGTAACAGGACCCCAAAAGTTATTGTGCTATTTGTCCTGAGTACGCTGATACCCCATATGTGAGGGTAAACCACTGTTTGGGCGAATGGCAGAGCTCGGAAGGGAAGGAGCGCCGTTTGACTTTTTCAGCGCAGAATTGGCTGGAATTGAGATCGGACGCCATGTCACGTTTGGAGAGCCCTTGATGTGCCTTAACAGTGGAAATCCCCCAATTCTAACCCCAACCCTAACCCTAATCCTAACCCTATCCATAACCCTAACCATAAACCTAAACCTAACACACCCCTAACCCTATTCCCAACCTTAACCCTAATTCTAACTTTAACCCAACCCTAACTTTAGCCCGAACCCTAACTTTAGCCCCAACCCTAATCCTAACTTTAGCCCCAACCCTAACCCTAACTTTAGCCTTAACCCTAACCCTAATGGGAAAATGGAAATACATTTTTTTCATTTTATTATTTTTCCCTTACGAAGGTGGTGATAAAGGGGGGTTTGATTTACTATTTATAGGGGTTTTTTATAGCGGGTTTTTATGTTTGGCACCTGTCACACACAAAAAAATGCTTTTTATTGCAAAAAATAGTTTTTGCATCACCACATTTTGAGAGCTATAATTTTTCCATATTATGGCTCACTGAGTCATGTGAGGTCTTGCTTTTTGTGGGACGAGCTGACGTTTTTATTGGTACCATTTTCGGGCACATGACGTTTTTTGATCGCTTTCTATTCCGATTTTTGTGGAGGTAGAATGAACAAAAGCCATCATTTCAGGAATTTGTTTTTTTTTTCTCTGTTCCTCATGTGGTAAAATTATTAAGGCAGTTTTATTCTTCAGGTCAGTACGATTACAGCGATACCTCATTTATATTTTTTTATGTTTTGGCGCTTTTATACCATAAAACCGTTTATAGAAAAAATAATTATTTTTGCATCGCTTTATTCTGAGAGCTATAACTTTTTTATTTTTCCACTGATGGAGCTGTATTGCAGCTTGTTTTTTGCAGGACAAGATGACGTTTTCAGTGATACTATTTTTATTTATATTCGTCTTTATGATCGCGTTTTGTTCTACTTTTCCAAGCGGTATAATGATAAAGCATAATTTTCTACTTTTTTTGTGTTTTTTTACGGCATTCACTGAAGGGGTTAACTAGTGTGATACTTTTATAGATTGAATTTTTATGGACGCGTACAAACATGTACTCTTTTTGTTTATTTTAATTTTTTACATAAAAATGTGTATTTATTAGGGGATTTTTTATTATTAATATTTTTTAATTTTTTAAAAAAATGTTTTTTACCTAGTCCCTTTATAGGACTTTCACTTTTTGACTTTTGATTGATGGTATAATACATTGCAATGCTCCAGCATTGCAATGTGTTGTACCTATGCCGAAAGCTTTTGAGACCATGCTGTGAGGATGGTCTCAGAGGTTTTCCGTAGCTGGATGACCCGGGGTCATCATGACAACCCCGGGTCATCATGGCAGAGGTCAGGCCCCGCGATTACATGTGGGAACGCCAATCTGAAGGCAGAGGGAGCTCCCGACCCTCTGCCACCCTCCTGAACGCTGCAATCGCGCTCGATCGCAGCAATCTGGGGGTTAACAGCCAGGGGCGGCGCGGACGCCACTCCTGGCTGTTAGTGCAGAAGTTCAGCCACCGGCAGCACTGAGCTCCTGCACTGACCGGGTGGGAGATGCTGAAATTTCAGCATCTCCTGCCCGATCATGCTATGATCGGTCAGTCAGATTGACTGACCGATCACAGAGATCTGGGTGTGGGGACCAACGGCATGGATCCCTGCACCTCTTGCAGTGCCTGTCAGCTGTCTGTGACAGCTGTCAGCACTGAACTACTACTGCGTGTTTACACGTAGTGGTAGCTCAAAGGCATGACGGACTGTGTCCATCAATGGACGTTAAGGGGTTAAAGGTATACTATTCTTAAATTATAATAGGGATACCCCTTTAAAGTGTAAAAAAATGAACTTTTTGAAGCCATCTCTAGGGGGAGCTGACAATATATGAATTTCACATTGGATGCTGTACCAAGTTAGAGATCTAGAAATTTGTATTCAGTGTACTTCACCAGTGGTCACTGCAAGTAATAGTTATGACAAAGTCATAGAAAGCAGAGGAGGTAAATTAGTGCGGACAGCCATTCACAAGGAGCACCCAAACCATAGCCCTGCCATGGTAGATAGAACACTGTCTGCCAGATGGCAATGCAGCTTTGTCATGATCCCGTTCAGGGTTTGTTTCTGATTATCTCTGTCCGCTGTTACCTGCAGGCAGCGTCAGTTATAGTTACTGCCTCTGGCTTGAGCAGCTGCCTCCGTTATACCCTGATTTGTCTTCTGCCTGTTTACCTAGGTCTTGTTCCTGTGCTCCCCTGTGACTTTGCTCATCTTAGTACTTGCTCTCTGTGTTGTGACCCCTTGGTATTTGACCCGGCTTGTCCTCTGACATGTTTGACTGTCTTCTGTCTCTGGCTTTCCTACTTTCCTGCTCCTGACCGGCTCTGACTTCTCTGGCTTGTTTCTGACCATGTGTATTGCTGTGACCTCTGATACTTCGTCCACTGTCCGTTGCTGACCCGGCTTGTCTGACTGCTTTTCCACCACCTAGTGACTCCTGCCTGCTGCACTGTGGTTTCACTGTGAGTGTACCTGTTTTCCCTTCACCTGGACCCCCTGGTGGAGGTTGTGTGCCACTGTGCTGCAGCTGGCATTGCAAACATGATATGAAGTGGAGTAAACTTTACATACATGAGTTTACCCAGGACAGAATGGGAAGTCATTTTTAATATGGTGCTATATTTTTAGGTGTGTATTCCACTATCTATTTGTGGTTTAGTTCTGACTAATGACATTTAATGGAATATTTCACAGTTAGCTCTCATTTTCCTGGAAACGTGCTAAGATAAATAAATAAATATAATTTTCCAACCTGTTATGCAAGTGACATTTATGCGATGCTATAATGAAGTGCAGGGACTGAAGCGTGCACTGCGCTGACCCTGATCGTCATGAACAGAAGGGTTTTAGAACATAATGGAGTCTGGAAAGACATAATGTAACACCTTTTATAATTAAAACTCCTGGTTTTAAGCATGGAAAAACAGATGCTTCTACATGTAAAAATATAATTAGATACATGCAAGAAAACAATAAAGTGAGAAAATAATAGTATCTACTGGCTAACACGGTACGAAGATACACATCTTTCCTATACTGAAAACAAAACATTCATAAAGCAGATTCTTTTGGACATGCTTTACCTGTAGGATTTCCTCTTTTTTGTTTTAGATCACAAACTAAGAGGAGTTTTCCCATAAAAAAATGTTTGTTGCTGCCCCTTTAAGACATAGCTTTGCATTTGATACAATGATGCAGTCACGGCTGTTCGCTATAACACAGATACATTACCATAAATATTTAATTCCTTTCATGCTCGTAAATAAACATAAAATATATGCAAAGCAAATAACAACTTGATCGGCGTCTGTGATATTCCGCTTATCTGGAGTAGAAGCGGCACAATTGATATCCCTGCTGACAGCACAATTATGCCATCTACAGTTTATTCTGATTTATTTACACATTTAAGAAATAAGTGAATAAACGGACGACGATGTGAAGGGCAAAATTGACATTTACATAATCTCGTAACAGGGAATGAATGAATGAATGGAAGCATCAAAAAGTAAAAAAGATGAGCACATTAATGGGCGTAGGGTAGGGTACTGCCTGAAACAATTTAGCCCATCCTAATATAGGTGCACCAATGTGTATTATACTGTGGTTGATTGACTATCTAAAGGTTGGAGCTTCAGTTTTAGGAAACTTGCTTGCACTAAGGAATGGGATGTAGACGGAATATAATTTACCAACTAAATCCTACAAATAGAGTTGAGCGATACTTTCCGATATCCAAAAGTATCGGAATCGGAATGGTATCGCCGATACCCAAAAAATATACCGATACCAGAAATCCAATGTAAGTCTATGGGAAAAAAATATCGGAATTAAAAAAAACCCATTCTTGCCTTGTTGGTTAATTGTACATGAAGAAAAACAACAAAGAGTAATGTAGAATGTATTGGGGAAGGTTGAGGAGACATTAAAGGCATAGATGTTTAACCCAATCAAATGGAATAGCATAAATATTTTTTTTTTTAAAGATGTTCGGATTGACGAAGAAATTGACAATGTTGTTAACGTTTTTTCTATTTTGACAAATATGTATATTTCACAACTTCCATGCTCTTCACCTTTTTAACTTCTGCCACACTTTCTCCTTCATAATCTTCAGCAGCATCATCTTTTTCATCAAATTATTCTTCATCTTCACCTTCTTTATCTTCTTCTTAAACTTCTTGCTATTCATCTTTTTGTTAACATTACTCATATTCTTCTTATTAAACTATTATTCTTATTCATATTCTACTTCATATTCTTCATCATATTCTTATTTTGGACAGAGATTCCTGTACTTGTAATCTGTCAAAGTATGAATTTTTCATCCTTCCGTTCTTGCTGTCACAAAAGATTTAAATTACAACAGTATTGTCCGTGTTCAGTTTAGCCTGCAGCAGCAGGCATTTTCCAGGGGCACCACGAGGAGGAACGGACTCACCCCCATACACTGCTTAGTCTTCTTCTGCTTATAATTTAGAGCATATATTTTGCTCTTCATTTTGGTCTTATACTTCATGTTCTTCTGCTTTTTGATCTTCTGCTTATTGTTCTTAAGTCTCTTGTTCAGTATCTTGTAGTTTGTCTTAACCTTCTTAGTCCTGTTTGGTAATCTTTTATTTCTTCTTTGTGATGGTGTTTAGGCTGGTTAGCTTGATGCTCGTCGTCCTTGTGGTGGTCATCTTCTTCGGGGTGGTCATCAGGGTCGTCGTCTTCATTGTTGGAGATCCAGAGTGATTTCCCAAAAAAACATTGAAAAAATCTTCAATTTGTAAATGTAGCACAAGGTACAAGAGCCAATGCAAGTAACGAGGACCAGCTGACTGTGCTGGAACCCGGAGGGCAGCAGAAGGAAAAGAGCCAATGGCACAGCCGAGGACCAGCTGACATTACTGGACACGGTTACTAAGCAGGAGGTACCTGTGCTCCAAAGCACTACCAAGGACCAGCAGACGTTGCTGGAACTCGGATACCGAGATGGAGGCACCTAGGCCAAAGGCATTGCGGAGAACCAGCTGACGGTACTGGAACCCGGACGGGTAGCAGAAGGTACAAGAGCCAATGCAAGTGACGAGGAACAGCTGACTGTGCTGGAACCCGGAGGGGCAGCAGAAGGAAAAGAGCCAATGGCACAACCGAGGACCAGCTGAAGTTACTGGGACACGGTTACTAAGCAGGAGGTACCTGTGCTCCAAAGCACTACCAAGGACCAGCAGACGTTGCTGGAACTCGGATACCGAGATGGAGGCACCTAGGCCAAAGGCACTGCGGAGAACCAGCTGACGGTACTGTAACCCGGACGGGTAGCAGAAGGTACAAGAGCCAATGCAAGTGACGAGGACCAGCTGACTGTGCTGGAACCCGGAGGGGCAGCAGAAGGAAAAGAGCCAATGGCACAACTGAGGACCAGTTGACGTTACTGGGACACGGTTACTAAGCAGGAGGTACCTGTGCTCCAAAGCACTACCAAGGACCAGCAGACGTTGCTGGAACTCGGATACCGAGATGGAGGCACCTAGGCCAAAGGCACTGCGGAGAACTAGCTGACGGTACTGGAACACGGACGGGTAGCAGAAGGTACAAGAGCCAATGCAAGTGACGAGGACCAGCTGACTGTGCTGGAACCCGGAGGGGCAGCAGAAGGAAAAGAGACAATGGCACAACCGAGGACCAGCTGACGTTACTGGGACATGGTTACTAAGCAGGAGGTACCTGTGCTCCAAAGCACTACCAAGGACCAGCAGACGTTGCTGGAACTCGGATACCGAGATGGAGGCACCTAGGCCAAAGGCACTGCGGAGAACAAGCTGACGGTACTGGAACCCGGACGGGTAGCAGAAGGTACAAGAGCCAATGCAAGTGACGAGGATCAGCTGACTGTGCTGGAACCCGGAGGGGCAGCAGAAGGAAAAGAGCCAATGGCACAACCGAGGACCAGCTGACGTTACTGGGACACGGTTACTAAGCAGGAGGTACCTGTGCTCCAAAGCACTACCAAGGACCAGCAGACGTTGCTGGAACTCGGATACCGAGATGGAGGCACCTAGGCCAAAGGCACTGCGGAGAACCAGCTGACGGTACTGGAACCCGGACGGGTAGCAGAAGGTACAAGAGCCAATGCAAGTGACGAGGAACAGCTGACTGTGCTGGAACCCGGAGGGGCAGCAGAAGGAAAAGAGCCAATGGCACAACCGAGGACCAGCTGACGTTACTGGACACGGTTACTAAGCAGGAGGTACCTGTGCTCCAAAGCACTACCGAGGACCAGCAGACGTTGCTGGAACTCGGATACCGAGATGGAGGCACCTAGGCCAAAGGCACTGCGGAGAACCAGCTGACGGTACTGTAACCCGGACGGGTAGCAGAAGGTACAAGAGCCAATGCAAGTGACGAGGACCAGCTGACTGTGCTGGAACCCGGAGGGGCAGCAGAAGGAAAAGAGCCAATGGCACAACCGAGGACCAGCTGACGTTACTGGGACACGGTTACTAAGCAGGAGGTACCTGTGCTCCAAAGCACTACCAAGGACCAGCAGACGTTGCTGGAACTAGGATACCGAGATGGAGGCACCTAGGCCAAAGGCACTGCGGAGAACCAGCTGACGGTACTGGAACCCGGACGGGTAGCAGAAGGTACAAGAGCCAATGCAAGTGACGAGGAACAGCTGACTGTGCTGGAACCCGGAGGGGCAGCAGAAGGAAAAGAGCCAATGGCACAACCGAGGACCAGTTGACGTTACTGGGACACGGTTACTAAGCAGGAGGTACCTGTGCTCCAAAGCACTACCAAGGACCAGCAGACGTTGCTGGAACTCGGATACCAAGATGGAGGCACCTAGGCCAAAGGCACTGCGGAGAACCAGCTGACGGTACTGGAACCTGGACGGGTAGCAGAAGGTACCCATGGAAATTTAAGCTGACAGGCCGCGAGTCGGCCGCAGTTACCGAATCCCACAGTACTACAGTGGGTGATTGTCCTATTGTCACAACGGAAACAGCCTGTATTTGCATATCCCGCAGCACACATAGGAAGCACCTAAACTCCAGGCACCATAGAGTCGGCTAACCCGACCGCAACACGACAGGACAACTTATTGAAAGCTAAGTGACGTTTACACTGACAGGAAACAGATGGCGTGCTGTAACCAGTCTGGGCAGGAGTGAGTACCCGTGCCAATTACACTTCCGAGCAACAACTGGCGGTGTTGTAGCCCAGGCATGAGAAGACAACAGGGTGGAGGCAGCAGGACTGTTTGCCGTACACACAGCAGGGAACAGCTGACATTACTGAACCCCAGTAACACAGGAGCAAGTGTTCACTGTGCTAACAGCACTTCAGAGCAACAACTGGCGGTGTTGTAGCCCAGGCATGAGAAGACAACAGGGTGGAGGCAGCAGGACTGTTTGCCGTACACACAGCAGGGGAACAGCTGACATTACTGAACCCCAGTAACACAGGAGCAAGTGTTGACTGTGCTAACAGCACTTCCGAGCAACAACTGGCGGTGTTGTAGCCCAGGCATGAGAAGACAACAGGGTGGAGGCAGCAGGACTGTTTGCCGTTCACACAACAGGGGAACAGCTGACATTACTGAACCCCAGTAACACAGGAGCAAGTGTTGACTGTGCTAACAGCACTTCCGAGCAAAAACTGGCGGTGTTGTAGCCCAGGCATGAGAAGACAACAGGGTGGAGGCAGCAGGACTGTTTGCCGTACACACAGCAGGGGAACAGCTGACATTACTGAACCCCAATAACACAGAAGCAAGTGTTCACTGTGCTAACAGCACTTCCGAGCAACAACTGGCGGTGTTGTAGCCCAGGCATGAGAAGACAACAGGGTGGAGGCAGCAGGACTGTTTGCCGTACACACAGCAGGGGAACAGCTGACATTACTGAACCCCAGTAACACAGGAGCAAGTGTTGACTGTGCTAACAGCACTTCCGAGCAACAACTGGCGGTGTTGTAGCCCAGGGTCAAGGAGGATGTTTAAATACTATATCAAGTATTTTCCTTGTTACGTGTCAATTAAAAATGTCTATACTCCAAACAAGAGAAATATAACCTTTAGTACCATAAGATGATGATTTTACTTAAAAAAATATATGTAAATTAATAATTTACAAACATAAACGCATGTTGAAAAGCAATGCAAACCACAATTAAAATAGGTTAAATAATCTGCTATACGGTTTAAAATAAAAGCATACAAGTACATATCAGAATCCATTAATGATGGCTAAGTAACAGTATGTACACCATTTTTATTGTGTAGACAATGAATAGCTGACTTAAAAACATAATCAGCATTACAAGTTATCTTTGACATTCATAAAACTTTACATTTTGTGAATAATATCACTAAAAATTTTTTAAAAATATCTAAAATTTCCATCATGTAATACTGATAATATGTGCCAATCATTTATATTAAGAAACAAAAATTTTTAAAAGTGCATAGTGCAGAGTGAAAACAGATATTTATGCCTGACTGTGGACTTGCAAGGATGACAACGGATAGATAAGGTATATATAGATGAGACTGCATAGCCACAGATGGTGAATGGCGATGTAATACTGTACCTCAATAAAGTGTGCGTTACTACTACATCCTTTTTTTTATATAGCTTTATAAAAGGTTACGTGCATGTATGGTTGCGCCTTTGTTTGGACGCACAGACTGGCTTCCTGCTTGTCACGCGTTGGGTATTGGAGCGTCTGTACGTCTTATGACGCAGACTAACATTCACGGTGCGCATCGTTCATCATCGCAAGCGTACCGACAACACAAAGGTGTTGTCATGACTGCTTTACTCAGTAAACATGCACCTATGATGAAACATACACGCATGTGCCCTATTACATAACAAGCTACAAGAAAAACGAGTGTGAGGTGTGACACAGCTGTTTTGTTAAGGTACAGTATTATATCGACATTGTACAGGTGTCGCTATTCAGTCTGATAAATAGATATCATTCACCTATTCTATCAGTTGTCGTTCTTTCAGCACCACTTAAAGGTATATATTTTGCTATTGTGACTATGCACTATTGACTTTACCAAGGTAATGCATGATTTTTGTTAGCGATTATCATGTTTACATGAAGGACCTTTATGATATGGGCTGTTAACTTTCTAATTAAATATGTATTTTTTAAAATGACACAAATATAAGTAATGTTGAAGAGGACTATTCCTACATGCATTGTTTGCACAATATTACAGGTGTACATCACGTCCCTTAATCAACATTGGATTATTATATTTACTTGTATGCTTTTATTTAAAAGGCAAGAACACTGAAGTATAACCTTCGCACTGCAGCAGTTGTCAAAGTTCAACCCACATTATGCACTTCCAACATTGCAGCATTTGAGTCATGATGTGAGTTGGATTTGTCTAAGCTATGGAGTGACAAGGTTGACCATCAGTATCCTATAGCATAAGTAGGCTTTTGTGTTTGCATTTGTTTTCGACATGTGCATATCTGTAATAATATGTCACAATTATTTTGTTACAGATTTGTGACAAAGACTAATCATTTTATGGTTTTAAAGTTGACGTTTCAAATGTTTACAGCTTAGAAATCAGGGTGTAGCCTCATATCTATGTGTAGCACTAGACACTTTGACATGTCATGTTTTTTTCACCATGATTAGGTAGCTAGCAGTAATTTTTGCCGGACACACAGCAGGGGAACAGCAGGCGTTACTGAACCCCACAAACACATCAGCGATTGTTTTCATCTGTGCATCTAACACTTCTGAGCAGCAACTGGCTGTGTTGAAGCCCAGGGTCAAGGAGGGTGTAGGCATAAAATATTGAGTTATTGCCTTGTTACGTGGCCATTGCAAATATATGTACTTCAAACAAGAATAAATTAAGTTTTACTAGGACAATAAAATGATGAATTTCAATTCCAAGAATAGAAAAATATTTATACTTGAGAGTCCTCTGTGGTTGATACCGTTTAATGGCTAACTGAAAATATGGTAACAAATTCCAAGCTTTCGAGACTACTCAGGTCTCTTCATCAGGCAAAGACTAAAACAAAAAATGAAGAATCACATATTTCTACACACAACAGGACACAGGAATAGGTAAGACAAGTGAGGGAGGGACAAGTGAGGGAAAACCGGCCAAAAAATGAGAACAAGGATGAATTATCAGCGCCACACAATAAGAGAAAAAATAATGGATTTACCTGTGGCAAAACACTTTTGTATGCCCGGTCATAGCATGATGGATATGGAATTACTGGTATTAAAATATAACTTCAAATATGAGAAACGTACAAAGGTTTCAGAATATAAGCTCATCATGACCTTTGACACTGTTAGTGATGGAATGAATAGATCACACGGATTTATGTCATTCTATATCAATTAAGGAATCTGCGTCTCTGCCCTTCCAGGGGCATGAAAACACAAAACCAGACCCCAATCAGAGGGCAATAAAACTTTCTATCCTTATCTAGGAACTGTTCCAATATTTATGTTCATCCCTCTGTGATAATGACAGTTCTGCTACACTTACACTTACTTGTCTTACCTATTGCACTATTCCTGTGTCCTGTTGTGTATAGAAATATGTGATGCTTTATTTTTTGTTTTAGTCTTTGCCTGATGAAGAGACGTGAGTAGCCTCGAAAGCTTGCAATTTGTTACCATCTTTTCAGTTATCCATTAAAAGGTATCAACCACTGCGGACTCTCAAGTCTAAATATTTTTCTATCTACTGGCTAACACGGTACGAAGATACACATGTTTCCTAACTTCAAGAATAAAAATAAAGACACTGCAAATATAAACGCATATATGCACATGCCAACAAGAAATGGAACAACACACCACCCAAAAAATTGGTTACAAAATATAGTGTTGTAAATTTAAGAATAAAAGTCCATTTTTGTATTTATGAATAATGCTTAAGGAACGCTATGTTAAACCATAACATAGTGAAGACAATGGATTTTGTAATAGTCACTCATCATCATCATCATTGCAATTTAGATGTGACAGTCACAGACATTTCAATTATTTAAGTTAATAAAATCGTTACTTTGTACAGCATGTATGACATGTCCAGCATGGACTCATCAATGTGATGACACAATAATGTACGATAAAAAATAACCATTTAAAAAAACTTAATGCATTGTCACAATTTAAGTGTGTGCCTGCAAGTGTAGGTGAAACAAAGGCTACGGATAGCAAAGGTATATTCTATGTCTGTATCAGACAGTGGACAGCCTCTGATGGGTAATGGCGATGTTATACTGTACGTCAATAAAGTCTGCGGCTGCAATCATGCATTTTTTGCTTGTACAGTGTTGAAGAGGGTAAAAGCATGTCTGGTTGCGCAAGGCTTTATCCGTCAACACTACCTTCCTACTGTCACGCGTAGGGTAGGGTAGCGTGTGTCAATTAGATGACTCTATAAAATGTGACGTTACGCAGCGTTATTGCGCCCTGGGGATGCCAAAAATACGACAGCAGTAATCATTTACTGCCTAATACTCCACCTATGACCAACAAAAAAAGACCGTTCCCTCTTTAACAATCTACAAGACTAACAAGCATAATGGTTGACGCTGACTTTATTGAGGTACAGTATTACATCGACATTGTCCATGAGTAACTATGCACTGTGATACCTATATACCATTATTAATTTATATCTGTTGTGGTTGTTTCAACAGCACTTGCAGGTATAACTACCTATTGTCAGTATGCATGATGCACTTTCTAGATGTAATAATTTATTATTGCACATTATTACCAGGTTTAGATGCTGGCCATTTCATATATGGTGTGTGAAGTTACAATTGGCATCAGTATGTGTATTTTATAATGTCTGTCATAAATAAAACTCGTGATGATGATGATGAGGATTTTATGATTCGTACATCCATTGACTGCATTATCTTACAGGTACAGATAAAGTTCCTTAAAAAGCATTAATTGATAAGTATGAAATGTACTTTTATGCATTAATTTCAAAAAGTGAACACTATGTTTTAGTTTTTGTTACCATTTCTAATAGACATGTGCAGATATGCGCTGTGATGACAAATTATTATTTGTCCATATTTGTCAGAAAAATTTATCATTCTAGGCCTGGAAAACTTCACAATTTCCTGTTTTAAGCATAACAATCGGGGTGACGGCTCTTCCCTATTTGGAGCATGTTCGACATGGGTTTTTCTGTGCATGTGTAGGGAACAGAAGACTTCTTGCCGGACACACAGCAGGGGAACAGCTGGCGTTACTGAACCCCACTAACACTATAGCTTGTGTATTGGTCTGTGGACACGACACTTCTGAGCAGCAACTGGCAGTGTTGTAGCCCAGGGAGTAGAGTTCAGGTGGTAGAAAGATGAACATAACAGGAGACATGGATAATGTTGCGAACCAGTTATTTAATCTGAAAACGGACAGACAAATTCTGACAAGATCCATGCCTTGTTCATTTTCAGAAAAGTAAGCCGGTCTACATTATCGGAGGATAGTCGCATGCGACGGTCTGTTAGTACACCACCTGCAGCACTAAAGACGGGCTCAGATAATACACTGGCAGCAGGGCAAGCCAGCACCTCCAATGCATACTGGCTAAGCTCTGGCCATGTATCCAGCTTAGAGACCCAAAACTTGAATGGGGAAGAGCCATCTGGGAGTACACTGAGAGGGAAAGACATGTAGTCTGTCACCATCTTACGGAAACGTTGCCTCCTGCTGACTGGAGCCGTCTCGGATGGTGTAGACATTTGTGGCGCTGCCACAAAACTTCGCCACATTTGAAACATACTGGTCTTGCCCTGTGCAGAGGCGCTGCTTGTGCTCCCTCTTGTTGCAGAGCTGTCTCCACTGCCTCGACGCACAGAGCTGCTTTGTAAAGCAGTAGCAGCAGCAGTGCTCTCGGCTGGAATGGAGAACATTATGGATTGCACCAGTGTGTCTTGGTACTCCCGCATTTTACGCTCCCGGTTCAACGGTGTGATGAGGCTTTGTAAGTTGTCCCGGTAGCGAGGGTCTAGGAGGGTGTACACCCAATAATCAGACGTGGTGAGAATGTGGGCGATGCGGCGGTCGTTTCTCAGGCACTGCAACATGAAATCAACCATGTGCTGCAGACTCCCAACTGGCCAAGAAACGCTGTCCCCTGCAAGAGGCGTCATCTCTGCCTGCTCTGCATCACCCCACCCTCGCTCTACATACTGACTAGAGCGTTGTGTACCTCCCTCTGGAGCGATGTCTTCCTCCTCCATTGACTCCTCCTCATCCTCCTCACAAAGTGAGCCCTGTTATGTTACGGTAGCTGAGGAGTGCAGGTAAAAAAGGAAATACACCAGAGCAGTTGGAATCTATGAGATTGCAGTACCCTGACTAACCACCGCAACTAGAGGCAGCCGTGGAGCGTTCCTACGTTGGTCCTAGACGCCTCGTCACAGCCTGAGAAACTAACTACACCTAAAGATAGAAATAGGAAAGCTATCTGCCCCGGAGCAGAACCCCAAAGATAATAGAAAGCCCCCAAACATGTAATGGCGGTTAGACAAGATGAAATACTGACACAGAAAGAAAATAGTATGAGCAAACGCTGGGGCCCAAACTATCTAAATAGAAAAGGATAGGAAGGGTACTTACTGCAATCTCAGAAAACCCTGAAAAAACACCAACTCTACCAATTTCAAAATCACCTGAGATCACACGACCTCTACCACCTAAATTAGTTCTCTGGTGTAACAAAAACAAAACAGCAGCCACTGAAAAAAAACTGGAAAAAGCAAAAGTACAAAACACAGTGGCTGGACTAAACTGAGAGGGCAAAAGCCCCCGGAGGGGACCCTGAAGGCCCCCACAGAAGTGCAGGACAAAATGCAAAAATATAGCAAAAACACAAAATAAGAAATTGTCTTATCTGATAGCAGGAGATGCAGACACGACACAGCAGGCTACAAGGGAAACTGGAAAGAAGGATTCAGACCAGAACAATTGATCACCGGCAACCCTGATGGGAAAATGACTCCCTTATAAAAGACCAATCAGTAACACCTGATTCCCAGTCCTCACAATCCTCACTAGTACCGCTTGTAACCACCAGAGGGAGCCTCTGCTCAGAACTCATCTCAAACCCATTCACAACAGAGCCCTGCCCAGCCCTTTGTGAGGAACCACGTTGCGCTGACTGTCCAGAAGGTGATGGAATTTGTGACTCCTCATCCTCCACCTCTTCCAAAACCTCATCCCTTAGTGCTTGCAGTGTTTTTTGAAGCAGGCAGATAAGGGGGACAGTCAGGCTGACTAGTGCATCATCTGCACTCGCCATCCGCGTTGACTCATCAAACGCACGCAAAACGTGGCAGATGTCCTTCATAGAGGCCCACTCAGTAGTGGTGAAGTGTGAACGGTGCAAATTGCGAGTTGATTGCGCCTGATGCTGCTGATACTCCATTACTGCTGGCTGCTGCTCACACAACCGCTCCAACATATGTAACGTGGAATTCCACCTGGTGGGTACGTCACATATGATGCGATGTTCAGGAAGGCGAAATCTGCGTTGCAGAGCTGCAATGCGCGATCTGGCCATGCTGGAACGTCGCAAGTGAGCGCACTCTAGGCGGACCTTGTGCAGCAGTGCATCAAGATCCGGATAGTCCCTCAAAAAACTCTGCATGACCAAGTTGAGCACATGTGCCAGACATGGTATGTGAGTGAGGTTGCCAAGGCCCAGAGCTGCCACCAGATTTCGGCCATTGTCACACACTACCAAGCCTGGCTGGAGATTCGCTGGCAAAAACCACACGTCGCTCTCCTGCTTGATGGCATTCCAGAGCTCCTGCGCTGTGTGGCTTAGATTCCCCATGGAAATTAATTTCAGGACGGCCTGTTGACGTTTGGCCACGGCTGTGCTCATATCGGTCGCAACAGGTAAGCGTTCACGGGTCCATGTGGAGGTAGACCGTGACTGCTCCTGCAGCGATGATTCTAAGGAACTGGAGTAGGAGGAGGAGTCAATGTGGACAGACTGGATTCCTGCAATCCTTGGAGTTGGCAGAACACGTACAGCGCCACTCGCAAGATCTGTACCCGGCTCCACAACATTGACCCAATGGGCAGTGAGGGAAAGGTATCGTCCCTGGCCATGGGTACTGGTCCACGCATCGGTGGTCAGGTGGACCTTGCTACTGACGGCGTTTAGTAGCGCATGTTTAATTTTTTCCTCAACATGCTTTTGCAGACCAGGGACGGATTGCCTGCTGAAATAAAATCGGCTGGGCACATTGTATTGTGGGACTGCCAATGCCATTAAGTTACGGAAACTGTCAGTCTCCACCAGCCTGAATGACAGCATTTCAAGGGACAGGAGTTTTGCAATGCCAGCATTCAGAGCCTGTGCTCGTGGATGGTTTGCCGAGTATGGCCGTCTTTTATCCCATGCCTGTGCTACCAATGGCTGTTTTGTGGCCTAGGAGTGTGAGGATGACAGGGAACTTGCAGCTGTGGGTGGAATAACACTGGGTCTCTGGACAACAGTGACAGAGGTTCTTCCATGGCGATCCTGTGAGGAAGCCGAACCAGCTGTGTGTGAGCTGGAGGAAGAGGCTCCAACACGAGCTGAAGATGTAGGTGCTGCTGTAGGTTGGCCTACATCTCCAGTGTGTCTTTGTAACTCAACCACGTGCTTTGTCCGCACATGTTTCCACATATTTGTGGTATTAAGGTTACTGACACTTTTACCTCTTTTTACTTTTTGATTACACAGCTTGCATTTGACGTAGCAAATATCATCTGCAAGTGTGTCAAAAAAGGACCACGCAGTGCAAGTCCTGGGAGCGCCCGTTTTGGCTGTTGTAAGAGAACTGCTACGAACGGGTGCCAAACTGGAGGCTACAGGCAAGCGAGTCTGCAGCCTACCTCTCCCTACTGTTTGGACCGTTGGGGCAATCTCTTCCTCAGAGCTGCTCCCACCACCTTCCTGTTCCTCACGCCATGTTGGGTCTTGGACCTCATCATCTCCACTACCCTCTTCCAACACCTGCTGCTGTTGGGTGGTCTGGCCAGCACCATGCTCAACATAAACTGGCACCTGAGTCTCATCATCATCAGATGCGTTCTGCAGTGTGCTGACCATCGGCACTGTCTCACCCGCCTCTTCAGATTCAGAGAGACACAGCTGTTGCGCATCACTGCATACTGCCTCTTCTTCACATTCCAGAATGCTGCTTGGCTGGGCCCCTGTTTGCAAGCCAACAGATTCTGAGAACAGAAGCAGAGACTCAGCTGGCTCCTTTACAGAGCTCTCTGACTGCCTGGGCAATTTGGCAGGCGGTGAAGAGACAGATGGTTGTTCAACAGTGCTGTGGTCCTCAGAGGAGGTGGATGCAATTGAAGTCGATGCATTGGCTGCCATCCAACCAACAACGGCTTCAATTTGTTCTTCCCGCAGCAGGGGGGTATGCCGACCTCCTACAAAAGTGCGCATAAAGGAACGCTCACGGGGAAAACTGGTGGATGCTGTGTCACTGGGTGCGGCAGCAGCCACAGAATCCCCACGTCCTCTCCCTGCTGAAACTCCACGGCCACGTGCCTTACTCCCTGCCTTCTTCTTCTTGGTAGATTGATAAAGAAAGTCAGAAAAGTTATAAGGCCTAAGTGTGGTTATTCCTCAGAGACTGCAGTGAACACTGCAGACAACTGTTCAGTAGCTGTGAAAGGCCCCTTTGTGTACTTCTATAGTGTTTGCAACCAATGTATTGTATACGGATGGAAGCGCGTCACACTAATAGATTAGATTTTTTTCAAATATAATGGAGCAGCACCATTAGAGAAAATGTGAAGGATGGCAGTGACACACGCTCAGCAGACTACAACCAGCATGGTTGAGAACTAATGGAGCGTAATTGCACTCAAAAAATGAAAAGCTCACAGACTACAGTGAACACTGCAGACAACTGTTCAGTAGCTGTGAAAGGCCCTTGTGTACTTCTATAGTGTTTGCAACCAATGTATTGTATACGGATGGAAGCGTCACACTAATAGATTAGATTTTTCAATATAATGGAGCAGCACCAATTAGAGAAAAATGTGAAGGATGAGGCAGTGACACATGCTCAGCAGACTACAACCAGCAGTGTTGAAGAACTAACTGGAGCGTGATCTGCACTCAAAAAATCAAAACCTCACAGACTGCAGTGAACACTGAAACACAACTGTTCACTATCTGTGAAAGGCTCCTTTCTGTACTTCTATAGTGTTTGCAACCAATGTATTGTATACGGATGGAAGCGCGTCACACTAATAGATTAGATTTTTTTCAAATATAATGGAGCAGCACCAATTAGAGAAAAATGTGAAGGATGAGGCAGTGACACACGCTCAGCAGACTACAACCAGCAGTGGTTGAAGAACTAACTGGAGCGTAATCTGCACTCAAAAAATGAAAAGCTCACAGACTACAGTGAACACTGCAGACAACTGTTCAGTAGCTGTGAAAGCCCCTTTGTGTACTTCTATAGTGTTTGCAACCAATGTATTGTATACGGATGGAAGCGCGTCACACTAATAGATTAAATTTTTTTCAAATATAATGGAGCAGCACCAATTAGAGAAAAATGTGAAGGATGAGGCAGTGACACACGCTCAGCAGACTACAACCAGCAGTGGTTGAAGAACTAACTGGAGCGTGATCTGCACTCAAAAAATCAAAACCTCACAGACTGCAGTGAACACTGAAACACAACTGTTCACTATCTGTGAAAGGCTCCTTTCTGTACTTCTATAGTGTTTGCAACCAATGTATTGTATACGGATGGAAGCGCGTCACACTAATAGATTAGATTTTTTTCAAATATAATGGAGCTGCACCAATTCCACAAAATAAAATAAAAAAAAGAGTCCGTGAGTGACACGTGCAGATGCCTACAAACAGCGGTGGATGCAGAGCAAACTGCAGCGTCACCTGCACTCTCACACACACCTTGCACAGAGCTGTTAAAACAACACTGGCAAAAGGAAGCTTTACACAGCGGTTGGTAAACTAGCCTGCCTAAAGCACAGTACACAAAATCGCAATGTCTAACTGTCCCTCAAAGTCAGCAGAACAGCGTTCTGTCCCTAACTGAGTTCACAGCACAGTGACGCTAAAATGGCGGCGGCGCCTTTTATAGTGCATTCTGACATCATTTCAGCAGCCAATCACAGCCATGCCATTAGTTAAGATGACCGCAGCATTACAGGATGTGCCCACACTTCATAAGATTCCTCATTGGCTGACTAAAATCACATTGCCTCTCAAAGAATTATGGGAACTTCCGATTCCGGTATACTATATTGGAAAAATATCGGAACTAAGTATCGGAATTCCGATACAGCGAATATCGGCCGATACCCGATACTTGCGGTATCGGAATGCTCAACACTACCTACAAATTAAAACATAAAGGTGTTTCCAGTGGAAAGCCTGACCTGCTGGCCTCAATTATGCCAAGCTGGCTGGTCTGGCAATTCGACCTGCTTCAGAGCAGCACTCTGTAGCACGTTCCAGTAAGTGTTGCATTAATTCTGTAGGAGATAGGCCACTTCTGAAAGACTGTGGAGGTGGCAAACAAACAGTAAGCGAGAATCTAAATTCTTCCATTCTTGAGAAATGAGAGAACATAATAAGTAAATTTCTCCCAATTAACAAGATGAGATAACTACTTTCAATTGATCGTCCCATCAATTGGCGTCATCTTTCTGATCTCTAGAGGCCAGACTTCTTGGACCCCTAGTAAATCCCAAGAATGGTGAGCATGCGCATCTCAGCTCTGCATTCTAATGCAGTATTTTAAAACCATGTTCTCAGGTTTGTGGTCATCCCAGTGGTCAGACCCCCGATTATCAGAGAGTTGTCATCCAGTCTGTGGTAGGGTGATGACTTGCTGAATTGGGACAACTACTTTAACGTTAAGTCATAACAATTGAAAAAACAACATAATTAGTGCTGAAAAAAATATATTTTAATATTATAGGGGTCACAATAAGATCCACGGCAATGTCAAGGGGTGCAGTGAAAACAAGATCTGAAGTTATAACAAATAGTATCATAAGGACTTTCTTTTTTTATCAGCTTAATGGAAAATGACCAACTGGTAAGCTTTGAACTTGCAATACTAAAAACACTAAACTCAAAACCTGCAGAAGCAAAAGCCTTGAGCTCTTAACTTGTGGCAGCACAAGAACTGAGCTCTGAAGGTGCAGCACCACAAGCACTGAGCTCTGAACCTGCAGCACATGAACTGAGTACTGATCATGCAGCACCACAAGCACTGAGATCTGAACCTGCAGCACATGAACTGAGTACTGATCATGCAGCACCACAAGCACTGAGCTCTGAACCTGCAGCACATGAACTGAGTACTGATCATGCAGCACCACAAGCACTGAGATCTGAACCTGCAGCACAAGAACTGAGTACTGATCGTGCAGCAACACTGAACACTGAGCTCCGAAACTGCAGCAGCACAAGAGCTCTGAATATGAGATAGCACTTATAATTAGCTCCAAATGTATGGAAGCACAAGCACTAAGCTCTGAAACTGCATGAGCACAAGCACTGAACTCTGAACCTGCCAAAGCACAAGAATGGAGCTCTGAACCTGCAGCAGCACAAGCACTGCTTTCTGAACATGTGGGACAAAAATCAGTGAGCCTTAAACCTGCAGCAGGACAAGCACTGAGCTCTGAACCTGTATCGATAAAAGCAATGAGCACTCAACCTGCAGCAGAAGCACTGAGCTCTCCACCTGCAGCAGCATAAGCATTGAGCTCTCCACATGCAGCAGCACAAGCAGTGAGCTCTCCACCTGCAGCAGCACAAGCATTGAATGCTGAACCTGAGAAAGCACAAGAACTGATCTGTGAACCTGATGCAGCACAAACACTGAGCTCTGAACCTGTGCAAACACAAGGACTGGGCTCTCAACCAGCAGCAGCACAAGCACTGAGATTTGAACCTGTGGCAACACATGCACTGAGCTCTGAACCTGCAGCAGCACAAGTACTGGGCTCTCAACCAGCAGCAGCACAAGCACTGAGATCTGAACCTGTGGCAACTAGTGTTGAGCGATACGATACTGCAAATATCGGGTATTGGCCGATATTAGCTCTATCGGCCTTTCGAAACTTCGTTTCGATATTTTCGTCTTATCGGATACCGGAATCGGAAGTTCCCATAATTCTTTGCGAGGCAATGTGATTTTAGTCAGCCAATGAGGAATCCTAAGAAGTGTGGGCACATCCTGTACTGCTGCGGTCATGTTAACTAATGGCATGGCTGTGATTGGATGCTGAAATGATGTCAGAATGCACTATAAAAGGCGCCGCCGCCATTTTAGCGTCACTGTGCTGTGAATTCAGTAAGGGACAGAACGCTGCTGTGCTGACTCTGAGGGACAGTTAGAGATTGCGATTTAGTGTACTGTGCTGTAGGCAGGCTAGCACCAACCGCTGTGTAAAGCTTCCTTTTGCCTGCAGTGTTGTTTTAACAGCTCTGCAAGGTGTGTGTGAGTGCAGGTGACGCTGCAGTTTGCTCAGCATGCAACGCTGTCTGTAGGCATCTGCACGTGTCACTCACAGACTCTTTTTTTTTTCTTCAGTGTAATTCTTGCAGCTCCATGCAATTTAACTATTAGTGTGACGCGCTTCCATCCGTATCCAATACATTGGTTGCAAACGCTATAGAAGTAGACAAAGGAGTAGCCCTTCACAGATTGTGAACAGTTGTGTTTCAGTGTTCACTTCAGTCTGTGTTTTTTATTTTTTGAGTGCACATCACGCTCCAGTTACTTGTTCAAGCACTGCTGCTTGTACTCTGCTGAGCGTGTCTCAGTGGCTCATCCTTTTTATTTATCTCCAATTGGTTCTGCTCCATTCCATTTAAAATATAATCTATTAGTGTGACGCGCTTCCATCCGTATCCAATACATTGGTTGCAAACACTATAGAAGTAGACAAAGGAGTAGCCTTTCACAGATTGTGAACAGTTGTGTTTCAGTGTTCACTTCAGTCTGTGTTTTTTATTTTTTGAGTGCACATCACGCTCCAGTTACTTGTTCAAGCACTGCTGCTTGTATTCTGCTGAGCGTGTCTCAGTGGCTCATCCTTTTCATTTATCTCCAATTGGTTCTGCTCCATTCCATTTAAAATATAATCTATTAGTGTGACGCGCTTCCATCCGTATCCAATACATTGGTTGCAAACACTATAGAAGTAGACAAAGGAGTAGCCTTTCACAGATTGTGAACAGTTGTGTTTCAGTGTTCACTTCAGTCTGTGTTTTTATTTTTTGAGTGCACATCACGCTCCAGTTACTTGTTCAAGCACTGTTGCTTGTACTCTGCTGAGCGTGTCTCAGTGGCTCATCCTTTTTCATTTATTTCCAATTGGTTCTGCTCCATTCCATTTAAAATATAATCTATTAGTGTGACGCGCTTCCATCCGTATACAATACATTGGTTGCAAACACTATAGAAGTAGACAAAGGAGTAGCCTTTCACAGATTGTGAACAGTTGTGTTTCAGTGTTCACTTCAGTCTCTGCGTAATAACCACACTTAGGCCTTATAACTTTTCTGACTTTCTTTATCAATCTACCAAGATGAAGAAGTCAGTGAGTAAGGCACGTGGTCGTGGCCGTGGAGTTTCAGCAGGGAGAGGACGTGGGGATTCTGTGGCTGCTGCCGCCCTCAGTGACACAGAATCCACCAGTTTTCCCCGTGAGTGTTCCTTTATGCGCACTTTGGTAGGAGCTCGGCGTGCCCCCCTGCTGTGGGAAGAACAAATTGAAGCCGTTGTTGGTTGGATGGCAGCCAATGCATCGACTTCAATTCCTTCCACCTCCTCTCAGGAACACAACACTGTTGAGCAACCATCTGTCTGTTCACCGCCTGTCAAATTGCCCAGGCAGTCAGAGAGTTCTGTAAAGGAGCCAGCTGAGTCTCTGCTTCTGTTCTCAGAATCTGTTGGCTCGCAAACACGGGCACAGGCAAGCAGCATTCTGCAATTTGAAGAAGAGGGAGTATGCAGTGATGCGCAACAGCTGTGTCTCTCTCAATCTGAAGAGGCGGGTGAGCCAGTGCCGATGGACAGCACACCGCAGAACGCATCTTATGATGATGATGAGACTCAGGTGCCAGGTTTCGTGGAGCATGGTGCTGCCCAGACCATCCAACAGCAGCAGGTGTTGGAAGAGGGTAGTGGAGATGATGAATTCCGAGACCCAACATGGTGTGAGCAACAGGAAGGTGGTGGGAGCAGCTCTGAGGAAGAGATTGTCCCAACGGTACAAAGAGGAGGGAGAGGTAGGCTGCAGACTCGCTTGCCTGTAGCCTCCAGTTTGGCACCTGTTGGGAGAAGTTCTCTTAGAAATGTCAAAATTGGCGCTCCCATGACTTGCACTGCGTGGTCCTTTTTTGACAGACTTGTAGATGATATTTGCTATGTTCAATGCAAGCTGTGTAAGCAAAAAGTTAAAAGAGGTAAAAATATCAGTAACCTGAATACCACAAATATGTGGAAACATGTACGGACAAAGCACGTAGCTGAGTTACAAAGACACACTGGAGATGTAGGCCAACCTACAGCAGCACCTACATCTTTAGGTCGTGTTCGAGCCTCTACCTCCAGCTCTCACACACCTGGTTCGGCTTCCTCACAGGATCTCCATGGAAGAACCTCCGTCACTGTTGTCCATAGACAAACTGTTATTCCACCCACTGCAGCAAGTTCACAGTCATCGTCACACTCCCAGAACAAAAAACAGCCATCGGTAACACAGGCATGGGATAAAAGACGGCCATACTCGGCAAACCATCCACGAGCACAGGCTCTGAATGCTGGCCTTGCAAAACTCCTGTCCCTTGAAATGCTGTCATTCAGGCTGGTGGAGACTGACAGTTTCAGGAACTTTATGGCATTGGCAGTCCCACAAAATAATGTGCCAAGCCAATTTTATTTCAGCAGGCAAGCTGTCCCTGCTCTGCAAAAACATGTCGAGGGAAACATTAAACATGCGCTACTAAACGCCGTCAGTAGCAGGGTCCACCTGACCACCAATGCGTGGACCAGTACCCATGGCCAGGGATGATACTTTTCCCTCACTGCCCATTGGGTCAATGTTGTGGAGCCGGGTACAGATCTTGCCAGTGGCGCTGTACATGTTCTGCCAACTCCAAGGATTGCAGGAATCCAGTCTGTGCACATTGATTCCTCCTCCTACTCCAGTTCCTCAGAATCATCGCTGCACGAGCCGTCACGGTATACCTCCACATGGACCCGTGAACGCTTACCTGTTGCGACCGATATGAGCACAGCCGTGGCCAAACGTCAACAGGCCGTCCTGAAATTAATTCCCATGGGGAATCAAAGCCACACAGCGCAGGAGCTCTGGGATGCCATCAAGCAGGAGAGCGACGTGTGGTTTTTGTCAGCTAATCTCCAGCCAGGCTTGGTAGTGTGTGACAATGGCCGAAATCTGGTGGCAGCTCTGGGCCTTGGCAACCTCACTCACATACCATGTCTGGCACATGTGCTCAACTTGGTCGTGCAGAGTTTTTTGAGGGACTATCCGGATCTTGATGCACTGCTGCACAAGGTCCGCCTAGAGTGCGCTCACTTACGACGTTCCAGCATGGCCAGATCGCGCATTGCAGCTCTGCAAGTCAGATTTCGCCTTCCTGAACATCGCATCATATGTGACGTACCCACCAGGTGGAATTCCACGTTACATATGTTGGAGCGGTTGTGTGAGCAGCAGCCAGCAGTAATGGAGTATCAGCTGCAACAGGCGCAATCAACTCGCAATTTGCGCCGTTCACACTTCACCACTACTGAGTGGGCCTCTATGAAGGACATCTGCGACGTTTTGCGTGCGTTTGATGTCTCAACGCGGATGGCGAGTGCAGACGATGCACTAGTCAGCATGACTGTCCCCCTTATCTGCCTGCTTCAGAAATCACTGAAAGCACTAAAGGAAGAGGTTTTGGAAGAGGTGGAGGATGAGGAGTCACAAATTCAATTACCTTCAGGACAGTCAGCGCAACGTGGTTCCTCACAAAGGGCTGGGCAGGGCTCACTTTGTGAGGAGGATGAGGAGGAGGAGTAGTCAATGGAGGAGGAAGAAATCCCTACAGAGGGAGGTACACAACGCTGTAGTCAGGATGTAGAGCGAGGGTGGGGTGATGCAGAGGAGACAGAGATGACGCCTCTTCCAGAGGACAGCCTTTGTTGGCCAGTTGGGAGTCTGCAGCACATGGTTGATTTCATGCTTCAGTGCCTGAGAAACGACCGCCGCATCGCCCACATTCTCAGCACGTCAGATTATTGGGTGTACACTCTCCTAGACCCTCGCTACCGGGACAACTTACAAACCCTCATCACACCGGTGAACCGGGACCGTAAAATGCAGGAGTCCCAGACACACTGGTGCAATCCATACTGTTGTACATTCCAGCCGAGAGAGTTGCTGCTGCTGCTGCTGCTGCTACTGCTTTACAAAGCAGCTCTGTGCGTCGAGGCAGTGTAGACACCTCTACAACAAGAGGGAGCAGAAGCAGCGCCTCTGCACAGGGCAAGAACTGTATGTTACAAATGTGGCAAAGTTTTGTGACAGCGCCAGCAAGGTCTACACCATCCGAGACGGCTCCAGTCACCAGGAAGAAACGTTTCTGTAAGATGGTGACAGACTACTTTGCTTTCCCTCTAAGTGTACTCCCAGATGCCTCTTCCCCTTTCAAATTTTGGGTCTCTAAGTTGGATACATGGCCAGAGCTTAGCCAGTATGCATTGGAGGTGCTGGCTTGCCCTGCTGCCAGTGTATTATCTGAGCGTGTCTTTAGTGCTGCAGGTGGTGTAGTAACAGACCGTCGCATGCGACTATCCTCAGAGAATGTAGACCGGCTTACTTTTCTGAAAATGAACAAGGCATGGATCTCACCTGAATTTGCCTGTCCGTTTTCAGATTAAATAACTGTTCTGCAACGTTTTCCATGTCTCCTGTTATGTTCATCTTTCTACCACCTGAACTCTACTCCCTGGGCTACAACACCGCCATTTGTTGCTCGTAAGTAATTGGCAGGGGTACTGACTCCTGGCCAGCCTGGTTACAGCACGACAGCTGTTTCCTGGCAGTGTGAACGTCAATTATCCTCCAATAAGTTGTGCTGTCGTGTTGCATTCGGGTTAGCCGACTCTATGGTGCCTGCAGTTTAGGTGATTCCTATGTGTGCTGTGGGATATGTAAATAAAGGCGGTTTGCATTGTGACAATAGGACAAGCACCCACTGTAGGACTGTGTGATTCGGTAACTGTGGACGGCTTGCGTCCTGTCAACTTACATTTTCATGGGTGCGTTCTTCTACCCGTCCGGGGTCCAGTACCGTCAAGTGGTTCTCCCCAGTGCCTTTGGCCTAGGTGCCTCCATCTCCGTATCCGAGTTCCACCAACGTCTGCTGGTCCTTGGTAGTGCTTTGGAGCACAGGTACCTCCTGCTTAGTAACCGTGTCACAGTAACGTCAGCTGGTACTCGGTTGTGACATTGCCTCTTTTCCTTCTGCTACCCGTCCGGGGTCCAGTACCGTCAAGTGGTTCTCCCCAGTGCCTTTGGCCTAGGTGCCTCCATCTCCGTATCCGAGTTCCACCAACATCTGCTGGTCCTTGGTAGTGCTTTGGAGCACAGGTACCTCCTGCTTAGTAACCGTGTCACAGTAACGTCAGCTGGTACTCGGTTGTGACATTGCCTCTTTTCCTTCTGCTACCCGTCCGGGGTCCAGTACCGTCAAGTGGTTCTCCCCAGTGCCTTTGGCCTAGGTGCCTCCATCTCCGTATCCGAGTTCCACCAACGTCTGCTGGTCCTTGGTAGTGCTTTGGAGCACAGGTACCTCCTGCTTAGTAACCGTGTCACAGTAACGTCAGCTGGTACTCGGTTGTGGACATTGCCTCTTTTCCTTCTGCTACCCGTCCGGGGTCCAGTACCGTCAAGTGGTTCTCCCCAGTGCCTTTGGCCTAGGTGCCTCCATCTCCGTATCCAAGTTCCACCAACGTCTGCTGGTCCTTGGTAGTGCTTTGGAGCACAGGTACCTCCTGCTTAGTAACCGTGTCACAGTAACGTCAGCTGGTACTCGGTTGTGACATTGCCTCTTTTCCTTCTGCTACCCGTCCGGGGTCCAGTACCGTCAATTGGTTCTCCCAGTGCCTTTGGCCTAGTGCCTCCATCTCCGTATCCGAGTTCCACCAACGTCTGCTGGTCTTGGAAATGCTTTGGAGCACAGTACCTCTGCTTAGTAACCGTGTCACAGTAACGTCAGCTGGTACTCGGTTGTGACATTGCCTCTTTTCCTTCTGCTACCCGTCCGGGGTCCAGCACAGTCAGCTGGTCCTCGTTACTTCCATTGTCTCTTGCTCCATCTGATACCCGTCAGGGTTCCAGTAACGTCAGCTGTTTCTCGGAAATTAGACGACCTTAAAGACCACCCAGAAGAAGATGACGACAACAAGGACGACGAGCATGAAGCCAACCAGCCTGAACACCATCACAAAGAAAAAATAAAAGATTACCCAGAAGAAGATCACCAACAGGACAAAGAAGGTTAAGACAAACTACAAGATACAGAACAAGAGACAGAAGAACAATAAGCAAAAGATCAAAAAGCAGAAGAACATGAAGTATAAGACCAAAATGAAGAGCAAAATATATGCTCTAAATTCTAAGCAGAAGAAGACTAAGCAGTGTATGGGGGTGAGTCCGTTCCTCCTCGTGGTGCCCCTGGAAAATGCCTGCTGCTGCTGCAGGCTAAACTGAACACGGACAAATACTGTTGTAATTTAAATCTTTTGTGACAGCAAGAACGGAAGGATGAACAATTCATACTTTTACAGATTACAAGTACAGGAATCTCTGTCACAAATAAGAATATGATGAAGAAGATGAAGAGGAAGAAGATAAAGAATTTGAATATAAAGAAGATTAATTAGTTTAATAATAACAATATGAGTAATGTAAACAAAAACATGAATAGCAAGAAGTTTAAGAAGAAGATTAAGAAGGTGAAGATGAAGAATAATTTGATGAGAAAGATGATGCTGCTGCTGAAGATTATGAAGGAGAAAGTGTGGCACTGGCAAAAGTTAAAAAGGTGAAGAGCATGGAAGTTGTGAAACATACATATTTGCCAAAATAGAAAAAAGGTTAACAACATTGTCAATTTGTTAGTCAATCCAAAAAAAATATATTAATGCTATTCCAATGCATTGGGTTAAACATGTATGCCTTTATTGTCTCCTCAACCTCCCCCAATACATTCTACATTAGTCTTTGTTGTTTTCCTTCATGTACAATTAACCAACAAGGCAAGAATGTTTTTTTTTAATGTCGATATTTGGTTCCCATAGACTTACATGGACTTCCGGTATCGGAATCGGATAACGACGATATTTAGTGATATCGGCGATACCATTCCGATCCGATATTTTTAGATATCGAGCAGTATCGCTCAACACTAGTGGCAACACATGCACTGAGCTCTGATCCTGCAGAAGCACAAGAAGTTAACTCTAAACCTGTAACACCTGAGGCAAAAATATCAAACAGAGCAAGTTTTAATGTCAAATAAGCAAAGAAAAAAATCAATCAACAACAATAACCCTCCCAGTTATACATAAGCCATTAGCCAAATGAATGTTAATAAAAAAGTTTTGTAAAGTGGCTGATCTTAATGAAACTGTGCTGGTGCACTACATTAACCCCTTAATGTCCAATGACGTGCAGAGTCCGTCATGGCAAGGTGCCAGTTCCGGCACCAGGACGGACTCTGCACGTCATGCCTTTGATCTACCACAGCGTGTAAACACGCCGTGGTAGATCAGTGCCGACAGCTGTCACAGACAGCAGACAGGCACAGCAAGCGGTGCGGGGACCTTTGCCGTCGGTTCCCGCACTCACAGCGCTGTGGTTGGTCAGTCAATCTGACTGACAACACGCACGATCGCGCAGAGAGCTGAAATTCAGCTTCCCCAGCGCGATCAGTGCAGGAGCCGGCGCTGCAGTGGCCAGGCTTCCTGCACTGACAGCCAGGAGCGGAGCCCCCACCGCCCCTGGCTGTTAACCCCCTGACTGCTGCGATCGAGCGCGATCGCAGAGCTCAGGGGGGGAGGCAGAGGGTCGGGTGCTCCCTCTGCCTCAGATCAGCGTCCCAGCGATGTAATCGCAGGGCCTGATCTCTGCCTTGATGACCCGGGGGTTGTCATGACAACCTCCGGGTCATCTAGCTACGGGAAGCTGCTGTGATCATGTCACAGCAGCTTTCCCCATAGGTACAATGCATTGCAATGCCAGAGCATTGCAATGCATTGTAACTGCAATCAAAAGTAAAAAAAGTGAAAGTCCCATAAAGGGACAAGTTGAAAAAAATCATTTTTTAAAAAAAATTGTAAAAAAAATATTAAAAAATAATTTTAAAAAAATCCCCTAAAAAATACACATTTTTATGTAATAAAAAAAAAAATAAAAAAAAATATATACATGTTAGGTATCGCCACGTCCGTAAAAATCCCATCTATAAAAGCATAACCCTAGTTAACCCCTTCAGTGAAAGCCGTAAAAAAAAAACACAAAAAAGTAGTAAATTATACTTTTTCCAAGCGGTATCATTATACCGCTTGGAAAAAGTGCAATAACACGCGATCAAAAAGTCAGATATAAATAATCATGGTACCGCTGAAAACGTCATCTTGTCCCGCAAAAAACAAGCCGCTATACAGCATCATCAGCGAAAAAATAAAAAAGTTATAGCTCGCGGAATAAACTGATGCAAAAATAATTATTTTTTCTATAAAATTCTTTATTGTGTAAAAAAACGCCAAAACATAAAAAAAATATATAAATGAGGTATCGCTGTAATCGTAGTGACCCGAAGAATAAAGCTGCTTTATCAATTTTACCACACGCGGAACGGGGGAAAAAAAATAAAAAAAAAAACAATTCCTGAATTGCTGGTTTTTGTTCATTCTGCTTCCACAAAAATCGGAATAGGAAGCGATCAAAAAACGTTATATGCCTGAATATGGTACCAATAAAAACGTCAGCTCGTCCCGCAAAAAATAAGCCCACAGATAACTCTGTCGGCCGAAATATGGAAAAATTATAGCTCTCAAAATACGGCGATGCAAAAAATTATTCCAAAAAATTATTCCAAAAAAAAGCATCTTTTAGTGTGTGACAGAAGCTAAACATGAAAAAAGGGAGTAAATCTGGTATCGCTGTAATCGCACCGATCCGAGGAATAAAGTCGCCTAATCACTAATACCGCACGAGGAACGGCGTAAAAAAGAAAACCAATTCTTCACCTTTGGTAGATTTGTTCATTGTGCCTCCCAAAGATCGCAGTAAGGCGATCACAGTGGTTCCCCCCGCATATGGGGTATCAGCGTACTCAGGACAAAATGCACAATAGCTTTTGGGGTCCTATTTCTCCTGTTACCCTTATAAAAATAAAAATTTGGGGGCAAAAAGGTCATTTTTGTGGAAAAAAATATGATTTTTTTTATTTTCACGGCTCTACGTTATAAACTTCTGTGAAGCCCTTGGGGTTCAAAGTGCTGACCACACATCTAGATAAGTTCCTTGGGGGGTCTAGTTTGCAAAATGGGGTCATTTGTGGGGGGTTTCTACTGTTTAGGCACATCAGGGGCTCTCCAAGCGCGACATGACACCCGCAGACCATTCCATCAAAGTCTGCATTTAAAAACGGTGCTCCTTCCCTTCCGATCTCTGCCATGCGTCAAAATAGTGGTTCCCCCCCACATATGGGATATCAGCGTACTCAGGACAAATTGCACAATAGCTTTTGGGGTCCTATTTCTCCTGTTACCATTATAAAAATAAAAATTTGGGGCAAAAAAATTATTTTTGTGGAAAAAAATATGATTTTTTTATTTTCACGGCTCTACGTTATAAATTCTGTGAAGCACTTGGGGTTCAAAGTGCTCACCACACATCTAGAAAAGTTCCTTGGGGGGTCTAGTTTCCAAAATGGAGTCACTTGTGGGGGGTTTCTACTGTTTAGGCACATCAGGGGCTATCCAAACGTGACATGACACCCGCAGACCATTCCATCAAAGTCTGCATTTGAAAAAGGCGCTACTTCCCTTTCGAGCTCTGCCATGCGTCAAAATAGTGGTTTCCCCCCACATATGGGGTATCAGCGTACTCAGGACAAATTGCACAATAGCTTTTGGGGTCCTATTTCTCCTGTTACCATTATAAAAATAAAAATTTGGGGCAAAAAGATTATTTTTGTGGAAAAAAATATGATTTTTTTATTTTCACGGCTCTACGTTATAAACTTCTGTGAAGCACTTGGGGGTTCAAAATGCTCACCACACATCTAGAAAAGTTCCTTGGGGGTCTAGTTTCCAAAATGGAGTCACTTGTGGGGGGTTTCTACTGTTTAGGCACATCAGGGGCTATCAAAACGTGACATGACACCCACAGACCATTCCATCAAAGTCTGCATTTGAAAAAGGCGCTACTTCCCTTTCGAGCTCTGCCATGCGTCAAAATAGTGGTTTCCCCCCACATATGGGGTATCAGCGTACTCAGGACAAATTGCACAATAACTTTTGGGGTCCTGTTACCCTTTGGAAAATAACAATTGGGGGTGGAAAGATCATTTTTGTGGAAAAAATATGATTTTTTAATTTTACGGCTCTACGTTATAACCTTCTGTGAAGCCCTTGGGGGTTAAAAGCTCTCACAACACATTTAGATAAGTTCCTTGGGGGGTCTAGTTTCCAAAATGGGGTCACTTGTGGGGGGTTTCCACTGTTTAGGCACACAGGGACTCTCCAAATGCGACATGGCGTCCAATCTCAATTCCAGCCAAAAAAGTCAAATGGCGCTGCTTCCCTTCCGAGCTCTGCCATGCGCCCAAATAGTGGTTTACCCCCACATATGGGGTATCAGCGTACTCAGGACTAATTGCCCAATAACTTTTGGGGTCCTTTTATCCTTTGGAAAATAATAATTGGGATGAAAAGATCATTTTTGTGGAAAAAAATGATTTTTTAATTTTACGGCTCTACGTTATAACCTTCTGTGAAGCCCTTGGGGGTTAAAAGCTCTCACAACACATTTAGATGAGTTCCTTGAGGGGTCCAGTTTCCAAAATTGGGTCACTTGTGGGGGTTTCCACTGTTTAGGCACACAGGGACTCTCCAAATGCGACATGGCGTCCAATCTCAATTCCAGCCAAAAAAGTCAAATGGAGCTGCTTCCATTCCGAGCTCTGCCATGCGCCCAAATAGTGGTTTACCCCCACACATGGTATATCGGTGTACTCTGGAGAAATTGTACAACAAATATTGTGGTTCATTTTCTCCTGATACCCTTGACAAAATTTAAAAAAATTGTGTCGAAAGAAAAATTTTGGGAAAAAAAGTTAAATGTTCATTTTTTCCTTCCACATTGCTTCAATTCTTGTGAAGTACCTAAAGGGTTAATAAACTTCTTGAATGTGGCTTTGAACACGTTGAGGGGTGCAGTTTTTAGAATGGTGTCACTTTTGGGTATTTTCTGTCATATTGACCCCTCAAATTCACTTCAAATGTGAGGTGGTCCCTAAAAAAACGGTTTTGTAAATTTTGTTGGAAAAATGAGAAATTGCTGGTCAACTTTTAACACTTATAACTTCGTAACAAAAAAAATTTTGGTTCCAAAATTGTGCTGATGTAAAGTAGACATGTGGGAAATGTTATTTATTAACTAATTTTTGTGACATATCTCTCTGATTTAATGGCATAAAAATTAAAAGTTTGAAAATTGCAAAATTTTCAAAATTTTTGCCATATTTCCATTTTTTTCATAAAAAAAACGCAAGTTATATTGAAGAAATTTTACCACTATCATGAAGTACAATATGTCACGAGAAAATAATCTCAGAATCGCCAAGATCCGTAGAAGCGTTCCAGAGTTATAACCTCATAAAGAGACAGTGGTCAGAATTGTAAAAATTGGCCTGGTCTTTAACCTACAAAATGGCTTGGTCATTAAGGGGTTAATGCTTGTAGTGTCTCACGTGTTGTTTAATGTCTGCTACATTTATACCGTGTTTTTCCAGCTCCTAATCGGTATATAAAACGATCATAATTGCAATAAAAGTATGTAGACTAACTCTTCCACGTACTGATAGCTTTACTTGGAGGAAGAAGAATATGCTGCCTTGGTGATTAAAGGTGTTAATGCCGACTGACGAAAATACCATTACTGTTTGTGAGCTGTCTACTTTCCATTCTGACAACATGCAAACTATGGAGCTCGGTCTCAATTAAAATGTACCTGTTGTTCCCATTTGCTTCTCTCTATCACATTCCTGATCTCTCATTCCTGAAATGAATCATTAAATTACATTTGAAAATAGCTATTCTGAATGCCCAATTATATTAACACAATGTGAAGATAAAATGACAGATCTACGTGACTCTGCAAAACACTGCAGTGAGAGGGCAGCTTGTCACAAAGGGGAGGCGGCAGTGTTCATGGCAATGAGTCTGAAGAGTGGGGCCGCACAGCTACCAGGAGATCTGCAGCGATGACATTAATGCAATTAGCACATCTGATAAATAATGTGCGCTGTATCATAATTACATCGACGTGTCTCACTAATATACAGAAGCTGTTGTCTGCATGTAATACAACAGACTGCGATATGATACATTGTATCACTAATAACACAATAGCAAAGAAACATTCATTCATTACACTAAGCAATGTGTCACAATTTCATCCAAGAGTATCATCAGAACATGGAAGATGCAAAGTGATTGTACTCCTGGGGTTAGTATTAAAAGAAAAATGTGACTGACGCTAATGGAGTGCCCGCCAGGGTAATGGGGATACTTGGTACCGGGCCGAATCTAAAAGGGGCAGTGTCACGGCAGCAGTGACCCGGTCCGTGGCCCTGGGCATTCTATAAAAGGGGTATTTACAAGGGAATAAAGTTTATAGTAAATGTTCGTGACGCCACCTGTGGTACTCGGCAATAAAAGATGTTAGCCGACGCTGCAGATTCAGTACTCTGGGACAGTTGTTGATGCAGTAGAGTTGGTGCAGCCCTCCACAGGCAGAGCTATGTCCCAGGGCAGGTGTAGTGTGTTGAAGATCGTAATGATGTAGTAATTGGCAAGGGATGCAGCAGTGCTGAGTGGGTGTTGCAGGAAGAACTTGAAAGGACACAGTCAGATGCAGTTTCCAAAGCTTTACTCACAGTTCTTGTGTACACAGATAGCCGCTTGTCACTGTGTCCTCCAGGTGAGGGGTCCAGCAAACTCCCAAGTAGATTAGGATACACCTTTCCAGGACTCCCTTCAATATATTCCTTTCCTCGCTGTCTCACTGTACTGACTTTCCACCCTTCCTGTCCAACACCTTACAGTCAGTGTCCAGAGCCAGCAGCCACGGAACATGTCAGGCGATGTCCTCTCTGCGTCCCCTTGCTCCTATATGACTGCCTTTTCAGTGAAGATAACTGTGGCTGTGGCAGAAGCACCTACAGGGGCCTCTGCCTCCGGCTTGCTAGCTGAATCTTGAAGTTCTTCTATTAGGCTTGGGGGTCGGTACCCCTACTGCGACCTGGTCCCTCCACTACTGGATCGGGCCCCACGGATGGACTACTCACTATCTGTGCCCCTAGGACCTCTTCTGTCCTTCCGGAAGCTTCTTTCTGCCTCGTGCTTAATTCTATCTATCTGCGTTTGGGGACAAGCTCCTTACAGTTTGAGCTCCCCTCACACTCTGACCCTACATTCTCTTTCCTGCTTACTAAGCTCCACTCCCTTCCTTCTACTTTTTCCACCCACTCTCCCAACACCCTTTACTACCCAGCCTGGGATGAGACCATCCTCCCATAGGCTATGTCCAGGGTGCCCTGCTGCAATAGTCTGTTTTGGGTGCAGGTGTTAGAGTCCTGGGCAATGCTCCCTCCTTACCTGAGAGTGGGGTACCACACCTCTGGATGAGGTGCAGCACCTCTTTGGCGACTGAACCTTCAGGGGCGCCACATACCCCCTCTGTTAAACACAGCACATCCACGGGCTGGAACAGAGTAAAACACAGGTGTTACAAGGAAACGTACAAAAATTTTAAAATGTGCACATTAACAAGTAAAATACAAATAAAACGCATCTTCCCTTTATGGGAGGCACTTATGACTTGAACGTTACATAACATAAATTAAAACATTACCTCCTACAAAATATTAATAATATCCTCTATAAAATTAGCATTTACTTCCAAATACTAGCAGCATCATTTTTAGTAAACTCTCCCTTTAAGACACTTTCAATGCAACACTAGCATATACCCTTAATAAGCTTTCCTTCACTGGGCTTACCAGGTTACATGCTCTAAAACATTCTTTACTAGACTCACTAAAGCTTTCCTCACTTATATACTATAAAACATTCTTTGATATTTACTCCGGGTAAACCTTTCTTTTAAAGTGCTATCAAATTCTCTTCACAAACATTCACTTTAATACAATCAACTCCAAGTGCTATAAAATATTTTCATACTAAGTGCAGTAAAACTTTCTCTTTGAAGTTCAACAGGATTTAACAAAATCTGGAACTGAGGTATTTCTCCTTTTCCAGTGCAGTATGGGTGACCCGTCTCAAACTCCCAACGTAGGCCTTGGGCAGGCTACAAGGCAGGGCTGGTCTCCACGTTGGACCACGTCTTCAGCCATGCCCAACGGGTTTTTGTTCTGAGGTCAGTTGTGCAAAGGTATAGGGTGTCAGGTGCACCCTAAAGGCTTTAACCCCTTACTGCCATCGGACGTACTATCCCGTCCATGGTACCTGGGCCCGTATGACCGGGGACGGGATAGTACGTCATAGGCGATCAGCTGCGCTCCAGAGGGGAGCGCAGCTAATCGCCGCCGGGTGTCAGCTGATTATCACAGCTGACACCCATGACTGTGATCAAACATGATCGCGGTGTACTGGGGGCACAGGGGAGGATCGCGCAGAGTGGGGGCTCCCTGCGCGCCCCCCTGAGACCCTCAGAGCAGCGCGATGTGATCGCGCTGTTCTGAGGGCTTCCTCCCTCCCAGGACCCGGATCCAAGATGGCGCCGGGGTCCTGGAGGGAGGCGGCTACCTCAGTGCCTGCCGAGAGCAGGCACTGAGAAGCCTGCATCTATGCCTGTGCGATCGCTGGTGTGACAGAGTGCTGTGCACACTGTCACACCAGCGATCTGATAAAATACTGTGATGTCCCACCCTGTGACAAAGTAAAAAAGTTAAAAAAGTAAAAATAAACATGTGTAAAAAAAAAATCCAAAATAAATAAAAAAAAAAAAAATATTCCCCAATAAATTCACTTCTTCCTGTAAATAAAAAAAAAAACAATAAAAGTACACATATTTGGTATCGCCGCGTCCGTAACGACCCCCCCTATAAAATTGTCCCACTAGTTAACCCCTTTAGTGAACCCCTTAAAAAAAAAAAAAAAAAAAACGAAGCAAAAAATCAATGCTTTATCATCATACTGCCGAACAAAAAGTGGAATAACGCGCGATCAAAAAGACCGATATAAAAAAACATGGTACCGCTGAAAACGTCATCTTGTCCCGCAAAAAACGAGCCATCATAAAGCATCATCAGCGAAAAAATAAAAAAGTTATAGCTCGCAGAATAAAGCGATGCAAAAATAATTATTTTTTATATAAAATTGTTTTTATTCTATAAAAGCGCCAAAACATGAAAAAATGATATAAATGAGGTATCGCCGTAATTGTACTGACCCGAAGAATAAAACTGCTTTATCAATTTTACCACACGCGGAACGGTATAAACGCCTCCCCCAAAAGAAATTCATGAATTGCTGATTTTTGTTCATTCTAACCTCCCAAAAATCGAAATAAAAAGCGATCAAAAAATGTCACGTGCTCAAAAATGTTACAAATAAAAACGTCAACTCGTCCCGCAAAAAATAAGACCTCACATGACTCTGTGGGCCAAAATATGCAAAAATTATAGCTCTCAAAATGTGATGATGCAAAAACTATTTTTGCAATAAAAAGCGTCTTTTAGCGTGACAGCTGCCAATCATAAAAACCCGCTATAAATAGTAAATCAAAACCCCCCTTTATCACCCCCTTAGTAAGGGAAAAATAATAAAATTTAAAAAAAGTATTTATTTCCATTTTCCCATTAGGGTTAGGGTTAGGGTTGCGGCTAAAGTTAGGGTTAGGGTTGGCGCTAAAGTTAGGATTAGGGTTAGGGTTGGGATTAGGGGTGTGTTAGGGTTAGGTTTGTGGTTAGGGTTGGGACTAGGGTTAGGGGTGTGTTGGGGTTAGGGTTGGAGTTAGAATTGGGGGGTTTCTGCTGTTTAGGCACATCAGGGGCTCTCCAAATGTGACATGGCGTCTGATCTCAATTCCAGCCAGTTCTGCGTTGAAAAAGTCAAACGGTGCTCCTTCACTTCTCAGCTCTGCCATGCGTCCAAACAGTAGTTTATCCCCACATATGGGGTATCAGCGTACTCTGGACCCCAAGAGTTATTGTGCAATTTGTCCTATTTCTTCTGCTACCCTTGGGAAAATAAAAAACTGGGGGCGAAAATATCATTTTTGTACAAAAAAAAATATTTTTTTGTTTTTACGGCTGTACATTATAAACTTCTGTGAAGCACTTGGGGCTTCATAGCGCTCACCACACATCTAGATAAGTTCCTTGTGGGGTCTATTTTCCAAAATGGGGTCACTTGTTGGGGATTTCCACTGTTTAGGCGCATCAGGGTCTCTCCAAATGCGACATGACGCCCCCAGACCATTCCATCAAAGTCTGCAATCCAAAACGTCACTACTTCCCTTCCGAGCCCCGACGTGTACCCATACAGTAGTTTTCTCCCACATATTGGATATCAGCGTACTCAGGACAAATTGGACAACAACTTTTGGGGTCCAATTTCTCCTGTTACCCTTGTAAAAATAAAATATTGGGGCAAAAAAATCATTTTTGCAAAAAAAAAAAGGATTTTTTATTTTTACGGCTGTGCGTTATAAACTTCTGTGAAGCACTTCGGGGTTCAAAGTGCTCACCACACATCTAGACAAGTTCCTTGTGGGGTCTATTTTCCAAAATGGGGTCACTTGTGGGGGGTTTCCACTGTTTAGGCGCATCAGGGGCTCTCCAAATGCGACATGACGCCCCCAGACCATTCCATCAAAGTCTGCAATCCAAAACGTCACTACTTCCCTTCCGAGCCCTGACGTGCGCCCATACAGTAGTTTTCTCCCACATATTGGGTATCAGCGTACTCAGGACAAATTGGACAACAACTTTTGGGTTCCAATTTCTTCTGTTACCCTTGTGAAAATAAAATATTGGGGGCGAAAAAATCATTTTTGTAAAAAAAAAAAGGATTTTTTATTTTTACGGCTGCACGTTATAAACTTCTGTGAAGCACTTCGGGGTTCAAAGTGCTCACCACACATCTAGATAAGTTCCTTGTGGGGTCTATTTGCCAAAATGGGGTCACTTGTGGGGGGTTTCCACTGTATAGGTGCATCAGGGGCTCTCCAAATGTGACATGACGCCCCCAGACCATTCCATCAAAGTCTGCAATCCAAAACGTCACTACTTCCCTTCCGAGCCCTGACGTGCGCCCATACAGTAGTTTTCTCCCACATATTGGGTATCAGCGTACTCAGGACAAATTGGACAACAACTTTTGGGTTCCAATTTCTTCTGTTACCCTTGTGAAAATAAAATATTGGGGACGAAAAAATCATTTTTGTAAAAAAAAAAAAGATTTTTTATTTTACGGCTGTACGTTATAAACTTTAGTGAAACACCTGGGGGTTCAAAGTTCTCACCACACATCTAGATAAGTTCCTTGAGGAGTCTAGTTTCCAAAATGGCGTCATTTATGGGGGTTTCCACTGTTTAGGCAGATCAGGAGCTCTCCAAACACGACATGACGTCCAGCCAATTCTGCGTTGAAAAAGTCAGACGGCGCTCCTTCCCTTCCAAACTCTGCCATGCACCCAAACAGTGGTTTACCCCCACATATGGGGTATCAGCGCACTCAGGACAAATTGCACAATAACTTTTGGAGTCTTGTTACCCTTGGAAAAATAAAAATTGGGGTGAAAAGATCATTTTTGTGGAAAAAATATGATTTTTAAATTTTACGGCTCTACGTTATAAACTTGTGTGAAGCACTTGGGGTTCAAATTGCTCACCAAAGATCTAGAAAAGTTCCTTAGGGGGTCTAGTTTCCAAAATGGGGTCATTTGTGGGGGGTTTCCACTGTTTAGGCACATCAGGGGCTCTCCAAATGCAACATGGCATCCAATCTCAATTCCAGCCAATTTTGGTTGGAAAAAGTCAAATGGTGCTCCTTCCATTCCGAGCTCTGCCGTGCGCCCAAACAGTGGTTCCCACCCACATATGGGGTATCAGCGTACTCAGGACAAATTGTACAACAACTTATGTGGTCCAATTTCTCCTGTTACCCTTGAGAAAATAAAAAATTAGTGACTAAAATATAATTTTTGTGGGAAAAAAATAGGATTTTTTATTTTCATGCCCGGGCATTATAAACTTGTGTGAAGCACTTGGGGGTTCAAAGTGCTCACCAAAGAACTAGATAAGTTCCTTAGGGGGTATAGTTTCCAAAATGGAGTCACTTGTGGGGGGTTTCCACTGTTTAGGCTCATCTGGGGCACTGCAAACGGAACATGACCCCCATCAACGTCTGCATTCCAAAACGTTACTACTTCCTTTCCAAGCCCTGCCGTGCACCCAAACAGTTCCCCCCCCACATATGGGGTATCAGCGTACTCAGGACAAATTGTACAACAACTTTTGGGGTCCAATTTCCTTGGGAAAATTCAAAAATTTGGGACTAAAAAATCATTTTTGTGGAAAATTGTTTTTTTTTTTTTCACACCCAGGCATTATAAGCTTTTGTGAAACACTTGGGAGTTCAAAGTGCTCACAACAGATCTAGATAAGTACCTTAGGGGGTATAGTTTCCAAAATGGTGTCACTTGTGGGGGTTTCCACTGTTTAGGCGCATCAGGGTCTCTCCAAACACGACATGGCGTCCAATCTCAATTCCAGCCAATTTTAGTTTGAAAAAGTCAAACGGCGCTCCTTCCCTTACGAGCTCTGCCGTGTGCCCAAACAGTGGTTTTCCCCCACATATTGGGTATTGGCGTACTCAGGAGAAATTGCATAACAACCTTATCTGCCCATTTTCTCCTTTTACCCTTGTGAAAATAAAAAAAAAGTTTGTAAAAGATCATTTTTGTGGCTAAAAAGTTAAATATTCATTTTTTCCTTCCACGTTGCTTTAGTTCCTGTGAAGCACCTGAAGGGTTAATAATCTTCTTGAATGTGGTTTTGAGTACCTTGAGGGGTGCAGTTTTTAGAATGGTGTCACTTTTTGGGTATTTTCTGCCATATAGACCCCTCAAAGTGACTTCAAATGAGAGGTGGTCCCTAAAAAAAATGGCTTTGTAAATTTTGTTGTAAAAATGAGAAATCGCTGGTCAACTTTTAACCCTTATAACTTCCTAACAAAAAAAAATTTTGGTTCCAAAATTGTGCTGATGTAAAGTAGACATGTGGGAAATGTTATTTATTAACTATTTTGTGCGACATATTTCTCTGTTTTAAGGGAATAAAAATTCAAAGTTTGAAAATTGCAAAATTTTAAAAATTTTCGCCATATTTGCGTTTTTTTCAAAAATAAACGCAAGTTATATCGAAGAAATTTTACTTCTAACATGAAGTACAATATGTCACGAGAAAACAATCTCAGAATCGCGAAGATCCGTTGAAGCGTTCCAGAGTTATAACCTCATAAAGAGACAGTGGTCAGAATTGTAAAAATTGGCCCGGTCATTAACGTGCAAACCACCCTTGGGGGTGAAGGGGTTAAGTAAAACCAAGAAGTAGCATATTAAGAAGTGCTAACTATTTACAAATAAAAGTTTGGATCAACCATTGTTCATGATCTCATAGTTTATATATAATTTAACTGGTGAACTTTTGCAGAAAACCTACCGGGTTAACTTTGAACTTGATTTAACTATTTACAGTCAATTACTTTCATTCCTCCTCTTCACTCTCTTTTGAAGGCAGCAACTGGTGCTGGCTGTTCCCATGCCTGTGAAAAGTTATGCACTGTAGCCACGTCTGGTGCTACGAATAAGTCATAGTTGGTGCTGGCATGTACTGTTAAATCATGTCCTGCCACAGGTGTCTGCATACCTGCATTCCTGATGGAAATGAGCCTTGGCTGGACAATAGATGCTGATGCAGGGTTTGTTGGTGGTGTAGGGGTGGTGGCTCAGGCCTGAGGTGTCGCAGATGTTGGCTTATGCACCCTGTTAGCAGCTTCCTGGTCGGCGGTGGCGGGCCTGCGTTTTGGCACGTTTAGGGCGTACCAGTCTTTTATACCCCAGAGTTGGGTGTATGTTACGCGATCCCCCGGGTATAGATCCCTATCCGTGTGCCCTTCTAACAGATGAGATTCAACATCCCGCCGGTTCACCAGGATTTCTGTCAGCTGATTGGGCTCCTTGATGAAGCCCCAGCCTCCCTTCAGATGGAAAACCACCACTGTGCCCTGCCGCAGGGGCCCCTGGTCTGCCCCTTCTAGCCTTGCGAGCTTGCCTCTTGGCCTCCAGGTCCTGCTCATCCTAAGCTCGACGCTGGGCCTGATGTTCCCACTTCTCCAGCTCCCACCGGTGGGTAATTTGCTGGCTGTACTCACTCCAGCTCAGGACCTCCATGCTGCTCCTTTCTGTTTGTTTACCGGGGAACCCCATGAGGTCTGTCCCCTTGTGGGTCCAGCAGTACATCACCCGCTCAGCATAGACTCCTTCCACGACATGAGTGGACTGGAGTATGGCCCCAAACACCTGCACCCAACACACAATAGTCTGTGTTGGGTGCAGGTGTTAGAGTCCTGGGGGTGCTCTGTCCTTACCTGAGAGTGTGGTACCACACCTTTGGATGAGATGCAGCACCTCAGTGGCGACTGAACCCCTAGGGGCGCCACACTAATATGTAGATGTAAGGGCTAAAAATGCAATATTCCTCTAGAACATTTTATTATAATTAGAGAATAAAATATTGCTGCTTAGTTAATGTAGAATGAAAGGAGCTCCATGTTTTTGATACAGAGCTCCAAATCCCCAGTAGAATTAAACATTCTATCGTCCTCCACTCACCACTAGACAGAGCTCACAAGCATAACACACACTGTGTTGACAGTAAGCTACTTTAATATGCTCCCCCTAGTGGTGTGAAATGAGAGGGAAGAAAAGGAGAGGGGAGGAGAGTTGAGGAAAGAGGAGGGGAGGGGAGGAAAAGGAAAGTAAGGGAAAGGAAGCAGTGGGAATGGAAGTAAAAGGGGGTAAGTATGATACAGAGGGGAGAAGGGAGAAGAAGGAAAGGGAAGGCAAGAATAAAAGAGAAGAAAAAGAAAGAAATATGGAGAAAGAAATAGTAAGAGAAAGAAAGAAATAATGAAGAAAGGAAAGAGAAAAGAAGCCCAAATAAAGAATAGAATAAGAAAGAGAAAATGGAGGAGGTGAAGAAGAAGAAAAAAAGGCAAAAAAAGAGACAAGACGAAAGAATAATAAAAAGGAGGAAATGAGAAAGAAAAGTGAGAAGGAAGAAGAAAAATGCAATGGAAGAAAAAGAAAGAAAGAGAAAGAAATAGAAAAATAAAGAGAAAGAAAAAAGAGAAAAAGGAGGAGGAGTAAAAGAAAAAAGACAAAGAAAGAAACAAGAATAAAGAAAGAAGAAGGAAAAAGGGAAAGAACAATAGACAGGGGCAAATAAGAAAGAAAAAGGAGAAGGAAGAAGAAAAATGAAAGGAAGGAAGTAAAGAAAGAAAAAAATAGTAAGACAAAAGAAAGAAAGAAAGAGAAAAAAGACTAAAGAAAGAGTAGAAGAAGAAAGAGAAAAGGGAGGAGTAGGAGAAAAAGAAAGAAAACAAAAAAGAGACAAGAATAAAGAAAGGAATAAAGAAGAAAAGGAGGATGTAGAGTAAAAAGGAGGAAATATGAAAGAAAAAGGAGAAGGAAGAAGAAATAAAATATGAGGACAAAAGAAATGAAGGAAGAGTAAAATATGAGAAATACATATATATATATATATATATATATATATATATATATATATCTGATGGCGTTTCGTGCCCATATGCTGGAGGTCAGCCGACTTGTGCACTGCAGTGGCCCCACATAATCCTTCAATCCTTCATCGAGGTGCATTACAGCTAGGTTACCATGGAACTCTAATAATAAACTCCTTTCCACCTCCGTAAGACCCCCGCCACCCCTGGCCCCTCCACAATAACTTGTTAGTGCAGTAAAACCCCCTCTCCCATTAGTCAACTGATTATAATAATCTGCATGCACAAGGCGAAGACGTATCTGAAGGGCAGTCCTAATGCTGATTACAGATTGTTACTGCAGAATGAGAGCACGTTGGCATTATTGCATTGCTCGCTTCTATTTTCCCCCATAAATATGTAATTCTTTTCAAACAGTGCATCTAAATGCAGGTATTGTGGAAGTAAAGTGTCATTATTGGGAGGTCGGATCCATTCTTCACATGTTGGTGTAGTAAGTATAACACAAGCTGAAGTGGGGGAGGCATTGTCACCCACATACAGAATATATTTTCCCATAAAATCTCTGTTGCTAATCCCATCGGGTCTGGTGCTATAATTTGCAGAGATTCTGCATGTGTGTAAGATTGATTGTATGCTTTTCCACTCTATGTAAAATACTTTTAGATGACTACATTCTGGTTAACCTGTTCCTTGTTTTGACTTGTGATCTCAGGAGGACGCGCGTTTTATGAAGCAGTATTTTCCAGAGGTAACATACTTTTCGGCTCTATAGTTATCACTGTTGTATCTATGGTTCCTTTGTTTTGCAAAGGCTGTAGATTTCTTGATGACCTCTTAGGGCAAATTTTCAACATAAAGTGGCATGACTTGTTTAGGACCCTCTGTTATTCATCTTAGCAAAGAGTAGTTCCTGACCAGAAGGACTCAACAAAACCTGCCCACATACTTCCAAGTTCATTTGAATGGACACCCTGCAGTGAGATTTCCTAATTAACATATCAGTTGCAAGATATCACACCAATGAAGCCAGAGCACAAACACATAAAAGGGAGAATCAATAAGAGGAGAGCTGTCACATGTCCACCAGAACTTACTCTTGCGACTTCTGCTTCTTTCACCAGGTGCTGCTATGTTCACTCTGCGGATTACATTGGTCAGGAGTCAGGACCAGAAGCTCTGTATGGCAGGTCCTGTCCAGCCACTAAGGTTAGAATGGCTGGGACCTATAGTGCTGTCCAGTCAGGCATTATGTTTGTGTGTGCTGTCCAGCTGAAGGTATCATCTCCTTGCTCCAGCCTATTGAAGAGCACCACACCCTACTAAAGCTTCCATCTTACTGCTGGAAGCTGCCAGATATAGCTTTGTTTTTCCATAGCTAGGTGTGTGTCCTCTTTTGCTCCTGTTTGGTTTATTGTATTCCTGTTTTGACCCCAGCTTCTTTCTGACTTTTCTTACAGTTCCTGAATTTGTAGTGACAACTGGAGAGAGAGACTGGAGGAGATGTGAGGGAGGTATGGGAGGCCCAGCACTTGGTGGCTGGGAGATGATTTAGGTAGGATACTGAGCATAGCCGGACAGAGAACAGATCAATGGTGTTACCGTCTTTGTGTGTCTCAGAGGTTGAAAGCTGTGAGAGGCCAAGAGAAGTGACTAGAGACAGAAGCTGGGATGCAGTTGGGAGGTGGGGCTGTTGAAGTCTCCCAGGGTAAGGGTTGGTAATTTGGAGGACATGAAGTGCAGCAGCCAGGCAGTGGGTGGTGAGCCAAAGGGACGGTATATGACCACTACTTTGAGGGAGAGGAGATGGAAGAGCCTGATTGTGTGGACCTCAAAAGAAGAGAATGAGAGTGATGAAACTAGGGGGATGACCTGGAAAGTGCATAGTGGGGACAGTAGTATCCAGACTCAACCACCAAGTCTGTTTTCTGGGTCTCGGGCATTAGGAAAAAATGTAAGCCGCCATAAGAAATAACAGCAGGGGAGACCATGTCAGAAACCTGAATCCAGGTTTCAGAGAGAGCCAATAGATTAAGAGAGTTGTTCAGAAAGTAGTTGTGCAGGAAAGGAAGCTTACTGAATACAGACCGTGGATTCCAGAGTGCACAATTAAAAGAAGAAGATGAAAGAGTACAGCTAATGTTAGTAAGGTTAGTAAGGTTTTGATGTGAGTTGGGGGAGGAGTTGAAGTTGGTGGCAGGTGGACCAGGCTTAGGAGAGATATCCCTTGAAATAAGTAGCAGCAAAAAGAGAAAGAGCATTCAGTTTTTGTATTTTGACATGGTTTCTTGTCTGATATCTTTGGACAAGATAAGCTGAGATTATTCATGAAGGTGAAAAGAGCACAGGAGCAGTACATGGGAGTGGGAAGGAGAAGGGGCTGGTGTGAGTGAGTGGTGAGAGAACAGAGATGGGGCAGTGATTGTGGATGACAAAAGAACACAGGAAGATGGACTTAGAAATAAAGCACATGGTTAAATGGGAGTACAAAGTGTGGGTTACCCAACTCCTTCCCTGACTAACTGCCATTGAATTAACTGCCTGTTCTGAATACTTGGCTATCACCAATCAGAAATCAAGACAGGGATCTACCAATAGTTCATGGACAATTTCAGCAAGGTAACCTGACATCACATCCTGATCCAGTTCCTTCTTCTGTGACTACAAGGCTCTGATGATCTCCAGGATCCCTGATCTGCATCTTTTCAAGTACTGTCAACTATAGATGAACGAACGTTTCAAGGTTCAGTTTGGCGAACTTGCCGATGTTCGTCTAACAGTTCATCGAACATACCCGAACCCCATTGAAATTAACCCTTTCCCATCTTGATCATATCAATACGTCCCTGCGACCTGGGTCTTATTGACCTTGGACGTATGAATACGTCCCGACGATTTTGTGCACACACAGGATGTGCACGCACGATTGCTGCTGGATGTCAGTGATCCCGCACTGCTCCCGGCACTTTAACCCCCTAAATGCTGCGATCGAACTTGATTGCAGCATTTTGGGAGCAGGGAGAGAGATGACATCCCCTCTTCCCTTGGATTGTAGACCCCGTTACGTCACGCGGGATCCCGATCATTGCCATGGTGACCCAATGTCGTTATGATGACATCCGGTCACCAGAGCTAGGAAAGTTGCTTGATCATGCTCAAAGCATGATCAGCAACTTACCTTGTCAGTGCAGTGCTGACAGTTTGCAGAGTATAGGGATGCTGCTGCATCCACATGCTATACAAGCGATCAGCCTGCAAAAAAATGATAGTCCCATAGTGGGACAAAATAAAAAAGATTAACAAGAAGTTAAAAAAAATTGCAAAAGTATTTTAAAAAATCAAAAAGTAATAAAAAAATCCAAATATATTTTACCCACGAATGAATATTTTTATGAAAAAAAAAGCAATGAAAGTACACACATTTGGTATCGCCGTGTCCGGAACAACCCGAACTATGAAACTGTCCCACAAGTTAACCCCATAGTGAACACCATTAAAAAAAAATCAAGGCCAAAGCAATTCTTTATCATCATATCGCCGAGCAAAAAGTGGGATAAAAGGCAATCAAAAAGATGAATATAAATAAAAATGGCAGTGCTGAAAACGAGAATTTGTCCTGCAAAAAGCAAGCCGCCACACACCTCCATCAGCAGAAAAATGAAAACGTTATAGATTTCAGAATAAAGCAATGCAAAAATAATTATTTTTTCTATAAAATAGTTTTATCGTGTAAAATCGCCAAAACAGATATAAAAAAGATATAAATATGGTATCGCTGTAATCGTGCTGACCCGAAGAATAAAGCTGCCTCATCAATTTTACCACAAGCAGAATGATATAAACCCCCTCAAAAAATAAAAAATTCTGGTCACTACAGTGTACTGGTGTCACGGGTGTGTCGCTGCGAAGATCGTCGCGATTGCACACCCTGACTTCTCACAGCTGAGTTTCTGGTGCTGGGTGTTTTTCGGCAGAGGGAGTTAATTCTTCCTCTCTCTGTGCTGGACTAGACCAGCCTCGCTCAGCTGCAATTAATGTTGTGGTAATTGGTTTCCTTCAAATACCTGCCTGTCTGCTGGGGAAGTGTCGGTGAAAGCATTCATGCAGACCAGCAGAGCGGATCGTTGTATGGTGAAGGCTGAAGTTAAGAGTACCTGTGTGGTCTTTTTCCCCTCCTCGCTTTATCATTTATCTCCGTACCCGTTGGTGTCCCCTCTGTTCCCTGTGGTATGACTTTTGTATGCAAGGTGGATTTTAGTTTACTCCTTGTATTGTCTCGTTCGTTTATTACTGTGTTTAGGCATATACCTACCAGTCCCCGGTGTTGTGATCAGGGTCCTTCTCAGGACTGGATCACTGAGGTTCAGGGATCCTCAGGAGGTAGGGATTACGCTGGCGGCCTGGACCTCTGTACCATAAACAGTACCTCCAGGTAGAGGGATTAGTCAGGACCCCAGCTTAGGGTCAGCATAGACCCCAGACCTCCTGTATGCAGTAACAGCGTGACATTTTCACCGACCCACTAAAGATTTTCTCCAGTCACCATGGATCCAGTAAGAAGTGTGGCACTCAGACTAGCGGTGGACACCGCGTCCAATGCAGAGACCTATCCTCACTACCGGACTCCTTCACAACAGGTTACTAGTGCAATAGAGGCATTGTCCTCTTCCTCATCTCACCCCACCAACACAGGCTATATCCAGCCCTTTCTTTCTTCCCTATGTGGATCAACCCCCTTCCCAGTAGCATCTGTGACTGATGAAGGTCCATGATATAGGACCGAAACGTTTCGTGTTACTACTGTGAATAAAAATCTTTATTCTCACTATACTAAAGTTGAGTGCCGAGTTCATTTTCTACCATGGATCCAGTAGTCAGTCTAGCTCGGCAGTTGCAGAGTTTGTCCATGGAGCTGGCGGACGTTAAATCCAAGGTTTTGTACCCCCCAGAGCAGGTCGGACCTGAACCTAAAGTAGCTCTCCCTGACAGATTCACTGGAGGGCGGGACAAGCTTTTTGCTTTCCGGGAGGCATGTAAATTGTACTTTCGGCTGCGACCTTGGTCATCTGGGAGTGAAGAACAAAGGGTGGGGATTGTTATCTCGCTCCTGCAAGGAGACCCCCAATCCTGGGCGTTCGCTCTTCCCCCGGGCTCCCCAGCTCTCCAGTCTGTGGATGGGTTTTTTATGGCTCTGGGTCTTGTGTATGATGACCCGGATCGGGTCTCCCTTGCTGAATCTAAGTTACGTAGGATCCAGCAGGGAGATCGTCCGGCAGAGGAATTCTGTTCAGAGTTCTGTAGGTGGGCCACGGACACCCAGTGGAATGACCCGGCTCTTAGGAGCCAGTTTTGTCAAGGTTTATCTGCCAAATTAAAGGATGTGCTGGCACAATATGACCCTCCCACGTCACTGGAAGCCGCTATGGCCCTTGCTATTCGCATTGATAGACGGCTGCGGGAGAGGTGTGGGGTAACTTCGCCCCTGTGATGACTCCACCTTCCTCAAGGGTCCCTTATATGGAGCTTCCCCTGGTCAGTCCAGAGGAGCCTATGCAATTAGGAGGGACATCATTCCGGGGACTTTGAGGATGTATTCTCGGAGAAAGGGTGTCAAGAACTACCTCCTCATCGCGAGTATGACTGTTCTGTTAACTTGCTCCCTGGGGCCAAGTTACCGAAATCTAGGTTGTATAACCTTTCTGGTCCTGAGAGACAGGCCATGAAGGATTATATTTCAGAGAGTCTGGCTAAGGGGCATATTAGACCTTCATCTTCCCCGGTGGCCGCGGGGTTCTTCTTTGTGAAAAAAAAGATGGAGGCCTACGCCCTTGCCTGGATTTCCGTGAGCTTAATCGGATTACGGTCCGAGATCCGTATCCGCTCCCACTTATTCCCGATCTCTTCAATCAGATCGTGGGTGCCAAATGGTTCTCTAAGTTGGATCTCAGGGGGCGTACAATCTGATTAGGATGAAGGAGGGGGATGAGTGGAAGACGGCGTTTAACACTCCGGAGGGGCATTATGAGAACCTTGTCATGCCATTTGGTCTGAGTAGTGCCCCGGCGGTGTTTCAACACTTTGTAAATGACATCTTTCGCCACCTAATGGGACAGTTTGTGGTCATATATCTGGATGATATCTTAATTTACTCGCCGGATCTTATGTCTCATCAGGAGCATGTTAGGCAGGTGTTACAGATCTTGCGGGATAATAAACTGTACGCCAAATGGGAGAAGTGTGTGTTCGCCGTACAGGAACTTCAGTTTTTAGGGTTCCTGGTGTCAGCATCCGGTTTTCGTATGGACCCTGGGAAAGTGCGGGCAGTTCTTGAGTGGGATCTGCCAGAGGATCTTAAGGCATTACAACGTTTTCTGGGGTTTGCTAACTACTACCGGAAGTTCATTCGTAATTTTTCGTCCATAGTTAAACCTCTCACAGACATGACTAAAAAAGGGACGGATTTTTCAAAGTGGTCTGACAAGGCTTGTCAAGCGTTTTCCTCTTTGAAAAAATGTTTTGCTTCAGCACCCATACTTATTAAACCTGATGCATCACAGCCGTTCATTGTTGAGGTGGACGCTTCCGAGGTAGGGGTGGGAGCAGTATTGTCACAAGGTTCGTCCCCTGGTAAATGGCATCCGTGCGCCTTCTTCTCTAAAAAATTGTCGTCCGCTGAGAGGAATTATGATGTCGGCAATAGGGAACTCTTGGCCATTAAGTTGGATTTTGAGGAGTGGCGTCATTTTTTGGAGGGGCAGTCCACCCGGTCACCGTCATTACCGATCACAAAAACCTGCTATATTTAGAGTCCGCTAAACGTCTGAATCCCAGACAAGCTAGGTGGTCGTTGTTTTTTACCAGGTTTAATTTTGTTGTCACATATCGTCCTGGGTCAAAAAATGTTAAGGCGGATGCCTTATCTCGCTGTTTCCCAGGGGCTGGGAATACGGAAGACCTGGTTCCGGTCCTTCAGGAGGGGGTGGTGGTGTCGGCAGTATGCTCTGAGCTTGAGGAGGAGGTATTGGAGGCTCAGGGGGACGCCCCTGTAGGACCTCCAGGGAGACTGTTTGTTCCAAATCAGTTGCGACAAAGGGTGATCGAGGCACACCATAATTCAGCTTTGGCAGGACACCCAGGGAGTAAAGCAACTGAGGATCTCCTCTCGCGCCGGTTTTGGTGGCCTAACTTACATAGGGAGGTGGTAACTTTTGTCGCGTCCTGCGAGGTTTGTGCGCGCTCTAAGACCCCACATACCCGTCCGTCGGGGACCCTCTTACCTTTGAAGATCCCGGAGCGTCCATGGACTCATCTGTCTATGGACTTCATTACGGACCTCCCGCCATCTTCGGGTAAAACAGTCATACTCGTTGTAGTGGACAGGTTCAGCAAGATGGCACATTTTATCGCTCTTCCTGCTCTTCCTAATGCTAAAACTCTTGCGCAGGTGTTCATTTGGGAGATTGTAAGGCTTCACGGGGTACCTTCCGATGTGGTGTCGGATCGGGGGTCTCAGTTTGTGTCCAAATTCTGGAAAGCATTTTGTACACGGCGGGGGATGCAGTTGTCATTTTCATCGGCTTTTCACCCGCAGACCAATGGTCAGACAGAGCGTCTGAACCAGAGCTTGGAGACATATCTCTGGTGTTTTGTGTCAGAGAACCAGGAGGACTGGGCTTCTTTCTTGCCTCTGGCAGAATTTGCTCTGAATAATAGGAGGAGCGAGTCCACTGGTAAGTCCCCGTTTTTTGGGGCATATGGTTTTCACCCCCAGTTTTGTACTTTCAATAGGGGGGGCTCTTCTGGGGTTCCTGAGGAGGAACGATTTTCGTCGTCACTTGCTTCAGTGTGGAGAGGAGTGCTGAATAATCTGAGTACTATGGGGAACCGATACAAACGTATGGCTGATAGGAGGAGAGTGTCTGGTCCGGACCTAAGTGTGAACGATCTGGTATGGTTGTCTACCAAAAATATAAAACTTAAGGTTCCCTCCTGGAAACTGGGTCCCAGGTTCATCGGGCCATACAAGATCAGTGCTATAATTAATCCGGTTGCATTCCGTCTTGACCTCCCTCCTACATTTAAAATTCATAATGTGTTCCACAGATCGTTGCTTAAGAGGTATGTGGCGCCGGTGATACCTTCACCTTTACCTTCTCCTCCTGTGGTGGTCAATGGTAACTTGGAGTTCCAGGTGTCGAGAGTCATCGATTCACGTCTGAATCGCCGGTCCCTTCAGTACCTTGTTCATTGGAGGGGGTATGGTCCTGAGGAGAGGACGTGGGTTTCTGCGTCGGATATTAACGCAGACCGGTTGGTTCGGGCCTTCCACACTACTCACCCAGATAAACCTGACCCTGAGGGTCTGGAGGCCCCTCGTAGAAGGGGGGTACTGTCACGGGTGTGTCGCTGCGAAGATCGTCGCGATTGCACACCCTGACTTCTCACAGCTGAGTTTCTGGTGCTGGGTGTTTTTCGGCAGAGAGGGAGTTAATTCTTCCTCTCTCTGTGCTGGACTAGACCAGCCTCGCTCAGCTGCAATTAATGTTGTGGTAATTGGTTTCCTTCAAATACCTGCCTGCCTGCTGGGGAAGTGTCGGTGAAAGCATTCATGCAGACCAGCAGAGCGGATCGTTGTATGGTGAAGGCTGAAGTTAAGAGTACCTGTGTGGTCTTTTTCCCCTCCTCGCTTTATCATTTATCTCCGTACCCGTTGGTGTCCCCTCTGTTCCCTGTGGTATGACTTTTGTATGCAAGGTGGATTTTAGTTTACCCCTTGTATTGTCTCGTTTGTTTATTACTGTGTTTAGGCATATACCTACCAGTCCCCGGTGTTGTGATCAGGGTCCTTCTCAGGACTGGATCACTGAGGTTCAGGGATCCTCAGGAGGTAGGGATTACGCTGGCGGCCTGGACCTCTGTACCATCAACAGTACCTCCAGGTAGAGGGATTAGTCAGGACCCCAGCTTAGGGTCAGCATAGACCCCAGACCTCCTGTATGCAGTAACAGCGTGACAACTGGCCACTACAATGGTTGTTTGCCATTTTCACTCGGCAACATTCATTGCTGCTTGTTTCTGGAAAACACTCAAAATCATCACTACAACTGTAGATAAATTCCCAAGGAGGTATAATTTCCAAAATGGGGACACTTGAAGGGGGATTCTGCTCTTCTAGCAATTATCAGCTCTATATATGGAGTCCGCAAACTGTTCTAGGAAAATCTGCCCTCCAGGAGGCAAATAGCGCTCCGTTCCTCCTGAGTCTCGCCGTGTGGCTAAGCAGTACTGAACAGCCACATATGGGGTGTTGCCACATTTAGTAGAAATTGTGAGACAAATTTTGGTGCCAATTTTACCCACTTCTTGTGTGAAAATCTGGGGCTAAAACAACATTTTGTTGGTAAAAATGTAGTTATTTTTTCTTCACTGGCCAATGGTATAAAATTTTGTGACACACCCGTGGTGTCAATATGATCACTGCACCCCTGGATGAATTCATTGAGAGGTGTAGTTTGCAAAATGGGACACTTATGGAGGGTTCTGCTGTTCTGGCACCTCATGGGCTTTCCCAGTGGGTCATGTCACCGGCAAAGCATAACAATAAAATCTGGCACTCTGCCTTCTCAGCTTTTGCACTGTAACTGAAAAATATTTCCCGATTACATGTAGGATAGTGGCACACTCAGGAAAAAATGGACCTCAGTTTGTTGTAAAAAAATGTCCTATTAGCCCTTAGAAAAAATTAAAAACTTGGGGCTAAAACAACATTTTAGTGGTAAAAATGTAAATTATTTTTACTTCACCGCTCAGTGGTATAAAATTCTGTGAGGCACATGTGTCAATATGATCACTGCACTCCTAGATGAATTCATTGGGGAGTGTAGTTTGTAAAATGAGTTCTCCAAACGTGACATGGCATCTGCTAATTGTTCTCCCAAATTTTGCATTCAAACAGTCAGCTGGCACTCCTTCCTTTTTTAGCTCTGCAGTGCACCCAGTGGTTTTTCCCCACATATGGGATATCTGCTTGCGCAGGAGAAATTTCACAACAAATTTTGGGGTCCATTTTGCCGTTACCCTTGTGAAAATAAAAAAATTGGGGTCTAAAGTAATTTTTTTTATGAAAAAAAGGTTAAATTTTAATTTTCTTTTTCCACATTCCAAAAATTCCTGTGAAGCACCTGAATGAATAATACATTTATTGAATTGCAATTTTCTAGAATGGTGTCACTATTTGTATTTTCTATCATATAAATCCCTCAAAGTCACTTCAAATGTGAGGTGGTACCTAAAAATTATTTTTTGAATATTTTGTTGGAAAAACTGAGAAATCGCTGGTCAACTTTTAACCCTTATAACTTCCTAAAAAAATGTTGTTGCAATGTGGGAAATGTTATTTATTAACTATTTTGTGTGATACATCTCTTTGATTTAAGGCATAAGAATTCAAAGTTTGAAAACCAGAAAAATTGGCATCAATTGACCCAGAGTACAAATAGTATAATTGTGCAGCAAGTATGCATTGGACAGGGCTTGGAGCAGCATTTCTAGCTGAAACAAGCTGAAAAAAATTGGTTTGGTACCGTGTTAGCCAGTAGAAAAAAACATATAGAGTGCTCTCAGTGGGAGAAGCAAAATAGGAATCTTGTGGGTATACCTTTTAATGGCTAACAAAA
>JARQOD010000001.1:384392947-384419786 GCA_033576555.1 Oophaga sylvatica | reverse complement strand
GGGTCTGGACCCCTATGTCCCGGACTGAACGAACCCCAGGGGGCCTAACAGGCGCCGGGTACGGGCCAGCTATCATTATCATGTCCATAGCTGGGGCTGCTGAGGAGACTACTGAGGGAGGCTGGGGAGATTTATGGCGTGGGGTGGGCACTTGTGCAGAGGCCTGGTTGGGGGAGGCTGAAGGCTCGTAGGGTCTGTCAGTTTCCTGACACTCTGGGGAGTAGGGGTCGCACCTGGTAACATTTAGGGCGTACCATCCATTGTAACCCCAGTGTCGGGTGTAAGTCACCAAGTCTCCTGGCAACAGGTCCCTCCCTGGGTGTCCTTCTGGGAGGTGAGCCTCCACGTCCTGCCGGGTTACAAAAACTTCTAAATAAAGTCCAGGCTCCTGGATGAAGCCCCAACCACCTTTTAACTTAAAGTTCCGTACTGCACCCTTACGCCGCGGCTCCCTCACCGTACTTTTATCCTTTCTCATACGTGCCTTCTCTGCCAGGTCCTTCTCCAGGTGACGTTGCCGAAGCTTTTGGGATTCTCGCTGCTCCCTTTGTCGCTCTGCTTCCCGCTCCCGACGTCTCCACTCTTCCTCCTGACGCCGGTTGTAATTCTCCTCCACCAGCAGCTCCATGTCTCCACCATCAAACGCCAGCTTACGATGTCCGGTTTGCGGCAGCTCTCCTGGCGCCCGCCAGTCCTGGCGGCACTCACCTGTGGCGGAAGCAGCCGGCTCTGGAACAGATGACGGTCGGGGCTCCGGTACAGGCAGGTAGAGCTCTGGTGCCTGCGCGGCCTCCTCCATGAGGACGGGTGTCGCTTCTTCTGCCTCAGCGACGGGGGCAGACCGCGGGATCTGGGGTGCTGGTGCGGCGTTTTCTGCAGGAACGGGTGCCTCCACTGTGATACTGGCAACCGGTTCAGATTGCAAGGGCTGGGATGCCCGCACGGCCTCCTGTACTGGAACGGGTGCCTCCACTGAGATACTGTCAACCGGTTCAGATTGCAAGGGCTGGGATGCCCGCACGGCCTCCTCTACTGGAACGGGTGCCTCCACTGAGATACTGTCAACCGGTTCAGATTGCAAGGGCTGGGATGCCCGCACGGCCTCCTCTACTGGAACGGGTGCCTCACCTTCCGGTACAGACACTTCAGGGGGTAAGAGGGATTGGCGCCGCTCCAATTGTAGTTTTAGGGCCCACCAGCTCGCTTCCATCCTGGCGACCTCCTCCCGGTGCCGGGCCAGGTCTCTCAGGGTATCCTCCGCTTCTTCCAGCGTAGGAGGGTTTCCAGGCCGGGTGCCAAACGGTGGCTCCATGGCGATCGGGTCGCTTCCGTGGGGGGAGAGCTCTGACTCCTCCATCCCTTCCCACTTCTGCTCATGTCCGTTCGCCATCTCTGCCAAGTCACATGTGTCATTAGCATCAGGAGAGGCGCCATCTTTTGTAGGGAGGCGGGACCTTCGCGTTCGTTTCCGCCCACTGAGGAGGATGAGGAGGCGGAACTCCAGAGCTGTGGGGCACGATCTTACATTGCAGTAACATTTAGAGTGTGCGGACATCGTTTTCGCGCCACGGAGTGAGTGTACGCCCACGAGAGCACGCCCTTATTCTTCACCTGTGCCTCGTGGCGCAGATATGACGGAAAAATGGCAAATACAGTCTATGATGATTTTTGCAATTCTCAAGCAAAAAAACAGTTCAATTAAGGCACACAGGACTCGCTTATAGCGAGCTTCTGAATCTTGTTCGTGACGCCAAAGTTGAGTCGCACAGAGCCACAGGTTTTGGGGGTACTCGGCACCAAGCCCGTCGACTTCTATGGGGGATGTCACGAGTAGCACAGCTCGGTCCGTGACCTGGGCGATCACTGGAATGTGGGATATTTCCAGGGGATGATAGAATGTTTGTGTAGTTTGTCGTGACGCCACCTGTAGTACCTGGTCAGGGTGACCAGCGCTGCTGTGCAGGTCCTCTGGCAGGGATGGTGTAGTGCAGTTAGGTGATAAGTCTTGTACACGTAAGACGGTATCCTTCCAGGGCAGATAGATGTGAGATAGAGCAATGGTGCAGAGTGATGTAGCAGAGTGGAGTATGCGACGTAGTAAGAAAGCAGGAAAGGAAACAATTCTTACTACAAAGACATGCAGCATAAGGCTGCCTCAACCCCTCCCATCCAACTAGCTACACCCTGTTCTAACCAGCCTGAGCTAGACCATCCCATTGGGTCCGCCTACACTCAGCTGGCATAGTGTACTGTTGAATGCAGTGGTTGGAGTCAATGGGGTGTTTCCTCCTTACCTGAGAGTAAGTTGTCACACCACTGGGTGCGATGCAACATCTCTGTGGCGACTGGACCCTCGGGTGCTTCTGTCTTTTCACAAATGCCGGCTTTACCCGGCAATTGAATCAGAGGCTATTTTACTATGTAGAAGTGAATAAACTATAAATATATGTATATATATATATATGTCACAATGACATGTATATATATATATGTATTCTAAGTGTGTATATTTTGTGTTTACAAGGAAAGAAAGTGTTTTTTTAGTTGCGATATTTTGTTCCCATAGACTTACATGGGACTTCCGGTATCGGAATCGGATATCGCCGATATTTAGTGATATCGGCGATACCATTCCGATCCGATATTTTTAGATATTGAGCAGTATCGCTCAACACTACTTGTGAACACTGTTTAGCGGTGGTCGAATAATTGGAGCCCATGGGGGATAGTACAGCTTTAGGTTCACAGACTCTAGAGGCAACAGCAGCTTCAAATACCTATTTGATACTTTGTAATGGTAGTTTTTCAGCTGCTTCCTTAATCCGATAAATTTGTTTGGCAGAAACCTTCCTCATTATGCCTTTGTCTACACAAACCTGTCTGTGCTCTTAATCAACCACAAATCTTTTCACGCTTAAGTTTTCATGAAATATCTAATTTTTTCAAACCCTGTCCAAGGCATTGCACTATTTGAAACTTTTCAGGAGCAGAAATCCCTTTTCTTTCCCATATTGCTTAAAACCTGTGTCTACTTAATAATGTGGAACTTTTTCCTTAAAGATGTTTCCTGTAATTGGGCACCTGGCAACTAATTATCATGGGGATCTGTGATTAATTTGAAAGATTCAAAGACCGTGAGGCACAAACCATTCATGAGTTGATATGAAAAACAAACATTACATGTCTATGACACTTAAATCCAATTTGCATAATAATTTGGAATGCGGTGTTTATTTAATATTTTAACCCTTTAATGTCAATTTACATTTTCTTGATAACATTTTTGATATTTTTTTATTTATGGCTAATTATTTTCTGAGTTTTGTGACTCACCATCTCGTTTTCCTATGTCACAGATTCTCATTGAATAATTTCCTAGGAAGCCAACTATGAGCGTGAAAATTGGAGTGGAAGACAATGCAGCTTCTTTACCGACCTCCTCACCATTGAAGGAGCCTCAGACATCAGAAAAATAAATAGAAGCAACTAAAGATGAGCGACTTTGCCTCCCGGAGGGTCGAGTCAGGTTTTGGACCACCCAACTGTCTCAAAAGTCGAGTTGAATGAAATCGGCCGACTAGTGGAAAAAGTCGATGGTCCGACTGAAACTCGACCGAAACCCAATGCAAGTCAATGGGGAAGAAAAGTCAGCAGGGAGTGGAGGACAGTAAACACACCTACAGTGCCCATTTCAATGTCAATGACATAAATTCTTATTACTTAAGCTTGTCAACCTTAATTTACTCTAGAATAATAGTAACGCATTGAAAACTGGGGGTTATTTGGCTAAAGTTGTGGTGGGGCAGGGCTGGCTCCAGGTTTTCGTGGGCCCCGGGCGAAAGAGTCTCAGTGGGCCACTTTAACACATACAACAATTCATGATGCTCCGATACGGCAGAGAAATACAGGTATAGTACAAAGCCAAATACTTCACTTTTTACATTACATGAGTGATATCTATTTTAAATTCTACAATAGCTCAAAAACCGGACAGTATAGTCCTCCATACCATATTATGGGCACCACATAGTGCACCATACAGAATAATGAGCCCCATATATTGCTCCATACATAATTGGTCCCATATAATGTTCAATACAGTATATGATGAGCTCCACATAATGCTCCAGTTTATGATGGTCTCCATATAATGTACCATACAGTATAGGACAGTCCCCATAGAGTATAATGAGCCCCACATATTGCTCCATATAGTATAATGAGTCGCATATAAAGCTCCATACAGTATTTGATGGGCCCCATATATTGCTCCATACAGAATGGGCTCCATATAATGCTCCATACATATATAAAGGGCCCTATATGATGCCCCATAAATAATGAACCACATATGATGCTCCATTATATGATGGGTCCCATGGAAGATGCTCCTGTGTATGATGGGCCTATATAATGCTCCATATGTAATGAGCCCCATATGATGCTCCAGTATATGATGGGCCCCATGGATGATGCTCCAGTGTATGATGGGCCTATATAATGCTCCATATATAATTGGCCTCATATGATGCTCCAGTATATGATGGGCCCCATGGATGATGCGCCAGTGTATGATGGGCCTATATAATGCTCCATATATAATGGGCACCATATGATATATAATATATATAATATAATTCTCCAGTGTATAATGCTCCCCATATATTGCTCCAAACATTAAAAAAAAGAAATACCTCTCCTCGCTGGGCACTGCTCTACTCTGGACTCCTCAGCATCTCCATCTTCCAGTTCTCTGCACTTTGACTGTTCAGGCAGAGGGCGCACAGAAGTGACATCATCGTGCTCTCTGACCTGAATGTCACTGTCAGGAAACGCAAAAGACGTCACAGCAGTGGAGCAGGGAGAGGTAAGTATTGCAAGTGCTGGGGCTCTGAGCAAGCAGGGGGCCCCACTCATGGGCGCCAGCACTGGCACAGGACCCCTCATAGTACGCCGGTGTCTCTGACAGCGAGTGGGTCCCCCCACCTGCTCAGGGTCCCGGCACTTGCCCAGGTGTGCCAGGTGCTGACGCCGGCCCTGGGGGGGGGGTACAGCCCAGTTAGGGAGGTGGAAAAACTGGCATATGTTGAGGTGTAGGCTGGACGTTCAGCAGTTGCGAATGGACGAATTGGAGAAGTTGGAGAAAGAGGAGGACAAAGCGATCCAATTTGCTGGCAACCTATGTGTCATCAGGGAAGGTGGTACCAAATCCTTTGAAACACAGGCATGGTTCATTTTAATGAAGGAGAGATCACCAACATTTTGGGTCGACAGCCGGGTCCTTCTTTCTGTCAGGATTAATCCAGTAGCACTGAAGACTCTTTCTGATAGCACACTACTAGCAGGGCAAGCGAGCTCCTGTAAGGCATATTGTGGCAATTCAGGCCAGGTGTCCAGTTTACAGGCCCAGTAGTCAAATGGGAATGACCTGTGAGGGAGAACATCGATAGGGGAGGAGAGGTAATTTTGAACCATAGTTGACAACTGCTGTCTCCTGTCTGTTGCAATCAATTCAGTATTAACAGTCGTGTGAGCGGTACTCCAGAAATCAGACCACAACATGGTCATGAAACCCCTGTCTCCAATGCAACTTTGGCTGTGTGCACCACGAACACCTCTTCCATTTGGCCCAGTACGGCTCGTGGTAGAACCTGCACCATGGCTGTGTGCTGGGAATGCCTCTAACAAACGGTTTACCAGAGTTGCTTGTTTGTTTGCCAATATTAGCTCTAGGTTCTCCTGTGGCATGATGTTCTGTAATTTGCCTTTATAGCGTGGATCGAGGATGCTGGCCAACCAGTAGTCGTCATCCTTCATCATTTTGGCAATGCAGGGGTCCCTTTTTAGGATCCGCAAGACATAATCACACATGTGGGCCAATGTTCCAGGTGTCAATGATGCACTGCCAGTGGTGGGTAGAGGAGCACTTTCTGCCAAATCCACATCCCTCCAGTCACGCACAAACCCTGTACCTGACCTTGGCAAGCCAACATTTTCTCTTGCCCCCTGAGAAGCATCCTCCTCCCCAAAATAAACATCCCCCTCATCCTCCTCTTCCTCTTCTTCCTCCACCTCGTCCAGGACAGTTCCCTGAGCAGACAATGGCTGACTGTCATCAAGGCTTCCCTCCTCATCCTCATCTTCCTCCTCCGCTGCAGACGCCTGATCCTTAATGTGCGTCAAAGTTTGTATGAGAAGACGCATAAGTGGGATGCTCATGCTTATGATGTCGTCGTCTGTGCTTACCAGCCGTGTGCATTCCTCAAAACACTGAAGGACTTTACAGAGGTCTTTCATTTTTGACCACTGCACACCTGAAAACTCGATGTCTGCCCACAAACTGCCTGCCCGTGGATCCTCCACAAATACATTAAAGCCTGCCTCTGTTCGCACAGCCTCTCAACCATGTGCATGGTGGAGTTCCACCTTGTTGCAACATTTTGATTAGGCGGTGCTTGGGAAGGTGGAGTGATCGCTGCAGCCTCTGCATACGACTGGAGTCTACGGGCGAGCGACGGATGTGCGAGATCAGTCTTCGCACCTTATGGAGCAGGGCTGGTAATTCCGGATAATTATTTAGGAAGCACTGCACTACCAGGTTCAAGGTGTGAGCCAGGCAAGGTATGTGTCTGAGTTTTGCCAGGGCTATGGCCGTCACATAATTACCGCCGTTATCACTGACTACCTTGCCTGGCTCAAGATGTAGACTGCCCAGCCATGACTCTCGCTGCAAGTAGTCGGCCAGTACCTCCGCGGTGTGTCTGTTGTCGCCCAAAGACATCATCTTTAAAACAGCCTGCTGACGCTTACCACTAGCTGTTCGATAGTGGGATACCTCGTGTGCTACACTGGCAGCTGCTAATGGAGGGCTCGTGCGACTGAACTCTGTCGACGAGCTTTCGCTTCTGGAGGAGGAAGAGAAGGGTCGAACGCCTACAGTCAACTGTTGCCTATACCGTGGGCTAGGCAGCACTGTCCCACCGCCACTGTCCCCTGTGAACCCTGCATCCACCACATTAACCCAGTGCACAGTGATGGACATGTAACAGCCCTGGCTATGCCTACTGGCCCATGCATCTGTTGTGAGGTGCACCTTTCCACTCACTGATTATTTGAGAGCATGGACAATGCGGTCTTTCACATGCCGGTGGAGGGCAGGGAAGGCTTTTCTAGAAAAGAAGTGCCGACTGTGTAGGTCATAGCATGTGACAGCGTAGGCCATGAGCTCTCGGAACACTGCGCTTTCAACCAAACGGAAGGGCATCATCTCTAATGAGATCAGTTTGGCAATGTAGGCGTTTAAAGCCAGTGTACGCGATGAGAGAATGAGTACTTTTTGTCCTACTCAGAGTGTCTGCTAGGGTGAGCTGGACTTGAGAGCTGCATATGGGGGAACTAGCGGTAGAAATGTCGGACTGAGAGGGGGTTGGTGATGGTGATGGTGGTAGTGGTGGTGATGGCCTACATTCAGTCTTTCGTTAGAAAAACATTGTGATTCCCTGACTGCTTTGGATTTGCGGCGACACCTCAACATTTCTTGCTGGTGGTGTGCTAACCGGTGGGCTTACAGTGGGGGAAGCAATGTAGCTTTGCTGGCTACCTTCAGTTGGAGCGGTGCACATGTGCTACCTGAAGTTTGGTAGTCCGTCCACGCTTGAAAATGCATGGTGTTTAAATGTCTAAGCATGCAACTGGTATTCAAATTTCGGAGATTTTTCCCTTGGCTAAAGGTCCTTCCGCACTTCTTACAGATAACCTTTGCCTCATCAATAGGATTTTGGTCAAAAAAGTGCCACACTGCACTCTTCCTACTATGGTATAAATTTTCAGGGCTTGCACGCTGTGCTAATTTGACCATCTGGCCAAGCTGTCCTGCAACTCTTTTTGTTTTTTTAACACATTTTTGGACTGCTGCGGGCCTGCCAGATAACCGCTGCTGCGATGTCGATGCCTGAAGCGGATCCTCCTCCTCTTCTGAGCTATTGCCAGCGGCACCCTCTTCCCCAATGGATGCCAATCCGAGTCAACAACTGGGTCATCCATCACCTCCTCTTCAATTTCATCTGCACCTTCCTCTTTGTCACTGTGTAAGGTGGTATAGTATGCGGGAAGGGGCACCTGAGTTTCATCAGGGTCAGAATCTGGCTCTGTAGACTTCGAGGGCAATGCAGTGCTCTGGGTGAATGTACCAGCAGAATCATATAGCAGTGGCTGTGCATCAGTGCACTCCTTGTCATATTCATCTTGGAGTGGGGAATTCAGGATTTGACTTGATAACCCAGGCATGGTATGTGAAAAGAGCTCCAGGGAGTAATCTGAAGTGTGGCTTGTCGCATCCTTATCTTTTGGTGGGGGGTGAAGGACACAAGGAAAGGTGTCGTTCCTGACCAGGAGCCTGCCCTGACGACTCAGTGCTTGCAGTTTTTGAAACTTCAGAAGAGGAGGCGATAGAGCTGGAGCTGTTTCTGCAATGTAAGCCAAAACCTGTTCCTGATGCTCCGGCTTTAAAAGCGGTTTACCTACTCCCAGAAAAGGGAGCCTTCCAGGCCTTGTGGAGCCAGACGATGACGCTGGCTCAACACCTCCTGCCTTAGGTGCTATTGTGCTTTTGGCACTACCAGCAGATGCACCACAACCACTATCAGTACCAGCTGGCTTCCCCCGCCCACGTCCACGACCTCCTCCACCATACTTCCTCATGTTTGGGAAAATGTACCAAAAATACCAGCTGATATATAGTACTGTATCAGAATCGTACAGCTGTATACAGGGTAGGGGAAAATTTAAATCTCCGCATATATTTCCGGAGTCACACACAGACGCTCTCTCAGTATGGATTTGACCGTAATACAAAAGGCAGAAAAAAGGTACTGTATCAGAAGATACCAGTTGTATATAGTAAAAGGGAAAATTTAAATCTCCGCATATATTTCCGGAGTCACACACAGACGCTCTCGCAGTATAGATTTGACCGTAATACAAAAGGCAGAAAAATGGTACTGTATCAGAAGATACCAGGTGTATATAGTGTATGTGAAAATTTAAATCTCCGTATATATTTCCGGAGTCACACACAGATAGTCAGCATGTATTTGTCCGTGATACCAGCCGGTACACGGTAGTGTGTGAGGAGCGTACAGCTCTATACGGTGTGGGAAAAAATGAACTCTCGGTAACTGTGCAGAAAAAAAGAATAAAAGTATTAGTGCTGTGTAAAAAGCAGTCTGCACCGCAGTGTACACACAGCAATACAGCTATCAGGCAGCCTAATAACCAGCGCTGCTGCACACAAGAAAATCCTCCCCTGTCACTGCACACTAACTGTACAGCACAATTGCTATCAGCACAAGCACATAAGAACTTCTCTTTCCAGCCATAACTCTCTCCCTACTGATAAACAGCGTCAGCAACCTCTCCCTACTGTTAAGATCAGCAGAAGTAAAATGGCGGTCGGCGGTCAGGACTTTTTTAGACATTATGACGCCCCCCAAAGCAAGCCAATCACTGCAATGCCCTTCTCTAAGATGGTGGTGGACGCTGCACATGTCATCTCGTTGTCCACAGTGTACGTCCTTGCTCATTGGCTGAAAAAAGGCACCTGCAAGCATTATGGGAAAACCGACTTTGGCCCTCGGGTCGACGACCGCATGGCCGACTTTACGCTATGGTCGGGTTTCGATCGGCGAAACCCAACTTTTGCGAATTTCGGCGACTTATGAATCTGACCGACCTGTTTTGCTCAGCTCTAGAAGCAACGGATAATGAAATTGAAAGTCCAAGCAGAAAAGAAGACTGTCATTATAATAAAGTCAATTTCTTGACCATACTCATGTATAATTATGGTCAATATTAACTAGAGATACCTGCTAGTCCGAAACTATGGGGTTCATGGAGAAATTGAAGAACCCTTGAAAACTTTTCAAGGACTTTTTTTTGTATAGTTATAGGGGTTATCCAGGACATTGATGGCCTATCCTTAGTATAGGTCGTCAATGTCTGATCGGTGGAAGTGTGACACCTGGCATCCCCTCCGATCACCTGTTCCTAGTGTCATTGGTGGCTGGAACTGCTCAGTTATGGATCTGTACAGCACAGCTCCATTGACTATATAGTGGCCACAACCATGTGCTGCACATTCATGTACATCCACGGATGTGCAGTACCTGCCTTGGCCACTATTACATTGACAGAGCTGTGCAGCTCCATAATTGGGCAGTTCCGGCCGCTACAGGCAATGGGAACAGCTGATAGGTGGGGGTGCCAGGTGTCACTCTTTCACCAATCAGACATTGACAACTTATCTTATGGATAGCTCTTCAATGTTAAAGTCCCAGACAACCCCTTTAATGCTGTTTTATGCTTATTGAGGTGGCTAATAGTGTGGAAAACAGTACAGTGGTCCATATAATACAGAAAAAAAGTATATTTTTATGTAGATTATTGGATTTTTTTTCTAAACTAAGATATTGATAAGCTCTTCACCAGATCGAATATCTTGTTTCTTTGGTTATGGTTCCATATTATCAGTACCAGGCAAAATCACATATTAGTGAGTTACTGTGGGCCCGAAAATTGCTTAAAGAAGTTTTTTCTTCCGTGGCAGCTCATGCAAATAATAATCATCAGGGGGTGACTAGGAGCACGTCCATAATCTTTCCCAATACTTGACATTTGGAATCTATTCTTGGCATGATTGGAAAAACTATCCAAAATTAATGAGAAATCATTCACTGTTACACTAGAATTAAAAAAAACAGTGCCACATCTGCTTACAGGTTGTGTGTAGTATTGCAGCCCCATTTAGTCCACTAGATCATAGCTGCCACACCAAAAACATCCCACGGACAGATCCGTTGCTCTTTCTAAAAAAAAAATCATCCATGTTTTTCTCATACTGAACTACTGCTTTAATTGCAACAGTGTATCCAACTGTATCTAATAGTCTGGGAAATACATATCTGCATTTTACAATTTCACTGTTTTTTTCAGGGGTCACATTTCATTAGCGTCCTCTATTTTTTAGGTTGGATTTTCATGCTCTTTTTTGTCGAGTTGTCAAATCTTTACTGCCTCCCATTTGTTTTCTGTCCTGACCTTGGAGTTTGGAAAAGGAAAGGTTGAAGGTCGATATCATTAGAATGACAGCTTTGCTACTCTATTACCACAACTAAACCATTACAGCGACCCCACAGAAAGGTGAAATGTCCATTGTCTATAGTACATAAATATATTGTTGACATCTTGGCCCTTGAAATGACTCCCCATCACCGTTTCCTTTTTCTTATAATGAGAGCATTTTGGAGTTTCACCTTCCACCTCATTTCAGAGGCTTTATAGACGATAATTAAAAAGAGCTGGTGCAGATTTGCATAATCAATGCGCATCATTCACATCTTTCGGGAGATTCTGAGCACTGACATTGTGTCACACTGCGCGGAGCTTCTTTATCAGTCATGTTCCTTACCGTAATCTGCAGTCTGTTAACGTGAAGAATGAAAAAATTAACAAAAATAGAAAAACAGCTTGTAGCAAAAGTTATTCTCCAAACTTGTCCATACTCCATACAAGTGGCTGAGCATGCATGTGTGCAATGGGAAGAGAAATGCTACTGTCAGACAAACCTTTGCCCCCTCCAAACCCAAATCCCTTCTAGACACTTCCCTCCAATTCCCTCTGTCCCCTGCAGACCTTTTTGTTCCCCTCAGGACCATGCAGAACCCTCTGTCCCCTTATAGAGTTCTCTGTCTCCTCCAGAGTCCTCATACATAATAGATCTATGAAATGAATGTACATAGCACATAAATTGGCGAATTCATGAGAGCCAACCAGCCACAGCAAGGCACAACAGGAAAAAATTGGAGTCTAATAATATATAATAGATATATAAAAATATATCCAAATAATAAAGTATAAATTGTACCCCAAAATAAATTCCTATAAAAGGATGGCAGACCATCCGGAGAATGAAATAAAAAGAACCCAAAGGATATAGTGTAATGAAGCACCCACACAGTGTAGACAGGGTAGTAAAGAAAAATGACAACAAGAACAATATGTACCAAAAATGATTACATTTTATTATACAAGTGACACATCAAAATAACAAAACATTACATAGATAATTTTAATGTTAAAATATATAAAATATATATAAAAAGGTAAGAACCCCCAAATAAGCGTGTGCATAAAGCACAATAAAATAGAAGCTCAATATATAAAGTAAGCTAAAATCCATGGTAACAAAAATAATAGGAGAAAAAGAGATTTGGCCATGTTCCTGCAAAAAAACTCCCAAAATGGGAAATATAACAAGGAATAATATATATATGTGCAATCGCTAAAAAGCAGGTGCCCAAATAATAAGCAACATAGTGCAAATAAAATAGAAGCTCAAATATATAACCAGGTAAAAATAATAGAAAAAGATGATTTGCCTGTCCAAAAAACCTCCCAAAATGGGAAATATAACAAGGAATAATATATATATATATGTGCAATCGCTAAAAAGCAGGTGCCCAAATAATAAGCAACATAGTGCAAATAAAACCGCAAGGGAAATCACTCGGTGCCAAATAATATAATTCTGGTGAAAGTACTAGAGAAACACAGTGAAACATCCAACCCAAATAGAAGTAATGGCAGGCAGCATGGAATCAAAAAAGTTACCTGGGAGCATAAATCGGCACAAGGGGTTCGGTCTCTATACCGAAACGCACGTCGGGGCGCGTGGTGAGAACCCCCTTGTGCCGATTTATGCTCCCAGGTAACTTTTTTGATTCCATGCTGCCTGCCATTACTTCTATTTGGGTTGGATGTTTCACTGTGTTTCTCTAGTACTTTCACCAGAATTATATTATTTGGCACCGAGTGATTTCCCTTGCGGTTTTATTTGCACTATGTTGCTTATTATTTGGGCACCTGCTTTTTAGCGATTGCACATATATATATATATATTATTCCTTGTTATATTTCCCATTTTGGGAGTTTTTTTGGACAGGCAAATCATCTTTTTCTATTATTTTTACCTGGTTATATATTTGAGCTTCTATTTTATTGTGCTTTATGCACACGCTTATTTGGGGGTTCTTACCTTTTTATATTTATATTTTATATATTTTAACATTAAAATTATCTATGTAATGTTTTGTTATTTTGATGTGTCACTTGTATAATAAAATTTAATCATTTTTGGTACATATTATTCTTGTTGTCATTTTTCTTTACTACCCTGTCTACACTGTGTGGGTGCTTCATTACACTATATCCTTTGGGTTCTTTTTATTTAAGCCACAGTAAGGCGACTTATTTTCTTTCACATGCGCAATCACCTTGATTCTTGCACATGTGTGATTAACTTGCCTTAGTCTGGGAATCAAGCCAACCATCGGCCGTCCCCTACACTTGCAAAAGCTAAGAGCTTAAACTCCACCATCTCCAATCTTTTTGCTACAGAAATGCTGCCTTTCTTTCTGGTAGATGCAGATTATTTCCGAACGTTTATGGCCATCACAGTCCTCTAGTATTAGTTGCCCAGTTGCCATTACTTTTCAAAAAAGCTATGCTTGCACTACACCAGTATGTTGCTGACAACATAATCTGTTCCCTGAAAAAATCTATCTGCCAGGGTGAATTTCTCGTTGACTGTGAGGGCAGGCGGTCAAGGGGCTGCTCCAAAAGTCTTTGAATCCACAAGACTTGTGGGACAAGCCTCTGTATCTAACAGTTCCGCCACTGCCTCTGTCTGGCTCCTCCACCTCCTCTAGGGCCTTCACCTACATGATCAACTTCTCCCTTAATCCGACATGAGTTTCAGCAGTGCAGATAGAATCCCCCCACTTCCATACTGCTCAGTCATGGCTCACCGCAATCAGGCAGTGTTGAAATTATAATACCTTGGAGATTGCGGTCACACAGCTCAAGAGTAGTGGACAGCTATTCAAGCCAGGTTAGAGCAATGGCTGTCTCCACTGAACGTGGAGCCAGGGAAGCCAGTGTGCGACAATTGTGCAAACCTGGTGGCAGCCCTACGATGGGACAAACTCACGCACGTGACTTGTGTGGCTCTCCTGGTGGTACAGCAATTTCTCTGCCACAATCAGCCTGAAACAAGGCATGGTCTCTGTGTACTCACTTCTGATGATTGCAACCTGCAGGTCATTGACTTGCATCACTAAAGAGCTCTTTCGGCCTACCGGTTAACTGATTTGTGATGTTCCGAAATGGTGGAATTCTAGTCTGCACATGTTGCAGTGACTGTGGCAGCAATGACGAGCCCTGGTGCAGTATGTCCTTTTACATAGACTGGGCCAACGCAGTATGGGTGTGGTGCAAATCATGCTTGCAGAGTGGGCACAGAAGAAGGACCTCTGCACTCTTCTGCATGGTTTCAGAATGGGTACTAAGATGGTTAGCTCTGATGATGCCCTCATCAGCATCACTATTCCAGTCATCTACATGCTGAAGCACGCATTTAATAGTCTGCGGGAGGAGGTGGTGATCCCAGAGAAGGATGAAGATGGGATAACTATATCTCTAAGTTTTGGACTGTCGTCACACAGGCTGGTGCCATGAGAGGTTAGATTACTGCGATCGAAGGGCCTCATGGTACCAGCCAAACTGTTAGTGAAGGTGCAGTAGCAGAGGAGCAAAGTGAGGAAGTGATGGACACGCAACAGTCAGGACATGAAGAGAATAATAATCCACTCTCTGTTGTCCGTGGTTGGCGGGAAGGGATGGACGAAGCAACCTTGAGTGTTATCCCGCCAGCAACACACCATGGACTTGGACCTCATGGAAGTGCCTGACACTAGAGTTGAGCGAAACAGGTCGGTCAGATTCAAACGTCGCCTATTTTAGCCAAAGTCGGGTTTCGTTGGCTGAAACCCGCCAAAGCGTGCAGTCGGCCATGCGGTCGTCGACCCAAGCGCCCAAGTCAATTTTCCCAAAATGCTTTCAGGCGCCTTTTTTCAGCCAATGAGCAAGGACGTACACTGTGGGCAACGAGATGATATGTGCAGCGTCCACCACCATCTTAGAGAATGGCATTGCAGTAATTGGCTTGCTGTGGGGGGCGTCATAGTGTCTATAAAAGCAATTGTGCTGTACAGTTAGTGTGCAGTGACAGGGGAGGATTTTCTTGTGTGCAGCAGTGCTGGTTATTAGGCTGCCTGATAGCTGTATTGCTGTGTGTACACTGCTGTGCAGACTGCTTTTTACACAGCACTAAGGCTGTGTTTCCATGATCAGGAAACACAGCGCTTTGGACGGAGCGGAAAGTCCACTCCGCCCAAAGCCCCACCCCCTAGTGAACACGCGGTCAATCCGGATGTGTTCATTGAACACATCCGGAACACATCCGGAATGACCGCAGGGCTACACAGCCCTGTGTTATTTCCCTTGCGGCGACGCAGCGTCGCCGCAAGGGAATAGGACATGCTGCAGTCTAAAAAGACGCGCCGCATGTCCGTTAACGCAGGTCTGCCGCCTGCGTGTTTTTAAGCATAGTGGAGACGGGATTTCTTGAAATCCCCTCCACTATGCTGTAACATCTGGACGCTGCGTGTTTGACGCTGCGCCAACGCACAGCGTCAAACACGCAGCAAATCTTGACTGTTTCCTGACCGTGGAAACATACCCTTATACTTTTATTCTTTTTTTTCTGCACACTTACCGACTTTTTTCCCACACCGTATAGAGCTGTACGCTCCTCACACACTACTGTGTACCGGCTGGTATCACGGACAAATGCATGCTGACTATCTGTGTGTGACTCCGGAAATATATACGGAGATTGCAATTTTCCCTTACACCATATACAGCTGTACGCTTCTGAGACAGTACAGTATATCTGCTCTTTGTATTACGGTCAAGTCCATACTGAGTGAGCATCTGTGTGTGACTCCGGAAATATATACGGAGATTTAAATTTTCCCCAAAACCATATACAGCTGTCTTCTTGTGATACAGTACAGTATATCTGCTCTTTGTATTACGGTCAAGTCCATACTGAGTGAGCGTCTGTGTGTGACTTCGGAAATATATACGGAGATTGCAATTTTCCCCTACACCATATACAGCTGTCCACTTCTGATACTGTACCGTACATCTGCTCTTTGTATTACGGTCAAATCCATACTGAGTGAGCGTATGTGTGTGACTCCGGAAATATATACGGAGATTTAAATTTTCCCCTACGCCATATACAGCTGTACGCTCCTCATACAGTACCATATATCTGCTGGTATTTTTGGTACATTTTCACAAACATGAGGAAGTATGGTAGAAGAGGCCACAGACGTGGGCGGGAGGGGCCAGCTGGAAATGATGGTGGTGGTGGTGGTGGTGCATCTGCTGGTAGTGCCAAAAGCCCAATAGCACCTAAGGCAGGAGGTGTTGAGCCTGCGTCATCATCTGGCTCCAGAAGGCCTGGAAGGCTCCCTTTTCTGGAAGTAGTTAAACTGCTTTTAAAGCCGGAGCATCAGGAACAGGTTTTGGCTTACATTGCCGAAACAGCCTCCAGCTCTATCGCCTCCTCTTCTGAAGTTTCAAAAAATGCAAGCACTGAGTCGTCAGTGCAGACTCCTGGTCAGGAACAACATGTCACGCAGCTGTAATGCAGGCTGGTGTGTGCTGCACCTGTAGGTTACAGAGGGGAGAAGGGATTACACACTACCAGAGTAGGCCTGCACTGCAGCAGCCAAAACCACCACCAGGTGGCAGCAAAAACGTCCAAAACTGCGTCAGGAATAATCAGTAATCTGAAGTATCACAGGTCTCAGCAAGCCCTCTACAGAGCAGAAACACAGGCGCCACCAAGTGGTGTGAGCGTGGTCAGGCAAGCCAAGTCAAAACCGTACGGAGGCAGCAGGACAAAAGGAATAAGCAATATACGTGGTCAGGAGAAAGCCAGGAGGTCAGCAACGGTCAGAAGCAGATAAGACAAAGACAGAAAGCAGAAGCGAGTCCGAATACAGGCCGAGTCAAAAACCAGAGAATCAAACAGACAAACAGGGAAATGCAGGGAACAGGGCAGACAGAGGGGAACAACAGACACGGACAAGTCAGGGATAACAACAGGACAAATCAAGGGTTACTAGTCAGGTTCACAAGCCGAAGGTAGTAGTATAGCTCACACTGCTAGCAGGATGTGTGAGAGCTAAATAGCCAACCTGAACCCAGAATGAGGCAGAGCAAAGTTAACCCTTGACATGATCCGCCCGGACCTAGGGCAGACAGGACTAAACCCTGGAACGGATCATGACAGTACCCTCTTCTCAAGGGGGGCCACCGGACCCCCAGACTTCCCAGGATAACATGCGTGAAATGCCCGAACCAATCGATCAGCATGTACCGATCGCGCCGGGACCCAAGATCGATCCTCAGAACCATAACCCTTCCAATGGACCAAATACTGAAGTGAACTTCCGACCCTACGCAAATCCACAATCCGTTCCACTTCAAACTCGGTCTGACCATCCACAGAGACAGGAGGCGGAGGGATGGAGGCCCTGTGGAAGATGGTACAAATGACTTAAGAAGGGATTTATGAAACACATTGGGGATCCGGAGTGACGGAGGAAGGCGTAACCGAAAGGCAACAGGATTGACCACTTCCATGATCTCGTAAGGACCAATAAATCTGGGACCTAGCTTAGCAGAGGGAACCTTTAGACGAATATTCTTGGTGGACAACCATACTTTATCTCCCACCAGGAACATAGGTCCTACAGACCGTCGCTTATCCGCAAAAAGTTTATGTTTGCCCTGAGCCTCCCCAATGTTCTTTTGGACCTCCCTCCAAACCTCCCCCAATCTTTGTACTGCCGTATCAGCCCCTGGACATCCTGAATCCAGCCTAGAAAATTTGCCAAAATGGGGTTGAAAACCATAGTTACAAAAGAATGGAGAGGTGCCAGTGGACTGGTTAATCCGATTATTGAATGCAAATTCAGCCACGGGCAATGAAGAACACCAATCATTCTGCTGAGACGTAGCAAGACACCTCAAAATCTGTTCGAGTGACTGATTGGTCCTCTCCGTCTGCCCATTGGTCTCAGGATGGTAAGCAGAGGAGAAGGTTAAGCAAATACCCAGTCTTTTACAAAATGCCCTCCAAAATTTGGACACAAATTGTACCCCTCCAACAGAAACCACACTCAAAGGCACGCCATGCAGTCGTACAACGTGCTCAACAAACAACCTAGATAGTGTCTCAGCATTAGGCAATCCTGCCAGAGGTACAAAATGAGCCTGTTTACTGAATCTGTCAACCACTACCCAGATTACAGTTTTGCCATTAGAAGGAGGGAGATCAGTGATGAAGTCCATGGACAAATGACTCCAAGGTCTATCTAGAATTGGCAATGGCACCAATTCCCCGGCCGGCCGGTTATGTGAGCTCTTAGCACGGGCACAGGTATCACAAGCAGACACAAACATAGTGATATCAGAGTTCATGGAGGACCACCAAAATAGCCTAGCAATGGCTTTCCGAGTGGCTGAGATCCCCGGGTGTCCACTGAGAGCAGAATCGTGGAATTCCCGGAGAACCCTCAACCTGTATTGAACGGGAACAAAGAGTTTATTATCAGGCAAAGAGGAAGGAGCAAGAGACTGAGCCTTCTGAATTTCCTGTTCCAATTCAGAGGATACCCCCGCAACAACCACCCCGTGCTGAAGAATGGAGGAAGGAGGTTCAGGGATGATATCGAATCAAAGCTGCGAGATAAGGCATCAGCCTTGACATTCTTGGAACCAGGCCGAAAAGTGATTGAAAAATGAAAACGGGAAAAAAAAAAGCGACCACCTAGCCTGTCTAGGAGTCAACCGTTTAGCAGATTCAAGATAAGACAAGTTTTTGTGATCCGTGATAACCGTGATCCGATGAACCGCCCCCTCCAAAAAATGCCTCCATTCTTCAAAAGCCAATTTTATGGCCAATAACTCCCGGTTACCCAAATCATAGTTCCTCTCCGCAGAAGAGAACTTCCGGGAGAAAAAGGCACATGGTCTTAAATTAGTCAAGGTAACGGGTCCCTGTGACAACACAGCCCCCACTCCCACCTCAGATGCATCCACCTCTGCAATGAACGGTTCAGATGGATCGGGCTGAACCAATACAGGAGCAGACATAAAACTTTCTTTAGTGTAACAAATGCTTCAACTGCTAAGGTTGACCAAACTTTGAGATCAGCCCCCTTGCGAGTGAGATCGGTGAGTGGTTTGACCACCTGAGAAAACCCCTTGATGAATTTTTGATAATAATTGGCGAAACCCAGAAAACGCTGCAACCCCATGAGGTCTCTGGTTGCACCCAATCAACAATGGCCTGTACCTTTCCGGGATCCATCCAAAACCCATTGGCCAAAAGGATGATCCCCAGAAAGGAAAGCTCCTGGACACAAAACAAACATTTCTCGGGTTTAGCAAACAGAGAATTACCCCGTAACCTGTGAAGAACAGCACGTAGATGACCAATGTGGGATTCCTTGTCAGGCGAGAAAACAAGGATATCATCCAAGTATACAACCATAAAGCGCCCGATAAAATCAGAGAAAACATCATTCATGAAGTTCTGAAATACAGCGGGCGCATTCGTGAGACCAAAGTGCATGACCAAATTTTCAAACAGACCTTCAGAGGTGAGAAATGCCGTTTTCCACTCATCCCCTTCCTGAATACGAATAAGGTTATATGCTCCCCTGAGATCAAGTTTGGAAAACCACTTAGCCCCAGACACTTGGTTATAAAGATCAGGAATGAGTGGGAGAGGGTAGGTATTTCTCACAGTAATTTTATTTAGTTCTCGGAAATCGAGGCACGGGCGTAAACCACCATCTTTTTTCTTAACAAAAAAGAATCCCGCAGTCACAGGTGAGACAGAGGGACGGATGTGACCTTTGCGTAGGCTATCAGAGATATAGTTTTTCATAGCAGTACGTTCCGGGCCAGAAAGATTGTACAAACGGGCTTTGGGCAATTTAGAACCAGGAATAAGATTAATTGCACAATCATAAGGACGGTGGGGTGGCCTCTTTTTCGGAGAACACGTCCCCAAAGTCCTTCAGGTACTCCGGAATACCCTCCAGGCTAATGGCAGACACAAAAACAGGAGAAAGACAACCATTGGAACAATTAGGACCCCATTTAACAATATCACGAGATCCCCAGTCAATAACAGGATTATGCCTCTGCAACCAGGGGAACCCCAACACCAGTCCTGCAGGAAGATTATTCATAACATAACACGAAATTCGTTCCTGATGTAAGGAACACACCTTGAGGAGGAACTCCTCAGAGACAAACTTAATGACATTTTGAGCCAACGGTGTCTTATCAATTGCAACGATATAGATGGGAGTCTCTAGCCTGACTGTCCCTAACTTTAACTTGGACACCATACTAGAGTTAATGAAATTCATGGAAGATCCACAGTCCACAAATGCTGAAGTGGAAGCACTACCACCTCCATAACACAGTTCCACCTCTAACAAAATTTTCTGAAAAGATGAAAATGGTACCTGAGAGTCTGGATGACCTCCTAGATCATCACCCAGACTCGGCAGCTCTTTATTTGATGGACAAGAGGGGCAGTCCGTCTTCCAATGTCCCGGATCTCCACAATAAAAACATAATTTCTCATCTCGTCGCCGTCTCCTCTCTTTCTCCTTGAAATTAATGGTACCAACTTCCATAGTCTCCTTGAATGACACCACCTCAGACTTGGCAGGCAATGCGGGAATCTCATGCTGGATAATTCCTCTCTCCCGTAACCTCCGGTCCATACGAATGGCCTGGGTCATGGCCTCTTCCAGGGAACTAGGCGGCATATGAAGGGCCAGGGCGTCCTTGAGATGATCCAATAATCCTCTCTCAAACAGGCGTCTTAGAGCAGAGTCATTCCAGGACACCTCAACAGACCACCTCCTGCACTCAGAACAATACTGTTCAGCAGTGAGTTCATTCTGAGAGAGACCCGTGATCATGTCCTCTGCTACCCTGACCCGGTCTGATTCATCATAAATCAGTCCCAAAGCCTCAAAGAATCTCTCCACAGACACACGTTCAGGGGCAGAAGCAGGTAGAGAGAAAGCCCATGACTGAGGTCCCTCCCGCAATAAGGAAATGATTATCCCCACCCGCTGACTCTCATCACCGGAAGATAGGGGTCTATGTTATGTTTCGGTAGCTGAGGAGTGCAGGTAAAAAAGGCAATACACCAGAGCAGTTGGAATCTATGAGATTAAAGTACCCTGACTAACCACCACAACTAGAGGCAGCCGTGGAGCGTTCCTACGTTGGTCCTAGACGCCTCGTCACAGCCTGAGAAACTAACTACACCTAAAGATAGAAATAGGAAAGCTATCTGCCCCGGAGCAGAACCCCAAAGATAATAGCAAGCCCCCAAACATGTAATGGCGGTTAGACAAGATGAAATACTGACACAGAAAGAAAATAGTATGAGAAAACGTTGGGGCCCAAACTAACTAAATAGAAAAGGATAGGAAGGGTACTTACTGCAATCCCAGAAAACCCTGAAAGGCACCAACTCTACTAATTTCAAAAACACCTGAGATCACACGACCTCCACCACCTAAATTAGTTCTCTGGTGTAACAAAATCAAAACAGCAGCCACTGAAAAAACTGGAAAAAGCAAATGTACAAAACATCAGTGGCTGAACTAAACTGAGAGGGCAAAAGCCCCTGGAGGGGACCCTGAAGGCCCCCACAGAAGTGCAGGACAAAATGCAAAAATATAGCACAAACACAAAAGAAGAAAATGTCTTATCTGTTAGCAGGAGATGCAGACACGACACAGCAGGCTACAAGGGAAACAGGAATAAAGGATCCAGACCAGAACAATTGATCACCGGCAACCCTGATGGGAAGGTGACTCCCTTATATAAGACCAATCAGTAACACCTGATTCCCAGTCCTCACAATCTTCACTGGACAGACTAGCACCGCTTGTAACCACCAGAGGGAGCCTCTGCTCAGAACTCATTTCAAGTTCATTCACAACAGTACCCCCACCTTGAGGAGGGGTCACCGAACCCTCACTTGAGCAACCAGGTCGGTCAGGATGAGTTCTATGATACGCACGGATGAGTCTCCTAGCATGGATGTCCGAAGCAAACACCCAAGAATTGTCTTCCTGACCATAACCTCTCCATTTAACCAAATACTGGACTTTCCGTCTAGAAAAACGAGAATCTAATATTTTCTCAACCACATACTCCAGATTGCCCTCAACCAAAACAGGGTCAGGAGGCACAGCAGCAGGAACCACTGGCTCAACAAACCTCTTCAACAAGGACTTGTGGAACACGTTATGGATCTTAAATGTCCCTGGAAGAAGCAAACGAAAAGAAACAGGATTAATAATCTCCATGATCTTATAAGGTCCAATGAACCTAGGCTTAAATTTAGGAGATGCTACTCTCATAGGAATATTCTTTGAGGACAACCAGACCAAGTCCCCCACTTTAAACCGAGGACCATCAGTCCTATGCCGGTTAGCAAACCGCTGGGCCCTCTCCTGAGAGAGGGACAACCTCTCCACTACCTGGTCCCAAATCTGTTGCATACGCTCCACAACAGAGTCAACACCTGGACAGACAGAAGCCTCCGTCTGTCCTGAAGAAAATCGAGGGTGAAACCCAGAATTACAAAAAAATGGAGACATCAAAGTGGCAGAGCTAGCCCTATTATTAAGAGCAAACTCAGCCAAAGGCAAAAAAGAGACCCAGTCATCCTGATCAGCAGACACAAAGCATCTTAGATAAGTCTCCAATGTCTGGTTTGTTCTCTCAGTTTGACCATTGGTCTGAGGATGAAATGCCGAGGAGAAAGACAATTGAACACCCAGTTTAGAACAAAAAGTCCTCCAAAATCTGGAAACAAACTGGACTCCTCTGTCAGACACAATGTTCTCAGGAATGCCGTGTAAACGAACCACGTGCTGAAGGAACAACGGCACCAATTCAGAGGAGGAAGGCAACTTAGGTAATGGCACAAGATGTATCATTTTGGAAAACCTATCACAAATTACCCAGATGGTGGTCATTCTCTGAGAAACAGGAAGGTCGGAAATGAAATCCATAGAGATATGGGTCCATGGTCTCTTGGGCACAGGCAATGGCATCAACAAACCACTAGAGCGAGAGCAAGGCTTGGAGCGAGAGCAAGTCCCGCAGGACTGCACAAATTCCCTGACATCATGAGACAAGGTAGGCCACCAAAAGGACCGACTAACCAAGTCTCTAGTACCAAAAATTCTGGGATGCCCAGCCAATGCGGAACAATGAATCTCAGACATCACACTCTTTTTCCACTGGTCCGGGACAAACAATTTTCCAACAGGGCAGCGCTCGGGCCTATCCTCCTGACACCCCTCCAGAGCAAGTCTCAAATTGGGCGAGATGGCGGAAAGAACTACACCCTCTTTCAAAATAACAGAAGGATCAGATAACTCAGGAGAGTCCGCAAGGAAACTCCTCGAGAGGGCATCCGCCTTAACATTCTTAGTGCCAGGAAGAAAGGAAACCACAAAATAAAACGTGTGAAAAACAAGGCCCACCTGGCCTGTCTAGGATTGAGTCGCTTGGCAGATTCCAGATAGACCAGATTCTTATGGTCCGTAAGGACCACCACCTGATGTTTGGCTCCCTCCAGCCAATGTCTCCACTCTTCAAAAGCCCACTTCATGGCCAATAACTCCCGATTACCCACGTCATAATTACGTTCAGTAGGAGAAAATTTTCGAGAGAAAAAGGCACAAGGGTTACTTTTAGAGGTCTCTGGATCTTTTTGGGACAAAACGGCACCTGCCCCAATTTCAGAGGCATCAACCTCCACCTGAAATGGCAGAGAAACATCAGGCTGCCGTAGAACAGGAGCAGAAGTGAATCTCTGCTTAAGTTCCTGAAATGCAGAGACTGCCTCAGGAGGTCAATTCACCACATCAGAACCCTTTCTGGTCAAATCAGTTAATGGTTTAACAATAACCGAGAAATTACCAATAAATTTACGATAAAAATTGGCAAAACCCAAAAATCTCTGAAGAGCCTTTAATGAAGTAGGTTGGACCCAATCACAGATGGCCTGAACCTTGACCGGGTCCATTTCAATAACAGATGGGGACAAAATGAATCCCAGAAATGAGATCCTCTGTACGCCAAAAAGACACTTTGATCCCTTCACATACAGAGCATTCTCTCTCAAAATCTGGAATACAGTTCGAACATGTTTCACATGAGAGACCCAGTCATTAGAAAAAATCAAGATATCATCCAAATAAACAATCAGAAATTTGTCCACAAAATCCCTGAAAATGTCATTCATGAAGGACTGGAAGACGGAAGGAGCATTAGTGAGCCCAAAGGGCATCACCAGGTACTCAAAATGCCCTTCAGGGGTATTGAATGCCGTCTTCCATTCATCCCCGTGCTTAATGCGAATAAGGTTATACGCCCCCCTGAGGTCAAGCTTGGTAAACCAAGTAGCGTTTTTCACCCTGGAAAACAGGTCAGAAATCAAGGGTAACGGGTATTGATATTTCACAGTAATATTGTTCAAGAGACGATAATCAATACACGGCCTTAATGAACCATCCTTTTTGGCCACAAAGAAAAAAACCGGCACCTAAGAGTGAAGAGGATGGTCTGATATGACCCTTCTCCAATGATTCCTTGATATAAGACCGCATAGCGTCATGTTCAGGTACAGACAAATTAAAAAGGCGACCTTTAGGGAATTTACTACCCGGCACTAATTCAATAGCGCAGTCATAGCTCCTATGGGGAGGCAAGGATGCAGATTTACTTTCGCTAAACACATCAGAAAAATCAATCAAAAAGTCAGGAACATCCTGAGCCTGGGGGGAGGCAGAAAAAACAGGAGTGTTGGTATTAACACATTGGCAGCCCCAACTGGTTACAGACACAGATTTCCAATCCAAAACAGGATTATGAGACTGTAACCAAGGAAAACCCAACACGATAATGTCATGCAGATTTAAAAGAACCAAAAATTTGCAGCACTCCTGGTGATCAGGTTCAACCCTCATTATCACCTGAGTAGAAAACTAGGGTTTATTCTCAGCCAAAGGGGTAGAATCGATCCCCAGTAGGGGAATAGACTTCTGTAGGGGTATCAAGGGAAATCCACAACGTTTAGCAAAATCATAATCCATCAGGTTAATAGCTGCTCCAGAATCAACGAAAGCCTGAGCAGAAAATGAGGACAGAGAGCATATCAGAGTGACAGTTAATAAAAACTTAGTCTGAACACTACCCAAGACAACTGAGCGTGCAAAACGTCTTCCCCGCTTAGGGCAGACTGAAATAGCATGAGAGGCATCACCACTAGAGTTGAGCGATACTTTCCGATATGCTAAAGTATCGGAATCGGAATGGTATCGCCGATATCACTAAAATATCGGCGATACCCGATACCGATACCGGAAGTCCCATGTAAGTCTATGGGAACAAAATATCGCAACTAAAAAAACCCCATTCTTTCCTTGTAAACACTAAATATACACACATAGAATACATATATATATATATATACATGTCATTGTGACATATATATATAATATATGTATAGTTTATACACTTCTACATAGTAAAATATCCTTTGATTCAATTGCCGGGTAAAGCCGGCTTCAGTGAAAAGACAGAAGCACCCGACATGAAATGACACTTGGTGTACATAGGGTTAAACATTTCTTTTCATGTCCTTTGCTATCTAATTTGCACAAACAATTAAATCAGACTATGTGTGCAAAATTTCACACCTCTAGGGGTTAATTAAAGGTGTAAATTCGTTGTAAAAAAAACGGACTTTTTTGCTACGAATTTACACCTTTAATTAACCCCTAGAGGTGTGAAATTTTGCACACATAGTCTGATTTAATTGTTTGTGCAAATTAGATAGCAAAGGACATGAAAAGACATGGTTAACCCTATGTACACCAAGTGTCATTTCATGTCGGGTTCTGCATTTTCACAAAAGCCGGCAATTGAATTAGCGGCTATTATACTATGTAGAAGTGTATGAACTACAAATATAAATATATATATATGTGTCACAAATTCAATGACATGTATATATATATATGAGGTGTAAAATTGCTGAAAAAAAATGCGTGGGCTCCCGCCCTATTTTCGCAACCAGACAGACAAAGCCAGTGAGTGGGGGCAGATAATAATAGCCCAGAGAGGGACCATTATTTTTGCCCCCCCCGGCTACTAACATCTGCCCCCAGACACCCCAGGAAAGACAAATCTATAATTAGATTCGCCCTTTCTGGCACTTTGCCCGTCTATTCCCATTGCCCTGTAGCGGTGGCGAATGGGTTAATATGGGGTTAAAGCCACCTTGCTATTGAAAGGTGACCTTAAGCCAGGTTAATAATTGAGAGCTGTCAATTAGACAACTATCAATTATTAATCCTATTGCATGAAATAAAAATAAAACACACACACTTTAATTAAAAATCATTTTAATGAAATAAAGACACATGTTTTTGACCATCTTTTATTTTACTGCAAAAACCATTTCCTGTAATAAAAATAAAATAAAAAAGCAAAATTATTCTTACCTATCCCATGCACAGTCAGGTCCCACGGTGTAATCCTTCAGAAAGGGTTAATGTTTACTGCAGGGACCGCAGCTAATGCTGCAGCCTCACAGTAAACCCCAAATGAATGAGTTCCTCTCCTGCCTGACAGGAGAGTAAAGGCTGGGTGTCACATAACGATACACCAGCGATCCCGACAACGATATGCACTTGTCAGGATCGCTGGTGTATCGCTACATGATCGCTGCTGAGCT
>JARQOD010000001.1:384337767-384392847 GCA_033576555.1 Oophaga sylvatica | reverse complement strand
AAGACAAAGAAATATTACAAAGTGGTAGAGATGAGCAAATGAGCAGATGAGTGAATCTTCCAAAATTCTATTCACTGGATTCCGCCTTGAAATTCTAATTTATTTGCAACACATTGAATTTCTAACAAAACTTGTTATTCTTTGATGTCTTATCAAAACCCTTAATAAATGGAGGGGATAAAAAAAAGTATCATGCTTACTGTGCCTCTCCCATGTCACGCCACCTCGCTCCCAGTATTCCGCTGCCTCACTTCCTCCCTCCGGCTCCAAACTTCTCTTCCGGCCTTAGGATTCTTTACTCTTCACGCCTCCATTGCTGACCTAACATCATGACGTGTCACCTCACGATGTAATGACGTCACTTAAGAACTAGTCAGCAGTGGAGGTGCTAAAGAGTGAAAATTAGAAATCTACATTTTTAGTAAAATTTAAAGCAAATTTAAAGGGGTTGTCATGGAGTTTAACTATTTCTGTGTGTATAGGGATAACAATTAACAGGCAGGTAGGGGGCGATCCCTGCCGGCACAGTCAGCGATTCTTCTGCTTCATTTTGCCTCTCGCTAACACAGAAGCTCTTCCTCTTCCGCTTTGCTCTGTTGATGGTGCGTCACTGCAGACATCATGATGATTGACACTTAGGCAGCGGGAGTCGGTTTCAATCAATGACATCAGCAGAGACACCTGTCGACAGAGCAGACTGGAAGAAATGACGCTGCTCTGTCGACGTGATATCAGCAGAAGCAGGGAAATCATCAAAAAGAGTGATCCATGACTGCTCTGAGTCAGCGGAGAACGGCGCTGAGCCAAACAGGCAGGTAGTCAGCAAGTGCTGCATAACCCCTTTAACCCCTTAACGACCGCCGATACGCCTTTTAACGGTGGTAGTTAAGGGTACTTAAACCACAGCGCAGAGAGAAATAGGGTCCCCGATCCCCCGAACCTCCCGGTGGTCCTCGGGCCCTCCTGCATCCAGTGCGCCCGCAGAGATCTGCCGGCCGGCACCCGACAACAATAGGAAGATGTTTCCTATTAGTTAATTTTGGTCACTGTGATAGACGCTATCACAGTGATCAAAATAAAAAAAATAGTAAATAAACCCCCCTTTATCACCCCCTTAGTTAGGGAAAAATAATAAAATAAAGAAAATATATTTATTTCCATTTTCCCGTTAGGGTTAGACTAAAGTGAGTTGGGCTAAAGTTTTAGGGTTAGGGTTAGAGTTAGGCTAAAGTGAGTTAGGCTAAAGTTTTAGGGTTAGGGTTAGGGTTAGAGTTAGGCTAAAGTGAGTTGGGCTAAAGTTTTAGGGTTAGGGTTAGAGTTAGGCTAAAGTGAGTTGGTCTAAAGTTTTAGGGTTAGGGTTAGGCTAAAGTGAGTTGGGATAAAGTTTTAGGGTTAGGGTTTGAGTTAGAGTTGGGATTATGATTGGTATCAGGGTTAGGGTTGGGATTAGGATTAGAGGTGTGTTGGGGTTAGGTTTGTGGTTAGTGTTATGATTAGGGTAGGGATTAGTGTTAGGGTTGTGGTTAGGGTTATGGTTAGAGTTGGGATTAGGGTTAGGGGTGTGTTGGGGTTAGAGTTGTGGTTAGGGTTGGGATTAGCGTTAGGGATGTGTTGGGTTTAGGGTTGTGATTAAAGTTATGGTTAGGATTGGAATTAGGGTTAGGGGTGTGTTGGAGTTAAGGTTGGAGTTAGAATTAGGAGGTTTCCACTGTTTAGTTACATTGGGGGGTCCCCAAATGCGTCATGGCGCCACCATTGATTTTTGCGTTCAAAAAGTCAAATGGTGCTTCCTCCCTTCTGAGCTCTGCCGTGCGCCCAAACAGTGGTTTACCCCCACATATAGGGCATCAGCGTACTCAGGAAAAATTGCACAAAAACTTTCGGGGTGTAAATTCTCCTGTTACCCTTGGGAAAATAAAAAATGGGGGCTAACAATTCTTTTTTGTGTAAAAAAAAATGATTTTTGTGAAAAAAAATGATTTTTTATTTTCACGGCTCTGCATTATAAACTTCTGTGAAGCACTTGGGTGTTCAAAGCACTCACCACACATCTAGATAAGTTCATTAAGGGGTCTAGTTTCCAAAATGGTGTCACTTATTCGGGGTTTCAATTCTGCATTGAAAAAGTCAAACGGCGCTCCTTCCTTTCTGAGCTCTGCCGTGCGCCCAAACAGTGGTTTACCCCCACATATGGGGTATTGTCGTACTCAGGACAAATTGCACAAAAACTTTGTGGTCTAATTTCTCCTCTTACCTTTGTGAAAATAAAAATTTGGGGAATAAAAGATGATTTTTGTGGAAAAAATATGATTTTTTATTTTCACCGCTCTATGTTATAAACTTCTGTGAAGCACTTGGAGGTTCAAAGTGCTCACCATACATCTTAATAAGTTCCTTAAGGGGTCTAGTTTCCAAAATGGTGTCACTTGTGGGGGGTTTCCACTGTTTAGACACATCAGGGGCTCTCCAAACGCGATGTGGGGACCGATCTCAATACCAGCCAATTCTGCATTGAAAAAGTTAAACAGCGCTCCTTCCCTTCCAAGCTCTACCGTGCGCCCAAACAGTAGTTTACTCCCACATATGGGGTATCGGTGCATTCAGGAGAAATTTCACAACAAATTTTGTGATTCATTTTCTTTTTTTACACTTGTGAAAAAAAAATAGTTCTGAAGTAAAATGTTTGTAAAAAAAAGTTAAATGTTAATTTTTTCCTTCCACATTGCTTCAGTTCATGTGAAGCACATAAAGGGTTAATAAACTTCTTGAATGTGGTTTTGAGCACCTTGAGGGGTGCAGTTTTTAGAATGGTGTCACTTTTGGCTATTTTCTGTCATTTACACCTCTCAAAGTGACTTTAAATGTGATGTGGTCCCTAAAAAAATGGTTTCGTAAATTTTGTTGTAAAAATGAGAAATCGCAGGTCAACTTTTAAGCCTTATAACGTCCTAAGAAAAAAAAATTGTTTCCAAAATTCTGCTGATGTAAAGTAGACATGTGGTAAATGTTATTTATTAAGTATTTTGTGTGACATATCTCTCTGATTTAAGGGCATAAAAATAAAAATTTTGAAAATTGCAAAATTTTCAAAATTTTTGCCATATTTCCGTTTTTTTCATAAATAAACGCAAGTCATATCGAAGAAATTTACGAAAAAATTTTCTCAGAATCAACGGGATCGGTTAAAGCGTTCCAGAGTTATAACCTCATAAAGTGACAGTGGTCAGAATTGTAAAAATTGGCCCGGTCATTAAGTTGCAAATTGGCTCTGTCACTAAGGCTGTGAAACTCCAGGAAGAAATATATCATGTATAAAGGATTTTTCTGTATCTTTAGAGCACCTGCTACAAATGTCATGTCCTACTGGTCTTTGCCTCTTACACAACTGACAACCTATGAAATAAAAGGTCCTCCAATCATAATTTGTATGAAAAGTAAATAATTTTATTGGAACACATGATTAAAAGATTAAAAATGGAGCTGTAAACACACAGAACAGGAATTGAAAACAAGCCACAAGCCACCAAGCCAACACTGAGCAGGTAAATAGGTGATGTCCAAAGTTATATATGAGATACAGCACCTTGCAGAGTAGACTCTAATTTAATATCTAAAGACAGATGGATTCAAGTAAAAAGGAATAAAGTGCAAGGTGTAAATGACTAAGATAGAAAGGACATAAACAAATAAGCTGGACTCTGCTGGGTTTTGTCTTTGGTAACTGCTAGAAAGTATTGTACAAAGGGTATAAAAAGCTCGGTAAAAGATTAATTCATAGGAGAATCCAGAAACAAAAAAGTTTTTTTTGCACACCATAATTCAAAGTAAAGGCAAGTGCATTGTATCACATGAAAGCATATATAAATCCAGGTTAGAAGGAGTGGATAGTTACCTAGGGTCCAGAGAGCTCCAGTGTACCCCTTGACGCGCGTTTCGATAATCTCTTAATCAAAAGGGGTGCATGAGGAACAGACTGAAAAGACCACCTATTTATACCCAACCTCAGGGAATTGTCATACCGGTCGAATATTGACCGCACCTGTTGTGCTCCACCATCCGCGTGTGTCCAGAAGTCCGATATGCCATTTTTGGGTCAGCGTTACCCGGAAGTTCTGGTGCGGGACCCAAGGAGGAAGTTCATCGGCATCAGCTGGCATCATTCAATCAAGCCTCCCTCAGTACGTCACTGTGTGTATCATGTGACCAAGTAGGCATAGTAACGGTTGTTATGGTATAGCCCGGGAAAAGATGCAATGGGAAATACCTCTCCATAGTCTAATGTCAGATGTCACTTGTTCACTGCATTCAAATGTAAACCACGTTTCACTTGATAAACTTGAATTTTTGAAAAATTAAGATATAAAGCTTTAGTCATAAGTTGATAGAGTCATGCATAATAATAATAATAATAATCTTTTTATTTTTATATAGCGCTAACATGTTCCGCAGCACTTTACAGTTTGCACACAGTATCGTTATCATTATTATATAATAATAAATATAAAATAAAAATAATAAAAACCTACGCTAGTAAGCTATATTGTACAGAGCAATGTCTTTAAGTGACTAGTTAAATGCAGGGTGCCTAAAAGTGGTACATGCGGGCCCACATGCACCACCCAACGAACCACCCAAAGAGGTTTATATACAGCTTTGGCAAAAATTAAGAGACCATTGCACCGTTTTATAAAAATCAGCTTCTCTACATGTCTGACAGCCATTCCATTCCGGTGTCAGTTGAATTCCAACCAGAGTACACCTCATTCTACTTAATGTGCTTCTGATTAGGTGATCACGTGAACCAAATCTTTTTTAACGAAGGAAAGTATAAAAAAACACTGCTGTGGTGTTCACAATCCTCTAGCAATAGGACAAGCTGGATGGCAAAACAATTGCTAGTAATATCCCAAAAGTAATAGAAATGAAAAAATAACCATGCCAAAGGGGTTGAAAAGAAAAGTCTTGAGTGAGGAAAGGAAGGGCTCAATTCTGGCTTTACTAGCAGAGGGATACAGTGAGCGTCATGTTGCCTCCATCCTTAAAATTTCTAAGACGGCAGTCCGTTACAACAAGGTCAAGCAGCAGACATTGGGGACAACAAAGCTACAGACCGGCAGAGGGCGAAAACGACTCTCCACTGACCGGCATGACCGTTGTCTTATTCGAATGTCACTCAGCAAATACAGGATGACATCAAGTGACCTACAAAAGGAATGGCAAATGGCAGCTGGGGTGAAGTGCATGGCAAGGACAGTTTGCAACAGGCTCCTAGAGGCAGGGCTCAGGTCATGTAAAGCTAGAAAAAAGCCTTTCATCGATGAGAAGCAAAGGAAAGCCAGTCTAAAGTTTGCTAAAGACCATAAGGATTGGACCATAGAGGACTGGAGTAAGGTAATCTTCTCTGATGAGTCTAATTTTCAGCTTTGCCCAACATCTGGTTGTCTAATGTTTAGACGGAGACTTGGAGAGGCGTACAAGCCACAGTGTCTTGCACCCACTGTGAAATTTGGTGGCAGATCAGTGATGATCTGCTTCAGCAAGGCTGGAATTGGGTAGGTTAATCTTTGCGAAGGACGTATGAATCAAGCTGCATACAAGAGTATCCTGGAAAAACAGTTGATTCCTTCAGCTCAGGCAATGTTCCCCAACTTTTAGGACTGGTTTTTCTTGCAGGAAAATGCGCCATGCCACACAGCTAGGTCAATCAATGTGTAGATGAAGGACCACCACATCAAATCCCTGTCATGGCATGCTGCCCAATCTCCAGACATATATACCATATATACAGCTCTGGCAAAAATTAAGAGGCCCAGTCATAGCATGATGGACATTAAATTACTTGTTTTAAAAGGTAACTTTAAGTCTCAGAGAGAGAGGAGGGTCTAGAAGTATAAACTCATGATGACCTTTGACCGTCTGGGGGCATAACACAGTACCAGACCCCAATCAAAGGACAATAAAACTTTCACACTCCTTATGAATGAACTGTTCCAATATTTATGTTCAACACTCTCCCATAATGATCGCTCTGCTTTACGTCACTTGTCTTATCTATTGCGTTATTTCTGTGCTACTTTGTGTATAAATATGTGACTCTTCAGATTTTGTATTAGTCTTTGCCTGATGAAGAGACCTGAGTAGTCTCGAAAACTTGCAATTTGTTACCATCTTTTCAGTTAGCTATTAAAAGGTATCAACCACTGAGGACTCTCAAGTCTAAATATTTTTCATGTGCATCCAAGAATACAACTGTGCTGTTTATATAAAGTGACCAAGTGCATGGAAAGTGCAAATACACATGCACAAGTGTGCAAGGATACACGGTGTAGAAGAACCGAATGACATCTGCAGAACAGATGAGGTAAGTATGAAAAAATAAAGAAACAGATGATACTAAAGGCATTATAACTAGTGTTGAGAGATACTTTCTGATATCAAGAAATATCGGATCGGATATCGCCGATTCCGATACCAGAAACCAATGCAAGTCAATGGGACAGAAATATCGGAATTAAAATAAAACCTTTCTTTCCTTGTAAACACTAGATATATACACATAGAATACATATATATATATATATATATATATATACATGTCATTGTGACACATATATATATATACTTATAGTATATACGGTGTGGGAAGAAATGAACGCTTATTAACTGTGCAGAAAAAAAGAATAAAAGTATTAGTGCTGTGTAAAAAGCAGTCTGCACAGCAGTGTACACACTGCAATACAGCTATCAGGCAGCCTAATAACCAGCGCTGCTGCACACAAGAAAATCCTCCCCTGTCACTGCACACTAACTGTACAGCACAATTGCTATCAGCACAAGCACAGAAGAACTTCTCTTTCCAGCCCTAACTCCCTCCCTACTGATAAACAGCGTCAGCAACCTCTCCCTACTGTTAAGATCGGTAGAAGTAAAATGGCGGTCGGCGGTCAGGGCTTTATAGACACTATGACGCCCCCCAAAGCAAGCCAATCACTGCAATGCCCTTCTCTAAGATGTTGGTGGCCGCTGCCCATGTCATCTCGTTGCCCACAGTGTACGTCCTTGCTCATTGGCTGAAAAAAGGCGCCTGAAAGCATTATGGGAAAACCGACTTTGGCGCTCATTTCGACAACTGCATGGCCGACCTCACGCTATGGTTGGGTTTTGGCCAACGAAACTTTAGTCTTGACCCCAATTTAAAAAAAGAAAATAAAAAAATGTCCTTTACTACGTCTATGTCCTCTGAGCTTTACGTTTCATGTTTTTGCTGTTGTCCCTCGCTTTCTTATACCTTTTGCTTTAGCTATGATGAACTTTATATAACTTTTTAAGCTTTTGTCTTTTTAATCACATTTTTACTAATCACATCGTTTTAAAAAATTCCTACACTATGTCCTATTAATGTGCCGTTTACTTTGCATGTGATGAACTTTTATATAACTTTTTCAAACTTGTGTTACTTCACTCACATTTTTGCTAACTTTTTCTTTTCAGAAACTTTCCTAATCTTTGTCCTAATTTTAAGGAACAATGGACATTAGGACATTTCTTTGGGTTCTATATTTATATTTTTCTCTAATGCTACAAAAATATCATAAAGCACTTATATATCAGCATAAGCCACGTTTGTAATAGATGGTGGCCTAATGTTTCTCGATGGATCTAATGTGATTAATCTCCGCATTGCAGTAAATGTATAAAGAGCTTTTTTATCCTCGGCGTAATGTATTGAGCAATTTGTCATTTGATGTCTATACACTTTATTACTTATTCAGGCATACGAATATATTCATTTACATTAAATGAACAAAGCATTAAACACATACAGATGTAGCTGTGCTAATATTTCCATTACACTTGACAAGGCGATTTGTTTCTTTATGGTTCTGCTAATGATATATGAAGAAGGAAGGAACTTTACGCCATGGGCTGCTCCGTGCCATCAGCTCACTAAACTTCCCCCAGTTACAGTCATAAAGTTACATCTAGTGCTGGGAAACATAATGCCTTAAGAAATGATGGGAGTTGTAGCTACACAAATGGGAATCAGCGTGCAGAATAAATCTGTAAGATGAATGTCAAATGCAGGTCGAGTCCAGTTACTGCAACGTTGATGAGCGGTCCAGGATGATTTGCTTTATGATGCTGGAGTCCCAATTTTGGCCAATTTTTCCCAGTTTGTGACCCTTTATCATATGGTCTCCATTCCTCGCCCTTTCTCCTAACACTGCCTTTGTCATATGCAGACTTGTACTTACTATCATTATTATATTTAAGTAGAGGTCACTTTCCCCCAATAAAGTCATCACACACCTCTTCTGTACACCATTCTCCTACCATTATGTAAATTAAATTCTGCTTCTTTCCGGTTACGACATTGCTTTTATCACATGCAACCTTTCACCGCTGAAGCTCTAAAAAACTATAGGAAGAAAAATACTTTATCTAAAAAACTAATTAAAGCTGCCAAAAAGGAAACAGAGAAGCACATTGCTAAGGAGAGTAAAACTAATCCCAAACTGTTCTTCAACTATATCCATAGTAAAAGAATCACAAGTGAAAGTGTAGGCCCCTTAAAAAATTGTGAGGAAAGAATGGTTGTAGAAGACGAGGAAGTAGCTAATATATTAAACATCTTCTTCTCCATGGTATTCAAGGTGGAAAATAAAATGCTAGGTGAAATGCCGAGAGACAAAGAAAACCCTATATTAAGGGTCACCAATCTAACCCAAGAAGAGGTGCGAAACCGGCTAAATAAGAGTGTCACGATACTGTAAATATGATTATGGTTTTCCTTATTATCGTCACCTACTTCTAGAATGTTCCTAGCTTCACTGACACTCCAGCTACACACACTGGTGTAATGTGATACTAGCTTGCTAGCAGCTTCCCCCCTCACTCACTCCTCCTAGTAGGTGAGAAAACCGGATTAGCAACTCTGAAACCACATGGTCTCTTCCTTTGTTGTATGATAGTTATTCAAGATTAAATATCTTGACCCCTGTGTACGTTATGACTGACAAGATATATGTATATAAAAGTATCAAATTTATTCATATTACAATTACAGAAATATATAGAAGAACAAACATACAAGGGATAGGATAACCCAAAAGTTATGCACAGAAAGTGACTGGGGGAGCTTTTGAAATAAATTGGTATATGGCATATGTGATGTATCAATAGTAGTTTATACAGCCCATCTAGTAACCAATGTACCTAAGCAAATCATATGCGGCTGAAAAACAAATACCAAGAGAACATACCCATATTGAATAACCGGTTCCACACAGTCACTGCAGCCCCGACGCGCGTTTCGCGTTTTGCAGCTTTCTCAAGGGGAATGTGCATGTCCTATTCCACCCAGTGTCCAGTTATATAACCCCCACATCCAAACCTGAACCAATCATGGCGTCTACAATGGCGCATCCCCCCTGATCTCGCAGGTGTGGTAAGGCAGGGTATAATCTGCTGGCGTTCCTGACGCGCACGGCGCCATCATCCCCAGGTCACACCGCGCCGCCGCCTCCGGCACTCAGGTCTCGGCGTGCGGGGAGGAAATCCTCCGTGACGTCATTTCCGCATATCGAGACCACTAGAGGCCTTAGGCAGCGAGCGTGCGAGCCGGGCATGGCGCACATGCGTGTCGCCATTTTACTGGAGCCCATTAGTCAAACAAAACCACCAATATGAGTGTGCCATTGATACAAGGAAAGAAGAATCCATAATATACCTCAAGTAAAATATATTATACCCATGTCCGACTAAGTGTAGAAATATGTTTGCATACATGATCCATAAAAGAGTATAGATATATATATACATCAAACAATTTGATCACAGATATCAATAATATATAGCAACAGAAAACCCTATACAAATAAGATGTCATAAGACATTATGGATACATAGATAATAATGCAAACAAAAAGAATTCATAGATGTCCAAAAAAGATTAATCTAAGAATACGGACATGTTGACAGCATATTAACAAAAGATATACCAATCGCAGACATCAAAAATATATAACGACAAACACCACATATACATAAGATGTCATAAGACATTATAAATATCCGAGTAGTAGTGCAGGAGGAAAAATTCGTAAATGTCCAGAAAGTTACTCTGATTCATTCATATGAAGTCATGAATGGTCCCGTCTGGATAGGGGTCACACAGTGAGTCCGATAACAAGAACATATTGGATAAACTAAGATGGGATGAACAATACAAAAATTAGTAAAAATTAATAAAAACACGCACAAAGGAAACACAAAAAACACATAACAAACTATTTTTAAAAAATAAAGATGCAACTATAAGAAAGGAGCGAAGCTCAGTTTCTCATTTAGTCCCATGGGGGCCATAGTGCCCAGTTCCACGATCCATTTAGTTTCTGTTTGTGCCAAAAGGGCCTTCATATCACCTCCTCTTACACCGCCCCTTATTCTATCAATTCCATAGATTTTGAGACCACAAGGGTCTGAATTATGACACAAAAGAAAGTGCTTAGGAAGTGTTCTCAGTTGCGAAGGATCCTCCACCTCTCCCGCCGCAGCAATGCTCCTAACGTGTTCCCTCACTCTGACACGCAATTCCCTTGTCGTTAGCCCAATATATGTTTTGGGACATGGACATTGTGCCAAATATACAACATATGAGGTTGTACATGAAATATAGTGCATGATGTCATATTGACGAGTACCCTCAACATCATGAAAGGTTTTAGCTCGGATGATATTATGTAAATTGCAAGCCCTACAACTGCCACAGGGAAAACAACCCCACCTCTGGCCACTAGATCCAAAAAAGTTCTTTTGTTCAACAGTATAGTGGCTATGGACCAGATGATCTCTCAAGTTTTTACTCCTTCTAGCTGTAATCAAGGGTTTCTCAGAAATCTCTTTAGAGAGAATTGGGTCAGTTTTAAGAACTGACCAATGTTTAGTTAAAATCTGGCGGATGTTATCCCACTGGCAGTTGTATGTGGTGATAAATCGTGTATGTGAGCTTCCTTTCTCTTTGGCACCCAAAGGTTTATGTAATAATGCCTGTCGAGGAGTATATTTTGCTCTATGATATCCATACCTTATACTTCTGTGACTATATCCTCTAGCCAAAAAACGCTCTCTCAGGTCTCCAGCCTGGTGTTCAAACTGATCTGCAGTAGAGCAGATACGTTTTGCCCTGAGAAATTGGCCAATGGGAATTGCTTTAATTGTTGAATACGCATGTCTAGAGGAGGAGTGAAGGAAGGAATTAACAGAGGTCTCCTTACGATGAATATCAGTGTGGACAGATCCCATGTCATCAACCAGCAAGGAAATGTCCAGGAAATCAATCCTATGTCTATGCCATCTATAGATAAGTCTGATATTATAGACATTGTCATTTAAATCAGACATAAATCTATCCAACTCAGGGATTGGTCCCTGCCATATAATCAAAAGGTCGTCGATATAACGGAGCCAGCACTGCACACGGTCGGCGGCACATGCCCCCTCCCCACGAAACACCTCCCTCTCCCAAAGGCCGAGGAAGAGGTTTGCGTAGGCGGGCGCACACGCCGCCCCCATGGCAGTGCCACGCCTCTGCAGATAAAACCGATCCCTGAAAGTGAAAAAATTATGATACAAGACAAATTCCAGAAGTTCCATTATCAGGTCAACCAGGGATCTGTCCACACTGCTCATCTCCAAAAAGAATCGTGCAGCCCGAAGCCCATGTTTGTGATCAATACATGTATATAAGGACTCGACGTCCGCGGTAATAAAGAGCATATCAGAGTCCAGGGACAACCCATCGACTCTCACCAGGACGTCCGTAGAGTCCCTGACATACGAGGGAAGCGTCTCCACCAGAGGTTTAAGGTAATGATCAATGAATTTACATACGGGTCGCACAATCCCCCCATGCCAGAGACTATCGGACGCCCCGGTGGGTCAATGAGGTCCTTATGGACTTTGGGGAGGAGGTAAAAAGTAGGGACCTTAGGAAATTTAATCAATAATCCATCCAAGATTTTTTTGGGGATGATCCCCTTTTCCCAAGCTTGTGTAAGAATTACACTTAGTTGGTTAGAAAATGAGGTCAGAGGATTCTGTGGGAGAATAGAATAATATTCTTTATTCTTTAGCTGTTTGAAAGCCTCCCTCTCATATTTGTCAATAGGCCAGATCACAATATTTCCCCCTTGTCAGCAGGTTTAATAACTATGTCCTTAATTGCCTTTAATTCCTTTAGGGCCCTTCTTTCAGTTGAATTGAGATTATCTCTCTTAATTTTTGTTGATACTTTTTTGAAGTCATCAGTGACTACCCTCGCAAAAATGTCAACCTGTGGACATATTGACAAGGGGGGAAAAGTTGTTGATCTGGGCATGACATTTTTGGGAAAATTAATCACTTCCTCTGATTCTTGTTCATTTAATAGGTCCTCTAATACCTCCAAAGTCTCTTGCTCAGTCACACCGCGGACGCCGATATCCTCGTTGGGCCGATGATGCAACCTTCTCAAAACAAGCTTACGGCAGAAGAGGTGGAGGTCCTTCACCGCTGTAAAAAATTGAAATTTATTAGTAGGTGAAAATGAGAGCCCTAAGCTTAACAAATCTTTTTGTGTTTTGGTCAAATTGTGTGTAGAGAGGTTAATTACCTCCATATTATTATGATAACTGCGAGTTTTCTTGATATGTTGCTGTGGAGGAGTAATTTTCCTTTTATTGGATCTATAATTCCTTCTAGGATCTTTAATGTTAGAGGCGGTGAATGAACCTTCTGCCAGTGAATCACTTGTGGTAGGTCGTGCCTCATCCGTAGATGTAAATGATGACATGGAACCTGATCTAGATCTATTAGAAGTTCCAGTTTTGTACATCCTTCGCCATTTATACATGGTCTTGTTCTGAAAATCAGAGCTATCCCGCTGAAATTTACGTGTTTTGAAACTTACTATATCTTTTTCCCATTTCTGAAAACAAGTTTCAAGATCTTTGTCAAGCTCCTCTAATGCAGTTACAGATAGTTCCTTTTTCAGATCTTTCTGTAATATCTCGATTTCCATTTCAATTTCTTTGATCTTATTATCGTCAATCTGCATAAGAATTTCCATAAAGCCTTTTGAACATACATTAGCTACGGATTCCCACTTATCCTTAAGTTTTTCATCACTCACTGTGAATGAAGGGAAAATCTGGACACGTAGGCCACGTGGGACCAAATTTTTGGTGATATAACGCTCCAAAAAGGCACGATTCCACCATGCCTTTGTTCGTTTATGGAACAATTCCTTAAGTCGATTGATTTGGTCTGTTGCATCTTTACTATTAAAAACAATACTTGGGTCATCCTTAAATACCTCAACTTAATTTATTGAGCCACGCTTGATCGCGTGCTCGAAAGTCCATATGCTTTGGATCAAGAGCTGTGAAAAACACAGAAGCAATTATAATCAAAAAAATGTCCAACAACATATTATGCACATACCACGGGAGACCTTCACCAAAAAGGAAAATCCAGAGGGTGCATGTAGGGGTGTGTAATTATGCAATTACTAACAACATGGATACAAAATATCCAAAAGCACACCACTGACAAGATATATGTATATAAAAGTATCAAATTTATTCATATTACAATTACAGAAATATATAGAAGAACAAACATACAAGGGATAGGATAACCCAAAAGTTATGCACAGAAAGTGACTGGGGGAGCTTTTGAAATAAATTGGTATATGGCATATGTGATGTATCAATAGTAGTTTATACAGCCCATCTAGTAACCAATGTACCTAAGCAAATCATATGCGGCTGAAAAACAAATACCAAGAGAACATACCCATATTGAATAACCGGTTCCACACAGTCACTGCAGCCCCGATGCGCGTTTCGCGTTTTGCAGCTTTCTCAAGGGGAATGTGCATGTCCTATTCCACCCAGTGTCCAGTTATATAACCCCCACATCCAAACCTGAACCAATCATGGCGTCTACAATGGCGCATCCCCCTGATCTCGCAGGTGTGGTAAGGCAGGGTATAATCTGCTGGCGTTCCTGACGCGCACGGCGCCATCATCCCCAGGTCACACCGCGCCGCCGCCTCCGGCACTCAGGTCTCAGCGTGCGGGGAGGAAATCCTCCGTGACGTCATTTCCGCATATCGAGACCACTAGAGGCCTTAGGCAGCGAGCGTGCGAGCCGGGCATGGCACACATGCGCGTCGCCATTTTACTGGAGCCCATTAGTCAAACAAAACCACCAATATGAGTGTGCCATTGATACAAGGAAAGAAGAATCCATAATATACCTCAAGTAAAATATATTATACCCATGTCCGACTAAGTGTAGAAATATGTTTGCATACATGATCCATAAAAGAGTATAGATATATATATACATCAAACAATTTGATCACAGATATCAATAATATATAGCAACAGAAAACCCTATACAAATAAGATGTCATAAGACATTATGGATACATAGATAATAATGCAAACAAAAAGAATTCATAGATGTCCAAAAAGATTAATCTAAGAATACGGACATGTTGACAGCATATTAACAAAAGATATACCAATCGCAGACATCAAAAATATATAACGACAAACACCACATATACATAAGATGTCATAAGACATTATAAATATCCGAGTAGTAGTGCAGGAGGAAAAATTCGTAGATGTCCAGAAAGTTACTCTGATTCATTCATATGAAGTCATGAATGGTCCCGTCTGGATAGGGGTCACACAGTGAGTCCGATAACAAGAACATATTGGATAAACTAAGATGGGATGAACAATACAAAAATTAGTAAAAATTAATAAAAACACGCACAAGAGGAGGTGATATGAAGGCCCTTTTGGCACAAACAGAAACTAAATGGATCGTGGAACTGGGCACTATGGCCCCCATGGGACTAAATGAGAAACTGAGCTTCGCTCCTTTCTTATAGTTGCATCTTTATTTTTTAAAAATAGTTTGTTATGTGTTTTTTGTGTTTCCTTTGTGCGTGTTTTTATTAATTTTTACTAATTTTTGTATTGTTCATCCCATCTTAGTTTATCCAATATGTTCTTGCTATCGGACTCACTGTGTGACCCTATCCAGACGGGACCATTCATGACTTCATATGAATGAATCAGAGTAACTTTCTGGACATCTACGAATTTTTCCTCCTGCACTACTACTCGGATATTTATAATGTCTTATGACATCTTATGTATATGTGGTGTTTGTCGTTATATATTTTTGATGTCTGCGATTGGTATATCTTTTGTTAATATGCTGTCAACATGTCCGTATTCTTAGATTAATCTTTTTTGGACATCTATGAATTCTTTTTGTTTGCATTATTATCTATGTATCCATAATGTCTTATGACATCTTATTTGTATAGGGTTTTCTGTTGCTATATATTATTGATATCTGTGATCAAATTGTTTGATGTATATATATATCTATACTCTTTTATGGATCATGTATGCAAACATATTTCTACACTTAGTCGGACATGGGTATAATATATTTTACTTGAGGTATATTATGGATTCTTCTTTCCTTGTATCAATGGCACACTCATATTGGTGGTTTTGTTTGACTAATGGGCTCCAGTAAAATGGCGACGCGCATGTGCGCCATGCCCGGCTCGCACGCTCGCTGCCTAAGGCCTCTAGTGGTCTCGATATGCGGAAATGACGTCACGGAGGATTTCCTCCCCGCACGCCGAGACCTGAGTGCCGGAGGCGGCGGCGCGGTGTGACCTGGGGATGATGGCGCCGTGCGCGTCAGGAACGCCAGCAGATTATACCCTGCCTTACCACACCTGCGAGATCAGGGGGGATGCGCCATTGTAGACGCCATGATTGGTTCAGGTTTGGATGTGGGGGTTATATAACTGGACACTGGGTGGAATAGGACATGCACATTCCCCTTGAGAAAGCTGCAAAACGCGAAACGCGCATCGGGGCTGCAGTGACTGTGTGGAACCGGTTATTCAATATGGGTATGTTCTCTTGGTATTTGTTTTTCAGCCGCATATGATTTGCTTAGGTACATTGGTTACTAGATGGGCTGTATAAACTACTATTGATACATCACATATGCCATATACCAATTTATTTCAAAAGCTCCCCCAGTCACTTTCTGTGCATAACTTTTGGGTTATCCTATCCCTTGTATGTTTGTTCTTCTATATATTTCTGTAATTGTAATATGAATAAATTTGATACTTTTATATACATATATCTTGTCAGTGGTGTGCTTTTGGATATTTTGTATCCATGTTGTTAGTAATTGCATAATTACACACCCCCTACATGCACCCTCTGGATTTTCCTTTTTGGTGAAGGTCTCCCGTGGTATGTGCATAATATGTTGTTGGACATTTTTTTGATTGTGTACGTTATGAGTATGAAATTTTCTTCCTCATGCCTGTTCATCGGTAAAGCCAATAACCAGTGAATTTTCTATGTGCTGGCACCAGCAGAATCCATGAAACAGATTCCTACTGAGCCGATCCACCCAGGAACTCCACGTTTAGACTTAAACGCACGCCAACGTCATGTGGAGTAAAATGGTGCGCTGTGCCTCGCTGTAAAAGATTCCATCTCTGAGTTATGATAATTATAAGTTTTGTTAGTAAATCTGTAACTCTGAGCAAAGGGGAGGGTGGTGGTAACTCAGCCCCTTTAGTGATATCACGACCAGAGGGCTATAAGGCAGGGCCAGGTCATTTTGCTTCAGATTTGTCCTAGAAACCAGACACAGTGCACGTCTGTAATACACTGCGATGTGTCAGCCATCCCCCAGCCGTATGGTTTGCCTGCAATGATCTAAGAACTGTAAGTCGATCTTTCTTATGTTAATCCCTATTATTTTGTAACCATCTTGTATATACTTTTGATTGTCTCATATTGTAAAATCTTTTATAACCTTCTGTAAACACTGCCTATCTTTTTGGAGTAAAATATAATATTACTAGTTCGTCTCTACGCTCTATAACGAATTTGCAAGTGCCTGAAGTGAACTACACTACTAAATTGGGGTGGCCTCTGCCCCACATTCTAGAGCCAGAGGCTGGTGGCAACAAGTGTATTCCGGGCATTGGGTAAGCCTGGCAGTGATGGAGCGGGTTTTATAAGTGTATTGCCTGGCTGTGGCTAGAAGTAGTTATAATTCCCTCACTGCAGCGTGCCTAATAGCCAGTACACATCCAAGCAGGCCCATCCAGCGACTAATTATCCCAGGTGCAGTTCCCTGACTGACCTGAAGGTAAGGGGGGCGCCGGAGAGCTGCGAGTTCCAAAGCGGGACTACAAAGTGGGATAGACATAAATCCCAAGAGTTCGTGACATATGTTTGGGCAGCGGTGGGATCAATCCGTCGTCTCCCATGCCATTATTCATTACATTGTTGGCAGCAGTGGGATCCTAATCTGTGATTTTCCCGGGCCCCCGTGTGCCGTTCCATGACAAAGATTAAAATAGATAAATCTCAAGGTCCGGATGGCATACACCCACGAGTATTAGAGAACTAAGTAATTTAATAGATAATCCTTTATTTCTTATATTTAGTGACTCTATAGCGACGGAGTCTGTTCCACAGGACTGGCACATAGCAAATGTGGTACCAATATTCAAAAAGGGCTCAAAAACTTAACCTGGAAATTATAAGCCAGTAAATCTAACCTCTATTGTTGGTAAAATATTTGAAGGATTTCTAAGGGATGTTATTCTGGGTTATCTTAATGAGAATAACTGTTTAACTTCATATCAGCATAGGCTTATGAGGAATCGCTCCTGTCAAACCAATCTAATCAGTTTTTATGAAGAGGTAAGCTATAGACTGGACCAAGGTGAGTCTTTGGACATGGTATATCTTGATTTTTCCAAAGCGTTTGATACCGTACCACACAAGAGGTTGGTACACAAAATGAGAATGCTGGGTCTGGGGGAAAATGTGTGTAAATGGGTAAGTAACTGGCTTAGTAATAGAAAGCAGAGGGTGATTATAAATGGTATATTCTCTAACTGGGTCGCTGTGACCAGTGGGGTACCGCAGAGGTTGGTGTTGGGATCTATTCTCTTCAACATATTTATCAATGATCTGGTAGAAGGATTACACTGTGAAATATCAATATTTGCAGATGATACAAAACTATGTAAAGCAGTCAATACAAGAGAAGATAGTATTCTGCTACAGATGGATCTGGATAAGTTGGAAACTTGGGCCGAAAGGTGGCAGATGCGGTTTAACAATGATAAATGTAAGGTTATACACATGGGAAGAAGGAATCAATATCACCATTACACACTGAACGGGATACCACTGGGTAAATCTGACATGGAGAAGGACTTGGGGATCCTAGTTTATGATAAACTTACCTGGAGCAGCCAGTGTCAGGCAGCGGCTGCCAAGGCAAACAGGATCATGGGGTGCATTAAAAGAGGTCTGGATACACATGATGAGAGCATTATACTGCCACTGTACAAATCGCTGGTTAAACTGCACATGGAGTACTGTGTACAGTTTTAGGCACCTGTGCTCAGGTAGGATGTAATGGATCTAGAGCGAGTACAAAGGAGGGCAACAAAATTAATAAAGGGGATGGGGGAACTACAATACCCAGAGAGATTAGCAAAAATAGGATTATTTACTCTAGAAAAAAGATGACTGAGAGACGACCTAATAACCATGCATAAGTATATAAGGGGACAATACAAATATCTCTCTGAGGATCTGTTTATACCAAGGAAGGTGACGGTCACAAGGGGGCATTCTCTGCGTCTGGAGGGGAGAAGGTTTTTCAACTAACATAGAAGAGGATTCTTTACTGATAGGGCAGTGAGAATCTGGAATTCCTTGCCTGAGGAGGTGATGATGGCGAACTCAGTCAAGGGGTTCAAGAGAGGCCTGGATGTCTTCTATTATGATGGAATATACGCTGAACTGGATGGACAAATGTCTTTTTTCGGCCTTGCTAACTATGTTACTATGTTACTCACTATGCAAATTGCCTCTTCAGAGAAAAAGAGGACTTGAACTCTATAGTGCCACCTGTTGGAAGTAGCGATCCCACAAGTCACAATCAACCCTTTAACGAGTCTTGCAATATGATTTACGATTGCTCACTAACATTACAGTCCCTTCCCCCAACAAGATCAGTACACTCTTCCTAGTGAGATGTTTCTCCGTCCACAATGTCCAACTTAAAACATGTTTATACAACTGTTTCTGTCTCATCTAGCCTTAGACTTAATAACATTCCACTTTGGCTTTTAAATTCTTGGTTTTCATACTTGCTCCATAAATATTATTACTGGTCTAGTCACTTTACCCCATCAAAATCAACATACTCCACTTCTGGAAATCCTAATCCTGCAGCTATGTAACTTAAATTTAGTTTCTCGTCATGTTTTCACATTGCCCCTGTCACATGCTACTTTGTATTTACTAAAATCATATTATTGGACAAGTCACTTTCCACCAAAAAACTTCCTCACCCTCCTACTCTGGAGACCTTTCTCCTATCACTATGTACAATTTTAAAATCTCGTTATACTTTTGTTCTGATTAGAGTTGAGCGAAACGGGTCGGTCAGATTCATAAATCGCCGACTTTCGCCAAAATCGAATTTCGCCAATCGCAACCTGACCATAGCGTGAAGTCGGCCATGCTGTCGGCAAAACAAGCGCCAAAGTCGGATTTCCCAGAATGCTTGCAGGCGCCTTTTTTTTCAGCAAATGAGCAAGGACGTACACTTTGGGCAACGAGATGACGTGCAGTGTCCACCACCATCTTAGAGAAGGGCATTGCAGTGATTGGCTTGCTTTGGGGGGTGTCATAGTGTCTATAAAAGCCCTGACCGCCAACCTCCAATTTACTTCTGCCGATCTTAACAGTAGGGAGAGGTTGCTGATGCTGTTTATCAGTAGGGAGAGAGTTAGGGCTGGAAAGAGAAGTTCTTATGTGCTTGTGCTGATAGCAATTGTGCTGTACAGTTAGTATGCAGTGACGGGGAGGATTTTCTTGTGTGCAGCAGCGCTGGTTATTAGGCTGCCTGACAGCTGTATTGCTGTGTGTACACTGCTGTGCAGACTGCTTTTTACACAGCACTAATACTTTTATTCTTTTTTTCTGCACAGTTACCGAGCGTTCATTTTTTTCCCACACCGTATAGAGCTGTACGCTCCTCACTAGTGTTGAGCATTCCGATACTGCAAATATTGGGTATCGGCCGATATTCGCGGTATCAGAATTCCGATTCTGAGTTCCGATACTTTTTGCATATCGGATACCGGAAACGGAAGTGTCAGCAGTAATTACTTAGTATATGGGGAGTTCCTGTGTCACAGAAGGAAGTACGTGACACAGGAACTTCCCGAGAGTGTCAGTGTCAGGGCTGTCAACGCTTACCAGAGGATCCCCGGTGGTCACGAGATGAATGGATTCCTCGCTGCCAGCTGATCGTACAGCTGACCGGCCATTACCCTCTCCCTGGCGGTAACGTGCAGCTTCTCGCGATAAGTGCACGTGACTGCCGGGGACTGGGTAATCTCGGCCAGCTGTACTCTCGCGATCAGCTGGCCATGAGAAATCCATTCGACGTGGCCGCCAGGAATCTCCTCCAGTAAGCAGCTCTGCTGTGTCTGGATGTCAGGCTGAACCTGGCATCCAGATGTAGCAGAGCTGGACTCGTCATGGGACCCTCGTTATCTTGGACTACGTTGGACAGGGAGTATTTGTGTTGGTTTGTTATTTTTGGCTTTTTACAGGAGATCGATGGCGTCGCAGGATGAGCGTACAATAAAGATGGAAAACTGTGTTCTGTATTATTTCATTAAAAGACTTTATTCTGGCTGCGCCTTTTTTTAAAAATTTTCAAACTTTATGATTAATAATGGATCGGTGTCTTATTGACGCCTCTCCATTATTTACCGGGCTTATTGTCACCGTTCAATCAAAGGTGACATTGACCCCTTATTACCCCACTTGCCGTCACTACAGGGCAGTGGGAAGAGCCGGGTAAAGTACCACAATTGGCGCATCTTGTGGGGCTGCTGCAGGCAGGTATTTTTAGGCTGTTGAGAGCCAAAATTCATGGGCCTTGACAGTCTTTTAATACCAGGCCACAGCAGTCTGCTTTTTACTTGGCTGGTTAACAAAAATAGGGGGACCCCACACCATTTTTTTTCGAGGGGATCCCCTATTTTTGCTAACCAACCAAGATAAGCAGACTGCTGTGGCCTGGTATTATCAGGCTTGCAAGGTTCATGGATATTGGATCCTTACCAGCCTTAAATACCAGGCCTAAGTAGTCTGCTTCATCTGGCTGGTTAACAAAAATAGGGGGACCGCACGCCTTTTATTTTCGAGGGGATCCCCTATTTTTGTTAATCAGTTCACTTCAGGTCAGCCAGGATTCCCTTTGACGTCACTGATGCTGTGCGGTGTCCCCGGCTGACCTGAACTGATTAGCCTGGGAAGCAATCAACTAAGCTTCCCACACTAATCACTTCCTCTCCTGTCGCCGAGAGAGGAGCTAATTCTTTCGGGTGTTTACTGCGAGGCTGAAGCATCAGCTCCGGTCCCCACAGTAAACATGTTAACCCTTTGTGAAGGATTACAGTTTGGGACGTGACAGAGCACCGGATAGGTAAGAATAATGTTGCTTTACATGTATTATTTTATTTTTATTACAGGAGAACAAGGGCTTCGCACGGATTACCTGTAAAATAAAAGATGGTCAAAAACTGTGTGTTTATTTCATTAATATGATTTTTAATTAATGTGTGCGTGTTTTTTTTTTATTTCATACAATAGGATTAATAATTGAGAGTTGTCTAATTGACAACTCACAATTATTAACCTGGCTTAAAGTCACCTTCCAATAGCAAGGTGTCTTTAACCTATTATTAACCCATTAGCCACCGCTACAGGGCAATGGGAATAGACGGGATAAGTGCCAGAAAAGGGGCATCTAATTATAAATGTGCCTTTTCTGGGGTGGCTGGGAGCAGATGTTAGTAGCCGGGGGGGCACAAAATAATTGCACCCTCCCTAGGCTAATATTATCTGGCTTTGTCTGTCTGGTTGAGAAAATAGCGCGGGAGCCCACACATTTTTTTTCAACGAATTTACACATTTAATTAACCCCTACATGTATGAAATTTTGCACACATACACTACTTTAATTGTTAGTGAAAACCATATATCAAACTACATTAAATAACATGGTTAACTGTATGTAAACCATGTATCATTTCATGTCTGGTGGATCTGTAATTTCACAAAAGCCGGCAATTAAATTAGCAGCTATTATACTATGTAGAAGTGTATTAACTATAAATATATATATATATATATATATATATGTGTCACAATGACATGTATATATATATATATATGTATTCTATGTTTATATATCTAGTGTTTACAAGGAACGAAAGGGTTTATTTTAATTCCGATATTTCTGTCCCATTGACTTGCATTGGTTTCCGGTATCGGAATCGGCGATATCCGATACATTTTGGGTATCGGTCCGATCCAATCTGATCCGATATTTTTTGATATCGGAAAGTATCGCTCAACACTACTCTTCACACACTACCGTGTACCGGTTGGTATCACGGACAAATACATGCTGACTATCTGTGTGTGACTCTGGAAATATATACGAGATTTAAATTTTTCCCTACACTGTATACAGCTGTACGCTTCTGATACAGTACCGTTTTTCTGCTTTTTGTATTACGGTCAAATCCATACTGAGAGAACATCTGTGTGTGACTCCGGAAATATAGACAGAGATTTAAATTTTCCCCTACACTGTATACAGCTGTACGCTTCTGATACAGTACCGTTTTTCTGCTTTTTGTATTAAGGTCAAATCTATACTGAGTGAGCGTCTGTGTGTGACTCTGGAAATATATAAGGAGATTAAAATTTTCCCCTACACTGTATACAGCTGTACGCTTCTGATACAGTACAGTTTTTCTGCTTTTTGTATTACGGTCAAATCCATACTGAGAGAGCGTCTGTGTGTGACTCCGGAAATATATACGGAGATTTAAATTTTCACCTACACTGTATACAGCTGTACGCTTCTGATACAGTACCGTTTTTCTGCTTTTTGTATTATGGTCAAATCCATACTGAGAGAGCGTCTGTGTGTGACTCCAGAAATATATACGGAGATTTAAATTTTCACCTACACCGTATACAGCTGTGCGCTCCTCATAAAGTACCATATATCTGCTAGTATGTTTGGTACATTTTCCCAAACATGAGGAAGTATGGTGGAAGAGGCTGCGGATGTGGGCGGGGGGGCCAGCTGGTACTGATGGTGGTGGTGGTGCATCTGCTGATAGTGCCAGGCTCCTGGTTAGGAAAAAACACCTTTCCTTGTGTCCTTCACCCCCACCAAAAGTGAAGGATGCAGCAGGCCACACTTCAGATTACTCCCTGGAGCTCTTTTCACATACCATGCCTAACTTATCAAGTCAAATCCTGAATTCCCCAGTCCAAGATGAATATGACATGGAGTGCACTGATGCACAGCCACTGCTATATGATTCTGCTGGTACATTCACCCAGAGCACTACATTGCCCTCGCAGTCTACTGAGCCAGAATTTGACCCTGATGAAACTCAGGTGCCCCATCCCGCATACTCTACCACCTTACACGGTGACACAGTGGAAGGTGCAGATGAAATTGAAGAGGAGGTGATGGATGACGCAGTTGTTGACACGGATTAGCATCCTTTGGGGGAAGAGGATGCTGCTGGCAATAGCTCAGAAGAGGAGGAGGATCCGCAGCAGGCATCGACATCGCAGCTGCGGTTATCTGGCAGGCCCGTAGCAGTCCAAAAACGTGTTAAAAAAACAAAAAGAAAAAAGAAACAGGTGGTGTCAGCTTACCCCAATGTTCACCGCGATGCACACCATGACTTCACTCCTCGCACGGATGTGGCAGAGCAACCAAAGTAGATGAAAAAAAGGAAAAAATCCAGCGTGGAATAGAAATGGTTAAAAAAAATTTTCTTTAATGAAGGTGATTAAAAATAAACAGCAATATCTTAGCAGTACAGATCCACAAAAGTAAGGCAGAGCGATCAACGCGTTTCGACGTTAAGTCTTTCTCAAGATCTTTTCAAAAAACAAAAAGAGTTGCAGGACAGCTTGGCCAGATGGTCAAATTAGCACAGCGCGCAAGCCCTGAAAATTTATACCATAGTAGGAAGAGTGCAGTGTGGCACTTTTTTTTACCAAAATCCTATTGATGAGGCACAGGTTATCTGTAAGAAATGCGGAAGGACCTTTAGCTGAGGGAAAAATCTACGAAATTTGAATACCAGTTGCATGCTTAGACATGTAAACACCATGCACTTCCAAGTGTGGACGGACAACAAAACCTCAGGTAGCACACGTGCACCTACTCCGACTGAAGGTAGCCAGCAATGCTAGATTGCTTCCCCCACTGTAAGCCCACTGGTTAGCACACCACCAGCAAGAAATGTTGAGATGTTGTCGAAAGGCCAAAGCAGTCAGGGAATCCCAATGGTTTTCCAACGAAAGACTGCATCTAGGCCATCACCACCACCACCACCATCACCATCACCAACCCCCTCTCAGTCCCCCATGTCCACCTCTAGTTCCACCATATGCAGCTCTCAAGTCCAGCTCACCGTAGCAGAGATTCTGAGCAGGACAAGAAAGTACTCATCCTCTCATCCGCGTACACTGGCTTTGAACGTCTACATTGCCAAACTGATCTCATTAGAGATGATGCCCTTCCGTTTGGTTGAAAGCGCAGCGTTCCGAGAGCTCATGGCCTACGCTGTCACACGCTATGACCTACCCAGTAAGCACTTCTTTTTTAGAAAAGCCATCCCTGCCCTCCACCTGCATGTGAAAGACTGCATTGTCCATGCACTCAAACGATTAGTGAGTGGAAAGGTGCACCTCACAACAGATGCATGGGCCAGTAGACATGGCCAGGGCCTTACGTGTCCATCATTGTGCACTGGGTTAATGTGGTGGATGCAGGGTCCACAGGGGACAGCGGCGTTGGGACAGTGCTGCCTAGCCCACGGTATAGGCAACAGTTGGCTGTAGGCGTTCGACCCTCATTCTCCTCCTCCTCCAGAAGCGAAAGCTCATCGACAGAGCGCAGTTGCACGAGCACTCCATCCGTAGCTGCCAGTTTTGCACACGAGGTGTCACAGTATCGAACAGCTAGTGGTAAGCGTCAGCAGGCTGTTTTAAAGATGATCAGAAAAATAGGAACAGCATCCAGTCCAGGTAGAAGTACTTGATAAAGGCCTAATAATGGCCGAAACGTCGTGTTTTATGGTGGCTGAATAAAGTTTTTTCATACTTCTACCTGGACTGGATGCTGTTCCTATTTTTCTGTTGGACTTCGTTCGTTTGGATCCCCGAACTTCTGAACGTGCATCCTTGATAACTCCCGAGTGCTGTCAGCTGCTTGAATATTTGTTTTAAAGATGATGTCTTTGGGCGGAGGTACTGGCCGACTACTTGCAGCGAGTCATGGCTGGGCAGTCTACATCTTGAGCCAGGCAAGGTAGTCAGTGATAACGGCCGTAATTTTGTGGCAGCCATAGCCCTGGCAAAACTCAGACACATACCTTGCCTTGCTCACACCTTGAACCTGGTAGTGCAGTGCTTCATAAATAATTATCCAGATTTACCAGTCCTGCTACATAAGTTGTGAAGACTGTGCTCGCACATCCGTCGCTCGCCCGTAGACTCCAGTCGTATGCAGAGGCTGCAGCGATCGCTCAACCTCCCCAAGCACTGCCTAATCATAGATGTTGCAACAAGGTGGAATTCCACCATGCACATGGTTGAGAGGCTGTGCGAACAGAGGAAGGCTGTAATGCATTTGTGGGAGGATACACGGGCAGGCAGTTTGAGGGAAGACATCGAGTTGTCGGGTGAGCAGTGGTCAAAGCTGAAAGACCTCTATAAAGTCCTTCAGTGTTTGAAGGAATGCACACGGCTGGTAAGCACAGGTGACGCCATCTTAAGCATGAGCATCCCACTTATGCACCTGCTCATGCAAACTTTGATGCACATTTAGGATCAGGCATCTGCAGTGGAGGATGAAGAGGAGGAGGAGGAGGGAAGCCTTGATGACAGTCAACCATTGTCTGCTCAGGGAACTGTCCTGGTCGAGGTGGAGGAAGAAGAGGAGGAGGAGGAGGATGAGGGGGAAGAGAAAATGCTGGCTTGCCATAGTCAGGTACAGGGTTTGTGAGTGACTGGAGGGATGTGGATTTGGCAGAAAGTACTCCTCCACCCACCACTGGCAGTGCATCATTGACACCTGGAACATTGGCCCACATGTGTGATTATGTCTTGCAGATCCTAAAAAGGGACCCCAGCATTGCCAAAATAATGAAGGATGATGACTACTGGTTGCCCAGCATCCTCGATCCACGCTATAAAGTCAAATTACAGAACATCATGCCACAGGAGAACCTAGAGCTAATATTGGCGAACAAACAAGCAACTCTGGTAAACCATTTGTTAGAGGCATTCCAAGCACACAGCAGTGGTGCAGGTTCTACCACGAGCCGTACTGGGCAACATGGAAGAGGTGTTCGTGGTGCACACAGCCGAAGTGGCTTTGGAGACAGGGATTTCATGACCAAGTTGTGGACTGATTTCTCGAGTACCGCTCATACGACTGGTAATACTGAATCGATTGCTATAGACAGGAGACAGCAGTTGTCAACTATGGTTCAAAATTACCTCTCCTCCCCTATTGATGTTCTCCCTCACAATTCATTCCCCTTTGACTACTGGGCCTGTAAACTGGATACCTGGCCTGAATTGGCACAATATGCCTTACAGGAGCTCGCTTGACCTGCTGGTAGTGTGCTATCAGAAAGAGTCTTCAGTGCTGCTGGATCAATCCTGACAGAAAGAAAGACCCGGCTGTCGACCCAAAATGTTGGTGATCTCACCTTCATTAAAATGAACCATGCCTGGGTTTCAAAGGATTTTGTACCACCTTCCCCTGATGACACATAGGTTGCCAGCAAAATGGCTCGCTTTGTCCTCCTCTTCCTCCGACTTCTCCAATTGCTCCATTTGCAGCTGCTGAATGTCCAGCCTACACCTCAACATATGCCAGTTTTTCCACCTCCCTAACTGGGCTGTACCCCCCGCAGGGCCGGCTTCAGCACCTGGCGCACCCTGGCAAGCTCCGGGGCCCTGAGCAGGTGGGGGGGCTCACTCACCGTCAGAGACACCGGCGTACTATGAGGGGCCCTGTGCCAGTGCCGGCACCCACGAGTGTGCCCCCCCTGCTTGCTCAAGGCCCCAGTACTTGCAATACTTACCTCTCCCTGCTCCACCGCTGTGACGTCTTCCGCGTTTCTTGACAGTGACATTCAGGTCAGACAGCGCAATGATGTCACATCTGTGTGCCCTCTGCCTGAACAATCCAAGTGCAGAGAGCTGGAAGACGGCGACACTGAGGAGTCCAGTGTAGAGCAGTGCCCAGCGGGGGGAGGTATTTCATTTTTTTAATGTTTGGAGCAATATATGGGGAGCATTATACACTGGAGAATTATATATGGGGCCCATCATACATTTGAGCATAATAGATAGGGCTCATTATACACTGGAGCATCATATGTGGCCCATTATATATGGAGCATTATATAGGCCCTTCATACACTGGAGCATCATCCATGGGGCCCATAATACACTTGAGCATTACAAATGGGGCCTATCATACACTGGAGCATCATATAGGGGGCCCATTATACACAGGAGCATTATAAATGGGGCCCATCATACACTGGAGCATCATATGCAGGGCCCATTATACACTGGAGCATCATATGGGGCCCATTAAATATTGAGCATTATATAGGCCCATCATACACTGAAGCATCATCCATGGGGCCCATCATACACTGGAACATTATAAATGGGGCCCATCATACATTGGAGCATCATATACGGGGCCCATTATACACTGGAGCATCATATGGGGCCCATTATATATGGAGCATTATATAGGCCCATCATACACTGGAGCATCATCCATGGGGCATATCATATACTGGAGCATCATATGGGGCCCATTATATATGAAGCATTATATTGGCCCATCATACACTGGAACTTCATCCATGGGGCCCATCATACACTGGAGCATTATAAATGAGGCCCATCATACACTGGAGCTTTATAAATGGGGCCCTATATATATGGAGCATTAAATAGGCCCAACATACACTGGAGCATCATCCATAGGACCCGTCATACACTGGATCATCATCCATGGGGCCCATCATACACTGGAGCATTATAAATGGGGCCCATCATACACAGGAGCATCATCCATGGGGCCCATCATATACTAGAGCATCATATGGGGTTCATTATTTATGGGGCATCATATAGGGTATGGAGCACATATGGGGCCTATTCTGTATGGAGCATTATATTCAGCCCATTCTGTATGGAGCACTATATGGGCCCATCATATACTGTATGGAGCTTTATATGCGACTCATTATACTGTATGGAGCAATATGTGGGGCTCATTATACCCTATGGGGACTGTCCTATACTGTATGGTACATTATATGGGTACCATCATATACTGTAGAATTATGTGGAGCTCATCATATACTGTATGGAATATTATATGGGACAAATTATTTATGGAGCAATATATGGGGCTCATTATTCTGTATGGCGCACTATGTGGTGGCCATAATCCTGTAGGCAGGATTATACTGTCCGGTTTTTGAGCTATTGTAGAATTTAAAATAGATATCACTCATGTAATGTAAGAAGTAAAGTATTTGGCTTTGTACTATACCTATATTTCTCTGCCGTATTGGAGCATCATGAATTGTGGTATGTGTTAAAGAGGCCCACTGAGACTCTTTGGTCCGGGGCCCACGAAAACCTGGAGTCAGCCCTGTCCCCCCCACAACTTTAGCCAAATAACCCCCAGTTTTCAATGCATAACTATTATTATAAAGTAAATTAAGGTTGACAAGCTTAAGTAATAAGAATTGATGTCGTTAGCATTGAAATGGGCAATGTAGGTGTGTTTACTGTCCTCCACTCCCTGCCGACTTTTCTTCCCCATTGACTTACATTTGGTTTTGGGCAAGTTTCAGTCGGACCTTCGACTTTTTCCGATAGTCTGCCGATTTCATTCGACCCGATTATTGAGAAAGTCGGGTGGTCCGAAACCCGACTCGACCCTCCCGGAGGCAAAGTCGCTGATCTCTAGTGAAGAGGACGGTCTAATATGACCTTTCTCCAATGACTCTTTGATATAAGATTGCATAGCCTCATGCTTAGGTACAGACAGATTGAAGATCCGACCCTTGGGAAATTTACAACCGGGCACTAACTCAATCGCGCAATCATATCTTCTGTGGGGAGGCAAGGTCGCAAACTTAGTCTCACTAAATACATCAGAAAAATCAGCCAAATAGTCGGGGATATCCTGAGACTGGGGAGAGGTAGCAAAATCAGGAGTGTCACCACGAACACATTGACAACCTCAACTGACCACAGACACAAACTTCCAATCCATAACAGGATTATGGGTCTGCAACCAAGGAAAACCCAGTACAAAAATGTCATGTAAATTATGCAAAAACAAAAATTTAAAATTCTCTTGGTGGTCCTAGGCTATCCGCATTATCACCTGGGTCCAAAACTGGGGTTTATTCTCCGCCAAAGAGGTAGAATCAATGCCCAGCAAAGGAATAGGAGTCCACAGGGGTACCATGGGAAAACCACAATGTTTGGAAAAGTCTAAATCAATCAGGTTCAGGGCTGCTCCTGAATCGACAAAATCCTGAGCAGAAAATGAAGACAAGGAGCAGATCAATGTAACAGTCAAGAGAAATTTAGGCTGTACATTGCCGAAAACAAATCAGCGCACAAAACGTCTTCCCCGCTTAGGGCAGACGGAAATAGTATGAGAAGCGTCCCCACAATAGAAGCACAACTTATTAGGCTTCCGAAATTCTTCACGCTGAGCCCTAGAAACAACCCTATCACACTGAATGGGTTCAGAAGCCTGTTCGAAAGGCAACACCACCTCTCGCATAGTTTTACGTTCACGCAAGCGTCTGTCAATTTGAATGGCTAATGACAAAGAAACGTTGAGACCCGAGGGGACAGGAAATCCCACCATAACATCTTTTACCGTCTCTTCCAGCCCTTTCCGAAAAAGAGCAGCTAGGGCATCATCGTTCCATTTAGTAAGGGCTACACACTTTCGGAATTTCTGGCAATATAACTCTGCCACTTCCTGACCCTGGTTCAATACCAACAAGGTTTTCTCAGCATGATCAATAACATTAAGTTCATCATATAACAACCCCAGAGCCTGAAAAAACGCATCAACATTAGACAAAACAGGATCCCTAAGTGTCAGAGAAAAGGCCCAATCCTGAGGGTCGCCGCGCAACAGTGAGATGACAATTTTTAACCTGCTGTACAGAGTCCCCCGAGGAATTAGGTTTCAAGGCAAAAAACAATTTACAATTATTCTTAAAATTCGAAAAAACAAACAAATCAGGAATAGGGATCTTAGGTTCTGCAGTAGACAACTGAGCAAGATGGAAAATTTTCCGAACTGCGACAGCGAGCTGCTCAACATGATCAGACAACTGCTTAATTTCCATTGAAGAAAAAATCCTCCTACAGCCCCCAGAGAAAAAGAGGAAAAAATATATAAAAAAATTCTGAAAAGTTTTTTTTTTTTTTTACTATTCTTTCCTTCTTTTGAGTACTATAGAATTTACAGTCAGGCCGGTGACTCTGTTATGATTCGGTAGCCTAGGAGGACAGCAGCAAAATAGACAGGCAACCAGACACCGGAGAGGTTGGTAACTAGCGGACTACAGACCCCTAAACTGACAGCACAACTAGAATCAGCCATGAGAAGTGCCTACGGTGCCCTAGATGCCTCGAAACAGCCGGAGAGATAACTAAATCTAAATACAGAAAGGGGAAAGATAACTGCCCCGGAGTAAAGCCCCCAAAGGAATAGGTAGCCCCCAAACATATATTGGCGGTGAGACAAGATGAATTACAAACACAGGCAGAAAATAAAGTGAGCAAATACTGGGGCCCAATCTGTCTAGATAGCACAGGACAGGAAAGAATACTGTCTGCAATCCAGAAAAAAAAAAAGAAAAACTCCAACACGTTCTGATATACAAAAATACTGAGACCACACAATCTCTCCCCTGCTAGATCAGAACTTCTGTGTAACTGGTAGCAAATAAGCAGATACTGATATAACAGGGAACTAAAAATACAAAGCAATGGCAAATGAGAAACAGAGGCCAGCACAGGCCCCAGCAGGGGAACCTGGCTGTACAAACTCCAGGAGGGCAGAAAACAGAGATAGACAAAAACGAATGCCATAGAAATAAACAGCAAATAACTTATCTGAAAGTTGCAGGACAAGCAGGAACGAGCTGACTTCCAAATGGGATCAGGAGGAACAAATCACCGGCGAAGATCATGGGAAGGTAGCTCACTTAAATCTCCCCAGTCATCAACACCAGATTGCCAATCATTGCTCCCAGCTGATGAACCTCTGTCAGCCAAAGCAGCTTCGTTACTATCAGCAGCCACCAGAGGGAGCCCAAACTCCTAAGTCAGATCCAGAGCATTCACAACACAAAGCTAACAAGCATTAAATAAAAATTTTATTTTTTTCTGCTGCTAAATGTGAAACAGGCTGCTGTATCCCACATTGTCATTTTGTGGCAGTGATATGAACTGAATGAGATACAGCCGACCTTATCCCACATTGTCATGTTGTGTCGGTGATATGAACCTGTCTGCAGACCTAAGGCGCATTAAAAAAAATTCTATTTTTTTCTGTTGCTAAATGTGAAACAGACTGCCGTATCCCACGTTTTCATTTTGTGGACGGTGATATGGAGCTTTCTGCAGACCTTAAGCACAATAAAATATTTTTTTTCTACTGATAAACGTGACACAGCCCGCTATATACAACCTTTTCATTTAGTGGCGATGAAATTGTTCTGTGCACAGATCTGTTGCACATTTTAATTACCTTTACCGTATATATTCATGTATAAGCCGACCCGTGTATACGCAGACCCCCCTAATTTTGCCCCAAAAAACTGGGAAAACTTATTGACTCGCGTATAAGCCTAGAGTGGAAAATGCAGCAGCTACTGGTAAATTTTCAAAAATAAAAATAGATACCAATAAAAGTAAAATTAATTGAGAAATCAGTAGGTTAAAGGTTTTTGAATATCCATATTGAATCATGAGCCCCATATAATGCTCCATACTGTTCATGGTTGCCTTACAAGATGCTCAATACAAAATACTTACCATATAACGCTGCATAATAAGGCTAAGTGCATACGTTCAGGATTATTTGCATTTTTTTCGCGTTTTTTCGCGGGAAGAAACACGTCAAAAACGCATGAATTAAGCATCCTATCAGTTAGAATGAATTCCGCAATTTTTGTGCACATGGTGCGTGTTTTTCCTCGAAAAAAAACGCATCTCGGAAAAAGAACCAACATGTTCATTAATTTCGCGGAATTCTAGCGTTTTTCCCGCTATTTTATTGACCTAGAAAGTTCAGGAAAAAATTGCGGTAAAAACGCTCAAAATTCGCGAAAAAATGCGTTTTTACCGTGGAAAAAGTCAGGTTTTGCTCAGGAAAATTCTGCACAAATTCCTGACTGTACAAAGGTTAATAATGGCCCCACAAGATGCTCCATAGAATAAAATGGCCCATATGCTGCTCCATAAAGGTTATGCCCCCATAAGATGCTCCATATATTTTATGCCCCATATGATGCTCCATAGATTATGCCCCATTATGATGCTCTATAGATTATGCCCCATAAAATGCTCCATAGATTATGCCCCCATAAAATGCTCCATATATTTTATGCCCCATATGATGCTCCACAGATTATGCCCCATAATATGCTTCCTAGATTATGCTCCCATATGATGCTCAATAGATTATGCCCCCATATGATGCCCAATAGATTATGCCCCCATATGATGCTCCATAGATTATGCCCCCATATGATGCCCCATAGATTATGCCCACATAAGATGCTCAATAGATTATGCCCCCATATGATGCCCCATAGATTATGCACACATATGATACTCCATAGATTATTCCCCCATAAATGCTCAATAGATTATGCCCACATATGATGCTCCATAGATTATGCCCCCATAAGATGCTCCATAGATTATGCCCCATATGATGCTCCATATATTATGCCCCATATGATGCTCCATAGATTATGCCCCATATGATGCCCCATAGATTATGTCCCCATAAGATGCTCCATAGTACATGCCCCATATGATGCCCCATAGATTATGCCCCCATAAGATGCTCCATATATTTTGTGTCCCCATAAAATGCTCCATAGATTATACCCCCATATAATGCTCCATAGATTATGCCCCCATAAGATGCTCCATAGTATAGGCCCCATATGATGCTCCATAGATTATGCCCCCATAAGATGCTACATAGATTATGCCCCCGGGTCCTCTGTCAGTGAGTGCTCAGGGAGAGGGCGCGGCACGCAGTAACTATGTCATCGTGCCCTCTGACCTGAACATCGCAGCCAGAGGATGCAGAGGAGAGAGCGGTGCGCAGCGGTGGACCGGGAACAGGTGAATATCGCATACACTTACCCCTTCTGGCGCGTCTTTGCAGCCCCCTGCTTCTCCTGCGGGCTCCGACAGCTATTCCTTCAGCGGTCACATGGTACCGCTCATTAAAGTCATGAATATGCGCATATTCTTGACTTTAATGAGCGGTACCATGTGACCGCTGAAGGAAGGAGCCTGAGATCGTGGGAGAAGCAGGGGGCTGCAGAGACGCGCCAGGAGGGGGTGAGCATGATCTGACACCCCCGCTCTCCTTCCCCCACCAACCTCCTGGCTTATATGACTCACGTATAAGCTAGAGGGGGACTTTCAGCCTTAAAAAATGGGCTGAAAATCTCGACTTATACGCGCGTATATACGGTAATTCATTTTTTTTTACAAACGTGATACAGCAGCTGAGATCTAAGTTTGGAACTGTTTTGAGCCTATCTTCTAGATTATGTGCATCTTTGGCATCCAATTTCTCACGGGCATCTTTTATACCTAGCTTGAGACACGCATTTGTTACACCTATCTTCTGATGAGCATCAAACAATCTCTGGTAATTGGTGTTGGGTAGATAAGTTTAGTTGTAGGCTGGATCATTGATCTTGTACTTCATATAGCCGCCCTGCTATTGATCCTGTTGTACGTTCCCATTCCCGCCCAGAAAAATTCTTCTGTTACTAACGTAATATAGTAGGGGACATTTCACTTTGAAATTGTTTGGAGCATCTCGTCAATGTTATACAGGCCTTATAGCCAGGCCCCCAAAAAAGTTCTCCATGTTCTGGTGTTAATTTGTTTAGTTCTGCAATCAAAGCTGTTTAGTGGTTTAGTTTTCCAATCCCTGTTGTCTGCTAGTTTAGTTTCCCATGTTCTGGTGTTAATTTGTTTAGTTCTGCAGTCATAGTTGTTTAGTAGTTTAGTTCTCCAACCGCTGTTGTCTATTAGTTTAGTTATCCATCGTATGGTGTGTAGTGGTTTAACTCTAAAACCCTAGCTGTTTAGTAGTTTAGTTCTCCAACCCCTGTTGTCTAGTAGTTTAGTTATTCATCTTATGGTGTGTAGTGGTTTATTTCTCCATCCTCAAGCGCCCTGTAAGCCTTGGGGATTGCAAGACTTTCCCGATTGCCCATACAGCCACCAGAGTCACCCAGTCCCCGGTCATCCAGCTGTAAGTCCCCTATCCATGCTTGTTCATTCAGAGTGTCATTGTTGAAATGCACACTGCCAGACATAGAATTTTTCAGGGAACAGGTGATGTTGTCTGCGACTTGCTGCTTTAGCGCAGGCACATCTTTCTTAGAGAAGTAATGGTGACTGGGCAACTGGTATTGGGGGGACTGCGATGGCCATCAACTTTCGAAAAACATCTGTATCCATAAGGTGGAAAGGGTGCATTTCCGTGGCCAACAGATTGGAGTGGCCATGCAATAATCACAGAGATCACAGGCCATGAATCATACAGAAACAAGCTCTGTGATCTGCGATCTTTGAAGTGAATAGCTCTCAGCTGGCCCCTATCGTCCAGACAATTACACGATTGGGTGATGAATCATCCGAGGAGGCCACAGGCTGTTCACAATAATTAGTTCTCAGAAAAGCAATAGTGAGTGACTGAGTGTATGGCATATTCATGTCCAGATTACAACACATGGAATATCCCGCTGTACGATCACTGCTAACTCCACGATAACCTTACACTCCTCGATGCCAGCAACAATCCTGTTTTTAACCCAATAAATAAATGCAGGCCGATTGGATGCCATTCTTCTTTAGAGGTTCACACCATCAGGGTGTTCCATCCCCTCTCTCACAGAGTAGCAGTCATATAACGGCCACTAGGCTCACCCACCCACTTCCTTGACCACTTTTATGCGTTGCGGCCATAATTCATGTCCTCAGAATTGACAACCCTTATCCTGGGAGACTTCAACAGCTCCACCTCCCCAACTGCATCCCAGCTTCTATCTCTAGCCAATTCTCGTGGCCTCTCACAACTTTCAAACTCTAAAACACAAATACGATAACACCACTGATCTGAACTTTTATGGTTCAGTTCAATCTACTACCTAGATGACTCACCTCTTACCCTTTGTCCCCCATGAAATTAGGAGTGTAATCACAACTTAGACATTTTTAGGTGCTCCCTAAATACACATCTGTTTAAGGCAGCCAATCACATTTCCTAACCAAAGTCCATTTTATTTATATAGCTTATTCTCTGCTTCTCTGAACATAACTCACCATCAAACTCAACTGTACCCAAAAGGCTCAAGCAGTCTTTATCCACCCCCAATTTCCTCAAGATGGTTGTACCATCATTGTAAATAAGCATCTGTAATTGGTGTCACCCCAATCTCATTGTAGATTGTAAGATCTGAAGAGCATTGTCGTCATTATTTTTGCTTTAATTGTTTGATTATTTTAAACTTGGTAACTTTTGACTGTTTTATATGAATTGCTGACTCATAAGGCTATGCTGAATGTGTTTGCAATATATAAATAAACGTTATTATTATTAGTAGATTGAATATTAATTAGTAGATTTAAGATTAAGACTAATTTTTGTAAATGTGTAGACTTTTGGTTGGGTGTCCTTCATGTGTGTTGCCTGTAGCAGTAGACCTCCGAGACCGTCAGACCACTTCCTTGGACTCAACTACCTGTGTTACTATCCTTAAATTTTCCTGACAATGGTAGTCTACAAAACTGATATTTGTGCCACCTAAGTGTGGCTCAACATGAAAGCAGGTAGAGATGTTGCATGTGGTATCAGAGCTCCCAGCAAAGGGGCCCTACACAGATCCCTCACCCACCTCGTCTTACAGTGAGGTTCAATTCAAAGCTGTAAATGCTGTCCCATACTCCGATACCTCATGCCTTGCTGATTGCTGCAGTGCAATGCTAAAATCTGTACTGTGGGTGAATTGAGGCCATTTTCCTGGTGTCTGTCCCTCATTTGATATGTTTTGGCAGCATTTCGGGCCATTATAAGGTGTTGTACATGCGTTTGGTTTTGCATCCCATTGACATGAATGGTGTTTGGTTAAGCTCGACGTATATTCGATGAATTAACTGGCGAATATTGCAATTTCGGTGAACGTAACCTGAACCGAACAATGAAATATTCGCTCATCTCTAGTCAACTGATACCAAATGGAATGACCTGGCTCTCAGAAGCCAATTCCTACAGGGCCTCACTGAAAGGTTAAAGGACGCATTAGCAGTGTATGAAACTCCTGTTTCACTGGAGGCTGCCATGTCCTTGGCTATTTGGGTGGATAGATGCCTGCGGGACAGATGGGTAAGACCACCTTCTTCTGTGCCCTCTTTCAGGGATGAGAACCCATTGTTGGAGGAAAGGTCCGGGGGTGAACCTATACTTGTGGAGTTAGAGGAACCCATGCACTTGGAGGTGTGTCCATGACGTATGTTTCTCCCGACATTTGCAAGAAAAATTATGTATGTTTTTTTATGGGATGAAGGGACATTTTATTGGAGCCTGTCCTGTAATTCCAAAGCACAAAGAAACTCGATTAACACTTAGGAACCTTGAGCTTAATATTCAAGGGGTGTGTTCATTTTCAACCTGCAATTCTCGTTTTGTCCTGAAATCAGAGGTGGTGCTAGAGCAGGTCTGAAAAAATGTTTGTGTTTGTAGACAGTGGAGCTGGCTTCTGTATGGTGGATGCTGAATTTGCTAGAACTCGTGGTTTTGTCTGCTCTACCTTGGCTAAACCTATTCGTATTTACGCCATCGACTCAGCACCACTTGCACAGAGAACAATGATACAAATTGTTCATAATATAAGACAAGATGGGGTCTTCGCATTATGAAGTAATCCCTTGTTATGCCCTGAAGGGTCCCCACACTCCAATGGTTCTGGGTTTCTCCTGATTGGTGAAGCATAATCCAACTGTGGATTGGCACCCCTCTGCTTCCTGCACTTCGGGGAGGTTATTTGTGCCATCTAAATTGCACCATGAAGTAACTAGAGAACATCATGACTGTACTTGCTGGCCACCCAGGTGGTAAGGCAACTGAGGACCTCCATTCTTGTCGTTTTTGGTGGCCTGGGTTGCATCGGGACGTGGTTGAACAAGTGTCTGCCTGCAATGTTTGCGCATGTTCTAAAGTACCGTATACACGTCCATCTGTTCCTGTTTCACCACTGCCTATTCCTAATAGGGTCTGGAGAGACAGATATAAATGTATGACTGTCAGTAAACGCGTGCCAGGTGCAGACCTGAATGTGAATGATTTTGTGTGGTTGTCTACCAGGAATTTTGGGTTGAGGGTTCTTTCCAGGAAGTTGAGACCTAGATTCATTGGTCCCTATAAGATAACCGCTTTTATTGGTCCAGCAGCATTTCATTTGGAGCTACCTCAGTCTCTTAAGATCTACAATGTTTTTCACAGGTCTTTGCTCAAGAGATATGTGGAACTCCTTGAGCCCTCACCTCTACAGCCTCCCCAATAATGGTTAATGGAAACTGTTGTGAACGATCTGGATCTAAATTCGGAGTTTGGGCTCTCTCTGGTGGCTGTTGATAGTAATGAAGCTGCTTTGTCTGACAGAGGTTCATCAGCTGGGAGTGATGATTGGCAATCTGGTGTTGATGACTGGGGAGATTTAAGTGAGCTACCTTCCCATGATCCTCGCCGGTGATTTGTGCTTCATGGTCCCATTTGGAAGTCAGCTCGCTTCCTGCTTGTCCTGCAACTTTCAGATAAGTTATTTGCTGTTTATTTCTGTGGCATTCGTTTTTATCTATCTCAGTTTTCTGTCCTCCTGGACTTTGTACAGCCAGGTTCCCCTGCTGGGGCCTGTGCTGGCCTCTGTTTCTCATTTGCCATTGTTTTGTATTTTCAGTTCCCTGTTATATCAGTATCCGCTTATTTGCTACCAGTTACACCGGAGCTCTGATCTAGCGGCGGGAGAGATCGTGTGGTCTCAGTATTTTTGTATATCAGAACGTGTTGGAGTTTTTCTTAGAGTTTTTGCTGGATTGCAGACAGTATTCTTTCCTGTCCTGTGCTATCTAGACAGATTGGGCCCCAGCATTTGCTCACTCTATTTTCTGCCTGTGTTTGTATTTCATCTTACCTCACCGCCAATATATGTTTGGGGGCTACCTATTCCTTTGGGAGCTCTACTCCGGGGCAGTTAGCTTTACCCTTTCTGTCTTTAGGTTTAGTTATCTCTCCGGCTGTGTCGAGGCGTCTAGGGCACCGTAGGCACGTCCCACGGCTGATTCTAGTTGTGCTGTCAGTTTAGGGGTCTGCAATCCGCTAGTTACCAACCTCTCCGGTGTCTGGTTGCCTGTCTATTTTTGCTGCTGTCCTCCTCGGCTACCGAATCATAACAGGAAACCTAGAGTTTCAAATTTCGAGGATTGTAGATTCTTGCCTCCAGTGTCGTTCCTTATAATACTTGATGCACTGGAAGGGTTATAGTCCAGAGGAAAGGATGTGGGTTTCTGCATCAGAGGTGAACCCCCCAGGCTGGTTCGTTCGTTCCACACCTCTTATTCTGAGAAACCTGGCCCTGAGTGTCCAGAGGCCTCTCGTAGAAGGGGGTTACTGTCACGGGTGTGTCAGAGGCTGTAGATCATAGCTCTGCATCTGACTGCAGAAGGTCTCAGCAGTTTGCTTTGAAGACTTCTTCCTAGTCCTTCTTACTTTAGGACCCAGTGGCAACCTCCCCCTTCTCTAGTTGACACACCAGGACAAGGGTGTTTATAACTTCTAGCTTGTTGCTGGGAGTTGCCGGTGATATTTCCATTTTCCATTTCCCTGTTGAGGCTTGGAGCTCTGCCAGTCAGTTATTTTCCTCTTTGGTGTTTGGAGGATGTCTGTTTTTCTCTCTGAGTCTTTTCAAGCTAACTGTTCCCCTTGTTTGTGTATCCCATCTGTCTTTAGCTGTAGTGGGGATTGACTAGTGTGCATCCTGTCCTTTCCGATGTAGGGCTTACTGCTAAGATCATGCAGGGTTTAGGTATCCTGTTTGGTGATAGGTGCAGAACCTATATAGGAACGTTAGGGCAGATAGGGTGATGTTAGATCTGCCTAGGGGTCTCCATTCACCCCTTCCCTATTGTGGGGTTCCGGTACTCATCCCTTTCCCACACTGTGCGTGACATGAGTAGGTCTTGGCAGGTTTTATAGAGAGAGGAAATGAGCAGGTCAGGAACAGCTGCGAGATGGAGCTGCATGTGTCTAACCAGCATACAAAGACTCATTAACCTCTTCATTGCCAAATGAAACAAAGTCCATATAATATGAGGAACAAAACACACAGGCTAAATGGAAGACCTGTGATTCATAATACGTAATTATCGACTAACCTCATTTCTCCCAGGAGGACATGACACACTCGTGACAATTTTTTGCAAAAATGGAAATTCTTTATGGATTTTCTTTACACCACATGGATGTTCCGAATATTAGAAGTTTTCTCCAACTCACAGTGTCATCATGTGGTCATCATCATTGTTTTCCAATATTTGGGATTCTAAAAACTTTTTGTGAAATTGAAAACTGCCATTCATTAATCGTCGTCTCTTTGTGTGATTTCTTTACACCATATGGATGTTCCAAATGGGAATTATCTCATTATCATCTTATTATCATTGGTTTCTTGTAATTTGGGTTCTCCAAAACTTGTGTGTAAGTGGAAATCCATCAATGGTTAAAGAAAAATTGTCTGGACTAATGAAATAATATTACCAACAGGACAATAAAACTTATAGACTTTATAAGATTAACACAAGCAAAAAAGAAAGATATGTATCAATGTTCTAAGTCGCAGAATGAAAATGTTATCAACGGAGTATGTTTTTTACTCCAAACTATTTGCAAAAGTGGAAATGATCTTATGAGCAATCTTGCTTCGATCTTTCTGAAATTTCTTTACATCACATAGATGTTCTGAGTATGTTTTGTCTTCAAGTCACAGTATCATCATTTAATCATCATTGATTTCTAGAATTTTGGCTTCCCAAAAGTTTTTGTGAAAATTAAATCTGCCTTTTCAGGTATGTGACTTAACTCTTCCTAGAATTTCTTTATATTATATGAATGTATGGTACTTAATGTAAGAAATTGTCTAGTCACAGTATCATCATGCTATCATCACTGGTTTCTGGTATTTGGGGTTCCTCATACTTTTAGAAAGAGTGGAAATTGCCTTTTAAGTAATGTATTGTAATTTCACTCTTTATATGATTTTTTGTACATCATATGGCATCCCTGAATGTGAATTATATCTAACTCACAATATTATCATGTTATCACTGGCTCACAGTGTTTTTAGTTCCACAAATTTTTCAGAAAAATGGAAACCTATCAATGTTTAGCGAAAAATATCTCATAAGTAATGAAATAGCACTTTTTTGCGTTTTCCAAACTTTTTCTAAATGTGAAACTGCCTTGTGAGTAACCTGGCTTCTCTCTTTATGGAATTTCTTTACAACATATGGATGCACCCAATTTGTGAAGTTGTCTTCAAGTCAAAGTATCATTATGTTATCATCACTGGTTTCCAGTATTTTGAAAAAAGTGTAAACTGCCTTTAGAGCAACGTAACTTCTCTCTTGATATGATTTTTTACTGTCCCAAATACGAATTGTCTCCCAAGACACAGTATCATGTTTTTTTCACTGGATAGCAGTAATTTGGGTTTCTAGAATCTTTTGTGAAAGTGGAAACTTCTTGCTTTATGGAATTTGTTTACAGAATACAGATTTTCCAAATGTGAGATGTTGTTTCCAAACCACTGTATTATGGCATCATCTCTGATGTGTGGTGTAATGGGTTCCCCAAACTTTTTGTAAAAGTTGAAATTGCTTTTTGAGCAATCTACATTCTGGATGTTTAAGATGGAAGAAGTTGCCTCCAAGTCACAGTATCATCATCTCATCATCACTGGCTACCAGTTTTTTTGGGTTCCCCCAACTTTTTGAAAAAAAATGGAAACTTTTCAGTGGGTAATAAAATAATATTCAATGACTAATGAAATAATATTTGCAATGGGATGGTAAAACTCTGAAGCTTCATTTACAGGATTAACAACAAAGCAAAAAGAAAGATTTTTTTGAAGTTAATACATGAGCCGGGGCGGATGAAGACGCAATCGCGAGGCGATCTAATGTCAGATTCGAGCAGAGACAGACTCAAACAAAATGATCAATTCCCAGCTACTATTTTATTAATCTTGAATTAAGGGAACAAAGACGTCATTTGCATATCAAATTTCGCACATGTTTGGGTTACTTTTGAAGTTGTCCTTGCTTTTTATTTCAAATGCCAGAAATGCATAAAGGGGAAGAAAAAAAAAATGTTGATAGAAAGAAATCCTCAAACTGAAGCTGACGGAAATGGTGCAATTAATTTAATTACGCTTTTGATCTGCTCTGTATGGGTCAGACAATATTTAAATATATTAGTATAAGAAAGGCTATACACTCTGTCGTCTCTCCTTTTAAGTTTTTTTTATTATTTCTTAGTCTCTTATTTTTTTAATGATTTTTTTATCACATTTATTTAACTGGGGATTGTAAATAAAAGTAAAGTTTTATTTAATTGTTTATTTTTTTTTTTTTAAGAGCCTGTCAATATAAATCTATTTTTGTCCGCGATTTTATGGTATATATATATATAAAACTAACATACAGAAGCAATTCTCTGCACTGTCTAAAAAATTGTTCGCCTTCGTTTCTGGACGTTCAATCAAATGTGTTACTATAGCTTGTTGTGTTCGGTTTGGTTCTCTAAGGAGCATAAATCAAGAATGAGTTATTACATGAAAGGAAAGAAATAAAATTACTGGTTGCCAGCATGCTATACTGGTCCCTGCCGTCCTAAAATATTAGAGCAAAAATAGTTTAAGTAACCATAAATAGATAACCTGCTAATAACAGACAATATTATTATTATATGATGAAAGTACAGTATAGCATTAATAGCGGATGTATATCGCACATTAGTAGATTAGAATAGTGGTAGTAGTGCATATAATTATGGTAATAAAAGAGTTGTTCACCCCTGAAATTTATTTTTAAAAAGCAAAGAATGTATACTCATCTTTCCAATCGCCTATCAAAATACATGGATACTGTGCATATGCATCATGTGGAGAAGAGGGGATAATGGGTGTGTGGAATAGTGCAACTTCCCTTCAGACTGCTCACTTTGAATTCCACTTTCAGAGATTGATAGTGGCATTTAAGGGGTTAACAGAAACAGATAGAGCTCCATGCTGTTAGAGGCAGATGGAGACTATACAACACATCCATCATCTGATAGATATTATGCAGGCTTAGCTCCTGTGCCTGCATCATATGGAGGTACCACTGCATAGCCATACCAGGCCATCTAATGTCAGGAAGGGTTTATTATTATTATTTTTATTACTATTATTATTATTATTATTACTATTATTATCGGAGTTATTAATTTATAAAATTATAATTATTATTATTGTTGTTATTATTATTATTATCTGAGTTACTAATTTCTAACATTATTATTATTGTTATCATTATTATTGGAGTTACTAATTTCTAAAAATAGAATTATTATTAGTATTATTGTTGTTATTATTATCATTATTTCCACTATTATGTTATTATTGTAACTTTTAATATTGTTGTTATAATTATCAGTATTTACATTTTTTATTATTATTGTGTTTGTTGCTGCTTTTTCTCTATTATTATTACTGTTATTATTATTATTATTATTATTATTATTAATCTTGTTTTTAGTATGGTGGTTGTTACTATTTTTTTTATTACAATTATTATTATTGTGGTTGTTACTATTTTTTTACTATTATTAGTTATTTTTATTTGTTATTATTGCTACTATTATTTTTTCTTATTTTTTGTGTTTTTACTGTGCCATGGATCAGGCGTGAACTAGTACATGGTGTTCTCCGCTATACTCCACATACACTATATAATCCATTATGGACGACCTACTTGTTACAGCAGAACAGTGAAAATTGTTTAAATCCGAGAGAAATGTCTTTTCCTTGTTATTTCTTTCTGAGTCTCTGTGTAGGTAAGATAGAAAATTCCCCCATTCTGCCGAGATTGGATCACTGCGTGCCTTTGTTTCTCCTCTGTAACAATTCTCGGTCATTTCCAGGGACAAAATAATACAAAATGCAGCAAAGGATGGGGAATATTCCATCCCCAGGAAAGGATTCTGAGACAATGGCATGTAATACAATGTAGCATACAGTGGTGGCTAAAAGTATTGCCACCCCTGCAATTCTGACTGATAATACTCAGTTTCTTCCTGAAAATGATTGCAAACACAAATTCTTTGGTATTATTATCTTCATTTAATTTGTCTTCAATGAAAAAACACAAAAATAAGTGACCTAAAGCCAAATTAGATATAATTCCACACCAAACCTAAAAAAGGGGGTGGACAAAAGTATTGGCACTGTTTGAAAAATCATGTGATGCTTCTCTAATTCGTGTAATCACCAGCACCTGTAACTTACCTGTGGCACCTAACAGGTGTTGGCAATAACTAAATCACACTTGCAGCCAGTTAACATGGATTAAAGTTGACTCAACCTCTGTCCTGTGTCCTTGTGTGTACCACATTGAGCATGGAGAAAAGAAAGAAGACCAAAGAACTGTCTGAGGTCTTGAGAAACCAAATTGTGAGGAAGCATGAGCAATCTCAAGGCTACAAGTCCATCTCCAAAGACCTGAATGTTCCTGTGTCTTCCGTGCGCAGTGTCATCAAGAAGTTTAAAGCCCATGGCACTGTGGCTAACCTCCCTAGATGTGGAAGGAAAAGAAAAATTGACAAGAGATTTCAACGCAAGATTGTGCGGATGGTGGATAAAGAACCTCGACTAACATCCAAATAAGTTCAAGCTGCCCTGCAGTCCGAGGGTACAACAGTGTCAACCCGTACTATCCGTCGGTGTCTGAATGAAAAGGGACTGTATGGTAGGATACCCAGGAAGACCCCACTTCTTACCCCGAGACAAAAAAAAGCCAGGTTGGAGTTTGCCAAAACTTTCCTGAGAAAGCCTAAAATGTTTAGGAAGAATGTTCTCTGGTCAGATGAGACAAAAGTCGAGCTTTTTGGGAAAAACCATCAACATAGAGTGTACAGGAAAAAAAAGAGGCATTCAAAGAAAAGAACATTGTCCCTACAGTCAAACATGGCAGAGGTTCCCTGATGTTTTGGGGTTGCTTTGCTGCCTCTGGCACTGGACTGCTTGACCATGTGTATGGCATTATGAAGTCTGAAGACTACCAACAAATTTTGCAGCATAATGTAGGGCCCAGTGTGACAAAGCTGGGTCTCCCTCAGAGGTCATGGGTCTTCCAGCAGGACAATGACCCAAAACACACTTCCAAAAGCACTATAAAATGGTTTGAGAGAAAGCACTGGAGACTTCTAAGGTGGCCAGCAATGAGTCCAGACCTGAATCCCATAGAACACCTGTGGAGAGATCTCAAAATGGCAGTTTGGAGAAGGCACCCTTCAAATATCAGGGACCTGGAGCAGTTTGCCAAAGAAGAATAGTCTACAATTCCAGCAGAGCATTGTAAGAAACTCATTGATGGTTACCGGAAGCGGTTGTTCGCAGTTATTTTGGCTAAAGGTTGTGAAAACAAGTATTAGGCTGAGGGTGTTTGGAGTTTTGTGTGAAATGATCAAGGATTTGATTTTTGCTTCATTCTCTTTTGTGTTTTTTCCTTGCAAGCAAATTAAATGAAGAAAAAAATAGCAAATAATTTGTGATTGCAATCATTTTCAGGAAGACACTGAGTATTATCTGACAGAATTACAAGGGTGCCAATACTTTTGGCCAGCACTGTAATTGTTATACATTGCTGTTCTTTCTCTACCTTTGTTATTGCATGGCAAGCTAATATTAGGTAAATATAGTACTTTAGCTTTTCAGACCTGTGAAACTCTTAACAACTTTCTATGTGAATACTTTTCCATCCAATTATGACAAGAGCATTCTTAAGGTGATACCTTTATTGGCTAACCAGAAAATTATATGTTCGCTAGCTTTCAGAGCTCAAGGCTCCTTCTTCAGGCAAGATTACATTTGGAATAATAAGAAAGACACATTAGATGCTTACTATAGTAGGAAATTTGTTCAAGACCTGGGAGGTGTGATGCCTTCAAAAGATAAGCAAAGGAAATCAAATTAGCATTTTCTTACAAATGGAGAGCTAGTGGGGATGTGTTATTAGCTATCTGGAGTCCTTCTGGTGAAGGTGTGAACTGTGTCTATGTAATGAGTCATAAAACCGGGTGTTAAGTTGAGTCCTAGTGTCAAAGTATTGAACATCCTAATAAGTTTGAATTCCCATATTTTTCTCTCCCTGTCATCCTTAAAATGACCTTTTAGTATTAAGACTTTTAAGTCTGTCATACAATGTCCAGTTCCAGAGAAATGTTTTCCCACAGGCGTGTCCATTTCATTCCTGATCGTATGTCTGTGTAGATTCATCCTTGTTTGTAGTTTTTGCATGGTTTTCCCAATATAGATAGCTCCAGGGCACCTTGTACATTGTATCATGTACACCACATTGGAGGATGTACATGAAAAGGAACCCATGACCTTATAGTCATGGGTTATATATGGATATAAGGTCATGGGTTCCTTTTCATGTACATCCTCCAATGTGGTGTACATGATACAATGTACAAGGTGCCCTGGAGCTATCTATATTGGGGAAACCATGCAAAAACTACAAACAAGGATGAATCTACACAGACATACGATCAGAAATGAAATGGACACGCCTGTGGGAAAACATTTCTCTGGAACTGGACATTGTATGACAGACTTAAAAGTCTTAATACTAAAAAGTCATTTTAAGGATGACAGGGAGAGAAAAATATGGGAATTCAAACGTATTAGGATGTTCAATACTTTGACACTAGGACTCAACGTAACACCCGGTTTTATGACTCATTACATAGACATAGTTCACACCTTCACCAGAAGGACTCCAGATAGCTAATAACACATCCCCACTAGCTCTCCATTTGTAAGAAAATACTAATTTGATTTCCTTTGCTTATCTTTTGAAGGCATCACACCTCCCAGGTCTTGAACAAATTTCCTACTATAGTAAGCATCTAATGTGTCTTTCTTATTATTCCAAATGTAATCTTGCCTGAAGAAGGAGCCTTGAGCTCTGAAAGCTAGCGAACATATAATTTTCTGGTTAGCCAATAAAGGTATCACCTTAAGAATGCTCTTGTCATAATTGGATGGAAAAGTATTCACATCGATTTTTCTGGCTAACACGGTACCACAATATAATTTATTATTGTACACCATTAACAACTTTCTGAAATTCTGTACGTGACAAAGATCAAAAAAGGACCCCACCTGAAACAGGTTCATGGGTCAGTTGGGCCCAAACCCAAAACATTTTCCTTATTTCCAAATTATTTGGTCTCCCCTGTAAGTAACATTGTTGTATCTTTGAAACCTCCACCCTTCCTTTCTTGGGGTCATCTGCAGACACCTGCTCTTCGAATTCAAGGTTCTAGGATCCAAGTTGTGATGGACAGAAAATTATAGAGGATGGGGTGCAAATGCACATTGTTGTATTTCATTGTGGAGCCTTATACATTTTGGAGCATTTTGACATGACATCACAGGGACATCACTAATGGGAAAAAAAACTCAAAAAGTGAAACTGATTAATAATGCAAGTGTTTTTCCACATTTTTATGTTGCTTTTGAAAATATTTTTCTTTCTCTTGTGTGCATTGTTAAAAGCGCCCCAAAAACGAAAAAGAAGCATAGACAAACCCACTGTTTATTGGGAAACTTTAAACTCCAAAATTTAAAAAAATGTTTATTTGTATATATTTTTTTGTAGGGGAATAATTATGATGAGGTGACTGATTCAGTTTGAGAAAAAAAAATAACTTGTCTCAAATAGAAAAAAAAATAGATATTCCAAGAATCCAAATTTTTTTGTGAATTGTTTTGTTAAAATTTAGCAAAATGCTGACCGGCTGGCCAGCCACCAATTTGCTGAATTGTAGAGGGAAAGGAAAGGGGCTAAAAAATGTATTGTCACCTTGGGCTCACCTTCTTCACACCTGTCTCAGTTCCCATCTGAATTTCTGCAAAACGCCATCTGATGTCTTCGGTCATTTAGCTCCATATGGCATCATTCTTACTCTAGGTCCATCCGGCGTCTTTCTTCTTTTAGCTCCATCTGTCATTTTCCTTCCTTTAGCTCCATCCGGCATCTTCCCTCCTTTTTCTCCATCTGACTTCTTCCTCTCTTTTGCTCAATCTGGCATCTTCCTTCCTTTAGCTCCATCTGGCATCTTCCTTCCTGTAGCTCCATCCAGTATCTTCCTTCCTGTTGCTCCATCCAGCATCTTCCTTCCTGTAGCTCCATCCGGAGTCTTCCTCCTTTTAGCTCAATCTGGCAGATGCCTTCCTTTAGCTCCATCTGACATCTTCATTCCTGTAGCTACATACAGCATCTTCCTTCCTTCAGCTCCAACTGGCATCTCACCTCCTTTAGGTCAACCTGCCTGGCATCTTCTTTCCTTTAGCTCCATCTGACATCTTCCTTCCTTTAGCTCAATCCAGCTTCTTCCTTCCTGTAGCGCCATCTGGCATCTTCCTTCCTTTAGCTCCATCCAGAATCTTTCTTCCTTTAGCTCCATCTGGCATCCTCCCTCCTTTAGCTCCATTTTGGCATCTTCCTTCCTTTAGCTCCATCTGGCATCTTCCTTCCTGTAGCTCCATCCAGTATCTTCCTTCCTGTTGCTCCATCCAGCATCTTCCTTCCTGCAGCTCCATCCGACGTCTTCCTCCTTTTAGCTCAATCTGGCAGATGCCTTCCTTTAGCTCCATCTGACATCTTCATTCCTGTAGCTACATACAGCATCTTCCTTCCTTCAGCTCCAACTGGCATCTCACCTCCTTTAGCTCAACCTGCCTGGCATCTTCTTTCCTTTAGCTCCATCTGACATCTTCCTTCCTTTAGCTCAATCCAGCTTCTTCCTTCCTGTAGCGCCATCTAGCATCTTCCTTCCTTTAGCTCCATCCAGAATCTTTCTTCCTTTAGCTCCATCTGGCATCCTCCCTCCTTTAGCTCCATTTGGCATCTTCCTTCCTTTAGCGCCACCTGGCGTTTTCCTTCCTTTAGCTTCATCCGGCATCTTCCCTCCTTTAGCTCAATCTGGCATCTTCCTTCCTTTAGTTCCTTCTGGCATCTTCCTTCGTGTAGCTCCATCCAGCATCTTCCTTCCTGTATCTCCATCCAGCATCTTCCTTCCTTTAGCTCAATCTGGCATCTTCCTTCCTTTAGCTCCATCTGGCCTCTTCATTCCTGTAGCTCCATCCAGCATCTTCCATCCTTCAGCCCCAACTGGCATCTCCCCTCCTTTAGCTCAACCTGGCATCTTCTTTCCTTTAGCTCCATTCAACATCTTCCATCCTTTAGTGTCACGCTGTCTCAGGATAGAGGTGGACCGGGTCTATGCTGACCCTAAACTGGGGTCCTGACTAGTCCCTCTACCTGGAGGTACTGTTAATGGTACAGAGGTCCAGGCCGCCAGCGTAACCCTGTCTCCTGTAGATCCCTGACCATTGTAATCTAGTCCTGAGAAGGACCCTGATTACCACCACAGGGAATGGGCAGGTAACAGCTTACAAACAGTATAAGACAAACGAGACAGACAAGGGGAAAAGTAAATACTGCCTTGCATACAAAACTTCAACTACAGAGGGAACACAAAAGGTTAAGGAGATAAACAATAAGCGAGGAGAGGATAAACCACAACAGGCACTCTTAGCTTAAGTCTTCTCAGAAACGATCCGCTCTGCTGGTCTGAATGAATGCTTTCACCGACAACTCGCAAGCAGACTAGCAGGTATATGAAGGAAGCTAATTAGTGCCTAATACACTGCAGCCGGGCGGCTGGGCCTAGTCTAAGCACAGAGAAAGGCAGAATTAACTCCCTCACTGCCAACAAACACCAAGCACCAACAACTCAGCTGCGAGAAGTCAGAATGTGAAATCGCGACGATCTTCGTGGCGATACACCCGTGACAGTACCCCCCCTTCTACGAGGGGCCTCCGGACCCTCAGGGCCAGGTCTGTCTGGGTGAGTTGTGTGGAAGGCCAGAACCAATCGGTCTGCGTTAATATCAGACGCAGGAACCCACGTCCTCTCCTCAGGACCATACCCCTTCCAATGAACCAAGTACTGAAGGGACCGGCGATTCAGACGTGAGTCAATGATCTTCGACACCTGAAACTCCAAGTTACCATTGACCACCACTGGAGGAGGAGGTAAGGGTGACGGTATAACTGGCGCCACATACCTCTTAAGCAACGATTTGTGGAACACATTGTGGATTTTAAACGTAGGAGGGAGGTCAAGACGGAATGCCACCGGATTAATTATCGAACTGATCCTGTATGGCCCGATGAACCTGGGACCGAGTTTCCAGGAAGGAACCTTAAGTTTTATATTCTTGGTAGACAACCATACCAGATCGTTCACACTTAGGTCCTGACCAGACACTCTCCTCCTATCAGCCATACGTTTGTATCGGTTCCCCATAGTACTCAGATTATTCAGCACTCCTCTCCACACTGAAGCAAGTGACGACGAAAATCGTTCCTCCTCAGGAACCCCAGAAGAGCCCCCCCCATTGAAAGTACAAAACTGGGGGTGAAAACCATATGCCCCAAAAAACGGGGACTTACCAGTGGACTCGCTCCGCCTATTGTTAAGAGCGAACTCTGCCAGAGGCAAGAAAGAAGACCAGTCCTCTTGGTTCTCTAAGACAAAACACCGGAGATATGTCTCTAAGCTCTGATTCAGACGCTCTGTCTGACCATTGGTCTGCGGATGAAAAGCCGAAGAAAATGACAATTGCATCCCCCGCCGTGAACAAAATGCCTTCCAGAATTTGGACACAAACTGAGACCCCCGATCCGACACCACATCGGAAGGCAACCCGTGAAGTCTCACAATCTCCCCAATGAACACCTGCGCCAGAGTTTTAGCATTAGGAAGAGCAGGAAGAGCAATAAAATGTGCCATCTTACTGAACCTGTCAACTACAACTAGTATGACAGTTTTACCTGAAGACGGAGGGAGGTCCGTAATGAAGTCCATAGACAGATGGGTCCATGGACGCTCTGGGATTTTCAAAGGTAAGAGGGCCCCAGATGGACGGGTATGTGGGGTCTTAGAGCGTGCACAAACCCCACAGGACGCGACAAAAGTTACCACCTCCTTATTTAAGTTAGGCCACCAAAACCGACGTGAAAGGAGATCCACAGTTGCTTTACTCCCTGGGTGTCCTGCCAAAGCAGAATTATGATGTGCCTCGATAACCTTTTGTCTTAACTGATCTGGAACAAACAGTTTCCCTGGAGGTCCTACAGGGGCATCCCCTTGAGCCTCCAATACCTCCTCCTCAAGCTCAGAGCATACAGCCGACAGCACTACTCCCTCCTGAAGGATAGGAACCGGGTCATCCGTCTTCCCGGCCCCAGGGAAACTGCGAGATAAGGCATCAGCCTTTACATTTTTTGACCCAGGACGATATGTGACGACAAAATTAAACCTGGTAAAAAACAACGACCATCTAGCTTGTCTGGGATTCAGACGTTTTGCAGACTCTAAATACAGTAGGTTTCTGTGATCGGTAATGACGGTGACCGGGTGGACTGCCCCCTCCAAAAAATGACACCACTCTTCAAAAGCCAACTTAATGGCCAAGAGTTCCCTATTGCCGACATCATAATTCCTCTCAGCGGACGACAATTTTTTAGAGAAGAAAGCGCACGGATGCCATTTACCAGGGACGGACCTTGAGATAATACCACACCCACCCCTACGTCAGACGCATCCACCTCCACAATGAACGGCTGTGACGCATCCGGTTGAATGAGTACAGGTGCTGAAGCAAAACATTTTTTCAAGGAGGAAAATGCTTGACAAGCCTTGTCAGACCACCTTGAAAAATCCGTCCCTTTTCTTGTCATGTCAGTGAGAGGTTTAACAATGGACGAGAAATTACGAATAAATTTCCGGTAGTAATTAGCAAACCCCAGGAAACGCTGCAGTGCCTTAAGATCCTCTGGCAGATCCCACTCAAGCACTGCCTTCACTTTCCCAGGGTCCATACGGAAACCGGAAGCTGACACCAGGAACCCTAAAAACTGAAGTTCCTGTACGGCGAATACACACTTCACCCATTTGGCGTACAGTTTATTATCTCGCAAGATCTGCAACACCTGTCTCACATGCTCCTGATGAGACACAAGATCCGGCGAGTAAATTAAGATGTCATCCAGATAAATGACAACAAACTGTCCCACTAGGTGGCGAAAGATGTCATTAACAAAATGTTGAAACACCGCCGGGGCAGTAGTCAGACCGAAAGGCATGACAAGGTTCTCATAATGCCCCTCCGGAGTGTTAAATGCCGTCTTCCACTCATCCCCCTCCTTCATCCTAATCAGATTATACGCCCCCCTGAGATCCAACTTAGAGAACCATTTGGCGCCAACAATCTGATTGAAGAGATCTGGAATAAGTGGGAGCGGATACGGATCTCGGACCGTAATCCGATTAAGCTCACGGAAATCCAAGCAAGGGCGTAGGCCTCCATCTTTTTTCTTCACAAAGAAGAACCACGCGGCCACCGGGAAGATGAAGGTCTAATATGCCCTTTAGCCAGACTTTCCGAAATATAATCCTTCATAGCCTGCCTCTCAGGACCAGAAAGGTTATACAACCTAGATTTAGGTAATTTAGCATCAGGGAGCAATTTTATAGAACAGTCATACTCGCGATAAGGAGGTAATTCTTGACACCCTTCCTCTGAAAAAACATTCTCAAAGTCCACCAGAAAAGGTGGTAAGGTTCTAGGCACGACCGCACGGATGACCGTGTTCATGCAGTTTTTATTGCAAAATTCACCCCACTGGCTTATCTCTCTGGATTGCCAATTAATAACTGGGTTATGTTTAGTTAACCAAGGAAGACCCAACACAATAGGAGTGGGAAGACCCTCCAACACATAACAAGACAATAGTTCTTTATTAGTGTTGAGCATTCCGATACTGCAAATATCGGGTATCGGCCGATATTGGCTGTATCGGAATTCCGATACCGAGTACCGATATTTTCATCATATCAGATACCGGAATCGGAATGTCACTGTCACTGTCAGTGTCCGTCGGTCGGGTCTGTCAGGAGTCAGCGGCACTTACCCGGCAGAAGATCTCCGGCGGTCACATCCCGGACTGCTTAATGGCCGCCATCCTCTTCTCCCTGGCGGTCACATGCAGTTTCTCGTGATAACTGCAGTGACTGCTGGGTAATCGCGGCCGTAAAGCGTAAAGCTTCACCGCCGGGGAAGCTGGTAAGCAGCTGTGCTGCGCCGGGATGTCAGGCTCTGCCTGTCATTCCGATGTAGCAGAGCTGGATCGTCGTGGGACAGTCGTTACTATGGACTGCGTCGGACAGGTGGTATACTGTTGGTTTGTTTTTTTTATTTTTTTACAGGAGATCGATGGCGTCGCAGGAATGAGAGAGTAATAAAAGAAATGAAAACTGTGTTGTCTCTTTTATTTCATTAAAAGACTTTTTTCTTGCTGTGTCTTTTTTTTAAACATTTAAAAACTTTGGGATTAATAATGGATCGGTGTCTTATTGACGCCTCTCCATTATTAACCGGGCTTATTGTCACCGTGCAATCAACGGTGACATTAACCCCTTATTACCCCCCTTGCCACCGCTACAGGGCAAGTGGGAAGAGTCGGGTAAAGTGCCACAATTGGCACATCTTTTGATGCGCCAAATGTGGGGCTGCTGTAGCCTGGTATTATCAGGCTGTTGAGGGCCAAAATCCATGGGCCTTGACAGTCTTTTAATACCAGGCCGCAGCAGTCTGCATTTTACTTGGCTGGTTAACAAAAATAGGGGGACCCCTACGCCGTTTTTTTTCGAGGGGATCCCCTATTTTTGTTAACCAGCCAAGCTAAGCAGACTGCTGTGGCCTGGTATTATCAGGCTGGCAAGCTCCATGGATATTGGATCCTTACCAGCCTGAAAAACCAGGCCTCAGCGGTCTGCTTCATCTGGCTGGTTAACAAAAATAGGGGGGACCCCACGCAATTTTTTTTCGAAGGGAACCCCTATTTTTGTTAATCAGTTCCCTCTGACGTCACTGATTGTGTCCCTGGCTGACCTGAAGTGAAAGTGGAAAGCAATCAATTAAGTGTAATGTATGTAGTACAGTTCATATAGCGTCTTGTGCTTGGGTGCGATGAAAACACAGGAGTCACAGGTTTGATATAGAAAAGTCCTGTATTACTTCATACAAGTTGGCAGAAATAGTCACACAGTTTGCAGACACAGAAACAGGAGACACAGCAGGCCAGAGTAATCCAAGCTCAGCAATCACTCTCCACAACAGGTTCAGGATCTTCTTCTCTGTTACCGTAAGTCCATGCAAACGTGGGTCTTTCAAAGAGCAGGGTTCAGAGTCCACAAGTGCTTCAGAGTTCCTCAGTAGGAATAGCTGGAGTACAAGGTCCAAGGCTTCAGGAGTCAGGTCACAGGTTCACTGCAGGCTAGATTCTGAAGCACTGATTGCTCAGCTGTGGCTGCTTAAGAAGCAAGAGGAGAGAATCAGGGCGGAACATGCAAGCTGGAAACTCCATATTGACCGAGGGCAAGATAGCTGCAGCAAGACAGAAACTGAGTTTCAGGAATATATACATAGAACCTTACATTACTCCCCCCTTAAGGACAACCTCCGGATGACCTCAGACCAGGCTTGTGTGGGTACCTCTGATGAAACTGACGGAGCAAGCGAGGAGCATTAACGTTATTGACCGGATCCCATGAGTTGTCCTCCACTGGGTAGCCTGCCATTTAATCAGATATTGTAACTGATTTCTATACAACTGGAATCTAAAATCCTTTCCACCACAATTCTTCCTGACCATCGACTAGCACTGGGTCAGGGCAAGGAGAGGAACGTCCAGGAAACGTATTGGGTGTCGCAGCCTTTAGTAGGGATACATGAAAGACAGGGTGGATTCTCATAGTTCTGGGCAGTTGAAGACGACAAGCAACGGCACTTATAATTTTACTGATTTTATAGGGTCCAATGTACTTATGTCCCAACTTAGACGATGGAATCCTTAACTTAAGATTTCTGGTTGACAGCCAGACCAAGTCTCCTACCTTGAAAGCTGGTGCAGGTTTACGAAATTTATCTGCTGCTTTCTTGTACCTTTCTTGAGCCATTCCAGATTTTCCTTTAGAAGATCCATATTCTTCTGTAAAGACGTGATT
>JARQOD010000001.1:384236329-384337667 GCA_033576555.1 Oophaga sylvatica | reverse complement strand
AAAAAGCATGCAGAAGCATTTCAATTGCAATCTGTGTGGAGTTGCAGGTCAATCCACAGTAGAAATCCAAGTTTTAGCTATTAATTTTCTAAAACAAAAAACCATGACCAATTTACCTGTAGTGCATCCGTGCCATAGCAACATGGACTAAACTTCACCTCAGCAAACGTCGACTGTACGAATAACATATCAAGAGTTCTTCCAGAATGTCTTCATTTCAGTCTTGTAAACTTTTCCATTGTACAGATCAGTAGTCCTGTGGCCAAAAGTAGCCCATTGTATCTCGTTTAGCACCATCACATATAATTTCCAAACAACTTTCAATCAATATGGTCATTGTCCTCAGTACAGAGGAGCAAATCGATTCGTCATGAGTCAAATTTATGTTGAATTTTAAAGAATTTCCTTAAATTGAGCAATTTGTGATTTTGTCGCCATTTCACTCAAAGCAGAAGATAGCATCAGTTAGAGAAGGCCCACATGACCTCGGGCAAGCATCCCTATAATGCCTTGCAGCTATACCATACATCACATAGTATAGTACAGACAATCAATTATAGCCAGTATGAAAGCCAAGGCAGGGAATGCAGCAGCCATTTTAGGGTGATTTAACCCCTTTCTGCCATCGGACGTACTATCCCGTCCAGGTGACCTGGCCCGTCTGACCATGGACGGGATAGCACGTCATCCCCCCCGGGAGCGCAGCTGATCGCGGCCGGGTGTCAGCTGATTATCACAGCTGACACCCGGCACTATGTGCCAGGAGCGGTCACGGACTGCTCCCGGAACATTAACCCCTGACACACTGCGATCAAACATGATCGCAGTGTACCGGGGGCACAGGGAAGCATCACGCAGGGAGTCGGCTCCCTACGTGCTTCCCTAAGACCCTCAGAACAGCACGATGTGATCGCGCTGTTCTGAGAGCTTCCTCCCTGTAGGACCCCGGATCCAAGATGGCCGCGGGGACCTTCTGGGTCTTGCAGGGAGGTGGCTTCCTCAGTGCCTGCTGAGAGCAGGCGCTGAGAAAGCCTGCAGCAGTGCCAGTGAGATCGCTGATCTGACAGAGTGCTGTGCACACCGTCAGACCAGCGATCTGACATTATACAGTGATGTCGCACCCTGGGACAAAGTAAAAATGTAAAAAAAAATAAACATCTGTAAAAATAATTTTAAAAAAAGTCCTCAAAAAAAAAAAATATTCCCCAATAAATCCATTTCTGTATGTATATATAAAAAAACACAATAAAAGTACACATACTTGGTATCGCGCGTCTGTAGCGACCCACCCTATAAAACTGTCCCACTAGTGAACCCCTTAAAAAAAAAAAAAAGACAAAGCAAAAACAATGCTTTATCATCATACTGCTGAACAAAAAGTGGAATAACACGCAATCAAAAAGACGGATATAAATAAACATGGTACCGCTGAAAACGTCATCTTGTCCCGCAAAAAACAATCTGCCATACAGCATCATCAGCGAAAAAATAAAAAGTTATAGCTCGCAGAATAAAGCGATGCAAAAATAATTATTTTTTATATAAAATTGTTTTATTATATAAAAGCGCCAAAACATAAAAAAATGATATAAATGAGGTTTCGCTGTAATCGTACTGACCCTAAGAATAAAACTGCTTTATTAATTTTACCACACGTGGAACGGTATAAACGCCCCCCCAAAAGAAATTCATGAATTGCTGGTTTTTGTTCATTCTAACCTCCCAAAAATCATAATAAAAAGCGATCAAAAAATGGCACATGCCCAAATATGGTAGCAATAAAAAACGTCAACTCGTCCTGCAAAAAATAAGACCTCACATGACTCTGTGGGCCAAAATATGCAAAGATTATAGCTCTCAAAATGTGGTGATGCAAAAACTATTTTTTGCAATAAAAAGCGTCTTTTAGCGTGTGACAGCTGCCAATCATAAAAACTCGCTATAAATAGTAAATCAAAACCCCCTTTACCACCCCTTACTTAGGGAAAAATAATAAATATAAAAAAAATGTATTTATTTCCATTTTCTCATTAGGGTTAGGGTTAGGGTTGGAGCTAAAGTTAGGGTTAGGGTGAGGCTAAAGTTAGAACTAGGGTTAGGGTTGGAAGTAGGGTTGGGGTGTGTTAGGTTTAGGTTTGTGGTTAGGGTTGGGACTAGGGTTAGGGGTGTGTTGGCGTTAGGGTTGGAGTTAGAATTGGGGGATTTCAACTGTTTAGGCACATCAGGGGCTCTCCAAATGTGACATGGTGTCTGATCTTAATTCCAGCCAATTCTGCGTTGAAAAAGTCAAACGGTGCTCCTTCCCTTCTGAGCTCTGCCATGCGCCCAAACAGTAGTTTACCCACACATATGGGGTATCAGCGTATGCAGGACAAATTGCACAATAACTCTTAGGGTCTATATTCTTCTGTTACCCTTGGGAAAATAAAAAAGGGGGGGCGAAAATATCATTTTTGTGGAAAAAAATTATGATTTTTTATTTTTATGGCTCTACATTATAAACTTCTGTGAAGCACTTGGGGGTTTAAACTTCTCTCCACACATCTAGATAAGTTCCTTGGGGGGTCTATTTTCCAAAATGGGGTCACTTGTGGGGGGTTTCTACTGTTTAGGCACATCAGTGGCTCTCCAAATGTGACATGACGCCCGCAGACCATTCCATCAAAGTCTGCAATCCAAAACGTCACTACTTCCCTTCCGAGCCCCGACATGTGCCCATAAAGTAGTTTTCTCCCACATATGGGGTATCAGTGTACTCAGGGCAAATTGGACAACAATTTTTAGGGTCCAATTTTACCTGTTACCCTTGCGGAAATAAAATATTGGGGGCGAAAAAATGATTTTTGTAAAAATATGATTTTTTTTTGTTTTTACGGCTGTACATTATAAACTTCGGTGAAGCACTTGGGGGTTCATAGTGCTCATGACACATCTAGATAAGTTCCTTGGGGGGGTCTATTTTCCAAAATGGGGTCACTTGTGGGGGGTTTCCACTGTTTAGGCACATCAGAGGCTCTCCAAATGCGACATGACGCCCACAGACCAGTCCATCAAAGTCTGCAATCCAAAACGTCACTACTTCCGTTCCGAGCCCCGACATGTGCCCATAAAGTAGTTTTCTCCCACATATGGGGTGTCAGCTTACTCATGACAAATTGCACAACAACTTTTGAGGTCCAATTTCTCCTGTTACCCTTGGGAAAATAAAAAATTGGGGACTAAAGATCATGTTTGTGGAAAAAATATGATTTTTTTATTTTCATGCTCGGGCGTTATAAACTTTAGTGAAACACCTGGGAGTTCAAAGTTCTCACCACACATCTAGATAAGTTCCTTGAGGGGTCTAGTCTCCAAAATGGTGTCATTTGTGGGGGGTTTCCACTGTTTAGGCACCTCAGGGGCTCTCCAAGCAAGACGTGGCGTCCAGCCAATTCTGCGTTGAAAAAGTGAAACAGCGCTCCTTCCCTTCCGAGCATTGCCATGCATCCAAACAGTGGTTTACCCCCACATATGGGGTATCAGCGTACTCAGGACAATTTGCACAATGACTTTTGGGGTCTTGTTACCCTTGGGAAAATAAAAATTGGGGTGAAAAGATCATTTTTGTCGAAAAAAATATGATTTTTTAATTTTACGGCTCTATGTTATAAACTTGTGTGAAGCACTTGGGGGTTCAAATTGCTCACCACAAATCTAGATAAGTACCTTAGGGGGCCTAGTTTCCAAAATGGGGTCACTTTTGTGGGGTTTCCACTGTTTAGGCACATCTGGGGCTCTCCAAATCCAACATGGCGTCCAATCTCAATTCCAGCCAATTTTGGTTGGAAAAAGTCAAATGGCGCTCCTTCCATTCCAAGCTCTGCTGTGCGCCAAAACAGTGGTTCCCCCCACATATGGGTTATCAGCGTACTCAGGAAAAATTGGAAAACGACTTTTGTAGTCCAATTTCTCCTGTTACCTTTTCGTAAATATAATTTATGTGGGAAAAAATAGGATTTTTTATTTTCATGTTCGGGCACTATAAACTTGTGTGAAGCACTTGGGGGTTCAAAGTGCTCACCTGTTGTGTTTAGGTAGCTGAGGAGAAAAAGCAAAAACGGCAATACACCAAAGCGGCTGGAACCTATTGGATTGCAGTAACCTGAACTAACCACACAACTAGAGGTAGCCGTGGAGCGTTCCTACGTTGATCCTAGACGCCTCGTCATAGCCTGAAAGATAACTCACCTAAAGGCAGAAAGAGGAAAGCTATCTGCCCCGGAGCAGATCCCCAAAGAAAATAGGAAGCCCCCAAACATGTAATGGCGGTTAGACAAGAAGAAGCACGGACACAGACAGAAAATAGAATGAGCAAACGCTGGGGCCCAATCTGTCTAGACAGAAAAGTACAGGAAAGGATTCTTACTGCAATCCAAAAAAAAAAAAACCTAAAAAATACCAACTCTTCTGATTGCAATAACACCTGAGATCACACGATCTCCATCACTTAAATCAGATCTCTGTTGTAACAAAATTAAGCCGCAGCCACTGAAAAAACAGGAAAAAGCAAATGAACAAATAACAGTGGCTAAAGATAAATTGAAAGGAGCACAGGCCCCAGGAGGGGACCCGGCTGACCTCCACAAAAGTGCAGAGAACTATGCAAAAAGCAAGCACAAAAATAAAAGCAGAAAATATCTTATCTGAAAGCAGAAGATGCAGGCAAGACTCAGCAAGACTTCCAAATTAACCAGGAACCACAATTGAGACATGAACAATTGATCACCGGCGACCATCATTGGAGGGAACCTCCCTTATATCAGTCCAGTCAGAGATCCCAGATTGCCATTCCTCGCTGGAAGGTTCAGTACTGTCTGTAACCACCAGAGGGAGCCTCTGCTCTGAAACCATCTCTAGCACATTCATAACACTCACCACAGACCTAGATAAGTTCTTCAGAGGGTCTTGTTTCCAAAATGGGGTCACTTGTGGGAGGTTTCTGTTTAGGCACATCAGGGGCTCTGCAAATGGAACATGACACCCATCAACGTCTGCATTCCAAAACGTCATTACTTCCTTTCCAAGCCCTGCCGTGCGCCCAGTTTCCCCCCCCCCCACATATGGGGTATCAGCGAACTCAGGAAAAATTGGGCAACAACTTTTGGGGTCCAATTTCCTTGGGAAAAATCAAAGATTGGGGACTAAAAAATCATTTTTGTGGAATTTTTTTTTTCACACCTAGGCATTATAAACTTTTGTGAAACACTTGGGGGTTCAAACTGCTCACAGCAGATGTAGATAAGTTCCATAGGGGGTCTAGTTTCCAAAATGGTGTCACTGGTAGAGGGTTTCCACTGCGCATCAGGGACTCTCCAAAAGCAACATGGCTTCCAATCTCAATTCCAGCCAACTTTGGTTTGAAAAAGTCAAACGGCGCTCCTTCCCTTACGAGCTCTGCCATGCTCCCAAACAGTGGTTTTCCCTCACATATGGGGTATTGGCGTACTCAGGAGAAATTGCACAACAACTTTATCTGTCCATTTTCTCCTTTTACCCTTGTGAAAATAAAAAAAAATGTTTGTAAAAGATCATTTTTGTGACTAAAAAGTTAAATGTTCATTTTTTCCTTCCACGGTGCTTCAGCTCCTGTGAAGCACTTGAAGGGTTAATAAACTTCTTGAATGTGGTTTTGAGTACCTTGAGGGGTGCAGTTTTAAGAATGGTGTCACTTTTGGGTATTTTCTGCTATATAGACCCCTCAAAGTGATTTCAAATGTGAGGTGGTCCCTAAAAAAAATGGCTTTGTAAATTTTGTTGTAAAAATGAGAAATCGCTGGTCAACTTTAAACCCTTATAATTTCCTAACGAAAAAAAATTTTGGTTCCAAAATTTTGCTGATGTAAAGTAGACATGTGGGAAATGTTATTTATTAACTATTTTGTGTGACATATTTCTCTGTTTTAAGGGAATAAAAATTAAAAGTTTGAAAATTGCAAAATTTTCAAAATTTTCGCCGTATTTCCGCTTTTTTTTTAAAATAAACGCAAGTTATATCGAAGAAATGTTACCACTAACGTGAATTACAATATGTCACAAGAAAACATTCTCAGAATCGCGAAGATCCGTTGAAGCGTTCCAGAGTTATAACCTCATAAAGAGACAGTGGTCAGAATTGTAAAAATTGGTCCGGTCATTAACGTGCAAACCACCCTTGGGGGTAAAGGAGTTAAAATAGTGAGACAACATCACAGCTCATTACCCATAAGAGAAAGCCATAAACACTGAATAAACATTACAGATAGTATGTGACAGCTTAGCAGAGACATGGAATGCAGCAACCATTTAAGGGTGATATAAAGCAGTTAAAATTGTCACAGCTCATAACTCAGCAATAGGATCAGGAGGAGAAAGTCATAAATACTCAATAAACATTACACATAGTGTGTGACAGTGCAGCCAATATAAAAGCCAAGATGAGGAATGCAGCAGCAATATTGTAGTGAATCTGGAGAGTGAGAGGATGTCACAGCTCATGGCTTAGCTACACAGATAGCTATTCAAAACTGAAGAAATTGTACAGATAGTGTGTGACACAGCAAAGTTACCATCCATTTACCCATATCCTTGTATAGTGAGGTCAAGTGTGTCATATATCAGTAAGGGGTCAAAGAACTGGAAATAAGTGGCTGCAGTCCATCCTAGGAGACCTTGGAGTATAATTTACACTCCTTTTTTTAGGAGGAATTCATCATAAATTGGATTTTCAAAAATTTGCTCATCTGTAATAAGGAGTCAGAAGCGACTTAGCGAAGCTTCTAGTAAATATTCCTCTTGATTGGAAACTAGAGTTGCATTTGCCAAGAGTAGTAAATTTTGGTTCAGTCTTGATATTTTTCATTCCATCACCCCATAAACACCTCAGCATTTTGCAAATCACCTTTAATTCATTACAGATGTATAAAATGCTAAAAGTCCCACCTAAGTCAGCGTTCTGCACAAGACTGCCAAGCAATTAAGAGTCAGCAGAAGAAGATAAAGGTTCACAACGAGGAAACAAAGTTTGAGAAACGACTTAATTAAAATGTTCTTTATCTTCATCATGATTTTGGAAGGCATTGATTATCATAAGGCAGAATGCCGCGGGGTAGAGGACTGGATCCAAACTGCTACTTCATTATCAGTCAGGCTCTGTGCAATGAAAATAAATAGCTATTTACCAGTCTAATATCCAATTACATTTATCACTTGAGGCTCGATGTTCTTGCGAAGAGGAGGAGTTCCCAGACTTTTTTTCTTTTGTTACTATTTTTTTGCTATTTGCGGAAATTTATTATGGAGATAAAGTAGATACGAGAGTCCATTACCTAAGAGTTTATGTACAGCTGGAGTGAGGTTCGGCAGCCAAAACTTCTGCCAAAATTGACCTTCTTATCGAATGATTGATGGAAAGGAGCTCGATGAGGATAGCGAACGTCTGGTGCTGATAACGCGGCAGATTCTGCCTGCCCCCCCAGTAAATGAGGTGGATTATCTTGTCTCTAGATCAATACTGGAGGCATTCTTTTTGTCATTATTTGTGTTCGTTATGGCGGTATTATTTAGTTACTAATTACTAATGTCAGTTTCCGGTTTCTCTGTGCACCATGTGGCAGTTCTATTTGTACGGTGAATAGTTTCATTTTTGGGGGGAATTACACCAAAATCCTGAGCTCGGCAACATGCAAGTATATAAATAGGCACCAATGGGCATCATTATTTGGGAACATTTGTGGAAAGGGTAACGTGGACTCTAATATATGATGAGGTGTCTCCATATAATTAGTTTACAGTCAGAATTTTCTGGAGATACTTTGTTGTATTATTATGTGGCACCATATTGCAATATAACATAGGCAATGGATGGGTGCTAAGTTTGGTATTACATTATCTTTATTTATTGGGCACTATAGAGGGGTATTTCATGGATGTCCTATTGTGGAGGTATTTTGATATGTTAGGCTAAGTGCACACGTCAGGAATTTGTGCAGAATTTTCCTGAGCAAAACCTGACTTTTTCCGCGGTAAAAACGCGTTTTTTTCCTGTTTTTTTCACGTTTTGGTGCGTTTTTTTTGCGCGGATTTTGCGCGTTTTTACCACGATTTTTTTCTGAACTTTCTAGGTCAATAATATAGTGGGAAAAATGCTAGAATTCCGCGAAATTAATGAACATGTTGGTTCTTTTTCCGAGATGCATTTTTTTCGCGGAAAAAAACGCACTATGTGCACAAAAATTGCGGAATTCATTCTAAATGATAGGATGCTTCATTCATGCGTTTTTGATGTGTTTTACCCAAAAAAACGCAAAAAAATACTGAACGTGTGCACTTAGCCTTATGGTGTTATTATTTGGCACGGTATGGCACAATCATGTGGATTCTCTATAGTGAGGATGAGAAGACTTCGACAGCCATAAAATTGTCAGGATACCTGTATTTTTTCCAGATTTCCTGGACACTACTTGACACTACTGTGCCTTGCTGTAATATTAATGGGCACAGTAGAGCACAATAAACTTGGTATCAGTTGGTGAGGATAAAATGTAAAAATATAGTAAAATAAAGTCCAAGGTCCATACAATTAGTATGATGGAAGCATTATGTAAACTTCATGACACTACTATGGTACACCATATTGCAGTACTACATGGGCAATGTAAGATGTTCTCACAGAACAGTGCATGATTGGGCACTATATGGCGGCATTACATGGATGCCATACTCTGCTAGTATTTGGATGTCCTTTGGTGCTATTGTTAGGCACTAATGATGAGCGAGCACTAAAATGCTTGAGTACTCGTTATTCAGGTCGAGCAAATTGGAATACTCGGGTACTCGGACAGAACAACGAGCCCAATGTAAGTCTATGGGAAAACCGAGGATTTTTGCCGTGATCCACCGGGGAGTCCTTTTAAAGTCTAAAAACTTCTGTAAATGATGGAAACAGTGCTCAAATGATAATGGAACATCATGTGGAATGCCCCTGGAAACATTTCTAACTCCCAGGTCACAGCTGTGAGCAATGTTGTCAGAGTCTTACGCCATTTTTACAGGCTCACCAAAAAACATAAAAACGAAACCAAAATGAATTTTCCTGGGAAATATGTCAATGAACATCCTTTCCAGGGTAATGACTTTTATATAAGGCAAAATAATTAACCCAAAGCAAAAATGTTCTTCCACCACTTTGACTTTGTTCACACGTAGCGTTTTTTAACGTTATTGTTTTCAAACAATACAAATGCATTTACTTTGAAATGTCATTGTAGCATTTAACAACCTTAGCTGGCCATGTGGTGTGTGACACATCATCAGACACATGCCGGATCCGGCTAATATTATGTAAAAACGGATGAGACAGATCCTGTTTTCGGCCTGATCCGTCTAGCGGATCCGACAAAAAAACGGATCCTTTTCATCCATTTTTTTATCGTTTTTTTGACGGATTACGACGGATCCGGTTTTTAAAAACAAACGTGATTGGCTACTGAAAACCTATATATACACTGCTCCTACACAATTGTTCTATTCTTAAAGGGCCATTATTAAAGAGTGAGTTTCCTATACTGTTATTGCCTAGGCATTGAGTGACTGGACTGCCAAAAATTAGGGTGCACCCCAATATCCCTTGGATGAAATGTACATAAGGGCCTCATGAAAAAGTGTTCCAATTATAAGAAAATAGGTCTCCCATAGTGTTAGCCTATGCATTAAATGCAAGGCCTGCCCTGCAGCAAAGGAACACGCACTCCAATAAGCCTTTGAACCCACGTATTGGATGGCCACAGGAAAACCAAGTTCACACTATTCTTTTGGTACTGCCATAGTGTTAGCCTATGCATTGAATGCAAGGCCCGACCTGCCACACAGTCACATGCACTCCAATAAGTCTTTGAACCAACGTACTGGATGGACACAGGAAAACCTAGTTCACATTATTCTTTTTGCACTGCCATACTGTTAGCCTATGCACTTAATGTAAGGCATGCCCTGCACCAAATTCAAATGCACCTCAATAAGCCTTTGAACTGACGTACTGAATGACCACAGGAAAACCAAGTTCACATTATTATTTTGATACTGCATAGCGTTAGCCTATGCATTGAATGCAAGGCCCGACCAGCACCACAATTCAAACACACCCCAAAAAGCCTTTGAACCAATGTACTGGATGACCACTTGAAAACCCAGTTCACATAATTATTTTGGCACTGCCATACTGTTAGCCTGTGCATTGAATGCAAGGCCCGCCCTGCAACAAATTCAAACGCACCCCAAAAATCCTTTGAACTGACGTACTGGATGGACACAAGAAAACCAAGTTCACATTATTCTTTTGGCATTGCTGTACCGTTAGGCTATGCATTGAATGCAAGGCCCGCCTTACACCAAATTCAAACGCACCCCAAAAGCCTTTGAACTGACGTACTGGATGGACACAGGAAAACGAAGTTCACATTATTCTTTTGGCACTGCCATAATGTTAGCCTGTGTATTGAATGCAAGGCCCGCCTTACACCAAATTCAAACGCACCCCAAAAGCCTTTGAACCAACGTACTGGATTGACACAGGAAAACCAAGTTCACATTATTCTTTTGGCACTGCCACACTGTTAGCCTATGCATTGAATGCAAGGTTCTCCCTGCCACAAAGTCACATACACACTAATAAGCCTTTGAACCGATGTACAGGATGGAGACAGGAAAACAGAGTTCACATTATTCTTTTGGCACTGCCATACTGTTAGCCTATGCACTGAATGCAAGACGCGCCCTGCACAAAATTTAAACGCACCCCAAAAAGCCTTTGAACCGACGTACTGGATGACCACAGGAAAACTAAGTTCACATTATTCTTTTGGCACTGCCATACTGTTAGCCTATGCATTGACTGCAAGGCCCGCCCTGCACCAAATTCAAACGCACCCCAAAAGCCTTTGAAACAATGGACTTGATGACCACCTGAAAGCATTCTTCCTATTAATTCGTTACTCCCATATTGTTTGGCTACACAGTGAATTGTTGAGCCTGAAGACCTGGCAGTGGACAATTGCAGTGTTGACGCTAAAGAACCTGCAGTTGAAAATTGCAGTGTTGATGCTAAAGACCCAGCAGTGGACAATTGCAGTGTTTATGCTAAAGACCCAGCAGTGGACAATTGCAGTGTTGATGCTAAAGACCTTGCAGTTGAAAATTGCAGTGTTGACACTGAAGACCCCGCAGTGGACAATTGCAGTGTTGACACTGAAGACCCGGCAGTGGACAATTGCAGTGTTGACGCTAAAGACCCCGCAGTGGACAATTGCAGTGTTGACGCTAAAGACCAAGCTGTGGACAATTGCAGTGTTGACGCTAAAGACACAGCAGTGGACAATTGCAGTGTTGACGCTAAAGACCCCTGCAGTGAAGCATTTTAGTGTTTATGCTAAAGACCCAGCTGTGGACAATTGCAGTGTTGACGTAAAAGAGCCTGCAGTTGAAAATTGCAGTGCTAACGCTGAAGACCCGGCAGTTGAGAATTGCAGTACTGATGATAAAGGCCCCGGCAGTGGACAATTGCAGTGTTTATGCTAAAGATCCAGCTATGAAAAATTGCAGTGTTGACGCTGAAGACCCAACAGTGGGCAATTGCAGTGTTGACGCTAAAGAGCCTGTAGTTGAAAATTGCAGTGTTGACTCTGAAGACCCGGCAGTAGACAATTGCAGTGTTGACGCTAAAGAGCCTGCACTTAAAAATTGCAGTGTTGATGCTGAAGACCAGGCAGTGGACAATTGCAGTGTTGATGCTAAAGACCCAGCAGCGGACAATTGCAGTGTTGATGCTAAAGACCTTGCAGTTGAAAATTGCAGTATTGACGCTGAAGACCCGGCAGTTGACAATTGCAGTGTTTATGCTAAAAATCCAGCTGTGGACATATGCAGTGTTGACGCTAAAGACACAGCAGTGGACAATTGCAGTGTTGACGCTAAAGACCCTGCAGTGGAGCATTTTATTGTTTATGCTAAAGACTCAGCTGTGGACAATTGCAGTGTTGACGCTAAAGAGCCTGCAGTTGAAAATTGCAGTGTTGACGCTGAAGACCCGGCAGTTGACAATTGCAGTGCTGATGATAAAGACCGGCAGTGGACAATTGCAGTGTTGACGCTAAAGAGCATGCAGTTTAAATTGCAGTGTTGACGCAGAAGACTGCAGTGGCAATTGCAGTGTTGACGCTAAAGAGCCTGCAGTGAAAATTGCAGTGTTGACGCTGAGACCCGGCAGTTGACAATTGCAGTGCTGATGATAAAGACCCGGCAGTGGACAATTGCAGTGTTGACGCTAAAGAGCATGCAGTTTAAAATTGCAGTGTTGACGCAGAAGACCTGGCAGTGGCAATTGCAGTGTTGATGCTAAAGACCCGGCAGTGGACAATTGCAGTGTTGACGCTAAAGAGCATGCAGTTTAAAATTGCAGTGTTGACGCAGAAGACCCAGCAGTGGCAATTGCAGTGTTGACGCTAAAGAGCCTGCAGTTGAAAATTGCAGTGTTGACTCTGATGACCCGGCAGTAGACAATTGCAGTGTTGACGCTAAAGAGCCTTCAGTTAAAAATTGCAGTGTTGACGCTGAAGACCTGGCAGTGGACAATTGCAGTGTTGATGCTAAAGACCCGGCAGTGGACAATTGCAGTGTTGATGCTAAAGACCTTGTAGTTGAAAATTGCAGTATTGACCCTGAAGACCCGGCAGTTGACAATTGCAGTCTTTATGCTAAAGATCCAGCTGTGGACAATTGCAGTGTTGATGCTAAAGACCCTGCAGTTGAGCATTTCAGTGTTGAGCATGAAGAACCATCAGTGGATAATTGCTCTGTTGAGGCTTAAGAACCTGCATTGGTGAATTGCTGTGGGGAGGCAGAAGACCTGGCATTTTAGTATTGCAGTGTTGAGGCTAAAGAACTGGCATTGAAGTATTGCATTGTTGAAGATGAACATCCGACAAAGTTCACATTTTTAGGAAGTGGGTCTCCCATACTGTTTGCCTATGCATTGAATGCAAAGCCCGCCCTGCACCAAATTCAGATGCACCCCAATAAGCCTTTGAACCGACGTACTGGATGGCCACAGGAAAACCAAGTTCACATTATTCATTTTGTTCTGCCATACTGTTAGCCTATGCATTGAATGCAAGGCCCGCCCTGCACCAAATTCAAACGCACCCCAAAAAGCCTTTGAACCGACGTACTGGATGGACACAGGAAAACCAAGTTCACATTACTCTTTTGGCACTGCCATAGTGTTAGCCTATGCATTGAAGGCAAGGCCTGCCCCAAATTTGGACAAACCAAAATACCACTTGGAAGAGACGTGTATGAAGTCCTCCTAAAAATCTGTTTCCATTACAAAGGAGTGGGTCTCCTATACTTGGAATGCCCATACACTAAGTGTTTGGGCTGACAGAAAAATTCCCCCATGTGGGGTACACATCAACATACTGACTCAACATTTTTGTGACTGTTGCATCACGGAACACGCTCACCCTGGTGATCTAGTGGTGGTGTCTGAAGAGACGTGTAGTATGGCCTGCGAAAAAGGTCTTCCCAGTTTAAAGGAGCGGATCTCCTATACTTGTAATGACAATACACTAAGTGCATAGGCTGAAAAACATTTTCCCCTGGGGGGAACACATCAACCTACTATTTAAATATTTTTTGTTACGTACATCCAACACCCTTGCAAAACAATCTAGTGGCTGTTTCATCAAGGAACATGGTCACCCTGGTGATCTAGGGGTGGTGTAGGAAGAGACGTGGAGTATGGCCTGCGAAAAATGTCTTCCCAGTTTAAAGGAGCGGATCTCCTTTATTTGTAATGACAATACGCTAAGTGCATAGGCTGAAAAACATTTTCCCTGGGTGGGGACACACATCAGCCTACTGTGTAAATATTTTTTGTTACGAACATCCAACACACTTGCAAAACAATCTAGTGGCTGTTTCATCACGGAACACGTTCACCCTGATGTTCTAGTGGTGGTGTCTGAAGAGACTTGTAGTATGGCCTTCGCAAAAGGTCTTCCCTGTTTAAAGGAGCAGGTCTCCTATACTTGTAATGTCCATAAGTGCATAGGCTGAAAAACATTTTCCCCTGGGGGGGACACCTCAGCATAGAATGTAAACATTTTAGGAACGGGCATCAAAACACCCTTGAAAAAATTTCTACTGGCTGTTGCATCACGGACCACGGTCACCCTCGTGTTATAGTGGTGGTGGATGATGAGATTGAGGAGAAGGAGGAGGATAATAACACACCAAATAGCTAAAGTCAGGAAGCGTATACACATGTGTGGGAGGGAAGAGGCACATGGAAATACACCTCCCAAAAAATATACTGTATTGAAGGTTATGTTTCGCTGTTCTCATTCTGTGGTGTGCAGAAGTCTGCCCCAATCTAACCCTTGTTCATTTTTATAACAGTCAGCCTGTCAGCATTTTCTGTTGACAGGTGGATGCGCTTATCAGTTATTATTCCACCAGCGGCACTAAACTTGCGCTCTGACAAAACACTAGCGGCACGGCAGGCCAGAACCTCCAAGGCGTAGAGAGCCAGTTCATGCCATGTGTCCGGCTTGGATACCCAATAGCTAAAAGGCACAGAGGAATCACGGAGGATGTTGGTACGAACAGCAAGGTACTCCTTCAACATCTTCCAAAACTTTCCATTCCATGTGAGACTACCCGGCGTCTCTGGGCCAGGGCGATGGAAGGGTCTGAGAAAAGTGTCCCAGAACTTTGCCAGTGTTCCCCTGCCTCTGCTGGATTGTAGTCGGGTCTCTCTCGCCTCTACTCCTTGGTTGTCCAACAAACTGTGACCTCTGCCGCCAGCGTTTTCAGATGGGAATTTTTTCATTAATTCCGCAACTATGGCTCTCTGGTACTGCATAATTTTAGTACAAGAAAATGAAGAGTATATGTTCCAGCTCCTTAAAATTGCAAATTGTTTATTGATCCATAAAATAGGTGAATTCACCAATTCCTCAATAGTGAGAGTGCACATGCAGCATACAGCGACACGTTTCGTTCTCAAGGAACTCTTTCACAGCTGATCACAATTATATTAATTATAGCTGGTTAAATAGCAAATGCAAGCCAATGAAATACACAAATACAATAATGTGACATAAAAAAAATCACATACAAATTTAAAACCAACTAGAATACAAACATACATAAACAAAAATCCTCAGTATTAAAACATAATTTAATTTCTTTTATTAAGACCCGAGGGGTATCTATTTCCCAAGATGTAAATCCAAAACGCCTCCCGTATCAGGAGGCATCTCTGAATGTCTCTTCCACGTTTAAGATTATTTAATTACTCAATGCCCGTGACCTTAAGAGAAGATACCATATTTTTATGTTGCAAAGTAAAAGGTTTTTATGCCATAGATACATTGCGATTATTGATGCTATTATTAATGCTATCTCTAATATGTTCTGAAGTATTTCGCAACTTGTAACAAAAAATTTTTTAAATCATCAGAATAAAGACTATGATATTTCAAAAAAAATTCTGGTTTAAATGTATTGGCCAGACGGACTCCAACTGTTGGTGATTCTATTTCACCTAGCTTACAGAATTTAGCTCCTCAACTCATGTCACTAACTGGTTAAATTGTAATTTTTTTTAGGTGTGGTGGTGCAAGATGCACAATATGCAAATATGTTCAGAAAAACAGAACACATAAAAATCATGATGGAACACAGAGGTTTATTATAAATCAGTTTATTAACTGTGAATCAAAAAATGTGGTATATAAAATTGAGTGTATGAAGTGTAGATTAATGTATATTGGTTGCACCACCAGGAAATTAAAAACCCGTATTTCAGAACATATTTTTGTTACAAGTTGCGAAATACTTCAGAACATATTAGAGATATAATTTATAATAGCATTAATAATCACAATGTATGTATGGCATCGAAACATTTTATTTTGCAACATAAAAATATGGTATCTTCCCTTAAGGTCACGGGCATTGAGCAATTGAATAATCTTAAACGTGGAGGAGACATTCAGAGACGCCTCCTGACTCGGGAGGCGTTTTGGATTTACAACTTGGGAACTAGATACCCCTCGGGTCTTAATAAAAGAAATTAAATTATGTTTCATTATTGAGAATTTTTGTATATGTATGTTTCTTTAAATTTGCATGTGATTTTTTTTTAATGTCACATGAGTGTATTTGTATATTTCATTGGTTTGCAGTTTCTATTTAACCAGATAATTGTGATCAGCTGTAAAAAAGTTCCTTGAGAACGAAACGCGTCGTTGTATGCTACATGTGCACTCTCACTATTGAGGAATTTGGTGAATTCATCTATTTTATGGATCAATAAAGAATTTGCAATTTTAAGGAGCTGGATCATATACTCTTCATTTTCTTGGATGCTGCACGTCTTGTCCGGACAGGGTTCCGAGATCCATGGTTTGTCGTTGAGCTGGCTGGGGCTTATTGCCCAATTTTTTTTTCTTTTTTGCATAATTTTAGTATACCTATCTGAATCTGGAAGAAGAGATTGAAAGTTCTCCTTGTAGCGTGGGTCTAGAAGTGTCACCAACCAGTAATGAGTGTCAGCAAAAATTTTGATAATGCGAGGGTCACGGGAAAGGCAGCGCAACAAAAAGTCTGCCATGCGTGCCAGACTGCTAACTGGCAAGGCTTCTGTGTCCTCACAAACAGGACGACTGACCATGCTGTCCTCATCCTCCTTCTCCTCCCTGTCCTCAGACCATCCACGCTGAACAGACGGTATGACAACTGTGCTTGTATTACCATCTATAGTGCATGAAAGTAGCTCCTGTTCTTCCTCTTCCTCCTCTTCATAATTGTCAACCAATCCACGTTGGGATGACATGAGGCTGGGCTGTGTGTAATCACCCTGTATGGTTCATTGCTTCATTTCATCGTGCTCCGCCTGCAATGCCTCCTCTTTCATTGTGAGCAGAGAGCTTGTCAGAATACAGAGAAGCGGGATGGAGACGCTAATTATGGCATTATCGCTGCTCACCATCTTGGTGGACTCCTCAAAGTTTTGTAGGATGGTACATATGTCTAACATCCATGTTCACTCCTGAGTAGTGTTGAGCATTCCGATACCGCAAGTATCGGGTATCGGCCGATATTCGCGTTATCGGAATTCCGATACTTAATTCCGATACTTTTTCCATATCGTATACCGGAATCGGAAGTTCCCATAATTCTTTGAGAGGCAATGTGATTTTAGTCAGCCAATGAGGAATCCTACGAAGTGTGGGCACATCCTGTAATGCTGCGGTCATCTTAACTAATGGCATGGCTGTGATTGGCTGCTGAAATGATGTCAGAATGCACTATAAAAGGCGCCGCCGCCATTTTAGCGTCACTGTGCTGTGAACTCAGTAAGGGACAGAACGCTACTCTGCTCACTCTGAGGGACAGTTAGATATTGCGATTTTGTGTACTACTGTGCTTGAGGCAGGCTAGTTTACCAACCGCTGTGTAAAGCTTCATTTTGCCAGTGTTGTTTTAACAGCTCTGTGCAAGGTGTGTGTGTGACAGTGCAGGTGACGCTGCAGTTTGCTCTGCATCCACCGCTGTTTGTAGGCATCTGCACGTGTCACTGACTCTTTTTTTTTTTTTTTTTTTTTTTATTTTGTGGAATTGGTGCAGCTCCATTATATTAGAAAAAAAAATCAAATCTATTAGTGTGACGTGCTTCCATCCGTATACAATACATTGGTTGCAAACACTATAGAAGTACAGAAAGGAGCTTTTCACAGATTGTGGACAGTTGTGTTTCAGTGTTCACTTCAGTCTGTGTGTTTTTTACTTTTTTTAGTGCAGATCACGCTCCAGTTACATGTTCAAGCACTGCTGCTTGTACTCTGCTGAGCGTGTCTCAGTGGCTCATCCTTTTCATTTATCTCCAATTGGTTCTGCTACATTCCATTTAAAATAAATCTAATCTATTAGACTAATAGATTAGATTTATTTTAAATGGAATGTAGCAGAACCAATTGGAGATAAATGAAAAGGATGAGCCACTGAGACACGCTCAGCAGAGTACAAGCAGCAGTGCTTGAACAAGTAACTGGAGCGTGATCTGCACTCAAAAAAGTAAAAAACACAGACTGAAGTGAACACTGAAACACAACTGTCCACAATCTGTGAAAAGCTCCTTTCTGTACTTCTATAGTGTTTGCAACCAATGTATTGTATACGGATGGAAGCGCGTCACACTAATAGTATTAGTGTGACGCGCTTCCATCCGTATACAATACATTGGTTGCAAACACTATAGAAGTACAGAAAGGAGCTTTTCACAGATTGTGGACAGTTGTGTTTCAGTGTTCACTTCAGTCTGTGTTTTTTACTTTTTTGAGTGCAGATCACGCTCCAGTTACATGTTCAAGCACTGCTGCTTGTACTCTGCTGAGCGTGTCTCAGTGGCTCATCCTTTTCATTTATCTCCAATTGGTTCTGCTACATTCCATTTAAAATAAATCTAATCTATTAGTGTGACGCGCTTCCATCCGTATACAATACATTGGTTGCAAACACTATAGAAGTACAGAAAGGAGCTTTTCACAGATTGTGGACAGTTGTGTTTCAGTGTTCACTTCAGTCTGTGTTTTTTACTTTTTTGAGTGCAGATCACGCTCCAGTTACATGTTCAAGCACTGCTGCTTGTACTCTGCTGAGCGTGTCTCAGTGGCTCATCCTTTTCATTTATCTCCAATTGGTTCTGCTACATTCCATTTAAAATAAATCTAATCTATTAGTGTGACGCGCTTCCATCCGTATACAATACATTGGTTGCAAACACTATAGAAGTACAGAAAGGAGCTTTTCACAGATTGTGGACAGTTGTGTTTCAGTGTTCACTTCAGTCTGTGTTTTTTACTTTTTTGAGTGCAGATCACGCTCCAGTTACATGTTCAAGCACTGCTGCTTGTACTCTGCTGAGCGTGTCTCAGTGGCTCATCCTTTTCATTTATCTCCAATTGGTTCTGCTACATTCCATTTAAAATAAATCTAATCTATTAGTGTGACGCGCTTCCATCCGTATACAATACATTGGTTGCAAACAATATAGAAGTACACAAACGGGCCTTTCACAGCTACTGAACATGGGTTTTTAATTTTTAACTAAAATATGTATTTTTTCAAATGACACAAATATAAGTAATGTTGAAGAGGAATAGTCCTACATCCATTGTTTGCACAGTATTACAGGTGTACATCATGTCCCTTAATCAACAATGTATTATTATATTTACTTGTATGCTTTTATTTAAAAGCCAAGAACACAGAAGGATAACCTTCGCACTGCAGCTGTTGTCAAAGTTCAACCCACATTATGCACTTCCAACATTGCAGCATTTGAGGCATGATGTGAGTTGGATTGGTCAAAGTTATGGAGTGAGAAGGTTCACCATCAGTACCCTATAGCATAAGTATGCTTTTGTGTTAGCATTTGTGTTAGACATGTGGATATCTGCCATAATATGTCACAATTATTTAGTTACAGATTTGTTACCAACACTAATCATTGAATGGTTTTAAATTTGACGTTTCACTTGTTTACAGCTTAGAAATAAGGGTGTAGCCTGATATCTATGTGTAGCACTAGCCACTTTAACATGTCATGTTTTTTTAAACATGTGTAGCTAGGTAGCAGTAATTTTTGCCGGACACACAGCAGGGGAACAGCAGGCGTTACTGAACCCCACTATTACTATAGCTTGTGTATTGGTCTGTGGACACGACACTTCTGAGCAGCAACTGGCAGTGTTGTAGCCCAGGGAGTATAGCTCAGGTGGTAGAAAGATGAACATAACAGGAGACATGGAAAACGTTGTCAACCAGTTAGTTAATCTGAAACCGGACAGGCAAATTCAGGCGAGATCCATGCCTAGTTCATTTTCAGAAAAGTAAGCCGTTGTACATTATCGTAGGATAGTCGCATGCAACGGTCTGTTAGTACACCACCTGCAGCAGTAAAGACGCGCTCCGATAATACACTGCCAGCAGATCAAGCCAGCACCTCCAATGCATACTGGCTAAGCTCTGGCCATGTATCCAGCTTAGAGACACAAAACTTGAATGGGGAAGAGCCATCTGAGAGTACACTGAGAGGGCAAGACATGTAGTCTGTAACCATCTTACGGAAATGTTGCCTCCTGCTGACTGGAGCCGTCTCGGATGGTGTAGACATTGGTGGCGCTGCCACAAAACTTCGACACATTTGGAACATACTGGTCTTGCCCTGTGCAGAGGCGCTGCTTGTGCTCCCTCTTGTTGCAGAGCTGTCTCCACTGCCTCGACGCACAGAGCTGCTTTGTAAATCAGTAGCAGCAGCAGTGCTCTCGGCTGGAATGGAGAACATTATGGATTGCACCAGTGTGTCTTGGTACTTCCGCATTTTACGCTCCCGGTTCAACGGTGTGATGAGGCTTTGTAAGTTGTCCCGGTAGCGAGGGTCTAGGAGGGTGTACACCCAATAATCAGACGTGGTGTTAATGTGTTCGATGCGGCGGTCGTTTCTCAGCCACTGCAGCATGAAATCAACCATGTGCTGCAGACTCCCAACTGGCCAAGAAACGTTGTCCCCTGCAAGAGGCGTCATCTCCGCCTGCTGTGCATCACCCCACCCTTGGTCTACATACTGACTAGAGCATTGTCTACCTCCCTCTGGAGCGATGTCTTCCTCCTCCATTGACTCCTCCTCACAAAGTCCTTCAAATACATATAAATTTACAAAATTTAAAACTCAAAATTTAAAAACTTTGTATCATAATTCTGTAACATCAGTTTATGGAAACACAATAGCATTACAAAAGGATAGACAAAAAATGTACATTATGTGCTTTGTAAATACATTAAAAGTTTGTAATGGTTATGAAAATATAGACAGCGACTCTGGAGGTTCAATTGTTGATACAGCATGGTACTTTGAAAGTCCTCCAGCCCTTTGTGAAGAACCACGTTGCGCTGACTGTCCAGAAGGTGATGGAATTTGTGACTCCTCATCCTCCTCACAAAGTCCTTCAAATACATATAAATTTACAAAATTTAAAACTCAAAATTTAAAAACTTTGTATCATAATTCTGTAACATCAGTTTATGGAAACACAATAGCATTACAAAAGGATAGACAAAAAATGTACATTATGTGATTTGTAAATACATTAAAAGTTTGTAATGGTTATGAAAATATAGACAGCGACTCTGGAGGTTCAATTGTTGATACAGCATGGTACTTTGAAAGTCCTCCAGCCCTTTGTGAGAACCACGTTGCGCTGACTGTCCAGAAGGTGATGGAATTTGTGACTCCTCATCCTCCTCACAAAGTCCTTCAAATACATATAAATTTACAAAATTTAAAACTCAAAATTTAAAAACTTTGTATCATAATTCTGTAACATCAGTTTATGGAAACACAATAGCATTACAAAAGGATAGACAAAAAATGTACATTATGTGCTTTGTAAATACATTAAAAGTTTGTAATGGTTATGAAAATATAGACAGCGACTCTGGAGGTTCAATTGTTGATACAGCATGGTACTTTGAAAGTCCTCCAGCCCTTTGTGAAGAACCACGTTGCGCTGACTGTCCAGAAGGTGATGGAATTTGTGACTCCTCATCCTCCACCTCTTCCAAAACCTCATGCCTTAGTGCTTGCAGTGTTTTTTGAAGCAGGCAGATAAGGGGGATAGTCAGGCTGACTAGTGCATCATCTGCACTCGCCATCCGCGTTGACTCATCAAACGCACGCAAAACGTGGCAGATATCCTTCATAGAGTTATTCGCCACTCATTACACTGGCAGTGGCTGCCCATTCATTATAGGATCCAATTCTAATTACTGGTTCTCACCAACATAGCTCTCCACAGCGCAGCACCCCCCTACATCTCCTCCCTTATTTATATTTATCGGCCTAACCGACTGCTGCACTCTGCAAACGACTTTCGACTAACCTCTGCACTAATACGTACCTCCCACTCCCGACTCCAAGACTTCTCCTGCTCTACGCCAATCCTCTGGAATGCTGTACCCAAGAAATTAGGACTATCCACAATTTGCATGGTTTCAGGCGCTCCCTCAAAACACATTTGTTCAGAGCGGCCTATCACATTCACTAATCAAAGTCATTCTATGTATTCTGTGTAAGTGTGTGTGTGTCTCTAGCCCATTCACTATCTCCATCCCTCAGTCCCTTAAGATGGCTGGAACATCATTGTAAATGCACCATTGTATATAAACACCTATACTTTGTATCTCCCCCATCTCATTGTACATTGTAAGCTGTCACGAGCAGGGGCGACTTATTTAGCTTAAATTATTGTATTGTTAACGTTGTTACTTATGACTTGTGTTCTGAAACTGCTAAACTGTAAAGCGCTGCGGAATATGATGGCGCTATATAAATAAATATTATTATTATTCCTCTGAGCTGCTCCACCACCTTCCTGTTCTTCATGCCATGTTGGGTATTGGACCTCATCATCTCCACTACCCTCTTCCAACACTGCTGTTGGGTGGTCTGGCCAGCACCATGCTCAACAGAAACTGGCACCTGGGTCTCATCATCATCATCAGATGCGTTCTGCGGTGTGCTGACCATCGGCACTGTCTCACCCGCCTCTTCAGATTCAGAGAGACACAGCTGTTGCGCATCACTGCATACTCCCTCTTCTTCACATTACAGAATGCTGCTTGGCTGGGCCCCTGTTTGCAAGCCAATAGATTCTGAGAACAGAAGCAGACACTCAGCTGGCTCCTGTACAGAACTCTCTGACTGCCTGGGCAATTTGCCAGGCGGTGAAGAGACAGATGGTTGCCCAACAGTGCTGTGGTCCTGAGAGGAGGTGGAAGCAATTGAAGTCGATGCATTGGCTGAGATCCAAACAACAACGGCTTCAATTTGTTCTTCCCGCAGCAGGGGGGTACTCCGAGCTCCTACAAAAGTGCGCATAAAGGAACGCTCACGGCCCGGGGAAAACTGGTGGATGCTGTGTCACTGGGGGCCGCAGCAGCCACAGAATCCCCACGTCCTCTCCCTGAAGAAACTCCACGACCACGTGCCTTACTCCCTGCCTTCTTCATCTTGGTAGATTGATAAAGAAAGTCTGAAAAGTTATAAGGCCTAAGTGTGGTTATTCCGCAGAGACTGCAGTGAACACTGCACACAACTGTTCAGTAGGTGTGAAAGGCCCCTTTGTGTACTTCTATAGTGTTTGCAACCAATGTATTGTATACGGATGGAAGCGCGTCACACTAATAGATTTTATTTATTTGTAATAGAGTGGAGCAGCAACAATTAGAGAAAAATTTCAAGGATGTGCCAGTGACACACGCTCAGCAGACTACAACCAGCAGTGGTTGAAGAACTAACTGGAGCGTGATCTGCACTCCAAAAAGGAAAACCTCAGACTACAGTGAACACTGCACACAACTGTTCACTACCCAACGCGTCTCAGCAGGAAGGCAGTCTGTGCGTCAAAACAAAGGCGCAAGCATACATCCACGTACCCTGTTTATAAAGCTATATAAAAAAAATTATGTAGTAGTGACGCACACTTTATTGAGGTACAGTATTACATCGCCATTCACCATCTGTGGCTATGCAGTCTCATCTATATATACCTTATCTATCCGTTGTCATGCTTGCAAGTCGACAGTCAGGCATAAATAGCAATTTTCACTATGCACTATGCACTTTTTAAAGGTTATGTTTGTTAATAAACATGATTATTGCCACATATTATGAGTATTACATGATGGAAATTGTATAATTTTGTATAAACTGTTTAGTGACATTATTCAGCAAATGTAACATTTTAGTAATGTCACAGATAACTTGTAATGCTGATGATGTTTTGAAGTCAGACATTCATTGTCTATACAATAAAAATGGTGTACATACTGTTACTTATCCATCATTAATGGATTCAGATATGTACTTGTATGCTTTTATGTACAACCGTATAGCAGATTCCTTAACTAATTTATTTTGTGGTTTGCATTGCTGTTCAACATGTTAATGTATGTGTTTATGTTTGTCAATTCTTTATTTATCTAGATATTAGTTTAAATGAAATCATCATCTTATGGTAGTAAAGGTTATCTTTCTCTTGTTTGAAGTATAGACATTTAAAATTGACAGGTAACAAGGAAATTACTTTATCTAGTATTTAAACATCCTCCTTGACCCTGGGCTCCAACACCGCCAGTTGTTGCTCGGAAGTGCTGTTAGCACAGTCAACACTTGCTCCTGTGTTACTGGGGTTCAGTAACGTCAGCTGGTCCTCGGTTGTGCCATTGGCTCTTTTCCTTCTGCTGCCCCTCGGGTTCCAGTACCGTCAGCTGGTTCTCCGCAGTGCCTTTGGCCTAGGTGCCTCCATCTTGGTATCCGAGTTCCAGCAACGTCTGCTGGTCCTTGGTAGTGCTTTGGAGCACAGGTACCTCCTGCTTAGTAACCGTGTCCCAGTAACGTCAGCTGGTCCTCGGTTGTGCCATTGGCTCTTTTCCTTCTGCTGCCCCTCCGGGTTCCAGTACCGTCAGCTGGTTCTCCGCAGTGCCTTTGGCCTAGGTGCCTCCATCTTGGTATCCGAGTTCCAGCAACGTCTGCTGGTCCTTGGTAGTGCTTTGGAGCACAGGTACCTCCTGCTTAGTAACCGTGTCCCAGTAACATCAGCTGGTACAAGATTGTGCTACAAATACAAGATACGGAACAAGAGACACAAGAACAATAAGCAGAAGATCTAAAAGCAGAAGAACATGAAGTATAAGACCAAAATGAAGAGCAAAATATATGCTCTAAATTCTAAGCAGAAGAAGACTAAGCAGTGTATGGGGGTGAGTCCGTTCCTCCTCGTGGTGCCCCTGGAAAATGCCTGCTGCTGCAGGCTAAACTGAACACGGACAAATACTGTTGTAATTTAAATCTTTTGTGACAGCAAGAACGGAAGGATGAAAAATTCATACTTTGACAGATTACAAGTACAGGATTCTCTGTCACAAATAAGAATATGATGAAGAAGATGAAGCAGAATATGAATAAGAATAATAGTTTAATAAGAAGAATATGAGTAATGTTAACAAAGATGAATAGCAAGAAGTTTAAGAAGAAGATAAAGAAGGTGAAGATGAAGAATAATTTGATGAAAAAGATGATGCTGCAGAAGATTATGAAGGAGAAAGTGTGTGAAAAGTTAAAAAGGTGAAGATGAAGAGCATGGAAGTTGTGTAATATACATATTTGCCAAAATATAAAAAACGTTAACATTGTCAATTTCTTCGTCAATCCGAACATCTTTAAAAAAAAAATTATTTATGCTATTCCATTTGATTGGGTTAAACATCTATGCCTTTAATGTCTCCTCAACCTTCCACAATACATTCTACATTACTCTTTCTTGTTTTCCTTCATGTACAATTAACCAACAAGGCAAGAATGGGTTTTTTTTAATTTCGATATTTTGTTCCCATAGACTTACATGGGACTTCCGGTATCGATATCGGGTATCGCCGATATTTTAGTGATATCGGCGATACCATTCCGATTCCGATACTTTAGGATATCGGAAAGTATCGCTCAACTCTACTCCTGAGGTCTCATGTGTGGAGTCTGAATTGAATAACGATGGCCTTCTTGATGCTGGTTGTCAACAACTGCCCTCTTCTGCTCACAAATCATTTCCAGCATATGCAGTGTAGAGTTCCAATGCGTGGGGACATCCCACACCAGTCAGTGTGTCGGAAGCTGCAAATGCTGCTGAAGCAAGCAAAGGTGGCTAAAGCTGTAGCTGACTTTTTAAAATGGGCACACAGGCAGCATAGTTTCACAAGCAGATCCCGCAGCTCCGGGTAGGTTTTGAGAAACCGCTGAACCACGAGATTAAGCACATGGGCCAGGAATGGTACGTGCATGAGCTCCCCTCACCTCAAAGCCGCCACCAGGTTCCAGCCATTGTCACACACAACCATGCCTGGCAGTAGGTTCAGCACATATATCTGCCTGCTCTTTCAGAGCTGTCCACAACTCTTCAGCATTGTGCGGTTTGTCACCTAAGCATATTAGCTTCAGCACAGCCTGTTGCTGCTTGGCTGAGGAAGTGCTGCAGTGCTTCCAGCTTGCGACTGATGTGGTCATTTCAGAGATGCAGGGTGAAGAGGACAAGGAGGAGGATGACGTGGAGGAGCTGTAGACTGTGAGGGCAACCCTAAATGACCTAGGGCCCGCAATCCTCTGAGTTGGTAGGACGTATTCCATCCCAAGGTTTCACTGGGTCCTGGCTTCCACTATGTTAACCCAGTGTGCCATCAGCGAGATGTATCGTCCCTGCCCAGAAGCACTTGTCTACGTGTCTGTGGTTAAGTGTACTTTGCCAGTAACTGCATTGTTGAGGGCATGGGTAATGTTGTGGGACACGTGCTTGTGTAATGCAGCGACGGCACAGCGGGAGAAATAGTGGCGGATGGGGACCGAGTACCTTGGGACGGCCGCCGCCATCAGGTTGCTGAAAGCCTCAGTCTCCACGAGCCTAAAATGCAACATTTTGAGCGCAAGCAGACGAGAAAATGTGTGAACTTAGTACTATGGCCTGTGTGGCGTTGACTGGGTATTTCCGCTTGCGTTTCAAAGACTGCTGTATGGACAACTGAAGGCTGCGCTGGGACAAGGACGTGGACGTGCTTGCTGATGGTGGTAGTTGAGTGTGTGCAATGACAGGTGCAGGGCAGGAGGCATCTTCACAGGCACCATGGACAGGGGATTGGCTTCCATGCAAAACATCGGAAAAAGCAGTGGTGTCACCTGCAGACACTGTTCGTGGACCCTGGGGTTCGGCCCACAAAGTCGGTTGCTTTACTGCCATGTGCCTGATCATGCTGATGGTGGTCAGGCTGGTAGTTTTGCTACCTCTGCTGATGCGGGCATGGCAGGTGGTACAAATGGCCTGTTTGGGGTTATCGGCAGAGTCTTTAAAAAACAACCAGACTTGGGAAAACCTAACAGTTGTACTGGCAACTTCCGTCTTGTTATGTTAAGAGGAACGATTGTGAGAATTCTGTCTGCGGCCACCACAGTGCTTCTTCCTGCCTGTTGTGGTGCTACGCCTCCCTCCCCCTGTGTGCTGCTTTCCTCGCTTTGCATGTCCTCCTGCAAGGTTGGGTCAGTTACTATATCATCCATCAACTCCTCTTCCACTTCCACACCCTGGTCCTCCTCCTGACTTTCTGGCAATTGTGTCTCATCATCGTCCACCTCTTGACACGTTCCCACAGTCACCTTCTTGTGAACTTGGCTGCTCCAATATTTGGGCATCGCTACATGCAATCTCAGTTTTCCCTGCTTCATGTGGACCGGGCGAGAGGCCAGAATCTATAAATGGAAAAGTGAACAGCTCTTCAGAGTGTCCAAGTGTGGGATCAGTTGTCTGCGGGCACTCGACTTGGGAGGAGGAAGGAGAATCAGGGTGACGAATATGCGGTACAGACTCACGGCTACTCAGACTTGACCATGTGGAAGACAGGTTGCTGGTGGTGGTGGCCAAGTGACTGGAAGCATTATCCGCCATCCAACCAACTACCTTTTCACCTTGCTCTGGTGTCAACAGTGCTGTTCTGCCGAACCCTATGAATTCTGACAGGAATCTGTTGCGAGAACGTGTGGGTGTTTGTTGTGGCACAATTGCAGATTGCCCATGGCCTCAGCCTCTGCATGAACCATCACATCCACTTCCCTGTCCCTTCCCACGCACCTTTCCCATTGTAAATGGAGCACAATATTTTCCACGTTCAGTTCAAAAGGCTGAATTGGGAGCATACTTAGATGTGGTGATCCATGTGGGGGGAAAACGCACTTTCAAATATCTGGACTGTGCTTTTTTTAACAAACAGGTGTCAATAACTGAGGTAAGACACATAAAAAATTGTTGCCCTGAAATGCCACAGCTTTTAGCACACAGAGAGATAAGCATCTGACACAGATAACACACTGGTCAATATGTGGGCTGGATTTATTTTTTTTGTTACCCCAAAAGACTGTATAGAAATAGGGTAGCACACAGATAATCCAGTGTAATGTTGCCCTGAAATGCCACAATTCTTAGCACACAGAGAGATAGGCGTATGACAGATAACATACTGGTCAATATGTGGGCTGGATTTATTTTTTTTTACCCCAAAAGACTATAGAAATAGGGTAACACACAGCAAATCCAGTGTAATGTAGCACTGAAATGCCACAATTTTTAGCACACAGAGAGATAGGAGTCTGACACAGATAACACACTGTTCACTATGGGGCCTGGATTTTTTTTTTTACCCCAAAATAGTGCATAGAAATAGGGTAAGACACAGCAAAAGAAGGGGAATGTAGACCTGAAATGCCACAATTTTTAGCACACTGATAGATCAGAGAGAGCCCACTTTCAAATATCTGCCCTGTATTTTTTAATTCTTTTGCCAGCAAAATTGTGTCAATAAGTAGGCTATGACACAACAAAAAAAATTCTATGGAGGCCTGAAATGGCAAAATTTTTAGCGCAATGATATGCAAGCCGTGTGGCAGACAAAACCCAGTGTAAAATATCTGCCCTGTAGCTAAATATTTTTTGGGCAGTAAAATTGTGTCAAAAAATTTTTATAAGACTTTCCAAAAAATTCTACAGTACCACAAAAATTGCAGATTTTGAAACGCACTCACATGTCAGGCCTAGGACGGGCAAACCCCTTTTAAATAGCTCTATTTTCACGTTATACTATGAAAAGGATCTGCCTGTATTCTGCAGTGTCAACAAGCAATTAGAGAAAAAAAAAGGGGTTCTGGATTGCTTTGGAAAAAAATAATCAGGATTAAGATGCCAAAAAAATTTACTGCCCATTGAGACCTAGTGCTGTGTAGATACAGTCAATATAGCTTATAGGCAGCAGCAGCAGCAGACAGTAATGGAATGGAACCTCTTGATGTATGCCACATAGAATGCCTGTCTGCTGCTGAGATCTATATGCCCACATACAGTGCGTGCATGCCTTGCACTGATATGTATATACGCACATACACTCCCTGCCTACCTAGCACTGCAATCTATGTACGTCATAATTAGTCCTTAGAAGGACTGTTGATTAAGCTGGATTTGTGTCTTCTTTGATGTTAGACCTACACTACCCTCTAAACCCAAAAATCTGACCCTGTCTTGGCAGCAGCTCTCCCTACACTCGCTAAGTCCGGAACAGAGCATGGCGCCGCCGGTCTTTTATACACTTGATGACGCTGTGCGGCCAGCGAATCACTGTAATACCACAACAAATATGCCTGCGGCTGTAAAGTTCTTTGTCTCTGTTGACATGTTCCTTGAAACTCAGTTTTCCGTCGGCCATTTTGCTTTCTGTCTTTCTGCAGCTCTTGCCCTCAGTTAATATGGAGTTTCCAGTTTTCATGTTCCCGCCCTGATTCTTCCCTCTTGCTTCTTAAGCAGCCTCAGCTGAACAATCAGTGCTCCTGAATCAAGCCTCAGTCAGTCTGTGACCTGACTCCTGGAAGCCTTGGACTTGTACTCCAGCTATTCCCTACTGAGGAACCTTGGAACACTTTTGGACTCTGGAAACCTGCTGTTTGGTGAATCCATGTTTGCAGAGGAATTATGGTACAGAGAAGAGATCCTGAACCTGCTTTGGAGATTTATTGTAGTGCTTGAAGTTACTCTGGCCTGCTGTGTCTCCTGTCGCTGTTCCTGCAAACTGTGTGAACTTTTCAGCATGCTTGTATGAAGTAATACAAGTCATTTCATTTCAACCTATGTCTCCTGTGTTTTCCTCGCACCCAAGCACAAGACGCTATAGGAACTGTATACTATACATGACAAGATTCAGGAGCCAATGTTTAGTGTCTGCTGGGTCTGGGAAAGCCGTGTCTGCTGTGACTGTGGATATCAGATGTCCGTTTAATACCTTATGTGATGACAGTGGTTGTGACTTCTCACAACCATTCCAGGTGAGCGCATTCCCTTAAAATTTTACTCTGGAGTGTTACCACAGGTAAACACTATTGTTTTTTTTTTTTTCCTTTCCTCTTCTCCTTCCAGCACCTCTGCCTTAAAAGATCTGGAAGATGGAGGCCCGCATAAAGGAACTTTGCGGAGTGACTGATACAATCCTTTCAGATGTACAGACTTTAAAAACCCGTTTTGCAAGCCTACAGGACCTCATTAATCATAATTTGCAAGTGTTTGGACAGACTACCCAGGAATTGCGAGCCAGGATTGAGGCTCTAGAGGAACGAGCCCAGGCTCCTGCCATAACCCCAAGTTCTGGGATCCCCAAATTACCTCCTTTTCGTTTTGGCGGTGAACGTGAGAAATTCAGGGGATTTATTAATCAATGCAATTTATTTTTCTCTGCACATGCTTCACAATTTCCCACTGAACGATCCAAAATGCTTACTATAATCATATTGCTTACCAATAAGGCTTTGATGTGGGCAAACCCTCTGATTGAGACTGAGGATGATTGTTTGAATCACCTTGATGCTTTTATTTCAGCCATGGGGCAGGTGTTTGATGACCCCAATCGAGGTGCAACAGCTGAAGCAGCCATGTTAACTTTGCGCCAAGGTAAGCGTTCAGTAGCCGAATATGCCCTGGATTTCAGGAGATGGGCTCTTGATACCACTTGGGACACTTCCGCTAAAAAATCTATTTTTCGGAAAGGGTTGTCCCACTGATTAAGGATGAACTTGCTCGTGCCGACCCTCCCACTGCTTTAGGTGACTTTATTAACTATTGTATCCGTATTGATGCTCGTCTGACTGAACGCAGACAAGAGAGATGGTTCGAAAATAATCGCACTAACCTTTTACTACCTCCCTCCTCAGCTAAGGAACCTTTGAGTAGGATCACAAGGGAACCAGAACCTGAACCCATGCAGGTGGACTCTTTACAAAGACGGGTTAGTGATGCACGCAGAGAACATCGTATAAAGGAAAATCTATGTTTCTACTGTGGTAAGTCAGGGCACTTCATTATAAACTGCCCCAGCCGTTCTCGTAAGACTACTGCAGCAGTCATTCACTGTGAGTGTTGCGAGAGGAGTTCTGTCATGTCCGAGCCTCAGGCTCCAGAGAGATCTGCTGCAAGAGATCTTGATTTCTTGGACTTAAACTCTGTTAGTTCTGGGGACGATGACGGTATAAACGCTGCAATTTTTCAAGTTTCCTCAGCGGTGTCCCAGCTGAGTTGTAAAAGAAACAATTCTCATTGCTTCCTTTCCATCAAACTCTGGGTTGACTCAGTCTGGGTGTCTAGCTCTGCTATGATCAACTCAGGAGCAAGTGGAAATTTTATGGATATCTCCTTTGCTCTGAAACGGGGGATACGTTCAGTGAAGAAGGCTACTCCAGTACAGATGGAGACTGTGGATGGCTCTCTACTGACTTCTGGACCAGTGGATCAAGAAACAGAGCCTTTGAGGGTCCTTATGGGTAAAGATCATCAGGAGAAAATGTCTTTTTTGCTTATCTCTTCTCCCCACTTTCCCATCATTCTAGGGCTACCATGGCTGCAGGCGCAGAATCCTACGATTAACTGGGAGACCAAGGAATTACACTTTCCGGAGAAACAGATGAGTCAAGGAGTTTCAGCTTGCTCTGTTCCTAAAGGAACCATGTTAGTCCCTGAACTACCAGCTGTATACCAGGACTATGTGGATTTATGTGACAAGAAGAACGCTGATCAGCTTCCTCCTCACCGTCCATATGATTGTCCAATTGAATTATTACCCGGAGCCGAGATACCTTTTGGTAAGATCTACCCCCTAGCGGGGCCCGAGCTAAAAGCTTTGAAGGATTATATAGACGAAAATTTAGCCAAGGGCTTCATACGCCCCTCTTCATCTCCCGCAGGTGCACCCATCTTCTTTGTGAAGAAGAAAGATGGATCTCTGAGACCCTGCATAGACTATAGGGAACTCAATAAGGTTACTATTAGAAACTGTTATCCATTGCCTTTAATCCCTGAGTTGTTGGAGAGAGTGCGGCATGCCAAAATTTTCTCTAAACTGGATCTCCGTGGGGCCTATAACTTGGTCCGTATCAGACCTGGGGATGAATGGAAGACTGCTTTCAGGTCACGCTATGGACACTTTGAATATCTAGTTATGCCTTTTGGTCTGAGTACCGCCCCAGCCACTTTCCAACACTTCGTGAATGATATCTTCAGGGATCTCCTAGATACATTTGTGGTGATTTATCTGGATGATATTCTAATTTTTTCTAACTCCACAGAGGAACATCATGGACATGTGAGAATGGTCTTAGAACGCCTAAGACAAAACCATCTCTACATCAAACATGAAAAATGTGAATTCCATAGGACCGAAATTCAATTTCTGGGGTATGTACTATCTACGCAAGGGATTAGTATGGATGGAAGCAAGACCCAAGCCATCAAGGATTGGTCAATTCCTAGAAATGTGAAGGAGGTGCAGCGTTTCATCGGGTTTGCCAACTTCTATAGACGTTTCATTAAGAATTTTTCTGAGGTAGTGTCACCTATCACCTAACTTACCCGGAAACAGTCTAGGTTCTCCTGGACCCCGCAAGCTCAGGAAGCATTTTCCTGTTTAAAGGATAAATTTACCACCGCACCTATCTTAGTACATCCCAACCCCGAGCTTGCCTTCATAATAGAGGTGGATGCTTCAGACTGTGCCGTTGGAGCTATACTCTCTCAGAGAACAGGTGAGAAGAATGTCTTGCATCCCTGTGCCTTCTTTTCCCAGCAGTTGTCTTCGGTTGAGAGGAACTACGATGTGGGCAATAGAGAATTGTTGGCCATTATTGCCGCCTTCAAGGAATGGAGACACCTTCTTCAGGGAGCTACACAGCAAATAGTCGTCCTGACAGACCATCGTAACCTTGAATTTATCAGGTCAGCTAAGTGCCTGACTCCTCGCCAGGCTCGCTGGAATCTTTTCCTAAACCAATTTAATTTTGTCATTTCTTATAGACCAGGATCGCGCAATGGAAAGGCTGATGCACTCTCTAGGATTCATTCAGCAGAGACACGTCCACTTACTCCTCCTAAGACTATTCTTCCTGACTCTAGATTCCTGGGAGTGATTCATAATCAAGACCTACTTAAGGACATCAAGGAAGCATACCATGCGGATTCTTTGTTGGCTCAACCCCCAAGGGACGTAAGTCTTGTCTTTAAGAATGGTGTGTGGATTCAGGGACAACGTCTGTATATACCTGAAACAGTCAGATTGAGAGTATTGCAACTCATCCACGATTCCAAGATAGCGGGCATAGGGGAATTCTAAAGACACAAGAATTTCTTTCTCGTTTCTTTTGGTGGCCCACTTACAGGAAAGATGTCTTAAACTATGTCACTTCATGTGAAGTCTGTGCAAGATGCAAAACACCTCGCTCCTCACCAACTGGTCTGTTGCAACCTCTTCCCACCCCGTCCCGCCCGTGGGGATCCATTTCTATGGACTTCATTGTGGAGTTACCAACCTCTCAAGGGAAGAACACCATTCTAGTGGTGGTTGACCGTCTAACAAAGGCAGCTCATTTTATCCCTTGTGTCGGCTTACCCACTGCAAAACAGACATCAGACTTGATGATTAAGAATGTGTTTCGCTTACATGGAGTACCGGATGAGGTCATTTCGGATCGAGGGGTGCAATTCACTTCAAGGTTTTGGCAAAATTTCTGTGCAGCATTGGACATTAAAGTAAACCTTTCTTCTGCTTTTCATCCCCAGACTAATGGACAGACAGAACGAACCAATCAGACCCTGGAGCAGTATCTCCGCTGTTTTATCTGCCACCTACAGGATGATTGGGTGGATCTACTTCCACTGGCTGAGTTCTCTTATAACAACTCTCAGAGCGCCTCCACTAAGCAGTCTCCTTTTTACTCCAATCTAGGTTATCATCCTAACATTCTTCCTCGATTTCCCATAGATACGCTCTTGCCGGCAGTGGCTGAAAGAATCACTTCTTTACAAAAGAATATGGATCTTCTAAAGGAAAATCTAGAATTGGCTCAGGAAAGGTACAAGAAAGCAGCAGATACATTTCGTAAACCTGCACCAGCTTTCAAGGTAGGAGATTTGGTCTGGCTGTCAACCAGAAATCTTAAATTAAAGATTCCATCGTCTAAATTGGGACATAAGTACATTGGACCTTATAAGATCAATAAGATTATAAGTGCTGTTGCTTGTCGTCTTCAACTACCCAGAACTATGAGAATCCACCCTGTCTTTCATGTATCCCTACTAAAGGCTGCAACACCCAATACGTTTCCTGGACGTTCTTCTCCTTGCCCTGACCCAGTGCTGGTCGATGGTCAGGAAGAATTTATGGTGGAAAGGATTCTAGATTCCAGGTTGTACAGAAATCAGTTGCAATATTTGATTAAATGGCAGGGCTACCCAGTGGAGGACAACTCATGGGAACCAGTCAATAATGTAAATGCTCCTCGCCTGCTCTGCCAGTTTCATCAGAGGTACCCTGACAAGCCTGGTCTGAGGTCATCCGGAGGTTGTCCCTAAGGGGGGAGTAATGTAAGGTTCTTTGTCTCTGTTGACATGTTCCTTGAAACTCAGTTTTCCGTCGGCCATTTTGCTTTCTGTCTTTCTGCAGCTCTTGCCCTCAGTTAATATGGAGTTTCCAGTTTTCATGTTCCCGCCCTGATTCTTCCCTCTTGCTTCTTAAGCAGCCTCAGCTGAACAATCAGTGCTCCTGAATCAAGCCTCAGTCAGTCTGTGACCTGACTCCTGGAAGCCTTGGACTTGTACTCCAGCTATTCCCTACTGAGGAACCTTGGAACACTTTTGGACTCTGGAAACCTGCTGTTTGGTGAATCCATGTTTGCAGAGGAATTACGGTACAGAGAAGAGATCCTGAACCTGCTTTGGAGATTTATTGTAGTGCTTGAAGTTACTCTGGCCTGCTGTGTCTCCTGTCGCTGTTCCTGCAAACTGTGTGAACTTTTCAGCATGCTTGTATGAAGTAATACAAGTCATTTCATTTCAACCTATGTCTCTTGTGTTTTCCTCGCACCCAAGCACAAGACGCTATAGGAACTGTACACTATACATGACAGCGGCATTACAGTGCATGGCAGACAATCACTGCATGTTGATTTGCGCTCTAAAGAGTCCCAAAAATGCAGGGCGTGCACCAGAACTCCTGCCGAGCAAACACGAAAATGCTTGCTGCTCGCCGAGTACCGCGAGTACAGTGATGCTCGGGCGAGTAATAAGCATTACCGAGCACGTTCGCTCATCACTATTAGGCACTGCATGACGTTATCATCTGGACACACTATGATGAGGATTAAATGACGTGACCACTCCATGGTGCTGCTACAGAACGCCACATTTATTTATTTAACTCACATATAGCGCCATTAATGCCATAGGACTTTACAGAAAATTGCTCTATGGGGCCATTCTTGGCCCCACCATCTAGACACTCTATGGAGAGGATGAATGAAGTCTCAATGTATTGTTGGCTAGGGCTTGAGCAGCCAGCAAGAGAAAATAATAATCTATATTTATATAGCACTAAGATATTCCTCAGCGCTTTACACACATCATCACCACTGTCCCTAATGGGGCTCACAATCTAATTTCCCTAGCAGTATGTCTTTGGAATGTGGGAGGAAACCGGGAGTACCCGGAGGAAACCCACGCAAACACGGGGAGAACATACAAACTCCTTGCAGATGTTGTCCTTGGTAGGATTTGAACCCAGGACTCCAGCGCTGCAAGGTTGCAATGCTAACCACTGAGCCACTATGCTGCCCCAATGAGATGTATTTCTGGTTGAAGGATGCAATGTTATACAGATTACCATTTCACATTTCGAGGAGGGGACATATATGAGATATGAGAGGAATGGAAGGAATGATTAATGATAGTATAGTTATGGGTGACGCTGGGTGATGTAGACTTTGCCCTAGGCACCGCTCTGGTATTCACAAGACTTTTTTATATATATTTTCTAACAGTGATCATTTTCTAGATATGGCCGCAATTGACTCACGAGAACAAAGTCGAAACAGATGCACCGTCTACAGGAGCAGATTGTCTGCCTCAAATGTTCCGTTTCATTAAGCACAAAGTTGATGCATTATTTTTTATAGACATTGATGGCTGTGCCTTTTGGGATAGAGGAGAGCTACGTTATCCCAGTTTTGCAGCTGAAATATGGGGAACAAAATCTGAAGTTTTCTGTTAAGAATGGAGGGATGAATTGCTCTTGGAAATACGTACAGATGCTTGATGTTCTTCAGATAAATATATGTAGTTACCTTGAGTGTCAAATTACATGTTATCTGTCTATCTTTTCTTTATGTATTACTTTCTTTTTATCTCTCTCTTTCTTTCTTTCCTTTCTTAATTTTCTTTTATTTCCTTCTCTGTTTCTTTCTTTCTTTTCCTTCTTTAGTTACAGTACATAATTACATACATTGAAAAAAGACCAGGGTCCATCAAGTTCAACCCTTCCTTCTTCCTCTTGTTCTTTCTTCCTCTCTTTCCTTCTTTTTTTTCTGCCTTTGTATTCCATCCATCCTTCCTCCTTTCTTCCTTCCTTCCTTTTATCTTCCTTTTCCTCTTGCTTATCTTCCTTCCTTCTTTCCTTCCCTTCCGTTTCCTTTCCTCCTCCTTAACTTCCTTAATTTTTTATCTTTCTCCTTCCTTGGGCCTCTTTCACACATCCGTTTTTTGCCGTCAGGCACGATCCAGCACATTTTTAAAAAAACGGATCAGTTTTTTTTAAAATCGCCGGATGCGTTTTTTGTCATTGACTATCATTAGCGCCGGATGTCCTTGCGTTGCGGCCGGACAAAACGGTCACTGCAACGTTTTTTTTTACTGCTGCACCCGCCTGATAGCGCCTGAAGCGGTGCATCCAGCGGGCGTAAACAATACAAGTCTATGGTGCCGGATCAGTCTTTTGTGCAATCCGGCAAAAGATTGATCCGGATTCTGGAAACCAAGGTCTCTCTCTCTCTCTCCTCCGTTCGGACATGCGTACCAAGCATTTGCAGCTTTAAAAGTTCAGGACGGATCCGGCCAAAAACCTAATCCGTTGCATCAGTTTTTCAACATCAGCGCCGGATACGTCTTTTCCGGTTTTGGACAGATTGTGTGTGACGGCAAAAGACGGATGTGTGAAAGAGGCCTTACTTCCCTTCCTTCCTCCCTCCCTTCTTCTAGTGTGTAGGTGATAAGTATGAGGTTCCTACACGATTACCTGAATGACAAGGGACGCATCAGTTCGTGGACACAATAGGGCATTCGTTGGGAGTTGAATTGAGTGGACAGTGTTGCGTGCACCCAACCATTTCATTACTTTATGACACTAACAATAACAATAGCCAAGAGCAGCACTTGGATACATTTGTAGGACAGGAGGAATACATATCGGGACCTAGGCTGATTATTGCCCATTCAGTGCTTAGGTGACCTGAACTGTGCGCTCTCTGAAGGAGCCTTCTGCAGCATCGGAAGAGCATAGAATCTTTAGGGCAGGCCAGATTCAGTAATTCGGTGATCGAGCAATGTATCCAGCTTCGTAGCAGCGTTTGCACACTATATAGCGTGAAGCATGCAATTGCGGTCTCCTTGCTTAGGAAACTATAAAATTAAAAATCATCTATTTCCGAAAAAAAGTAGTTTTTTTATATCAAGAAGTAAACTACAAAGTTGCTTGCTTTAACAAGCGTTAAGCAATTTTAACCATTTGCAAAAATAACATAATCCCTTTAAGTATTATATTTAGTTTTTAGAGGTTTTTTTTTTATTACTATTCCTAATACCGGACTATTATTAGATTCAGCCAAACACAGAGGAAACAAGACTCTCTGCTCAAGAGCCGTACAACAGGGACAGAACCTAATGCAGCCGAACATAATACATGTAAGCAGTGTATAATATCCCCGCGTGTCAACACTGTTACTTTTCCCCTTTAGCTTCCTGCAAACCCTGAGCCGGCATGTGCCACGGGCAATGTGCTTCATCCAATCCACCTATCTAATTTTGTAAATCAAGTCCTATTTTGCCTTTCAGCTCGTACACAGCTCATCAGATTGATGTACATTCAATCAAGTTTACAGCGGGAGAACAATTATGTGAGCATGCCAAGCTAATTACTAAGTTATTCACAACTCCAGGATTTGTTTTTTGCTTTCTTCTGCATCTTTCATTTGCTGAACGTTAAGTTTATTTTGCTTTGCTTTTACTGTCACTTTTTATTAATCACATCATTCAGTGCCATTGTTAGATTTCACTTTAAAGTTATCATTATTATTATCAATAATAATAATTTTGTTATAATTATTGTTTTGTTTCTTTTGTCAGCATTATTACTATTATCATAACAGTACATACTTTTTAGGGATGATAATTATTATTCCAATTATTATAATACATTCATTAATATTATTAGTAGTAGTACATTGAAATTGTATATCACTAGTTTTTGTTTTATTTATTTTAAAGACAAAGTTGTTTAATTTTATTTTATTTTAACAGCCAGCTAGTTTAAAGACTACCTGATATTTCTTGTGACTTTTCAGAATAAGCTGTCCTGTGTGTATATATGAGGAATAACACTATTTCTGACCATTATATGACTTGTATTCTGTATTTATTACCAGTTTTCCCCTCTGCAGCCTCTATCTCTAACTTTTAGTTGCCCCTGAGCCAGTGGGAGAAGAACAGCTGCTATGATGTCTACCATACTCAGCACACACAGACATAAGGAATTCCAGCCCTCCAGTCCACAAAGTTTAGAAACAGCAGCAAGAAGGACATTACATAGATGTACTGAACAGTGTAGCTGTCAATCCAGCATTGAGGAGAAATAAACACTTGCTAGACCCCTAACAAAACCCCCGATAGTATCTCTCTCCCTCCCCTTCCCACAACTACCATATCAATAATGAGAAACACAAGTAATTGCTGGGTGAGCGTCACAGCTTTTAATTTCTTTTATATAAACATATATAACAATAAACAATAAAAGGAAGCACTTTTAAAACTCACAACGGCCAGTAGCCAAATGCCCTGCAACATCTGCATGCAAGTCAGCCTACTTAGCCTCACCATTCCATTGCTTCCTTTGTTGAAACAGCCAAGGAGGATCCCGTGTAGTCCTACACAGGACTCCGACCCCCACCCATCAAATACAACGCTGGTTCTATCCCATCTTGGAGCCCCGACAACAGGATATCTAAACCAATATCAGTGAGGTGGACACCATCTGACCTCAAGAGAGCTGCATTGTCACCCTCCAGCTGACGATGCCTCCACCACCACACCAAACTTATCTCGCACAAACTTGGACATACGTGCGTTGATGGTGCGCCTAGTGCGCTCCACTGCCATCCCATCCCGGGCACCCTGCCACACAGCTCTGGGAACTATTTCCGACCAGACTAAAATAAGCTCGGGGAAAAAACTTGGGAACCTTTCCAAATCAGACCTCATCATGGTCAGCAGCTCAGCCACTTTGTAGGAACCCAAGTCAGTCCACCAGCATGTAAAACTAAAATTACTGGTCCAACTACATCCCTCCCAATATCAACCACTTCCTGTAACACCTGAGGCCGTCTCAGACACCGAATACCCCTCCAATTTACTTCCATATCCTGGAAACCCAAAAGTCTTCCACCAGGACGGCATTCCACTCTCTGAGCCGCCCAGAAAATATATGAATGGCCTAAGAGCCACAACGTTGTCCTGGAACGACATAGACAATAAAAAAAAACAGATTATATTAATAAATCCGGTCTGATATATCTGGAATAACAAGTGGAGCTCCACCGTCCAATCCTTTTCACCTCCGACTCTGATAAACCCGCTTTTGCAGCCTCAGTAGCGACCCCTATGCATATTCTCCTGCAGAAACCCCTGATGCCTGTAAGTCCTCATGAAAGATAGACTGAAATTGAAATTTAGTCAACGGGGACCCATCCGCATGCGCAAGGAAAAATTTTCCGCTACTTCTGAATTCCAAGTAAAATAAAACTGTCTTAACCGGGCAAACTGGGCAAACAAGCGATTTATACAATGGACCATGCTGAGATTATAACACCAGAAACAATTTTTTTTTGTTGGTAAACTGAGTACCCCATATCTCCACTGCTGCTACAATGGGGAAAAGTTCCAATAGTGTAAGGTTTTTGCAAAACCCTTGCAACTTCCACGACTCTGGCCAAGCGGCCGCACACCACTGATCTCCAAAAATGGTGCCGAAACCAGCCGACCCGGCTGCATCTGAAAATAATTTTAACTCTTGGCTGGTAATTTCTGAAGACATGAAACAATTACGGCCGTTGAATGACATCAAAAATGTTTTCCAAACCTCCAAATCCACCCGTAAACTTCTTGTTATCCTGATTTTATGACCGGGGAGGGAAGCCCCTCTAGTCGCCAACGACAAACGCCTGAAAAAACCCTACCCATTGGCATGACTTTACAGGTAAAAAGCAAGAGTCCGAGTAAGGATCGCATTTGTTGTAGGGTAACTTTTTTAACGGAACAAAAACCTTCAATCATGCACATCAATTTCTCCTCTTTTTCGACAGCAAGCGATAAACCATGTTCACAGTGTCGATTTCAATATCTAAGAACGACAGGGTCGTAACTGGACTGACCGTTTTTTCCGCAGATAATGGGACCCCAAACTGGTGAGCTATCTCCTTGAAAAAATTCAATAACTGCAAACACACGGCTGAATCTTTTGGTCCCACAAACAGAAAATCGTCCAAATAGTGTGTGAACCCGTTCCCGATCTAACAACCCAATCCAAAAAGGAACTGAAGAGTTCAAAATAATAACAAGATATGCAACAACTAGTGTTGAGCGATACGATAATGCAAATATCGGCTATCGGCCGATATTAGCTCTATCGGCCTTTCGATAATTCGTTTCGATATTTTCGTCTTATCGAATACCGGAATCGGATTTGTCACTGTCACTGTCAGTGTCCGTCGGTCGGGTCTGTCAGGAGTCAGCGGCACTTACCTGGCAGAAGATCTCCGGCGGTCACATCCCGGACTGCTTAATGGCCGCCATCCTCTTCTCCCCGGCGGTCACATGCAGTTTCTCGCGATAACTGCAGTGACTGCTGGGTAATCCCGGCCGTAAAGCAGTCAGTCCGATGACGTCACCGCCGGGGAACCAGGTAATCAGCTGTGCGGCGTCGCGATGACAGGCTCTGCCTGTCATTGCGATGTAGCAGAGCTGGATCATCATGGGACAATCGTTACTATGGACTGCGTCGGACAGGTGGTATACTGTTGGTTTGTTTTTTTTCTTTTTTTACAGGAGATCGATGGCGTCGCAGGAATGAGAGTACAATAAAAGAAATGAAAACTGTGTTGTCTCTTTTATTTCATTAAAATACTTTTTTCTTGCTTTGTCTTTTTTTTATGCATTTAATAAACTTTGGGATTAATAATGGATCGGTGTCTTATTGACGCCTCTCCATTATTAACCGGGCTTATTGTCACCGTGCAATCAACGGTGACATTAACCCCTTATTACCCCGCTTGCCACCGCTACAGGGCAAGTGGGAAGAGCCGGGTAAAGTGCCACAATTGGCACATCTTTTGATGCGCCAAATGTGGGGCTGCTGTAGCCTGGTATTATCAGGCTGTTGAGGGCCAAAATCCATGGGCCTTGACAGTCTTTTAATACCAGGCCGCAGCAGTCTGCATTTTACTTGGCTGGTTAACAAAAATAGGGGGACCCCTACGCCGTTTTTTTTTCGACGGGATCCCCTATTTTTGTTAACCAGCCAAGCTAAGCAGACTGCTGTGGCCTGGTATTATCAGGCTTGCAAGGTCCATGGATATTGGATCCTTACCAGCTTGAAAAACCAGGCCTCAGCGGTCTGCTTCATCTGGCTGGTTAACAAAAATAGGGGGGACTCCACGCCAATTTTTTTCGAGGGGATCCCCTATTTTTGTTAATCAGCCAAGATATGCAGACTGCTGTGGCCTGGTATTATCAGGCTGGCAAGGTCCATGGATCTTGGCTCCTTAACAGCCTGAAAATCCAGGCCTCAGCGGTCTGCTTCATCTGGCTGGTTAACAAAAATAGGGGGGACCCCACGCCAATTTTTTTCGAGGGGATCCCCTATTTTTGTTAATCAGCCAAGATATGCAGACTGCTGTGGCCTGGTATTATCAGGCTGGCAAGGTCCATGGATCTTGGCTCCTTAACAGCCTGAAAATCCAGGCCTCAGCGGTCTGCTTCATCTGGCTGGTTAACAAAAATAGGGGGGACCCCACGCCATTTTTTTTTCAAAGGGAACCCCTATTTTTGTTAACCAGTTCCCTCTGACGTCACTGATTGTGTCCCTGGCTGACCTGAAGTGAAAGTGGAAAGCAATCAATTAAGCTTTCCACTTCCTCTCCTGTCAGCCAGGAGAGAACTCATTCATTTGGGGGTTTACTGTGAGGCTGCAGCATTAGCTGCGGTCCCTGCAGTAAACATTAACCCTTTCTGAAGGATTACACCGTGGGACCTGACTGTGCATCGGATTGGTAAGAATAATTTTGCTTTATTATTTTATTTTTATTACAGGAAATGGTTTTAGCAGGAAAATAAAATATGGTCAAAAACTGTGTGATTATTTCATTAAACTTCTTTTTTATTAAAGTGTGTGTGTTTGATTTTTCTTTCATACAATAGGATTAATAATTGATAGTTGTCTAATTGACAGCTCTCAATTATTAACCTGGCTTAAAGTGACCTTTCAATTGCAAGGTCATTTTAACCCCTTATTAACCCATTCGCCACCGCTACAGGGCAATGGGAATAGACGGGCAAAGTGCCAGAAAGGGCAAATCTAATTAGAGATTTGCCCTTTCTGGGGTGTCTGGGGGCAGATGTTAGTAGCCGGGGGGGGCCAAAAATAATGGTCCCTCTCTGGGCTATTATTATCTGCCCCCACTCACTGGCTTTGTCTGTCTGGTTGCGAAAATAGGGCGGGAGCCCACGCATTTTTTTTCAGCAATTTTACACCTCATATATATATATACATGTCATTAAATTTGTGACACATATATATATATATATTTATATTTATAGTTCATACACTTCTACATAGTATAATAGCCGCTAATTCAATTGCCGGCTTTTGTGAAAATGCAGAACCCGACATGAAATGACACTTGGTTTACATAGAGTTAACCATGTCTTTTCATGTAGTTTGATATCTGATTTGCACAAACAATTACATGAGTGTAAGTGTGCAAAATTTCACACCTGTAGGGGTTAATTAAAGGTGTAAATTCGTAGCAAAAAAGTCAGTTTTTTTTTACAACGAATTTACACCTTTAATTAACCCCCACAGGTGTGAAATTTTGCACACATAGACTGATGTAATTGTTTGTGCAAATCAGATTGCAAACGACATGAAAAGACATGGTTAACCCTATGTACACCAAGTGTCATTTCATGTCGGGTGCTTCTGTCTTTTCACAGAAGCCGGCTTTACCCGGCAATTGAATCAGAGGATATTTTACTATGTAGAAGTGTATAAACTATACATATATGTATATATATATGTCACAATGACATGTATATATATATATATATGTATTCTATGTGTGTATATTTAGTGTTTACAAGGAAATAAAGGTTTTTTTTAGTTTCGATATTTTGTTCCCATAGACTTACATGGGACTTCCGCTATCGAAATCGGATATCGACGATATTTAGTGATATCGGCGATACAATTTCGATACGATATTTTTAGATATCGAGCAATATCGCTCAACACTAGCAACAACCCATCGGGAGGCACATGTCGTAATAATAACAATCATCCACCTGGCATCCCAAAAGGTGAAAACAGTCAGGGTGAACTGGTAGGAGGCGGAAGGCGGATTCAATATCAGACTTCGCCAGGAGGGCGCCGGCGCCAGCCTGGCGGACCAAGGCTACCGCCCTGTCAAACGAAACATATGATACCGATGCGTCCTCTGAAGAAATTCCATCATTAACAGACTCACCCTTGGGGTAGGATAGATGGTGTGTAAGACGAAACGTGCCAGGTTTCTTTTTTGGAACTAAACCCAAAAGGGAAACTCTAAAGTTCCAAAAAGGAGGAGTGTTGAATGGACCCGCAATCCTGCCTAACTTCACTTCTTTGTCGATCTTCTCGCGCAAAACTTCGGGGTGGTCCCGGGCAGATTTCAAATTAGCGGCAAACGAAGGGGACCTACTAAATTTGAAAGGAATAAAACACCCATATGAAAAACCGAACCGAATTTGACCTGCCGCGTCTTTATTAGGGTACCGGTCTAGCCAAGGGCCCATCGCAGATATGCTCACCGGGGTCCTTATGATCCCTGCTTTCAGTAGAGGCAGGCTTGACTGGCAGTTTGTTCGTGGGGCGGGGACAGTGGGCTGCGGGATGAGCTCCTCCACAGGAGGAGCATTCATGTTTATGTTTGCATAACCCATTGAAGCGGCAGTGTCCTTCATTGAATAACCAGCAGGCTCCCGGTCTCCGGACAACCACTGAGTTGTGACCTGCTGTTGTGGGGGTGACTAGTGGCCGCTGTTGGAAAGGGAGGCTGTTTTTGAGAAAGCATTAACCTGATCCACACGTCCGTAGCCTTAACCCCCCAACCTATTTCAGGCTGCAGGGACAGCCGCCTCCGGAACTCATCATAGCGCCACCAGGCGGAACCGCTGTGGGCCTTGTAAGAAATGTAAATCATGTCCTGATAAATGAACAAATCAGAACACCGTTCCGGATGTTTTTGGCGCATGACACAGCCCAAAACCGCAAAAGCCTGTAACCAATTACTCATGGTTTTTTGTGACCTTCTGTCTGCTCCTATCAAAAGACCTCTCATTTAGTCTCCTATCCTTATCGACCGTATGCTTGTCCACAGATACTAATGACCATATATCTATATAATCATTCAACCATATTTTATTCTTGGTTTCGGTATCTAAATGAGAACCAAGTGGGCTAATACCACAATAAAGGGAATCTTTAAATATACTGGCAAGCGGTGGCTCGACTATACTTCCCGAGATCCTGTGCTTTACTTGTGTATTACCAACCGGTATTGAAAACTGCTCAATCAAAGCCCTAACAGCCGGTAAAAGATCGGAATTGTCCGATTTTCCTGCAAAAGAAAAGTTGCACTCACTCACTTCTGCCGCAGGAGGAGGGACTCCACTTGAAGGAGGAACTCCGGCACCTGGACTGACATCTGGATGAGTGAGGGCCAGGCTGGCAGCCCTGGATGCAGCTCTTGGCTCTGCCAGGCTGGATGCCCTGGCTGTAGCTCTCAGCTCCCGTCTCTCGCCACGAGAACGAGGCCGATAATCGGGACTCGCCGATGCGCTGGAAGACTCCGAAGTTGACGGAGAGCGCCATCTTGAGGACCGTGACCTGCGACCCCTCCTGTAAGATCTAGACCTCCGACGTGCATGCGTGAAACGCTTGCTACGCAAGCGTGAGGAGCGGTGTCCATAATGATGATGGGATGAAGTTGATGAGGACACACTTGAACCACGGCGACTACGCCTATTTGGTTCAACATCCTTATATGTGGCAGTTGCCAGAACAGGAGCCACCCATTGAGGCACAGCAGGAGCCAAATCGCCCCCTGAAACCACATTACTGACAGCAGCCATGCCAGAAACAGCACGATCAGGCAGGGGAGGGGGCACACTAAGAGTTTGCTGCATGCCTACTGAAACAGGCTCTGGTGTGTCCTCTGATGAGGCTGAGGTACTGCCTCTAGACCCCATCTGCACACTATATGGGAGCTGCACTGAATAGAGTAGTGGTGAAGGGGTTACAGTTGGTGGCACAGTAATGGCGCCTACCCTGCTGTGCACGCTGACCTGTGAGGGAAGGCTGGGCTGAGATAAAGTGGGCGGAGCCACACTCTCTGTCCAGCCCGAGTGTATAGCCACTGACTCTGCTGGCAGCGGAGCAGAGAGCGTGGCCAGGGGCACAGTGACCGGATCCACCCATCTGCTCGGTGCACACCAAAGCGCCCGGCAGACGAAGGAAAATCCTCAGCAGCTGCAGGCTGAGTAACCATCGCCATAACGGGGGCGGAGCTATAGCACTATGACTCACAGGGGGTAGAGTCATAGCGCTATGACTCACAGGGGGCGGAGCCACAGTGGACGGAGCTGTGGAGGATGGTAACACTTTGGTTTTCCGGCACCCGCGTGAATGGGGGAAGGGAATGGGGGAAGGGCTGAGACAGGCAGTAGGGCGGGAACGCCTCACGGACCGCCGGCCTCCTGACATCGCAGCAGCAGGAGTTGGGAGATAGGCACTAAGCCCTGAGATCAGGGCCTGCACCCAGTGCTCACCCTCCTGCGACGCCCTAGCACGCAGCAAGTCCAACACGGGATCAGCCATCTCTCTCTCTTCACCAGACAGTGCAGACGAGCACCTCCGGGACCCAAAGGGGAAGACGAGGATCTTCGCCGCTGCTGCCCTTAAATACACAGGTATTGCTGGGGGGGGGCTGACATATCCCGAACATTTTCCATTTGCCTGTGTAACACGGACCAAACCACAACAACCCCATAGAAGGGAAGGGAGAGGGGTTAAGAAAGATGAAGTAGAATAGCATGAATGACATTATATTGTAACTAGATGGTGGCCCAATTCTAATGCATACGAATATGTATGTAGTTTATTTATGAAGATTTAAGAATAATGCAATTAATACACAGGATTTTCTGGGTAAAATATATACATTATCATTAAATGTTATTGCTCATAGAACTTAATAGAACTGAACAAAATTATTAAATTGGGGTGTATATAGAGGCTGCTGGGGTGTATACAGAGGCTTCTGGGGTGTATATAGAGGCTGCTGGGGTGTATATAGAGGCTGCTGCTGGGGTGTATATAGAGGCTGCTGTGGTGTATATAGAGACTGCTGCTGCGGTGTATATAGAGGCTTCTGCTGGGGTGTACGTGAAGGCTGCTGCTGGGGTGTACGTGGATGCTGCTGCTGGAGTGTACGTGGAGGCTGTTGCTGGGGTATATGTGGAGGCTGCTGCTGCTGGGGTATATGTGGAGGTTGCTGCTGGGGTATATGTGGAGGATGCTGCTGCTGGGCTATATGTTGAGGCTGCTGCTGCTGGGGCATATGTGGAGGCTGCTGCTGCTGAGGTATATGTGGAGGCTGCTGCTGCTGGGGTATATGTGGAGGCTGCTGCTGCTGGGGTATATAGAGGCTGCTGCTGGTGGGATGTACATGGAGGCTGCTGCTGGAGTTTACGTGGAGACCGCCGGTCTGGGTACTTTCGCTGCGAGCAGCCGGGAGATGACCGGCTGGCGCCGGTCATCTCCCGGCTGCATCGCCGCTGACCTTCATGTGGCAGGAGATGACCTGCAGCTACCGTCGGGAGATCAGCGGTCGGGAGATCTCCTGACAATAGCGGTGGCGTGCGTGGTTCAAATCCTGCGCCAATTCACGGCCGGACTCGACCAATCAGCAACAGGCGTACCATGCACGGAAACCTCCAATGTGGCTGAATTACAACAATTCTACAGAGATGAGTGGCCAAAATTCCTCCAGAGTGTTGTAAAAGACTTATTGTCAGTTATTGCATACGCTTGATTGCAGTTGTTGCTGCTAAGGGCAACCCAATCAGTTATTCATACAGGACGTTGTAGGTTTGGATTTATTTTTCCCTTAATAATAAAGACCTCCATATATGAACTGCACTTTGTGATTATTGTGTTATATTTGTATAATATTTACATTTGTTTGGTGATCTGAAACAGAAAAGAATAGAAAATCAGGAAGGGGGAAACACATTCACACTCTATTAGCCTGTACTAGTAATTTATGCAACATTATTTAAATGGTAGCATCTGTTTCACTGACTCACCTCCCTGGCCAAGACTTCTCTGACTTTAACTTAAAGACATCATTCAAAATTAGAAAAAAATATATATTTGTTTTCTTACCAAAACAGCAATATATCTCTTATTAATCTGTATCTGGCGTTTAATCTCAGCCCTATTGACGTCAATGGAGCTGAGCTGCAATACCACACGCACACAGGTGTGGCGCTGTTTCTAAAAGACAGTAGCCATGTTTATCTAATCCCTGAAAACTCCTGTAACTCCTGCAAAATTAAATATTGGCTATTGTCTGACACTTTGTCTACCGCTATCGGAGTACATTCCTGATGATCGCTATCCCAATACACACTAGGCAGTTTTTTGGCTTGCAGATCTGATGGACTCTCGCTGTCCCTGGCAGGAGAACTGCAATGTAGATCCTCATTTTCCCATTAAAGTGAAGCATTACACATCTCTGATTAAAGCCAGCGACCATGCATTGGTCAATGGAGATTTGCGTCCCTCACGAGGTGGAGAGAATGCACCATATGGGATTCCTCCTCTATTACCACTTCATGCTGCAATAGGGCCATTAAAACATTAAAATGGCTTTTCCTATACCTGACAACCCCTTTGTATAATATTCTACATCCACTATTTTTGTTGCCAGCGTCTATAAAAAATGTAGATTAGGAAATTCTCTCTTTCCTGTTTCTTTTTCGGCATGAACATCAACTCATTTCACACTACAAAAGTTTTTTTTGTCCTTCAGTGCATTTATCCCTAGAAGACGTTTCTGCTGATGCTGCCGAGAAGCAGCACAGATACGTGGCCATCTGCTGTTTTACAAGCTGATAGTTTGCTTCTCAAAAGCGACGGAATAAGCTATTCCCCGAGAAAGAATTTTTCAGCATTTACCATTTTCATGAATCCGTGCATCTTAAAGATGGTCTGTTTGGTGAAAATAAACACTCCAGACGAACGCCACATTTTAAGTTTTTGATTTTGACGGTCCGCAAATACTGTATGTTAGCGCTAGTTGAGACCGTCACAGTGGGCAGCCAAGGATAATATTTTTTAGCTTTTTGAACAATTTTACTCATGGAATCCTCTGCAGACCAAAAAACGGAATATACCAAAGTTTTATGCTAAAAATATAAAGAAAAATTCATAGCACGGCATGTCCAAAATGGCAGTTGTTTTGGGAAGCTCCCAGTATTCAGTGGTTAGTACAATTGGTGTTATGTCCCATGAATGAGACATTTTACAGACTGTCCTGTGATTTTACATGCTGTATTGCAGTCTCTCATATTGTTTACTGTTGCTATGTGTCCCTGTTTTTGCATAGCTGAAATCCTCCCTTTACATTAAGTTTGTCCCTCTGTCTCTCTGTCTCCCTCTTCTGGTTGATGTCATTTCCTTCTTCTTTCTCCTGTGTTTCATTCTCCATCTTGATTTTATCAGATCACATGTGTTTTCAGTCTGTCTGAAGAAAGTCTTTTTTACCTGCTGCTGTTTGTATGCATTCAACAAGAATTCTTAAAGAAATCAAAGTCTCTTCTGGATTCTTCATAACATGTGTGCCGGCAGCTGAGTTAAGCTATCTGCGATCGTCGCCAATTGTAAGTAAGGTGAAGAGATCCGGCATCTCACAGAGCCATATTTACAGCTACAGGCCCGGGGACAGAATAATTGGTCCTTCCTTGGTAACGGAAATCCAACAAGGTTATGAGCATCCAAGATTCATTGGTGCTTGGATTGTCATATTTTGTGAAAAAATACAAAAAATAAGTTTTAAAAAATATTTAAATGATGAGGAACAAATCAAATCTATTTTGCCCATATTTATGTGTCATTTAAATAAGGCCAGACCTATTCCTACCCCTCCCTGCCCCATTCCTGACCACTAAATGTGTGCTGGAGCTCCATTTGGAGTCTCCCAATGTCACTCATAAGAGCTGCTTTATTGAAGGTTGTGGCGGCTCCTAGAAATTTATCATTTCTTATGTGTGTTCGGGAGGTGTCCCGTTTTTTCAAGGAACCTCCTAGATCTTCCCATAGAGTTGGCTTTTTAATATTAGCATGGGATGATTTAGCTGCATGACAAGTTTATCCACTTTTGTAACCTTGTTTTCTTAGATCATTCTCAATGATCTTCAAAGCAGCTTATATACAAGTGTGTAAATCCTCAACAGCATTCCTACAGTATAAATGAAGTATTGCATGGCTCCTACTGAGATAAATGGATTGGTGATACAATTTATAGACATTGGGGCTGACTAAATTTCCTGAAATTTGATTTGGACAGATTCACTTAACTTTAGTAACTTTATTTGATAAACATCAGAAAGGGGTTCAAAATAATAAGTTTTTATACTCATATCTTTGCAGCTCTACTCAAACTTATGCTGCAGGCACAGCTACCCCACTTGGTCCTCCATTTCTCCTCTTCTTTTCTTTTCTCTATCCAATCTCCTGGCAGATGACATTTTTTCCCATGGCGTCATTGACGTTAATGACATGTGCCTCACACTACACTACATGACCACGTTGTGGCTAGTTGGTGACGCATTCACTGGAATACGAGGAAAAGAGGAATTGAAGGACCGAATGGGGAGAGGTAATAGTGGAAAAGGTTGGTTGGGAGGTGAGTGCAAGTGTTTATTGAGATTTTTTTTAACCCTTTTCTGGCTTTCATAATTCAATAAGTTGGTGGCCAGCTGACCATGCAGTTTGCAGGTTGTGCATATCGAATCTCCAAATATCCATTTACATTAGAATGTGAATTTTGGAGAAGTTCATAGCAAATTCGATCAGTTTAGAATTTCACTTATCTCTAATGGACATATTGAGTCCTCCAGAGAGAGATACTCTTTCCGACTGCACTTTGTTCTTCAATGTCCCAAAGGAAAAAATCCTACTCTATTAGCTCAGGATACCCCAAGGTATTTGAAAATTAGTTTTTTTTTAAACCAAAACACCCTTTGATACATAAATGCACTCTTGACAATACAATTAATATCTGTAAGAACCTTCATCAAGCTTATGTTAGGGTCTAAAGAAATAATCCTATTTCTAAACTCAATTTCTATATGAAAGGTATTATGGGGCTCCCGGGCCATTCGTAGTTTAATTATTCTGTTTTTTTCTGATTCTTCATTAGAAAATTGCTCTCTTCTAAATGCTGAATGTGTTGTGTGTTCTTTTAATAAATGATGAAGAGAAGCCTGGTGGGCATTCAACAAAATGTCTTTCAATTTCCGCGAGCTTCCACGCAGAAGGTCACTCTCAGCTTTAATTAGAATTCAGGTGTCTATTGTCTTACTATGCATATTGTATTCACCCAGCGGTGGGTGCTGTTTATCTGCCATTTAATGATTACTTGTTGGAGCACAAGCCAGGTACAATAATGAATGATAGAATCACCATGAACCGCGGGAGAACAATGGAACGGCGGTAACTTGACCTATAAAGCTTCACTTCATCAAGTAGATCCCTCCAGTGAAGACTACAAAAATAAAAGACTTTTGCCTTTTGTTACCCATAATAGCATCACAGCAGCAACTGCAAAGCTGCCTATTCACAAATCAATCAGTGTTGAAAACATAAAGTGTGCTGTCATGTAGTAAAGAAGAAGCACTTGTGGATCTCATGAGGCTCACAGAGAATGGGATATTCTAAAGTCATAGGTTTTCCAATATTTCAGGATAAAGTATAACTTCATGATCACTGGGGATCAAAACAATGATGCCAAAAAAGGAGATGTGGATCCTGGGAACTGGAATTGCAGAGTTCCATATTGAATAGACGGAGGTGAGAGTGTTCGACCTCTATTGGGGAGTGCAGGAGAAAGAGTATTTCCGGCAGTCTCATAGACAATGAATGGAAATCAAGCATTGGCACCTCCACTCTGTTAAAGATTGTCCTGCTTCCAGGATCCAGAGACATGTCTTGGGATCCAACAGGGTCCTTGCATGCACACAACTGGCCAAGATGGTTGGACTGTTTCTTCCATAGCTTGCCCTGTATCTTCTCTTCTTGGCTACGGCTCTCTTTATCTGAAAATGTCTAAAACAAGCTGAGCCACATGAGACTTACAGGCCCAAGGAATGTGGCTCATGACTGTCCATCAGCTTGATGTACCAGTTAAAAAGTAAAGGTCTCCAGGTCATGACTTTTATGAGTATCCCTGCACAGAAGAGCAGTTCTGTATATGTACGTATATACCTGTGGGGGAAAGGGGTTGGAGGCAGACATATCATTGGTGCAGCTTGTGAAGCCATACAAGAGGTGAGGAGGGCCTTTTTCCACTTCCAAAGCAACAAGGAGCTTCTGTTATAGCAGAATTATTGGACGATAAAGGGCCCCTATGCTGTTCTTGCACAAAGGTCCTCTTCTCTGTGTCCGCCATTGGATGGGCCCATATACTGTTCTTATATGGGGACCGCTGGTCTAGAGGGTACCACAAGGATTACTGCATATAAACATGTAGACCGCTAATGGCTCATTCAGGCAGCAGTTCCCAAAACACTGGTGGCCTGACCAGTCAATCACACAGGACTAATAACAAAACCAGAAAGTCGCCAGCTTCGGAAGCTGGAAACAGCGGAAACCATGTTTGGGGAATAACCCTTTGAAGAAAAATTTACATTTCTTTAGAAGCCCCATGACATGAACACAGGCTGGATCTACTACTTATTAACCTACCTTAACTTTCCTAGGTCTGCAGAATTCATAGCTTATCCCTAGGATAGGTCAGATAGGCTGTCACTATAAGGTCAATGGTGGGGTGACTTTATGCACCCCTGCCAATCAACTGCAGATAATGGCATTATATTAGATCACTGGTAATCCTGATATAGTGTCAATCAATGTGCATTCAATCATTATAGAGGAGAGAATTTGATGGTCCAGCTATGGAGATGGATTTGGTTGTGCAATATGAATTGGATCAATATATATGTATATCTTCGGGAAACTGTAAATTTTCAAGTTTTATGCATTCATGAAAAATGATCAATATGCTATATTTGCAATACCAAGCCTAACCACATAGTGTGCTGTCCATGAACAGGACAGAGCTCAAACAGGTGTGCATTATACTGTCAAGCGCCTCCTAGTGGTGGAAAGTGATTATGGCAGATATTGTTTCCAAAACTTGGCACAACAATGCAAAAATACAGAGTAACCACAAGGTAACACCCAGGCGAAACAAAGGGAAAGCGTGATACTTGCTGCATGTGTAGTGTCTACTGCGTTCCCGAGAATTTTTCACATATGCATTGCACTTGACAGCATCCAGACCCTGTAACTTTGCATTTCTTCTCGATACGGTGCATTCATTAAACACCTTTCAAACGTTATTACATTTGTGAGCGTCAGTCACGGGGAGCAGCAGCAGCCACTTTCGGCAGTTTTGGCTTCACAGTCAGAAGCAGTTACTTTATAGATCACTTATGAGATATCAGATGAATACAAACGAGAAGTCAATCTCTGCAGCACGCTGAGCATCTCATCAGATAGAGGCGCAGAGAAGAACACTGCAGCTGTGCCGAGGCCGCGGCGTGCAAGCTGCAACCAGGGAAGGGGCTCATGTCTCTCCGTGCCACAGCCACAGAATATCCCTCCATTTCTCCTACCTAAATATATCAATGTGATTCAAGAGAAACAGATGAAACATTGGGAATCTTTACAGAGCAAAGACTCATGCTAGAATTTGGTGCAAGTTAAGCCTATTCAATGGTGGTAAAAAGTCAAAAGACACAGGAAAAATACCATCTATTATCAGCAGTAGTGCTGAGCGCAAGTGCTCGTTATTCGAGTTTGCCTAGGGTGCTCAGGTATGCACCGAGTATAGCAGAGAATATAGCAGCCATTTTAGAATGACTTAAAATAAAAGAACACTAAACAAAATTACACTGTTATCACAAGGAGTCAGCTCTGCTACATCATACTGACCCAGCTATGCGATATCATACAGATCTAGCTCTGCTACATCACATGGATCCAGCTCCTCTACATCACTTGGACCCACCTCTGCAAATTCATCCTGACTTAATTCTACACATCACACTGACTCAGTTCTGCTACAACACATCATGCTGCCACACTCACACTGCCTCAGCCATTGTACATAACATGGACCCAGCTCTGTTACTTCACACTGACTCAGCTCTACTCTATGATTGTATTTATTTTTTTTTGTCTCTCCAGCATGTTGTATAATTTTTCACCGCACCCTCATCATGCAGTTCAGGGATACTGTCCTTATTTTGCCTTAAGAGAAATAATGTTTTATTACATGCACACTTGCTTGGCTTAATATTAACTATGTTTTCATCTGTGTGTTTTTTTTTATTTCCAGAAGACTCGATTCCTCACCCCGGGCATCGCGTCGTTAGTACAAAGTTGACTAAATGAACTTGGGTTTCATCTGATGGATATTGCTGGAGGAAGACAAAAAGGAAAATCTAATCGTGCAGGCAGCAAGTGAATCACTCATTATATGAGGATCCTGCTATCCCCTCGCTCCGGCTGGGAAAAGTGCTTGGCTCAGAAATTGGACTTTATATCCAGGAGCGGAAATAGATCAAAGTTCAGCCGTTCTGTTAAAGATGTGATGTCAATATATAACATTTGGAGTTTTTTCTTATATTTTTTGGAGGGTCATTATAAGGATTATGGTCAGGAGGAGGTGGACGTGCAGTTGCAGCTAATGATAAATTGTCTCTTGCGCTGATTGAGAGTGATTGTTCATCTTCTGCTACCTACTCGCACAGCCGCGGGCAGGCAGAGAGGTTTCTTTTTTTTTTTTCATTTTAATGAGCTGCCCTGCTTTCTCTCATCGCCTCTGAGAAATTGCTCAAACTGAAAACAACAGAACTAAAAGGTTGAGGATGATGATGACAGGGGCAAGGGCTAGGTTACTTTTCAGACTCCAAATGCTAAGGAGATTTTTGGCAATGATAGATAGTGATCTGCCGACTTAAAGGGAATCTGTCACCCCAATTTTGTCATATCAACTAAAGATATGGCTGAATAGTGCATCCCATAACAAAGCTATCGGTAGGTATCATATATCCTGATACCCCCATTTTCATATCAAAATACCTTAGTAAAGTTTGTATTTGGCGCTGTCAATCAAGGTGGTCAGGTCAGGAGGGTGGCATTTTCTATGTCCTCCCCCCACGCTCCTCGGCATCACTTGCGTAGGGCCGTCTGTGAATCCCACAGACGGCGTTCAGCTTCCTGCATTTGCGCATTTCAGATTCAGCCCCGCGCATGCTCAGTGTACTTTGCCCAATAGTGAGCAAAGCATAAAATCATTACAGCGCATGCGCTGCTCTTTCCTTACCCCGGAAATGACTGCTTGCCTTGGATGACTTCCAGGGCAAGGAAAGAGTAGCACTTGCGCTGTAATGATTTTATGCTTTGCCCACTGTTGGGCAAAGCACACTGCGCATGCATGGGCCGAATTTGAAATGCGCAATTGTGGGAAGCCGAACGCCGTCTGTGGGATTCACAGACAGCACTATGCAAGTGATGCCGAGGAGCTCGGGGAGGACATAGAAAACGCCGCCCTCCTGACCTGACCACCCTGATTGACAGCGCCAAATACGAACTTTACTAAGGTATTTTGATATGAAAATGGGGGTATCATGATATACACTGTGTTCCTAAATTATTATGCAAATAATATTTTCTCAGATTTTCCTAAATTACCTATATGAATTTCAGTCATTGTAATTTTCCAGTCAAATAACTATTAGAGTACAATTGAAAATTTTTTAAAAAATAAAGCACTCAAACTGCACTCAAAATGCATGTTCCAAATTATTATGCACAGCAGAGTTTTCAACCTTTTCATTTTAATAAAGAACAAAAAATGGTCATTTTTGAAATTATAAGCATTAGCAGGTTATTACAAACTGAAATCAAACAGTTTTCAACTCAAAACTTTATTCTAGGTGATGTTACATTTGCACATAGGACCCCTTGTTAGAAAGGAGCTTCTGAACTCTCTCGTCCATTGAATTTGTCAGCTTTTGGATGGTTTCTGCTTCAATTGTTTTGCATGAGGACAGAATACCCTCCCAGAGCTGTTGCTTAGATGTGAACTGCCTCCTGCCATCATATAAACTCCTTTTGATGATGCTCCAGAGGTTCTCAATGGGGTTGGGGTCAGGGGAGCATGGAGGCCACACCATAAGTTTGCCCCATTTTATACCCATAGCAGCCAGAGATGCAGATGTGTTATGTGCAGCATGAGACGGTGCATTATCATGCATGAAAATGATCTTGCTGCGGAATGCACGGTTCTTCTTCTTCTTGAACCATGGCAGGAAGTGCTGTTTGAGAAACTCAACATACACTATTGAGTTCATCTTTACCCTTAAGGGATCCTAAAAGGGCCAACAATCTCTCTCCCCATGATTCCAGCCCAAAACATTACTCCACCTCCTCCTTGTTGGCGCCGTAGCCGTGTTTGCATGGGGTGTCCATCAACCAGCTATCCTCCACTCCATCCATCTGGACCATCGAGCGTTGCACGGCACTTGTGATGAACTGGCACACGGTCCGCCACACGGTAGCCCGGGTATCACGGCTTGTGATCCCTCCGTGCCGCAAATGTGACGAAAACGCGCACACACACGACGGCTGCTGCCGTCCGACCCAGTAAACTGCAGGGATTTATAATTACCCCACTTCCACTTGGGAACTTGCAGCTCTCTGGCGCCCCCCTTACCCTCAGGTCAGTCAGGGAACTGCACCTAGGATAATTAGTCGCCAGACGGGTCACTTGGATGTGTGCTGGCTATTGGGCACGCTGCAGCGAGGGAATTATAATTACTCCGGGCCGCGGCCGGGCAATACTCTTATAAAACCCGCTCCGTCACTGCCAGCGCCACCCAATAGATTAACACTTTACACGCCTTCCTTTAAGCTGCCACCAGCTACGGTTTACTTGGAACAATTTATCAAGAGGGTCCGTAGCAACCCAAAACAGTAGCGTAGTACGTCAGGCACGTGAAAATTCGTTTATAGAGCAGGAGAATCAAACTAATAATTTTATAGGTTTATTCCTTAAAAAACAGGCAGTGCTTATACAATATAAAAAGATGGAACAAACGGAGACAATATCGCTATGTACAAATGCAGTTATAAAATAAAATAGGATTAAAGATGAAAATCACTCACATGGTAGTTACAGGCAAGACTGGCTGGGGGAGGAGCCACACGTCATAGTTCATTTGCAGATCTCTTAGTCAAGACGTCACAGCAAGGAAGGACTGAGGAGCTTCCCTGCAAGCCTTATACATGTCGGCTTCTGACCTCACAAAAGGGGCTGGTTTTCTGGCCACCTCCCCTGGGCTACAAGGTATAGTTTTGAGCTCTGAAAGTCATAAGGACCATAACTCAGAGGGGAACTCTAGCAGAATAATGGCAGACCTATCAATGATCTTACTTTGAAATGACGGTTCCAATGAGCTCAAACTTGGATGAAATAGCTCATGGGGCATCCGAGAATTCCATTTCTCGGGTTCTGTTGGAGTTACGGGTTTACCAGTACCACGGGAACGATGCCCGTCGGCGCATGGTTCAACACAGTGACTTTCATGTTTCTGACACAAATTCCCACCGTGTTATCACCAAAAGGAATGAATCCTCATAATGGCTGCTATAGAAGGAGAGCACATGTGAAGACAATGGAGACCCCTACAGTGAGGCGGGAAACTCCAGTGCTGGGAGCTCAGATTACACTGAGCCTTACTTGTGTGCAGGCTGGGGGGTTGGTGAGAAGCGTTAGCTGCAGAGAGGAGGAGGGAGGGCTTTGCTTTGTGGGCTGTCAGCAGTACAAAAAAAAAAAAATATGAGGACGGCAATTCCAGCACAGCACTCATCACAGCACTCATCGGTGAACAAAACAGTTTTGAAGTCAGTCTTCATATATTGTTTGGCCCACTGGAGCCGTTTCTGCTTGTGTGCAGTGGATAGAGGAGGTCGACAGGATGGCTTACGCTCAGCTGCAAACCTCTGAAGGACCCTGCATCTTGTTGTTCGGGGGACGTTGGAGGCACCAGCAGCTTCAAAAACTTGTCTGCTGCTATGACAAGGCTTTTTTGCCGCTGCTCATTTAACCTGACGTAATTGCCTGTAGGAAAGAGTCCTCAATTTTCCCTTATCAGCATGCACACGTGTGTACTGTGAATCAGCTACATACTTCTTGATTGTGCGATAATCACGATGAAGTGTCTTGGCAATGTTGATTGTAGTCATGCCTTGATCTAAACACTCCACAATTTGTTGCTTCTCAGCAGCCGACACATCCTTTTTCTTTCTCATTTTAGCAGAAAATGTAGGCTGCTTAATAATGTGGGACAGCCTTCTTAAGTAGTCTTGCCTTTCATTGGACACACCTGCCAAACTAATTAGCACAGGTGTCTGCAATTACTTACAGTGATATAAAGAGCCCTGACACACATCACCATCAATGAGTTTAACTGAAAAACAAAAAAATTCTTACCTTATCACTCCTAAACAATTTTTGCATAATAATTTGGAACACAGTGTAAGGTAAATACCGATAGCTTTGTTATGGGATATTCAGCCATATCTTTAGTTGATATGGCAAAATTGGGGTGATAGATTCCCTTTAAGGATGTTCAAGTCCGTTGAGTTCAGCCAAACATTTTAAAAGGTTACCGCAAGTCACAGGCGTCGGGTGAGAAGCGTACTACTTTCATTATCGTACACCTGGTCTCGCTGATAACAATGAGAACAGGCATATGTTGATGAGAGTATTCACCAGCCAGTGCCTGTGAAATAAATAAATAGAAAAAAAATGGGTGAGGACCCCTTTATTTTTGTTATCCAGCGCAGGTAAAGCTGGCAGCTGTGGACTCCAGCCCTTTATATTAGCTGGCTCTCAAAAATAGAGGTGTTCCCACGCCATATTTTTTAATTATTTAAATAATTTTAATAAAATGGCGTGTGGTACCCTCTCATTTTTGACAACCAGCCAAGCTAAAGCATAAAGCTGGAAGCTGATATTCTCAGTCTGTGAAGGGGCCATGGATTTTGGCCCTCCCTTGCAAAAAAATAGCTGCCCACAGCCGCCCCAGAAAAGGCACATCTACTATATATGCCAATTCTGGCACTTCGCCCTGCTCTTTCCATTTGCCCTGGTGTGGTGGCAAGTGGGGTAATATTTGTTGGGTTGATGTCGTCAGCTTTGTAATGTTAGCTAACAACAAACCCACAAATTAGTAATGGAGAGGTGTATATCAGACACCCCCTTTACTAACCCCATAGTCAAATGTAGCAAAAAACACAGAGTAAAGTCCTTCAATTAAAATAAAAACAAAGACTCATTTATTTGAAAGAAATACTATTACTGTAAAATTGAAAGTAATAAAACACCATATTCCTCACCAGTCCGACGATAATCCATGATGTGACCGCTCAGCCATGAATCCAGGAGACTCTGAGCTGAGCCTGAGAGCTCAGCTTCACTGCCGAGCGCTGACGTCAAAAGGGGACCGGAGTTCATTGGCTATGAAATTCGAGGAAAATTCTACTTGCCTCAAAGTGATTTATTCATCTCTAGTTATGAGATTTTAGGACCAGAGTAGTAATCAGAAGAATTACAATGGTTTAAAGGGGCGTATGTCACTAATACAATGCAAGCTGATTTTGAACAGGAGGACGTGTCAACTTAGTTTATTTCTAGCTCTCTTACCCTTTAATATAAACTTTTCACCCAGAAAGGGGCTGAAAATACGGAGCATTTACAGCTAAAAGTGGGGAAAAAATTGTTTCAATTTGTATACTGAATGGTCTGAGGTCTGAAAATATTCAAGGGCTCTGGGGTCTATCATAATTTTAGGGGGCTGGTCTTGAGTCCAATATTAATGGGAATTATTGTAGATGTACTATTTATAGGAGGCTTAAATATACTTGTGGGGTCTAGTCTAAGGGCTGATATTAAAGAGTCAAGAAGTCTAATATTGCAGTGGGTCTTAGGGGTTCTGTTCTGAGGGCTGATATAAGGAGTCAAATTGGCGGTCTAATATTTTAAGCTGTCTAAATATACTTATAGGGTTTGATTTGGGGGCTGATAACAAATGAGAATAATAAATACAGACCAGTACAACAAGAGGGGGTATATATCAAAAAAATGTGCGCTAGCATATATTGCGATAGTAAAAAATTAAACGAGGACTTTGATAAAGAATTTATTAAGTGGGAAAATGACATCCAAACCACTAAATCTAGGAAATTTCAAAGAGATGTCATTGATTTCCAAAAAAATCAAGTATATAGGTGGAAATCAAATAAAAACAGGACTCGCTCTATATCTAGAGCACGCTCTGAATCAATCTCCTCAGTTACATCAGGTGAAGAGATGGAAACTAATATTTCACAAGGAGGAAATAATTACCCCCATAATAGATGGAAAGGTCATAATGCAAGACATCAGGAATTCTCAAGGGGACGTTTTCCTGTCAAACGCAAAGGTCCCACATTCTGCCAATCTGATGACAAAAAACAGAAATCAGGAACATTAGAGGTAATCAACCTTTCTGATCACAGACTGTCAAATGCTCAACTTGATGTGTTATCTTTAGGTTTAACATTTGTACCTAACAATCCCTTTAATTATTTTTCAGCTATGAAAGATTTGCATCTTTTTTCTCGCAAATTAATTTTAAAGAAGTTACATGATAAGAGGGATGCATGTGATCACGGATTGAATTCTATGGCAGAAAAGGAGGCATTGGCCATTCTAGAGGAGCTATTGAGGGAACAAGAAATTGATACACAAGGTATATTTCCTAAGTCAATTATGCCTCGGTCACGAGCATTCCCCCCTTTGTCCGTATGTCCACAAGTTGAGATTTTTACCAAGCTAGTATTGGAGGATTTCAAAAAAATTCCAGGATATGTTACTAAAGATAATCTATCTAGATCCCAGCGTGAAGCATTAAAACAACTAAGGAACCTTGATGACATTGTCATCAAGGCAGCGGACAAGGGAGGGAATGTTGTAATCTGGCCGACTACAAAATATGAGAGTTAGGCATTCAGGCAGTTAAATTGCAGGGAGACTTACACTCGACTGCCTCACTGCCCAATTGTTTCATACAAATTGGAACTTGATAAAATCTTACAGAATGCATTTGACATGGGAATTATTACAAAAAAAGTGTTGGACGGTTTAAGGGTTGAATATCCCAAAATTCCAACCCTATATTTACTACCCAAGATTCATAAAGACCCCGTAGACCCTCCGGGAAGGCCAATTGTCTCCGGCATTGACGTGCGTACCATGTGAATGCCGAGGGGCGGTACATCCTGTGGCGGTGACGTCAGAGCGCATGCGCATAGAGGACACACCAAATATGGAGCGCAGTATAAGAAGCCTGTTTCTGCGGACTTACGTTACTCCCTTCTTGAAAAAGCAAACGCGAAACGCGCGTCGAGGGTCACACGTGGGTCCAGGGCAAGCGGCTTGACACTTAAGGGGTAAGCAATCTCTGTACTAAGGTAGTTAATATTTATGATATGCCAATAGGTAGATTCACATGGTAAGCTGTATATGCTGATGTGTTACCATTATAGCATATGTGCCTTGAGCTGTTTTCAATGTCCTCATGGTGAGGAGCATATTTGTTTGAATACAATTGTATTTCCCCTGCTGCTATGTACAAAAAATCCTGGTCCCACGTGTATATTGTTATTATCTTTTATTAGGGTCATTGTCACCATTGTGTGATTTTTATACACACATGTATTTTTCTAAATAAATGAAATTATCTTTGCAATATCAAAGTGTTTTTACTCCTTTTTTTCTTGTTTTGGCTTAACAAATGAGAATAGTTGGGTGTCTAATATTAAAGGGGAGTCTGAACATTTTTAAAGGAGTCTAGTTGAAGGTCTACTATTATAATTGGTATCAGTGATAGGCAGTCATGAAGGAGCACTTAGGAAGCAACACCGGGGTGGACGGGCTGCCGGGTCTCTTCCGCAGCTCCAGCCGAAAACCTCCAATGGAGGATGGAGCAATGAGAAAATGGAAAATTTGGTTATAGAATATTCCGTCATAAATTAGTAAATACCAGAATCTCTGGCATCTTCTGTGTTTATTATGCACTTTCTCCATTTCTGGATGATTTTACTCTACATTTCTGAAATATATATAGAGTGACAACTGCTAATTGATATTATAAGGCTTCTTTCACACATCAGTTTTTTTGCAATCAGGCACAATTCGTCCAATTGCTAAAAAGACGGATCCGGCTTAGATTGTAAAAAACTGATGTGCCGGTTCCGGTTTTTATTCGGATCCATCGTGAACTTTTTAACCCGGAAAATGTATAGTACGCATGTCTGGCACGGAGGAGAGAGAGAGAGAGAGACCTTGGTTCGGCTTCCAGGCAGGCGTAGATGAAGAAAACGGAGTCTGGTGGCCGGATCAGTCCTATGCCTGATCCGACACCCATAGACTTGTATTGTATGACCAAGCCTGACGTGCCGCTTCAAGCGCTGTCCGTTGTTTCCGGCAGAAAACAAAAGATGCGTCCTGTCCGTGTTAGGGTCTGCGGAACGCACCAAATATATAAAGTGGAGAGGTGCGTTCGCAGCCCGGGGTCCACCGTGCAAGCAAAGCCTGCTGCCAGTAAGATGACGAAAGTAGCGAACTCTGTTATCCCGCAGAGTCGCTAAAATAAACGCCGTAGCGCGTTGTGGCAGTAAGTGCAGACTCTGTTAATTCACAGAGCCGCTAACGGGATGCCACAGTGCTATATGGCGATATGTGCGAACTCACTTAGCTTCAGTGAGCCGCAAAGTAAAACGCTAGGGCGCTGTCTAGCGTCGAGAGCGAACCCTGTTACGTCACAGAGCCGCTGAGAACAAACACCGTGTCCTGTCAGGCTCTCAGGCACACGGTTAATTGCTAAGCGAGCATAATACGTGGTCATGCGCTAATGTCCTCGCGGGAGTCACCCGCAATCTATGGCGTCTGAACGCCAGACCCTGAATACGGCAAACAAACTCCTCACCGGTTATGCCGGTAATCTAGGGCATCTAGGACACCGACCCTGACCAGCTAGCACACTAAACTCCTCACCGATTAAGTCGGTATTCTAGTGGCTTATTTCAGCCGGGTCCCTAACCACACACACGCATGACCACACTGGCGCATAGCATACAATGGTTGATATTAGCGCATGGCGGCCCAGCCATGCTACCCTTTTATAGCAACAGCCACAGGACCTTCCAGGAACAAGGACCAATGAGAACCTGTTCAGAAGGGCCTTCCTGGCGGGCCAATAGGAGCCGCTGCAGTACCTGAGCATGTGACCCTGATCTCCAATGAGAGATCTCACTCTGGGCACGCTCAGAAGAGAAAATGCAGGACTTTATCCCAAAGAGGTCTGCTCCAGAACTGGCTACAATAGCAGATCCAGGAAAGGCAGCAGCAAGTCACTGCCCAGTAGTGGAGTGGGCAAGACGCCTGGAACGACGTCTCTGCTGAGCAGGCTCCACTGCGGCCGGAGATGAATGGGAGACCGCAGCGGCACTGGTTCGAGACTCCCCTTGTGCAGGAGCGGGAACTCGAACCCTAACATTACCCCCCCTCCTAGGGCCCCCCTTCTCTGGGCCTCGCTGCGTTCAAAGGCAGCGATGAGCTGCGGAGCATGAACATGCTCGGCAGGCTCCCAAGACCTATCCTCAGGCCCATAGCCCCTCCAGTCCACCAAATAAAACTTTTTGCCCCGTACCACCTTACACCCCACGATGGCGTTCACCTCATGGTCATCCGCAGATGAACCCGATGTCCCGGCAGATGACTCAGAAAACCGGGACATGAGCACGGGTTTCAGGAGGGACACGTGAAAGGTGTCGGAGATACCCAGGCGTGGTGGAAGAGCTAAACGGTATACCACAGGGTTAACCTGCTCGAGGACCTTGAAAGGACCCAGGTAGCGGGGTGCCAACTTAGTGGACTCAACTCGCAGCCTGATGTTACGGGCGGAGAGCCACACCAAATCCCCAGGAGCAAATGTAGGAGCGGGGCGCCGATGGACATCGGCCGAAGACCTCATCCTCTCTTTGGAGGCCTGAATGGCATCCTGCGTGCGGTCCCAAATGTCCCGTGCCTCCACAGCCCAGTCTGCCACCCTGGAATCGGCGGAAGACACGGGCATAGGCACTGGTACCGCGGATGCTGACCGTAGTTCAGGAGGAATGGGGTCTGTCCGGTGGAATCAGCCACAGCATTGTTTAATGCAAACTCAGCCCATGGTAGCAAGGATGCCCAGTCATCCTGCCTGGCTGAGACAAAATGTCGTAGATAGGTGACCAAGGTCTGGTTGGCCCTCTCTACCAACCCATTCGTCTCAGGATGGTGCGCTGAAGAGAGATTTAACTCAATACTGAGTAGACGACAAAGCTCTCTCCAGAACCGAGACGCAAACTGGGGACCTCGGTCACTGACAATCTTGTCCGGCATGCCGTGTAAACGGAAGATGTGCCTAACAAACAACGCTGCCAGAGCCCGTGCAGAAGGTAACCGTGGTAGTGGCACCAGATGCACCATTTTAGAGAAATGGTCGGTGATTACCCAAATGATGGTGCAACCCCGAGACTTGGGCAAACCCACCACAAAGTCCATCCCAACCATCTCCCAGGGCCTGTCTGCCACCGGCAAAGGGTAAAGTAACCCAGCTGGCCATTGTCGTGGAGACTTATTTTTGGCGCAGGAGACACACGCTCGAACATAATCCCCAACATCACGGACCATATGCGGCCACCAATATGTCCTCGCCAGCAATTCAGATGTCCTCTTTGCCCCAAAGTGTCCACCCACCCTGGACGAATGTGCCCAAGAGAGTACCTCCGGTCGCAAATTAGTAGGCACAAAAGTCTTGCCCGGGGGCACAGACTCTAGCGAAACCGGGGCCACTGTTCTCAGGCTCTCTGTGGGGACGATAAGCCGAGGCTCCTCCACCTCCTCCTCCGAGGACACCACAGAGCGAGAGAGAGCGTCGGCACGAATGTTCTTCTCTCCCGAGAGGAAATGCAGTGTGAAATGAAACCGGGAGAAGAACAAGGACCATCTGGCTTGGCGAGAATTAAGCCGCTGGGCTGTCTGAAGATATACCAGGTTTTTGTGATCCGTGAAGACTTGGAAGGGAAAGCGAGCTCCCTCCAACAGATGTCTCCACTCCGAGAAGGCCAACTTCATTGCTAGCAACTCCCTGTCCCCGATGGAATAATTCCTCTCTGCTGGTGTGAAGGTCTTGGAGAAAAAGAAGCATGGATGCTTCCGACCTTGAGCATCCTTTTGGAAGAGGACTGCTCCAGCACCAACGGACGAGGCATCCACCTCCAATATAAATGGCTTTTCAACATCGGGGCGATGTAGGATGGGAGCTCTAGCGAAATGAGACTTAATAGACGTGAAGGCCTTGGAGACCTCTTCAGACCACAATTTGGGATTAGCTCCCTTTTTGGTAAGGGCAACCATGGGAGCTACCAAAGTTGAGAAGTGGGGAATGAACTGACGGTAGTAATTAATGAACCCCATAAAGCGCTGCACCGCCTTTAGAGAGTGGGGTTCTTGCCAGTCCATCACCGCCTGTAGTTTGGCAGGATCCATAGCCAATCCCTGGGCGGAGATGATATAGCCCAGGAAAGGTAAGGACTCCTGCTCAAACACACATTTCTCCAACTTTGCGTAAAGGGAATTTGCCCGTAGGAGGTCGAAGACCCTGCCAACATCCCTCCGGTGGGAGTCAATATCTGGAGAGAAGATGAGTATATCATCCAGATAGACTATGACCGAGGTGGTGTCATGTGTGCATAGCCACGAAGATCGTCGCGGTTGCACATTCTGACTTCTCACAGCTGAGTTGCTGTTTCTTTGTGTTTGGCAGTTAGGGAGTTAATTCTGTCTGTGCTCAGTTCTGGGACTGGGTGCAGTTTCTCCCGGCTGCAATTAATTATTTGTTGATTGGTTTCCTTTAAATCTCTGGTGGTCTGTTTTGGGAGTTGCCAGTGAAATTCTTCATGCAGACCACAGATAGGATTGTATCTGTATAGACTTAAGTTAAAGAGCTCCTTAGTTGTTTTAAGCTCACCTTGCTTAGAGTTTAATATCCCAGATCATTTATGTTCCTTCTGTGTTTGAGTGTGTATGCAAGTCTGTGTTTTCTCCAGTCTGTCTTATATTGCTAATCTGTGTATTTAGCAGAGATCAGCCCATATCCCTTTGGTGGTAATCAGAATCCTTCTTAGGACTGATTACAGGGTTCAGGGACTGATAGGAGACAGGGTTAGGCTGGAGACTTGGACCTCTGAACCATTATCAGTACCTCCAAGGTGAGGGATTAGTTAGGACCCCAGTTTAGGGTCAGGTTAGACCCCCGGTCCTCTTCTTTCCTGTGACAGTGTATCAAGTCCTCAAGATTAACCCTGAGTTCAACGGATATCGTGTCAGGTAAATCTATTCTATATTTACATGCTGATGTTGCTAATCTATATGTTGTATAGAGTGTTGTTCTTTTATGAATAGTTTACTGACATCGTACACATATCATAAGACCGCGTGACATTTTCACTGGCCAATAAAATTATTCCCAGTTGCCATGGATCCAGTAGCCCAGCTGGCTCTGCAGTTGCAGGGATTATCCATGGAGCTGACGGACATTAAGTCCAAAGTTTTGTCTCCCTCGGGGCAAACCAGATTTGAACCTAAAGTAGCTCTCCCGGACAGGTTCACTGGTGGGCGAGACAAATTTTTTACCTTCAGGGAAGCATGTAAATTGTATTTTCGGCTTCGGCCTCGATCATCAGGGAGTGAAGAGCAGAGAGTGGGAATTGTTATCTCGCTCCTACAAGGGGACCCTCAATCCTGGGCATTTTCCCTTCCTCCGGGATCCCCGGCTCTACAGTCAGTAGATCGATTTTTTACTGCCCTGGGTTTGGTATATGATGACCCAGATCGGGTCTCTCTTGCTGAGACAAAATTACGTAAGATACAGCAGGGGGATCGTCCGGCGGAGGAATTTGCTTCTGAGTTCCGTAGATGGGCCACAGATACTCAGTGGAATGACCCAGCTCTTAGGAGCCAGTTTTGTCATGGGCTTTCTGACAAATTAAAGGACGTTTTGGCTCAGTATGATTCTCCTCCATCACTGGAGGCTGCTATGGCCCTGGCTATCCGTACTGATAGACGGCTCCGGGAGAGGTGCGAGGTAACTCCGCCCCCTGTTGTTACTCCACCTACTACTAAAGTCCCTTATGTTGAGGTTCCCCTTGTCTGTTCGGAGGAGCCTATGCAGTTGGGAGGGACATCATTTCGTAGGAGGGGATTGGCGGTACGCCGCAGGACTAGAAGGTGTTTCTTCTGCGGGAAAGAGGGACATTTTGTTGGGGGATGTCCGTCCCGTGCCTTGTTGAGCAAGAAGTCGCCGGAAAACTGTTAATCCCAGGTTGTGTGGTGGACGACAACCTGGGAGTATGTATTTCGTCCGCTAGTTCTTCTCAGTTCCTTGTACAAGTGGAGGTGGTGGTTGGTACGAGAGTGGAGAGATTTTCTGTTCTTCTTGATAGTGGGTCCGGGGCTAATCTGGTTGACGCTCAGTTTGCTCAGGCTCAAGGTATGCATCTGAGTGTATTGGTCAAACCGATCCCTATATTCTCCATTGACGCCAGGCCTCTCGGCCAAGGTAGCTTTGTTCATGAGGTTCATAACATTGACCTTCGGGTAGGGGCAATACATAGGGAACTATTATCTTGTTATGTGTTGGAGGGTCTACCTACTCCTATTGTGTTGGGACTTCCTTGGTTGGTTAAACATAACCCTGTGATTAATTGGCAGTCCAGAGAGATAAGCCAATGGGGTGAGTTTTGCAAAAGTAACTGCATGAACACAGTCATCAGTGCGGTCGTGCCTAGTACTTTGCCTCCTTTTTTGGAGGACTTTGGGGATGTGTTCTCTGAGGAGGGGTGTCAGGAGTTGCCTCCTCATCGCGTATATGACTGTTCTATTAATTTACTTCCTGATGCTAAGTTACCTAAAGCTAGGTTATATAACCTTTCTGGTCCTGAGAGGCAGGCTATGAAAGATTATATTTCGGAAAGTCTGGCCAAAGGGCATATTAGACCTTCATCTTCCCCAGTGGCCGCGGGGTTCTTCTTTGTGAAGAAAAAAGATGGAGGCCTACGCCCTTGCTTGGATTTCCGCGAACTTAATCGGATTACTGTTCGAGATCCGTATCCACTCCCTCTGATTCCTGATCTCTTCAATCAAATTGTTGGCGCCAAATGGTTCTCTAAATTGGATCTCAGGGGGGCGTATAATCTGATTAGGATAAAAGAGGGGGATGAGTGGAAAACGGCGTTTAACACGCCGGAGGGACATTATGAGAACCTTGTCATGCCTTTTGGTCTGACTACTGCACCAGCAGTATTCCAACATTTTGTTAATGACATTTTTCGTCATCTGGTGGGGCTGTTTGTGGTCGTATATTTGGATGACATTTTAATTTACTCGCCAGATCTTGTGTCTCACCAGGAGCATGTGAGACAGGTGTTGCAGATCTTGCGAGACAATAAACTATACGCCAAACTGGAAAAGTGTGTATTCGCCGTACAGGAACTTCAGTTTTTGGGTTTCTTGGTATCAGCCTCCGGTTTCCGTATGGACCCTGAAAAGGTGAGAGCAGTGCTTGAATGGGATCAGCCAGAGGATCTTAAGGCTCTGCAGCGTTTTCTGGGGTTTGCTAACTACTACCGGAAATTTATTTGTAATTTCTCATCTGTTGTCAAACCTCTCACTGACATGACAAGAAAAGGGACGGATTTTTCTAAATGGTCGGACAAAGCTTGCCAAGCTTTTTCCTCTTTGAAAAAATGTTTTGCTTCGGCACCCGTTCTCATCCAACCAGATGCATCACAGCCGTTCGTTGTGGAGGTGGACGCGTCTGACGTAGGGGTGGGTGCAATATTGTCCCAGGGTCCGTCCCCTGGTAAATGGCATCCGTGCGCTTTCTTTTCTAAGAAATTGTCGTCCGCCGAAAGGAATTATGATATCGGCAATAGGGAACTTTTGGCCATTAAGTTGGCTTTTGAAGAATGGCGTCACTTTTTGGAGGGGGCAGTCCACCCGGTCACCGTCATTACTGATCACAAGAACCTGCTGTATTTGGAATCTGCTAAGCGTCTGAATTCCAGACAAGCTCGATGGTCGTTGTTTTTTACCAGGTTTAATTTTGTTGTCACTTATCGCCCTGGATCTAAGAATGTTAAGGCGGATGCCTTGTCTCGCAGTTTCCCAGGGGCCGGGAAAACGGATGACCCGATTCCTATCCTTCAGGAGGGGGTGGTAGTGTCGGCTGTATGTTCTGAGCTTGAGGAGGAGGTATTAGAGGCTCAGGGGGACGCCCCTGCAGGACCTCCAGGGAGACTGTTTGTCCCAAATCAGTTGAGACAAAAGGTTATTGAGGCACATCATAATTCTGCTTTAGCAGGACATCCAGGGAGTAAGGCTACTTTAGATCTCCTTTCTCGCCGGTTTTGGTGGCCTAACGTTAATAAAGATGTTTTAACTTTTGTCGCGTCCTGTGGGGTTTGTGCTCGCTCTAAGACCCCTCATACCCGTCCATCTGGGACCCTCTTACCCTTGAAACTTCCGGAGCGTCCATGGACTCATTTGTCTATGGACTTCATCACGGACCTTCCTCAGTCGTCAGGGAAGACTGTCATACTGGTGGTTGTTGACAGGTTCAGTAAGATGGCACATTTCATTGCTCTTCCTGCCCTCCCTAATGCTAAAACTCTGGCGCAGGTGTTCATTGGGGAGATTGTGAGACTTCATGGGTTGCCTTCTGATGTGGTGTCAGATAGGGGGTCTCAGTTTGTGTCCAAGTTTTGGAGGGCATTTTGTTTACGTCGGGGGATGCAATTGTCATTTTCCTCGGCTTTTCATCCGCAGACCAATGGTCAGACAGAGCGTCTGAATCAAAGCCTAGAGACTTATCTTCGGTGTTTTGTCTCAGAGAACCAGGAGGACTGGTCTTCTTTCTTGCCTCTGGCAGAGTTCGCTCTTAACAACAGGCGGAGCGAGTCCACTGGTAAATCCCCGTTTTTTGGGGCATATGGTTTTCATCCCCAGTTTTGTACTTTCAATGGGGGGGGCCCTTCTGGGGTTCCTGAGGAGGAGCGTTTCTCGTCGTCACTTGCTTCAGTGTGGAGAGGTGTATTGAATAATCTGAGTGCTATGGGGAACCGTTATAAACGTATGGCTGATAGGAGGAGAGTTTCTGGTCCAGATCTTAATGTGAACGATCTGGTATGGTTGTCTACCAGGAATATAAAACTTAAAGTTCCCTCCTGGAAGCTGGGCCCCAGATTCATCGGGCCGTACAGGATCAGTTCCATAATTAATCCTGTGGCATTTCGTCTGGACCTCCCTCCTACGTTTAAAATTCATAATGTGTTCCACAAGTCATTACTTAAGAGGTACATGGCACCAGTCATACCATCACCTCTACCTCCTCCTCCAGTGGTGGTCAATGGTAATTTGGAGTTTCAAGTGTCAAAGATCATTGACTCACGTCTGAATCGCCGGTCCCTTCAGTACTTGGTGCATTGGAAGGGGTATGGTCCAGAGGAGAGGACGTGGGTTCCTGCGTCTGACATTAACGCAGATCGTTTGGTGCGGACCTTCCACAGAACTCACCCGGGCAAACCTGGCCCTGAGGGTCCGGAGGCCCCTCGTAGAAGGGGGGGTACTGTCATGTGTGCATCGCCACGAAGATCGTCGCGGTTGCACATTCTGACTTCTCACAGCTGAGTTGCTGTTTCTTTGTGTTTGGCAGTTAGGGAGTTAATTCTGTCTGTGCTCAGTTCTGGGACTGGGTGCAGTTTCTCCCGGCTGCAATTAATTATTTGTTGATTGGTTTCCTTTAAATCTCTGGTGGTCTGTTTTGGGAGTTGCCAGTGAAATTCTTCATGCAGACCACAGATAGGATTGTATCTGTATAGACTTAAGTTAAAGAGCTCCTTAGTTGTTTTAAGCTCACCTTGCTTAGAGTTTAATATCCCAGATCATTTATGTTCCTTCTGTGTTTGAGTGTGTATGCAAGTCTGTGTTTTCTCCAGTCTGTCTTATATTGCTAATCTGTGTATTTAGCAGAGATCAGCCCATATCCCTTTGGTGGTAATCAGAATCCTTCTTAGGACTGATTACAGGGTTCAGGGACTGATAGGAGACAGGGTTAGGCTGGAGACTTGGACCTCTGAACCATTATCAGTACCTCCAAGGTGAGGGATTAGTTAGGACCCCAGTTTAGGGTCAGGTTAGACCCCCGGTCCTCTTCTTTCCTGTGACAGTGTATCAAGTCCTCAAGATTAACCCTGAGTTCAACGGATATCGTGTCAGGTAAATCTATTCTATATTTACATGCTGATGTTGCTAATCTATATGTTGTATAGAGTGTTGTTCTTTTATGAATAGTTTACTGACATCGTACACATATCATAAGACCGCGTGACAGGTGGAGAGCATATCCCGGAAGATGTCATTGACAAAGTCTTGGAAAACGGCTGGAGCATTACAGAGCCCAAAGGGCATCACCAGATATTCGTAATGCCCATCCCTGGTATTAAAAGCCGTCTTCCATTCGTCCCCCTCACGGATGCGAATCAGGTTATAAGCACCGCGCAGATCTAGTTTAGTGAATACCCTTGCTCCCCGAAGCCTATCAAATAGCTCAGAGATCAGGGGCAACGGGTACTTGTTTTTAACGGTGATGGCGTTAAGACCCCTGTAATCAATACACGGACGCAATTCTCCGTTTTTCTTCTGCACGAAGAAAAATCCCGCCCCTGCCGGTGACACCGACTTCCTAATAAACCCTCTTGCCAGGTTCTCCTGAATATATTGCGACATGGCCTCTGTCTCAGGAAGAGAGAGGGGATAGACCCTTCCCCGAGGAGGTTCTGCGCCAGGCAAGAGGTCGATAGGACAGTCATAGGGGCGATGAGGCGGAAGAGTCTCCGCAGCCTTCTTGGAGAACACGTCTGCATATGACCAGTAGTGCTTGGGAAGTGGAGTAAGATCTGCGGGTAACTCAGTAATGGTAACCTGAACGCAACTTTTGACACATCTGCCTGTACATGCATCACTCCAACCCAGTATCCTACCCGAAGTCCACTCTATATGTGGGGAGTGGAAACGGAGCCAAGGTATACCTAGTAGGATCTCGTCTATTCCCTCGGGAAGGACGAGTAGGGAAATAAATTCCTGATGGGAAGGAGATACAGACAATGCAAGTGGGACAGTCTGGTGTGTAATTTGTGAGGGCAATGACGACCCATTCACTACCCGAACAGTCACTGATTTGTCAAGCGCCACCAGAGGTATTGCATGACGGTGAGCAAAGCTAGAGGACATGAAATTCCCCTCTGCTCCTGAGTCCACACAAAGGTCGGCGGTGAGAATGGAAGTACCAACAGTGATTGTCCCTTTAAATGTTATCTTGGAGGAAAATGCCGCTGTCTCTAGTGAACCTCCTCCCAGGGCCACTAGACGCGATCGCTTCCCCGATCGCTGTGGACATCTGTTGGCATAGTGTCCTGTCTGCTGACAATGGTTACAAACCACGGATACTCGGACGGACCGAGACTTAGGTCCTGCATGAGGAACTTCTGTGGCCTTTTGAGGTTCGGACGCCAGATCGGGGAATTCGAGAGGTTTGGCAAAGGTAGGAGCCAACCGAAACCTCTGCCTACACTGGGCCCGCTCCAACCTCCGCTCATGAAAACGGAGGTCAATGCGGGTAGATATGGAGATAAGCTTCTCCAGTGTGGCGGGAATCTCCCTGGTAGCCAAAGCGTCTTTAACATGGTCAGCCAGTCCCCGCCAGTAGATAGGAATAAGAACTTTATCAGACCAATCTAGCTCAGCAGCCAGAGTCCGAAACTGGACGGAAAACTGACTGACCAAAGACGAACACTGTGTCAATGCCAGCAGTTGTAGCGCCGTATCGTGGGTGACCTGGGGTCCTAAAAAGACCTTTTTAAGAGCCTCCAAGAAACGAGGAGCACTCTGCACCACACGATCATCGCGCTCCCACAGCGGCGTTGCCCACTCCAACGCTCTGCCCGAGAGTAGAGAAAGTACAAAACCCACTTGTGCCCGATCCGTGGGAAAACGTGCAGCCAGAAGCTCGAGATGTATAGAGCACTGACTCACGAATCCCCGACATTGCTTGCTATCACCGGCAAACTTGTCAGGAAGCGGGAGGTGGGATAATGTAGGGGCAGAGGTGGCAGAGGACAAACTGGCTGCAGCCACGCTAGCAGCCTGAACAGCGACTGCGGTAACATCCACAGCTGAGGTTGTGCTCTCAAGAGCCTCCAACCTACCCTTCAGCTGCTGGATGTACTGCAATAGACGCTGTTCGTCCGCCATTTTACTAGCCAGACCCTGGCGCTAATATTATGTTAGGGTCTGCGGAACGCACCAAATATATAAAGTGGAGAGGTGCGTTCGCAGCCCGGGGTCCACCGTGCAAGCAAAGCCTGCTGCCAGTAAGATGACGAAAGTAGCGAACTCTGTTATCCCGCAGAGTCGCTAAAATAAACGCCGTAGCGCGTTGTGGCAGTAAGTGCAGACTCTGTTAATTCACAGAGCCGCTAACGGGATGCCACAGTGCTATATGGCGATATGTGCGAACTCACTTAGCTTCAGTGAGCCGCAAAGTAAAATGCTAGGGCGCTGTCTAGCGTCGAGAGCGAACCCTGTTACGTCACAGAGCCGCTGAGAACAAACACCGTGTCCTGTCAGGCTCTCAGGCACACGGTTAATTGCTAAGCGAGCATAATACGTGGTCATGCGCTAATGTCCTCGCGGGAGTCACCCGCAATCTATGGCGTCTGAACGCCAGACCCTGAATACGGCAAACAAACTCCTCACCGGTTATGCCGGTAATCTAGGGCATCTAGGACACCGACCCTGACCAGCTAGCACACTAAACTCCTCACCGATTAAGTCGGTATTCTAGTGGCTTATTTCAGCCGGGTCCCTAACCACACACACGCATGACCACACTGGCGCATAGCATACAATGGTTGATATTAGCGCATGGCGGCCCAGCCATGCTACCCTTTTATAGCAACAGCCACAGGACCTTCCAGGAACAAGGACCAATGAGAACCTGTTCAGAAGGGCCTTCCTGGCGGGCCAATAGGAGCCGCTGCAGTACCTGAGCATGTGACCCCTGATCTCCAATGAGAGATCTCACTCTGGGCACGCTCAGAAGAGAAAATGCAGGACTTTATCCCAAAGACGTCTGCTCCAGAACTGGCTACAATAGCAGATCCAGGAAAGGCAGCAGCAAGTCACTGCCCAGTAGTGGAGTGGGCAAGACGCCTGGAACGACGTCTCTGCTGAGCAGGCTCCACTGTGGCCGGAGATGAATGGGAGACCGCAGCGGCACTGGTTCGAGACTCCCCTTGTGCAGGAGCGGAACTCGAACCCTAACAGTCCGGCGCGCAGGATTTAAAATCTATGACGGATCCGTCATAAAACGGACTAAATGCAATGACATGCGGTGCGATCCGGCGCTAATGCATGTCAATGAGAAAAAAATGCATCCGGTGGTTAAAAAAAACGGATCAGTTTTTTTCAAAAACTGCTGGTCGCGCCTGACAGCAAAAAACTGATGTGTGAAAGTAGCCTTACTGTATTCCAAGATGAAGTCAGGCAATAAAAAAAAAAGACCTAGATAGTATATGTCTACACCGCTGCATTGGATGATCTCCTCCTGCAATGAATCTGTGCTAATCTGCACTGACATCGAGACATTTATCATGAGCCCTAAAGATCAGGATGTGCAGAGCATCAGCTCCAAGAGGAAAGTGACACAATCACATCAAAATAGGAAAGGGAAAGAAAGAAAGAAAGAAAGAAAGAAAGAAAAAAGAAAGAAAGAAAGAAAGAAAGAAAGAGGGAAGGAAGGATAAATAAAAAAGAAAGAAGAAAAGAGCAAAAAAGTAAAAAAAAAAAAGAAAAATTAGAGGAAGGAACAAAGGAGGTAAGGAAGGAATAAATTAGGGAGGAATGAAGGAATGGGAGGGAGGAAGGAAGGGAGGAAAGAAGGGAGGGAAAGAAGAGAGGGAGAAAGGAAGGGAGTGAGGCAGAATGGTAGGAAAAAAGAAAAAGAAAGAAGAATCGGAGAGAAATAAAGAAAAGAAGGGAAACAAAAAGTGAACGAGAAAGAAAACAAAGGAAGAAATAAAGGCAAGGACAAAAAGAGAAAAAGAAGGAAAAAGAAAGCAAAGAAGAAAAGAAGGAAGGGAAAGAGAGAGAGAGAAAAGAAGGAATGACGAAGCAGAGAAAGAGAAAAAGAAAGGAATTAAAAGAGAAAGAAAAAATAGAAAGGAAGAGTAAAGTAAACATGAATGAAGGAAAAGAAAAAAGAAGGAAAAAAGAAGAAAGAAAAGAAGGAATGAATGAACAAAAGAAAGAAAGAAAAAAGAAAGAAAAAAGAAAAAGGAATAAAAAAAAGAAAGGAAACAGAAACACAGTGAGTAAGTAGAGAAAGAAAAGAAAAAAAGATGGGAAAAGAAAGAATAAAAAGAAAAAAGAACAAAGGGAAAAAATGAGAGAAAAGAAGAAAGAAATTGAGTAACAGACAGAGACAGAAAGGAATGAAAGGAAAAAAGAAAGAAAAAGAAGGGAAGTAAGGAAGATCTGATGAAGACAATAGAAAAAAAGAAAGAAAAGAAAGACAGATATTAAATAAATACTGTAGATGGCAGCCAGTGGCAGCACAGCCCCAGCTGTAAATCTCCATGTCACTCGCGTCACGCATCTAGAACATATATATATATATATTTCAGTGTGGCAGATCTAATAAATGAACAGAAGGGCAACAAGAGCCAAGATTGGCGCAGCCGAGCAGCTGCCACCTGCCCAGCCACATCCTGCACTGGAATGAGATATGAGGCTGTTCTGTGCAGGACGAGGGCCGCATCGCGCCTGATCATTGATTTTGCACCACACGAGAAGCTGATTGTGATGTCACTTGTGGTGAGATAAAGCAGGTCTCACAGGAGAGATGTACGGCTGCATCAGGCAGATACCACTGAGGTCATTGTTAACATGATATCCGGGACACTTGACAACTGCACTTAACTATGTGATCACAGTTAGGACTATGTGGAAATAAATGGGCCTCCTGGGCAACGTCTGATTCTTGTCACTTTTTACAAACAGAAGAGGTAACATCCCGGAAAAAGCAACAGGTTCTAGAATCTGATGGAGCCCAGTGGAAACACACAGCAAATGTACCTTACAGCATGATCACTACAGATACTTATAGATACAATATACTATCAGAAAATCCATCTAATATCAACTATTACTATGCAGAAGAGCACAAAATATAATCACATCCATCAAAATACAGAAATAAAACATTTAGAATCTTTTCCTGCTTAAAGTTATTATCTATTCCACTACTCATTATGCTCATCCTTCTGCCATAATGACAGTTCTGCTTCACGTCACTTGTCTTACCTATTGCATTTTTTCTGTGCTGTTTTGTGTATAAATATGTGATTCTTCAGATTTTGTATTAGTTTAGCCTGATGAAGAGACCTGAGTAGTCTCGAAAGCTTGCAATTTGTTACCATCTTTTCAGTTAGCCATTAAAAGGTATCAACCACTGAGGACTCTCAACTCTAAATATTTTTCTATCTATTCCACAGGAGCAGAATTATAGTTATATTCTTGTACATAGAAGCAGTATGATAGTAGTTATATTCTTGTACATAAGGGCAGTATTATATTAGTTATATTCTTGTACATAGGAGCAGTATTATATTAGTTATATTCTTGTACATAGGAGGCAGTATTATAGTAGTTATATTCTTGTACATAGGAGCAGTATTATAGTAGTTATATTCTTGTACATAGGAGCAGTATTATAGTAGTTATATTCTTGTATATAGGGAGCAGTATTATAGTAGTTATATTCTTGTACATAGAAGCAGTATTATAGTAGTTATATTCTTGTACATAGGGGCAGTATTATAGTAGTTATATTCTTGTACATAGAAGCAGTATGATAGTAGTTATATTCTTATATATAGAAGCAGTATTATAGTAGTTATATTCTTGTACATAGGGGCAGTATTATAATAGTTATATTCTTGTATATAGGGGCAGTATTATAGTAGTTATATTCTTGTACATAGAAGCAGTATTATAGTAGTTATATTCTTGTACATAGGAGCAGTATTATAGTAGTTATATTCTTGTGCATATGGGGATGTATTACAGTAGATATACTCTTGTACATAGAGGGCAGTATTATAGTAGTTATTTTTTTGATAGGGGGCAGTATTATAGTAGTTATATTTTTATACATAGGGGGCAGTATTATAATAGTTATATTCTTGTACATAGGTGCAGTATAATCTATTCTATTCTACACATACCTCCCATTGACTACTTGGCCATTAGCCTCCTTACATTCCTCCCCCTCTGCCTAAAGTCGTGAGGCTTGGCACCTTCTATTACCTGACCAGAGACCCCTCGCGGTCATCTTTGATAGTACACCCATCTGTCAAAATCAGGCCCAGTCAGTGAACCTTTTTGGAACAATGTAACATCTGACTCAGTCATCTCTTCTGATAAAGTTGCCCCTTTGTCAGACAACCCCCACCACGCCGGTCAGTGCCGTATGGCGATTCCCTTGCCCCATACCTATTGTCTGGTCTGACTCTTTGTCACCACGTCCGCTACAGGGTCTCCTGCCTAGGCTACTGAGTTAGAGGAGTCACTACTTTTAACCCTTTCATGTCCTCTGCCATCAGGCCACCTTCGGTTGTATCTCTGTTGGCAATTTCTCCTATTGTCTTTATTAACCAGAGACCAGTCATTCCATTTATCTCTACTTTCTGTTCTAGCTTCAGATGGAGTACTACCAATCTTTAGAGAACCCCTTCATCTCTCTAAACCTGGGGATGAAAATGGTCACCATCATCTTTCCATTTCCTGCAGCTGTTTATTAATCTGTAGTCTGTCAAGTCTTAGCTGCTCTACCTCTCTTAGGTACACCACACAATATTCCAGAAGTATTTGAATATTTTTAAGGCTCTCCATTGATCCGACAATGAAGAATGGAACCATCCCATCTTCACCGGCTACCTGGGCTTCAACGTCAGCCGGGATCCTCACACATGCCACACCGGACTTATTCACAATTTCTTGCATCACTTGTCCAAGTCTCCCAATGATTTTCCTCACCAGACTTCTGGGCACTTGAACAATGTCTTTCACAAAGCCCAGCCGACTTTGAGCTTTCCCTACACGCTCCAGACTTCAAGTGGCTTCCCTATTCCTCAAAAGGATCTTCTGTTTCGTGCGGAGACAGTGTAGGTGCATGTCACTGAGGATAGCCATTCGCTTCACTGTAACTTTCCTAGTCGACCATATAACCAACTGCTGAGTTTCTGGCACCCAATAAACGCTACATGCTTCCATGGCCTTCCTAAATGCCTCATGCACAGTCTCACTGGCACAATCTTCCAGCACGTCCTCAGGGACATCTAACACGCACTGAGCGAAGTCTCATCCTCTTGGACATAGTGTTTGATCTTCTTGCCCTGAGAATCAGAGCGGTTTCTTAAGACGTCGACCTCCCCTGTGAGGCCGTCTGTGTGGCACTTCCCCTGCTGGATTTCTTCCTCCCTGAAGGCCACTTCTTTGGTCAGTCTCTCCAGCCTACTCTCCTTCATTGCGATCAGATCAAGAGAGCGCGACAGTTCGTTCTGTAGATCAGAGAGCTCATTTTTCCAGCTGTTCATATATTTCTGGAGCTGGACCTTAGCCTGCTGCTTAGCCTCTAGCTCGATTTTGAGTTCTCGGAGAACTTTATTCCGCTGCCCTGTGAGGCAGCGATGCTCGTCTTCTCTTAGATGAAGCTCCTGCTGATGCTTCTCATTGGCCGCTCTGATGTATGCTGTCTTCTCCTCCAAGTCTGCAGACAGTTCCCGGAGGGCTTGTTTCCTTTGTGTCCTCAAATTCCGCATTAAATTTATTTCAGACTCCAAGACCGCTATTTCCTCAGCCTTCTGCTTTCCAGACATTTTAGTTTGACCTGCAAATATGCCACTTTTTCCTTCTTACAAACTCTTTGAAGCACAGAAACACTCTAGGAGAGAAAAGCGCAAAATAGGGTCTTATCCGATGACAGTTCTAAAAGATTTATTAGTTTGCACTAACCTAGTTTTCCAAAATCTAAAAGCGTGTAGGGCTCATCAGAGTCGACAGGTGCCACAGATTCACAGGTCAAACCATTTGACCAATTCACAATATCAGATAAAAGAAGTGAATGTTACCGCGCTGCTGTAGAAATCACAATCCCAAAATATGGATAAAAAGATGATATTTTATTCACTATTCTCTCAACACGTTTCGAAGTTCACATAACTTCTTCCTCAGGAGATGCAGAAGTGTACAATATCCTTACATACCGTTTATATAGATGCAAACATTCAAATCTAGCGTCAAGAGACAATCACGTCAGAGCAGTGTCAAAGTTCATAGAGTTGGCCCAAAAATAACAGATGGTATTGTATGATAGGAAATTACAGAAATAAAGCTAATCATTATATGAATATTATACTAGTTATATTCTGGTACATAGGGGCAGTATTATATTAATTATATTCTTTTACTCAGGGACAGTGATATAGTAGTTATATTCTTGTACATAATGGTAGTATTATAGTACTTATATTCTTGTACATAGAGGCAGTATTATAGTAGTTATATTATTGTACACAGGAGCCGTATTATAGTAGTTATATTCTTGTACATAGGTGGTAGTATTTTAGCAGTTATATTCCTGTGCATAGGGGCAGTATTATATTAGGTATATTCCTGGACAGAGTGGGCAGAATTATAGTAGTTATATTATTGTACATAGGATTAGTATTATAGTATTTATATTTTTACACATAGGAGCAGTATTATAGTACCGTATTTTTCGGACTATAAGACGCACCGGACCATAAGACGCACCCCAAATTTTCAGAAGGAAAATTGGGAAAAAAAAAATGTGTCAAATGGGGGTCCGTCTTACAGTCCGAATTTAGCTTACCACTGTGTGGAGTGGTTGGGCACTGTGGGGTGGCTGTGTTCTGTGGGGTGTTTGGGCACTGTGGGGTGGCTGTGTTATGTGGGGTGGCTGTGTTATGTGGGGTGGCTGTGTTATGTGGGGTGGCCAGGGTGGCCATATACTCACAAATCCGGTGACGGCGGCACTCCCAATGCAGATTCGCTGCAATGCGGTGGTGGTGTCCGGGCAGCAGCGGGCCTCTGGGCTGCATGGGGGGCTCCGGTGGTGGTGTCCGGGCAGAAGCGGGCCTCTGGGCTGCGTGGGGGGCTCCGGTGGTGGTGTCCGGGCAGCAGCGGGCCTCTGGGCTGCGTGGGGGGCTCCGCCGGCATCTCGTCCCAGGGGGAAAGCCCCCCCGCAGCTGCGACGCGGTGCCGGGCTGAAGGCCGCCAGGGGCCTCTGGTGGTGGTCCCGATGCAGAGTGTGGTGCGGTGGTGGTGTTCGGGCAGCAAGCCGGCCTCTGGGCTGCGTGGGGGGCTCCTCCGGCATCTCGTCCCAGCCGGAAAGCCCCCCCGCAGTTGCGACGCGGTGCCGGCATGAGGAATGGCCGCCTGGGGCCTCCGGCAAGATGGCCGCCGCATACTCTCGTTCAAATCTCGGCACATAGGAGCAACATTATTATAGTTATATTCTTGTTAATAGGAGCAGTGTTATAGTAGTTATACTCTTGTACATAGCAGGCAATATTATAGTAGTTATATTCTTGTACATAGGGGCAGTATTATAGTAGTTATATTCTTGTACATTGGGGCAGTATTATAATAGTTATGTTCTTGCATATAGTATAGCAGTAATATAGTAGTTATATTCTTGTACATAGGAGCAGTAATATAGTAGTTATATTTTGTACATAGAGGCAGTATTATAGTAGTTATATTCTTGCACATACGAACAGTATTATAGTTTTTATATTCTTATACATAGGGGGCAGTATTATAGTAGTTATATTCTTGTACATAGGGGGCAGTATTATAGTAGTCATATTCTAGTACACAGGGGGCAGTATTAAAGTAGTTATATCCTTGTACATAGGGGCAGTATTATAGTAGTTATGTTCTTATACATAGGGGGCAGTATTATAGTAGTTATATTCTTGTACATAGGGGCAGTATTATAGTTATATTCTTGTACATAGGGGCAGTATTATAGTAGTTATATTCTTGTACATGGGGCAGTATTATAGTAGTTATATTATTGTACATAAGGGCAGTATTATAGTAGTTATATTCTTGGGCAGCATTATACTAGTAAAGAGACTGTAGCATAATAGTTTTAATTATACAGTAAATGTAATGCAAAATAAATATTTCAACATTTTTCTTGTCTTGCAAAACTCTCAAGAGATTTTACTTTGCGTTGTCTAAAATTTCCATTATGTAGTCCGTCAATCTAGGGAACAGCTGGGTCGCCTTCAGACTTTCCCAGCTCACATCTCTTATGCCGCATCTAAAATTCCTTGAAATATCAGAAGATTTTCATTCAGAATTTATTTAAGTTTTGCCACTGTTACTTTTAGATTTCATTCTCTTTTGTAAGTTTAATTCTTTGATTAGCTTCTTTTATTCCTTTCTACCATATTTCTGTTTTTCTCTAAACAGAAAAGATAGCTAATATATCTATTATATTGTTTTTTATGTATATAGCCTCCATGTAGAGCATTACGCTTGTTATTATATATATGAAAGAGATACAAAAGAGGAGTGACTAACATCACAGGGAACATCCACCAAGCTCCAAACCTGCAGCCAAACTGGAAACATTTGTTATAGCAAAAAGATCAACTGCAAAGAGTTTTATTAAAAGTTCAATTCATATAATAATCTTGCATGAATTGAGTAAAATCGATATTTTTTTTATCCTCTGAGGCTAAGTGCACACGATCAGGAATAATTGCGTTTTTTTCGCGGTTTTTCCACGGTTTTCCGCGGTAAAAACGCGATAAAAACGCAAGCATTAAGCATCCTATACATGTTAATTGATTCCGCATGTTTTGGCCACATGTTGCGTTTTTTTTCCGCGAAAAAAAACGCTTCGCGGAAAAAATAGCAACATGTTCATTAATTTTGCGGAATGTAAGCGGTTCATGTGCGGTGGTACCCAGGGTCTGGAGGAGAGGAGACTCTCCTCCAGGCCCTGGGTACCATATCCCTGGTAAAACAATAATTAAAATAAAAAATAATGATATTCTCACCTTCCGGCGGCCCCCGCAGCCTTCCCGCGGCCCCCGCAGCCTTCCCGCCTTCAGCGATGCTCCCGGCAACTCCCGGTCCCAGGAGTGCTTTGCGAGAATCACCCAGATGGCATAGCGGTCTCGCGAGATGCTACGTCATCGGTGTGATTTGTCGCAAAGCACTCCTGGGACCGGAGTTGCCGGGAGCGTCGCTGAAGGCGGGAAAGCTGCGGGGGCCGCCGGAAGGTGAGAATAGCACGATTTATTATTTTTTTTATTATTTTTACATTAGATCTTTTTACTATTGATGCGGCATAGGCGGCATCAATAGTAAAAAGTTGGTCACACGAGTCAAACACTATGTTTGACTCGTGTGACCAACCTGTCAATCAGTTTTCCAAGCGATGCTACAGATCGCTAGGAAAACACTAGCATTCTGCAAGCTAATTACGCTTGCAAAACGCTATTATTCTGGCGGGAATCAGCATACAAAAAACGTGCGTATTTCCTGCGGGAGAAGTGCGGGATTGCCGCGGAGATTTCCGCGGCAATTCCGCAACGTGTGAACTTAGCCTAAACCCTAAAGTTTAATAAAAACTATATTGCAAACTTCGAGCCTGTGCAGTGCTCGGACTGAATGTGCTGTGTCACAGGGTAGTGTAATATATTCCAAGAACAAGATAAAAGAGACTTTTCTGGTAATTCTACAAGAAGATAATCTGGATTAATCTACATATGTAAAGACGAAAATTTATAACTCGTTCTATCTCAAAGCTTCAGCTGCTTTGAAGAGATATTTCTGTACTGATCAGCTTAGCATTTCATCTCTACTTTGCCAATATTCAATATCAGGAAAATGTGACATTAAATGCACAAGAGTAAAAAAAAAAAAAAAAAAAAAAAAAATTAGTTGCTTTTGGCTTTTCTTGTTTGTCTTTACTAGAGTTGAGCGATACTTTCCCATATCCAAAAGTATCGGAATCGGAATGGTATCGCCGATACCATTAAAATATCGGCGATACCCGATACCGATACCGGAAGTCCCATGTAAGTCTATGGGAACAAAATATCGCAACTAAAAAAACCTCTTTCTTTCCTTGTAAACACTAAATATACACACATAGAATACATATATATATATATATACATGTCATTGTGACATATATATATACATATATGTATAGTTTATACACTTCTACATAGTAAAATATCCTCTGATTCAATTGCCGGGTAAAGCCGGCTTCTGTGAAAAGACAGAAGCACCCGACATGAAATGACACTTGGTGTATGTTTGACTCACGCACCACAATTGTGGATACCAGGGCTATGGGGTACTCGGAGCCGAGCCCATGGGCATCTATGGGAGTTGTCACTGGTAGCGGTGACTCGGTCCGTGGCCCTGGCAGTCAATGCGATGGGGGAATATTTACAGGGAATTATTAGGATAGTTAGTGACGCCACCTGTGGTTTCTGGTAATTTGTACCAGCGCTGCTGTAAGGGTCTTCACAGGGGATGTTATGGGGCAGCTTGGTAGTAAGTCTCCCACAGGTGAGACGTGTCCCTGGAAGTCTATGGTGGAGATGATGCAGGGTGTAGTAAGAATTCAGCCAAACACAATGCAGCTTCTTTTCATACCTTTTACTGATGATGGTTCAAGCAGATCCCGGGAAGCTGGTCGGGGTGAAGAGTGCACTTTCCGGTAACAGCTGAGCAGGTTAGAGGCCTCCTTAACTTCCAATACTTGTGAATCCAACTTGCCTGAAGCGAAGTTAATTCTGAATCTCCAGCTTTCTCTATAGCTGTACTGCCCGGCCAATATTGTGGTGGAGCCTTCTGAGTGGTGAAAACTAAGTCTATATTGCTGATCAGGCTAGACCCGTTATCCCTGTCTCCGGTTACGTACTGGCACTGAGGGCTGCTCTCTGCGACCTGTAGTCCAGATGCCTCCGGTTTTCTTGTTACTCTGCCTGAAACAGTAGCGACGCTTCAGACTCCGGTGTCCGGCAATTTAGTGCAGGCAATCAAATACCTGGAGCACTTCTCTAACTTCTCCACTGTGCCCTTCGCCCTGCTCTAGCTCTTAGCAATAACACTTGGAGCTTCGTTGATAATGTCAGCTTTCTCCTAGAGCTCGCCGAGCAGCTCTCAGTAGCCTCCTAGCTTCGACTTCTGCTGAGGTACTGATTAAGGGTAGCTCTGACTAGGCTAGGATGATCCAATTCACCCGTACTAGCCTCCACTTGCTTGTCAGGTGAGCTACGCTACTCTGCAAGGATCTAATCTTTCCTCCTCTCCTTCTTCATCCAGACTTCACTGGCACAGATCTGCACTGTCCGAAGACAGGAAACTGACTGCTCTGTCCTGAGACAGGAAGCTTGACTCAGCTCTGCTACATGTCACCACCTCCCATACCCCTGGTGGGTGTGTCTGAAGTGTGAGTGAAGTGCATATTAAGCTTTGCTGTTACCTTCCAGTGCACTTTCCTGGATTTTCATGTGTGCCTGCGAAGCTGGGCTACACATCCCCCCTTGGTAAAACACAGCACTCCCGGGCTGTAAAAGACAAAAAGAACATTTTGTTTTGCAATAACAATAAACATTATAACTCTTCCCATCCGGGAGGTAAGGATTTCTTGAACGTTACAATATGTACAGTAAGAAAATACAAAAGTATCAAAACATCAAAATATCAAACGTGTTCATATATACAAGATACTTGTGGAGGACCCGCACCAAAAACCTCCCACGTAGGTCCTGGGTGGGCTGCAGGACTTTATTGCAGACCTCATTTTGGGCCCCACCATACGGGTTTTTCTTCTGAGGTAAATTGTAGTAGTGGTTTTATGTGAAACCAAGATAATGCACCGAAGCGCAACTATGTACAAAGATAAGTTCTGGGCTGGCATAGTCCACAGCCACGCAGTCCATTGGCATGGTTAAAACACATATTTAAATAATTACCTTAATACTTTTTCAAACTTTATACAATTTTTCAGATGCAATAAACCCTATCTGGGTCTTGCTAACTAGTCTTGATAACGAATAGGTAGTTTACCTTTAGTGAAGCGTTCTGACCTACGTGGGGTAGCGTCAGGTATAGTATTATCTAACCTTTCTGTTCTGCGTAACGGCAAACTATAGACACGACTCCACCTCTCTAGAGACCTGGCAAGCATGCTAGTGACTGGAGGAGGCGGTACTGCTTCACCAGCTTCACCAGAGGACTCCACTTCTTGTGGTGCTGCTTCTTGCGGGTCCGCTACTTGGGGTTCTGATAGTTGAGGGTCTGCCGGAACAGGTCCTTCTGGAACTGGCTCTACTGGCACAATTGGTACGACTGGTTGTAGAGACTCCTCTTGCGGTTGATAAAACTGCAGCACAGGAATAATTACAGCGTCTCCCAATCTGGGCCAATCTGCAGGTAAATCTCCCAAATCCGTGTGTATGACCGCTTCAGCACTCTCTTCTTGATGGACAACAGGGTTTTCTTCACGGAGCTTTAATGGGCAAGGACACAACTTTAAATGATCTCTGGACACCGTTGCCGTCGTTTTTCCTCCATCCTTACTAATGGTACAGACCTTTCTGTTATCAAAATTGGAATTTTGCACGACGTATGGCTCCTGTTCCCACTGATCATCCAACTTGTGTGTTCTTCTTTTCCTTTTGAGCACCATTTCTCCAGGCATTAAAGGCTTAGCGGGAGCATTTTTGTTATAATTCATCTCTTGCTTTTCTCTTACTTTGTTGAGACTGTCTTCTACGCAGGCTTGTACTCTCTTGTACTGTTCTTGTCGAGTGGTGTCCCAATCTTCAGCGTTGTTATCAGCCTCTGGTTCTACCACACCGAGTTCTAAGTCCATTGGCAGCCTTCCCGGTCTTGCTCTCATAAGGTAGGCTGGAGTGCAGTTGGTGGAACTTACTGGGATATGGTTGTACAAGTCGACCAGGTCAGGTAACAAGTCTGGCCACCGATTTCTTTCTTCCAGTGGTACAGTTTTCAGTAAGTCGATGACAATGTGATTCATTTTTTCACAAAGGCCGTTGGTCTGAGGGTGGTATGGTGTCGTTCTGATCTTCTTACATCCATACAATTGACAAAATTCCTGAAACAGTTCAGCTTCAAATGCAGGACCTCGATCAGTCAGTACCCGCTCTGGATATCCGTGTGGTCTGCAGAAACTTGCTTGGAAGGTTCTTGCTGCTGTCTCTGCTGTCATATCTTTGACAGGGGCGACCACCAGAAACCGGGAATAGTGATCCACCATGGTCAGGGCATATGTGTATCCTGACCTGCTTGGGGACAACTTGACGTGATCCAATGCCACGATCTCCAAGGGACGAGTCGTCCGGATAGGCTGCAAGGGTGCCTTCTGGCTACTGTAGTCTTTTCGCCTGAGGCCACAGGGTCCACAGTTCCGGCACCACTTCTCGATGGAGCTGCGCATCCCTACCCAGTAGAACCGGCACCTCAACAGGGTCTCCAGCTTTCTCCAGCCAAAGTGTCCTGCTTGATCGTGGTATGCTTCCAGCACCATTTGGATGTCTGCTCTCAGGACCACTATTTGCCAAACCATCTCATGGGTCCTTGGGTCGACGTATCTCCTGCACAACTTCTCACGGTATATGAACAACCGGCTTCTCTCGTTCCACAGGAGCTTTGCTGGCATGGATGCATCTTTCTCCAAGGAGGAACCTTCCTGTTTTATCAACTCCTTGATACGGCTGACCACGGGATCGCTGTCCTGAGTCTCCTTCCAGCTGTGATGAGGTAAAGGGTTCAACATCTCACCACACCGCTTCCTGTAGACTCGTTGCTCTTGGACCATCCCATTTCGGTGGAACGCAGGTAGCTCGATTTCTTCCAGATCGTCTGACTCTTCCTCCGTGTCAGATTCATGCGGCATTCTGGACAAGGCGTCCGCGTTAGCATTTTTACGGCCCGCTCTGTATTTGATGGTAAACTGGTAGTTTGATAACCGAGCCATCCAACGTTGCTCCATGGCTCCCAGCTTGGCTGTTTCCAGATGCGTCAAGGGGTTGTTGTCTGTAAACGCAGTGAACCGGTTGGAGGCAAGGTAATGTTTAAATCTTTCAGTAATGGCCCAGACCAGCGCCAGAAACTCCAGTTTGAAGCTGCTATAGTTTTCGGATTCCTCTCAGTTGGTCTGAGTTTTCTGCTGGCATACGCAATGACTTTTTCTTGGCCGTTCTGCTTCTGACTGAGGACAGCTCCTAATCCCTCGTTACTGGCATCTGTGTATAGCAGGAACGGTTGGCTGTAATTTGGGTAGGCTAAGATTTCATCGCCTGTCAGAATCTCTTTCATCCCTTTGAATGCCTCAGCTTGTTCTTTTCCCCAATTGAATGGAAGGTTTCTGCTCTTAAGAGGTTGTCCGACCAGGAGGTCCTGTAAAGGCGCCGCCTTCTTAGTGTAATCTTTCACGAACCTCCTGTAGTAACCTGTTAATCCCAGGAACTGACGCACCTCTTTTAGATTCTTCGGCTCCGGCCATTTCTGGATGGCTGTGACCTTCTCGGGGTCCGGCGCTACTCCTTCGGAACTGACAATGTGTCCCAAGTACTGTACCTTCCGTTTGAGCAGGTGGCATTTAGAGGGCTTTAATTTCATCCCAAACTTGGACAATGACTCAAATACCTCCGCCAGGTGCGTCAGATGATCTTCATATGTCTTGGAGTAGACAATCACGTCGTCCAGATACAGCAACACGGTTTCGAAGTTAAGATGTCCTAGACAGCTCTCCATCACTCTCTGGAATGTCCCGGGGCACTGCTGAGACCAAACGGCATCCTATCGAACTCGCAGAGTCCCATTGGGGTGGTGAAAGCAGTTTTCTCCCGATCCTCCTCAGCCACAGCTACTTGCCAGTATCCACTAGTAAGGTCGAGGGTAGAAAAGTAGTTAGCCGTTTTCAGAGCAGCTAAGGATTCCTCTATGCGTGGTAAGGGGTAAGCATCTTTATGTGTTATACGATTTACTTGCCTATAGTCTACACACATTCGCATGCTACCATCCTTCTTCTTAACTAGCACTAGAGGTGCCGCCCAGGGGCTACAACTATCCCTTATCACCCTGGCTTTCTTCATGTCATGAAGCATTTCCTTAGCTTTCTGATAGTGGGCTGGAGGTATAGGCCTGTACCGCTCTTTGATGGGAGGATGACTGCCTGTAGGGATATGATGCTGTACTCCCTTAATGGTCCCAAAATCAAGTGGGTGCTTGCTAAATACTTGTGCGTACTCTTGTACCACCCGTAGTACCCCCTGTTTCTGGTGGACGGAAGTGGTGTCGGTCCCAATATGAAGCTGCTGACACCAGTCCGCTACCGGGGTTGCCGGATCATTATCCTCCGCTGGTTGGCAGGAGGCTAAGGACTCGGTTGTGAGGATAGAATTGTTATCTACGGCATATAATTTAGCAACTGTAGCATAACGTGGCAAATTTACTTCATCGTCCCCCCAGTTGAGAAGCCATACTGGTACTCTCCCATTTATTACTTCCACTACCCCTCTAGCAATCATGAGTGTAGGTCTATGTTCTGACCGATGGGGTTCTACTACTGCTTGGTAGTTCTGACCTCTCAGACCCATGGCTGCTCTGCACCATATTAACATTTCACTCATTGGGGGTATTACAATGGGATTCGAGTCTGTGACCCGTACATTACCGATTTCACCATCTGTAAGCTCCGCTTGCTGCTGGCACATCAGGGCCGGATCTCCCTCTGGATCACTCCCTTCTGCTTTGGCTTGGCAACTTCAGCGAGCTGTTGGAGCAAAAACACAACTTCTCCAGACAGTTACTGATAATGTTAGTACCTAGTATCACATTTAGACCATTTTCCTCATTTACTGTCCTGACTACTAGGAGTCCCTGATCCTTCAGCTCCACCCTGCCCACTTTTACGTCCACGTTTTTGGCTCCAATTACTTCAACAGGGAGACCATTGGTGGCGTACACTGTCAAGTCAGGGCTCGGGGGCTGGAGACTGTCCATGGACCAAAATTTTTTGTAAAGGACGTCAGGTATGATGGTCACCTGAGATTCCCGTGTCCAGCAGTGCAGGGATTGCAATCCATCCAGAATCATGGACAGGTAGGGCCGTCCACCCACGAACCTGCGGTTCCAGTCTAAGGGGCCTGATGAGTCTACTCCTGGGTGTTGGCCCTCTGACCCAGGATCGGCTCGTTTAAAGGACATTGCTGAGCCATATGACCTTTTTGATTGCAGCGGTAGCAGACAATCTCCCGGCGAGGATGGTGTTGCTCCGGAGTCGCTCCTGGGGGTGGCGTGGTCCTCCTCCGGTGAGGCGACGTCTTCCATTTCCTCCGGTTCATCCAAGGGACATCCTCCGGACAGTCGGCTAGTTGGATTTTTCCTCCTTCCTCTTTCCGCAGCTGCAGGGCCTCCATTACAGTGGCCAAGTTCTTAGTCAGCTGGCGCACTTCTGAGCGCAGACATTCCAATTCACTAGGGGGCGCCACCTGCATTGTAGCTTCTGCCACCTGCGGGGAAAAGGTGGGTACTGCCGGCTTTAGAGTGGCTTCACCCGGGTGATACTGATTTGCCACCTCAGGCTTTTCCAGGGGTCGCAGTCCCTTTATTGCCATGTCCTTTAGAGCATCAAAGGTGGCATCTGGATGATCTAAGGACCACCAGTTTACAGTCCTGCCTTCCTCTGGAGACCTCAGTCCCGCACGAATTGCTCTTTTAACATTTGGCTCTCATCAATGGGACTTGTGGGGTTAGCCTGTTTGAGAGCTCGCAGGACCCCCTGTAGTCGGCAAGCGTAGTCCCTAATACTGTCACCCGGTTTCTGGAAGCACTGATAAAATGCCATCCGGAGATCCGTTTCTGTGTGGTCCTCGAAGATGGCCTGTAGCTTTAAGAGTATCGCTGGTACCGACTCCTGGTCTGCAATGGGCCAAGTCTCTACTTCTCTCTCAGCCGCACCAGCTAACTGTCCTATTACCACAGCAGCTTTTTGCTTCTCAGTCATGGAGTACATATCTAAGATGCTACATATTTTCCGTTTAAATCCGGGCAGGGTGCCTGGCTCGCCGCTGTATTGAGGGAGCCACTTCACTCCTGGCATGTATGGGAGCGCTAGGGGCATAAGCGGGACCACCGGACCAGGTGAGGGGCCCGCACCTCCATCCTGCACTACCACGCCAAGCGGTGGGTTATTGGGGCCTCCGGCGGGGGCCGCTCCGTCTGCTGGTTGCTGCGACATATTGGTACCCCCTTGGTTAATCTGAGCCTACCTCTTTTGCAGGCTGCAGCGTCGCAGGCACAGCGGTGGAGACAGGACCTTCGTAGCAGGCACAGCGGTGGAGACAGGACCTTCGTCGCTGGACGGTGATGTCAGAGCGTTTACTTCCTGTTTCACAGGACCTGCCGCTGCGTCAGAGCTGGGGGCGGAGCCAGGCAACAGCGCGCTTTTACAGGTATGCCCACCTTCTTCACCAGCGCCTGAGGGCGCGAATATTGCTGTAAAGATGGCGGTATTTGGCGCCAACACAGTAACATACAGCAAACAGTTCAATCTAGGCACACAGGGCTTACAATCTTGTAAGTTTCGGATCCTGTTCGTGACGCCAAGTTTTGTTTGACTCATGCACCACAATTGTGGATACCAGGGCTATGGGGTACTCGGAGCCGAGCCCATGGGCATCTATGGGAGTTGTCACTGGTAGCGGTGACTCGGTCCGTGGCCCTGGCAGTCAATGCGATGGGGGAATATTTACAGGGAATTATTAGGATAGTTAGTGACGCCACCTGTGGTTTCTGGTAATTTGTACCAGCGCTGCTGTAAGGGTCTTCACAGGGGATGTTATGGGGCAGCTTGGTAGTAAGTCTCCCACAGGTGAGACGTGTCCCTGGAAGTCTATGGTGGAGATGATGCAGGGTGTAGTAAGAATTCAGCCAAACACAATGCAGCTTCTTTTCATACCTTTTACTGATGATGGTTCAAGCAGATCCCGGGAAGCTGGTCGGGGTGAAGAGTGCACTTTCCGGTAACAGCTGAGCAGGTTAGAGGCCTCCTTAACTTCCAATACTTGTGAATCCAACTTGCCTGAAGCGAAGTTAATTCTGAATCTCCAGCTTTCTCTATAGCTGTACTGCCCGGCCAATATTGTGGTGGAGCCTTCTGAGTGGTGAAAACTAAGTCTATATTGCTGATCAGGCTAGACCCGTTATCCCTGTCTCCGGTTACGTACTGGCACTGAGGGCTGCTCTCTGCGACCTGTAGTCCAGATGCCTCCGGTTTTCTTGTTACTCTGCCTGAAACAGTAGCGACGCTTCAGACTCCGGTGTCCGGCAATTTAGTGCAGGCAATCAAATACCTGGAGCACTTCTCTAACTTCTCCACTGTGCCCTTCGCCCTGCTCTAGCTCTTAGCAATAACACTTGGAGCTTCGTTGATAATGTCAGCTTTCTCCTAGAGCTCGCCGAGCAGCTCTCAGTAGCCTCCTAGCTTCGACTTCTGCTGAGGTACTGATTAAGGGTAGCTCTGACTAGGCTAGGATGATCCAATTCACCCGTACTAGCCTCCACTTGCTTGTCAGGTGAGCTACGCTACTCTGCAAGGATCTAATCTTTCCTCCTCTCCTTCTTCATCCAGACTTCACTGGCACAGATCTGCACTGTCCGAAGACAGGAAACTGACTGCTCTGTCCTGAGACAGGAAGCTTGACTCAGCTCTGCTACATGTCACCACCTCCCATACCCCTGGTGGGTGTGTCTGAAGTGTGAGTGAAGTGCATATTAAGCTTTGCTGTTACCTTCCAGTGCACTTTCCTGGATTTTCATGTGTGCCTGCGAAGCTGGGCTACACAGTGTACATAGGGTTAACCATGTCTTTTCATGTCGTTTGCTATCTGATTTGCACAAACAATTACATCAGTCTATGTGTGCAAAATTTCACACCTGTAGGGGTTAATTAAAGGTGTAAATTCGTTGTAAAAAAACCTGACTTTTTTGCTACGAATTTACACCTTTAATTAACCCCTACAGGTGTGAAATTTTGCACACTTACACTCGTGTAATTGTTTGTGCAAATCAGATATCAAACTACATGAAAAGACATGGTTAACCCTATGTACACCAAGTGTCATTTCATGTCGGGTTCTGCATTTTCACAAAAGCCGGCAATTGAATTAGCGGCTATTATACTATGTAGAAGTGTATGAACTATAAATATAAATATATATATATATGTGTCACAAATTCAATGACATGTATATATATATATGAGGTGTAAAATTGCTGAAAAAAAAATGCGTGGGCTCCCGCCCTATTTTCGCAACCAGACAGACAAAGCCAGTGAGTGGGGGCAGATAATAATAGCCCAGAGAGGGACCATTTTTTTTGGCCCCCCCGGCTACTTAACATCTGCCCCCAGACACCCCAGAAAGGGCAAATCTCTAATTAGATTTGCCCTTTCTGGCACTTTGCCCGTCTATTCCCATTGCCCTGTAGCGGTGGCGAATGGGTTAATAAGGGGTTAAAATGACCTTGCAATTGAAAGGTCACTTTAAGCCAGGTTAATAATTGAGAGCTGTCAATTAGACAACTATCAATTATTAATCCTATTGTATGAAAGAAAAATCAAACACACACACTTTAATAAAAAAGAAGTTTAATGAAATAATCACACAGATTTTGACCATATTTTATTTACCTGCTAAAACCATTTCCTGTAATAAAAATAAAATAATAAAGCAAAATTATTCTTACCAATCCGATGCACAGTCAGGTCCCACGGTGTAATCCTTCAGAAAGGGCTAATGTTTACTGCAGGGACCGCAGCTAATGCTGCAGCCTCACAGTAAACCCCCAAATGAATGAGCTCCTCTCCTGGCTGACAGGAGAGGAAGTGGAAAGCTTAATTGATTGCTTTCCACTTTCACTTCAGGTCAGCCAGGGACACCATCAGTGACGTCAGAGGGAACTGATTCCCTTCGAAAAAAAAATGGCGTGGGGTCCCCCCTATTTTTGTTAACCAGCCAGATGAAGCAGACCGCTGAGGCCTGGATTTTCAGGCTGTTAAGGAGCCAAGATCCATGGACCTTGCCAGCCTGATAATACCAGGCCACAGCAGTCTGCATATCTTGGCTGATTAACAAAAATAGGGGATCCCCTCGAAAAAAATTGGCGTGGCGTCCCCCCTATTTTTGTTAACCAGCCAGATGAAGCAGACCGCTGAGGCCTGGTTTTTCAGGCTGGTAAGGATCCAATATCCATGGACCTTGCAAGCCTGATAATACCAGGCCACAGCAGTCTGCTTAGCTTGGCTGGTTAACAAAAATAGGGGATCCCCTCGAAAAAAAAACGGCGTAGGGGTCCCACTATTTTTGTTAACCAGCCAAGTAAAATGCAGACTGCTGCGGCCTGGTATTAAAAGACTGTCAAGGCCCATGGATTTTGGCCCTCAACAGCCTGATAATACCAGGCTACAGCAGCCCCACATTTGGCGCATCAAAAGATGTGCCAATTGTGGCACTTTACCCGGCTCTTCCCACTGCCCTGTAGCGGTGGCAAGTGGGGTAATAAGGGGTTAATGTCACCGTTGATTGCATGGTGACAATAAGCCCGGTTAATAATGGAGAGGCGTCAATAAGACACCGATCCATTATTAATCCCAAAGTTTTTAAATGTTTAAAAAAAGACACAGCAAGAAAAAAGTCTTTTAATGAAATAAAAGAGACAACACAGTTTTCATTTTTTTATTACTCTCTCATTCCTGCGACACCATCGATCTCCTGTAAAAAAAAAAAAAACAAACCAACAGTATACCACCTGTCCGACGCAGTCCATAACGACAGTCCCACGACGATCCAGCTCTGCTACATCGCAATGACAGGCAGAGCCTGTCATTGCAACGCAGCACAGCTGATTACCTGCTTCCCCGGCGGTGACGTCATCGGACTGACTGCTTTACGGCCGGGATTACCCAGCAGTCACTGCAGTTATCGCGAGAAACTGCATGTGACCACCGGGGTGAAGAGGATGGCGGCCATGAAGCAGTCCAGCCCGTGACCGCCGGAGATCTTCTGACAGGTAAGTGCCGCTGACTCCTGACAGACCCGACAGACAGACACTGACAGTGACAGTGACATCCCGATTCCGGTATCCGATATGACGAAAATATCGGAATTCGGAATCGGAATTCCGATACAGCCAATATCGGCCGATACCCGATATTTGCAGTATCGGAATGCTCAACCCTAGTCTTTACTCTTCTTTTCACTGACCTCAGTTTAATCTACTACCACACATGCCATCTGTCATCAATCATCAAAAAGACTCTTGGAATCCTGGTTTCCTGTGGAAGCTGGCAAATCTCCCGACTACCACCTAACTTCTCCAGAAACTTACATAAAGTAGGCGTTTCCTGAAGGTTTCCAGTCCTGATACCGCCATCCAGTTGCACTTTAGAAGGGAATGGCCTTAATGGTGATGGGCATCAGTGCCATGTGTTACACTCATCCTCCTCCCTTACACCCATCTTAAAAAGTTGTAAAAGAAGCCAGATTGATTCCTACAAAATGGAGGTAATGTACATTGAAATACAAATTTGGCCAGTTAACTATTGCATATGGGGTCTCCAAATAATGTAAAAGTGACCTCACCATATATAACTATGGGTAAACAGATGCCAGCAGCTTATCACTTTATCAGTTTATCACTGTCACACACTATTTGTAAGGGTCCAGTCACACTCAGCGACGCAGCAGCGATACCGATAACGATACAACCTGGCAGGGATCGTTGCTGCGTCGCTTTGTGGTCGCTGGTGAGCTGTCACATAGGCAGACTCACCAGCGAGCAGAACCAGCCAGCACGCTGGTATCTAGTGTAAACAGCGGGTAACCAAGCGCCGCGCGGCACCTAGTTACCCGATATGTACCCTAGATACCGGCTCTCAGCTCTGCTGTAGAGCGCTGAGAGCCGGTATCCAATGTACATATCGGGTAACTAAGCACCGCGCGGCACCTAGTTACCCGATATGTACCCTAGATACCAGCTCTCAGCTTCTGCTGTAGAGCGCTGAGAGATGGTATCCAATGTACATATCGGGTAACTAAGCACCGCGCGGCACCTAGTTACCCAATATGTACCCTAGATGCCAGCTCTCAGCGCTCTACAGCAAAAGCTGAGAGCCGGTAACCAGGGTACATATCGGGTAACTAGGTGCTGAGCGGTGCTTAGTTACCCGATATGTACATTGGATACCAGCTTGTTGATCGTTGGTCTCCCGCTGTCACACGCAGCGATGCGCGCTGGCCAGTGGGAGACCAACGATGAAAAAATGGTCCAGGACATTCAGCGACGATCAGCGATACCCAGCAGGGGGGCTGATCGTTGCTTCGTGTCAGACATAGCGAGATTGCTGGCTAGGTCGCTGTTGAGTCTCGCTTAGTGTGACGGGGGCTTAATGTTTATTCAGTGTTTTCTTACTTTCTTTAGCTATCTCTACTTCTGAGTTTTGAGCTGTGACATCCTCTTACCATCCAGATTTGTCATCATAACCAATTTGCTGCATTCCCTGCCTCAGCTTTTATACAGGCTGCGATAGTCCCTCTTCATTGGCTATGCTGTGGTATATAATGTAATAGCTGCAAGGCATTATGGGGAAGCTTGTGAACCATCTCTTTCCGATTCAGTCTTTTGCTTTGCCCAAAATGGTGACTAATCGAATTGCAAATTGTTTAAATTCAATGGATTCAGCAAATTTTCAAAAATTTGACACAAATTTCCTTCACATCAAATCAATTGACTTATTTCTCCCTGTCTGTCTATGTTTTGGTGTCCCTTGATGATCTCATATTTCTCACTGGTGATTTAGTTTCTCATAGTTACTAAGGGGGAAAGGATCTTAATAAGTAGAGCTCCCTTACCTAATTCACTCTGTAGTGCCTCGATTCATATAGCGACACCTCCTTGTCATTAACGATAATCGATGTTCCATAAAAAAATAAAGATTATTATTATTAAAATTAACCAGCTTATTAAGAATTAGTTTGGTCGTGTGAAGTGGAAAGCAATTTATCACCGTCATATAGGAGCTAGCTCCATTTATCTCTGCCTTTGACTAATTACTGTATTTTACAAGTGGGAAGGATCGGAGCTGCACAAAGATAATGCTCCAGAATCGTCTGATGATGCCAATTTTCATTTCCTTGAAGAATATATGCTCTTCAACCTGTTTTAGCAATTTTCTTTAAAATGCGAGACGCATTATACGAAATGAGGTTCAGGCGCGGCGATGTTTTGGAAGACGTTCAAAACTCATTGTCGCACTTTATGTCTTGTCATTTAGGCACAATCAACTCAACAAACATGATAACTCGAGAGGGCAACGACTATATTATACACATCGTGCTTCACAACCTGTATGTCATACTTTCCAGATTTTAAATACGCCATCATGCAAAATAAAAAAAACACGTAATAAGAGATTTCTGCTATTGGCCACAACAATATATATATATATATATATATATATATATATATATATATATATTTATCCTTTAAAGACCAAGGGAACTAACAAAGAAAAGACATATAACTTGGGTTCCATGACTTACATTGAAAACAAAAGACATCCATTAATTTTAAGTGGATGCAAAACCTAAAAATGAGCAAGCAAAATAGTAACCCACATTGATTACACTGCCCCATCTTCTACATGGTCTTGAAACCATCAGTCATGCAGAAAATACAGCAACATTTCTTCTTACTGATCACTTCCATCTTAGCAATCCTATGTCCTTCTGCAGACATGGCAGAGGGGGGAGGCTCCTGGTGCAGGAACAGAGCAGTACGGAGGAGGATAAGGACTCCTGGGACACAGAGAAAAAAATGTCTTCATATTTTTAATTGTAATATAAGATAAAATAGAGTCTAGACAGCACAGGACCGGGAAGGGATTCACTTTTGGTGCTGTCCCTGTTTAGTGTTTACTTATCGAAGCCAGCACCCGTTTATTCTGATATTGAACTTCGAGTTCCCTGCTTTTATGCAGACAAGGAATAAAACAATATAATTTTGGATTCCTGCAGCTACAACTATGGGGATCTACCTGCAAACTAATTAAGAGGCTCATAAGTGGAGAAAAACAGCACAATTCCATGATAAGATATATTACAAAGTTTCTTATATTTGCTCATACTATTGATTTATGCTAAAGTTTATGGAAACAATTGTGACCATATAAAGAAACATAATTATAAAATACATATTTACCCTGAAAAGAAGATGTGTAGAAAAACAAAGTTGTACTCCTTGTGTACATCCCTGAAGAGGATCCTTGGGCAATATCATGGCTATTGGGTGTATTTTGGTGCCAATTTTCGATTACAATGGATTTATAGTTAATGAATTATAATATGATGGAATATATTTAGTTACATTTGTTTCATCACAATATGCATAAATCAATAGTACAAGTCAATGTAAGGATCTTTGTAATGTAGCTTATCATAGAAATATGCTTCTTTCTCCATTTGTGAGTCATTTCCCTCTCCAAATTCCACCTCTTAAACTCATAATTCAGTCAAAAAACTTCTAAAACCCCTTTTTGTTAAAGTAAGATGGAGTGTGAGCTCACTGTGTAATCAGGTTACAGTGCCTGCTAAGCTCAATGGAGAGTCAGAGAGCTAGGATCACAGAGTTTCTGGCATACACAGACCTGTGCTGTGAGTTTCTAGTAAGTGTTTTATCTCATCACAAAGCCTTAAACAAAGCCACATTACTCACAACAGCTCTCTAATGTCCTACATAATTATGCTTTCTAGAGAGTGATTTATCTCAGCCAAATGCTAGATTCACAGCTACAGTGCTCAGTACCGCTGTATAATCTCATCCAAGCTGCTGCTATCTAGTGAGTGTTTTATTTCAGCCCTGTGCTAAAGTAAAAGCTACATTTCTCAGTACTGGTGTATTATGTCTTCCATTGTGCTTCTTTATAGTTAGTGTTTACCTCACCCTAAAGCTGGACTCACAGCCACACTGCTCAGTAATTCAGTATAATGTCATCCACACTGCTTTTCTTCTAGTGAGTAGTTTATATCAGTCATGTGCTAGATTTACAGCTATACATCTCAGTACTGGTTTACAATGTCCTTCATGGTGCTGCTTTCTAGTAAGTGTTTATCTCATCATATAGCTGGATTCACAGCTACTTTGCTCAGTACTGCTGTATAATGTCATCCATACGGCTGCTGCTTCTGAACATGTGCTATGTAGAAACCTAAGAGCAGTAATCACTGATGTTTGTGTGCTGTGTATGGGAGGCACCATAACAGCTAGTGAGTCGCACAGCCAGGGCTTGTGGGGTACTCGGCACCGAGCCCGTTCACTTCAATGGGGGATGTCACGGGTAGCGCAGCTCGGTCCGTGGCCCTGGGCACTCACTAAAAAGGAGGATATTTACAGGGGATTATAGGTTTGTAGAAATGTTCGTGACGCCACCTGTGGTTCCTGGTCAGGGTGACCAGCGCTGCAGGGTAGATCCTCTGAGGGGTTGTTACTGGGCAGCAAGGTGTTAAGTCTTCCACAGGCAAGACTGATCCCTCAGGGTATATGGCGGTGTAGGGGTGCAGGATCAATAAGGCAGACACACACAAGAAAGTCTCTCTTTGTACCTTTACTGATGGTAGTTGCAGGCACGTCCCGGGAAGCTGTCAGGGTGGAAGATGCACTTCCAGTAATCCCACTGAGTAGGTGTAGGGCCTCCTTACTCCATTGTGTTTGAGTTTCTGACTTACATAGAACAAAGTCTAACTCTGTCTTTTCAGCTACGCCCGGCTGACCATGTGATGGAGCCTTCTTTTGGACAGAACTAAGTCTCTAATGGTTGGCCTACCAGACTCCTGTTCTTCCTGACCCCGGTTACGTATCAGCACTGCAGGGCCCCTGCGACCTGAAGTCCAGCAGGGTCTCATGTTTCTTTTACTAGTCGTGAAGAAGCTAGCAAGCTCGGACCCGGTGTCCGGTAGTGCAGAGCAGAGGTAAGCGATCAATGCTGTTTCAACCTCTAACTCTCTCTTCTTTCTTCCACTTGCCTTTCGTCCTACTATAACCTTTAACATAAGCACAAGCAGCAGTGGTTGGCAGTTTCTTCCACACTCCTCTAACAGCTAGCTAACTCCCAGCTAGGCTGTCTGACAAGATCTCTCTCTCTGAGGTACAACCAAATCTCTGAGATAGACTAGACTGACTGCTGTCTCTCTCCACAACCCTTATATACCTATGTACTCTTCAAGGCTCCCTCTGGTGGATGTAGGGAAATGTGAAGTGTGAATGCATATCGGGTTTGTTTGTGGGTTTACCTTTCGTGCATCCTCCAGTGTAACATGTGGCCCCAAGCGCAGCTGGACTACACATCCCCCCCTAGTTTTCATCAGCACTCCCGTGCTGGAAAAGAAACAATTTTTATAACATAACAGTAAACAATAACTCATCCCTTGCGGGAGGTAAGGACACTTTGAACGTTTCAATAAATACAAAAATAGAAAAACACTCTCAAATGCAAATATGCACAAGATTCTTGTGGAGGACCCGCACCAAACCTCCCACGATGGTCCTGGGTGGGCTGCAGGACGTCTCCGCTGCAGACCTCACTCGAGGCCACACCATACGGGTTTTGTTTCAGAGGTAGATATGGTTTACGTAAAACCAAGATGGGGCACCAGGTGCCAACTATTTACACTACAGTTCTTGTGCTGCAAGAGTCCTCAGCACGCAGTCCATATATCAAAACACATTATCAAAACCACATTATCAAAACTGGGGTACACTACTTCAAGCATTATCATGTAAACATTTTTACATAAAGTGCAATTTCCAAACGTTACTTTTCTAGCAACTTTTTTTACATGACAGTAAACCCTGTCTGGGTCCTACTGGTCTTCTTTGAACATGGCAGCATCTTCCATACCGGCGGCTGGAAGCACACTGTGATTTTTAAATCTCAGTACCACCAAGTCATGTCCTGCTACCGGTGTCTGGGTAGCTACAGTTCTCTTTTCGATCTTTACTCTGCGGCTTCCTGGAGGCCTGACAGGTGCCTCTCCAAATCTTAGGCTCTGCAGGTCACACAGGTTTGGCTCAGCAGGGGATACTCTTGCAATCGCTGCGCTCTGCAGCGTTTCAAAGGGTGACGCAGGTGCACGGAGTGGCTCAGTAGAGGGCGCACTAGCAGTCGCTGCGCTCTGTAGCATTGCAGGATAGGGCGCAGGTGCGCGGACTGGCGCTGGTGTGGCTGGGGCATGGGACGCAGAGACACGGGGTGCGTTTCCGGCTTCAGGGACTGGGTCGCTGACTCGGGAGACGTTCAGGGCATACCACCCCCTAAGTCCCCAATGCCGCGTGTAGGAGACTACATCCCCAATCAACAGATCCCTGCCTGGGTGCCCCTCCGGCAGGTGAGACTCCACATCCCTGAGGTTAACAAAGGCTTTCTGGTACAGGCCGGGTTCGTGGATGAACCCCCAGCCTCCCTGGAATTTGAAGTCTCGTATGGCGCCCTGGTGCCGCGGTTCCCGGAGCGTACCTTTATCTCGCCGGACGATCTCCTTGTCAGCAAGATCCTGCTCCCGGTACCTCTGGCAAAGCCGCTGCGCCTCACGCTGCTCCCGCTGCTGCCGCTCCTCCTGCTCAGGGCGTCTCCACTCATTCTCCTTCTGGGCGGCGTACTCCACGTCGTCCAGGAGCTCCATCTCTTCCCAGTCGATCTCCATCGCTTGTGGCTGGGTGTCTTCCGGTGTCCCTACCGGGGGACTGCATTCTGCTGCGGCCTCTGGTTCCAGGCCTGGCTGGCATTCCGGTCCGGGCAGGGCCTCCTCAGCCTCCTCTCCTCCCGCCGCGTCCTCGGCGGAGTCAGGTACAGCTCTTTTGGGGCCGGCCTCCGGTTCTTCCTCAGCCGCTGGTTCCAGTGGTGGCGCAGGTGATGGTTGCGCATCCAGGGGGGAGAGTAGCCGGTCCCACTGCAGCCCAGTTTCA
>JARQOD010000001.1:384202957-384236229 GCA_033576555.1 Oophaga sylvatica | reverse complement strand
ACCAGCGTAAACCCTGTCTCCTATCAATCCCTGCCAACTGTAATCTAGTCCTAGGAAGGACCCTGATTACCACCAAAGGGAATGAACAGGTAACGGTTAATAAACAGAAAGACATACAAGAAAGACAAGAAATAATGTAAATAAAGTCTTACATACAACACTCACACACAGTAGGAACACCTAAGGTCTCAGAGATAAACTATAAGCTATAAGAGTAAAAACAACTAAGGAGCTCTTAGCTTAAATATTCTCAGAACCGATCCAGTCTGCTAGACTACATGAATGCTTTCACCGGCATCTAACAAGCAGACTGGCAGGTATATGAAGGAATCTAATTAGAACATAATCAAAAGCAGCCGGGCGAGGCTGGACCTAGTCTTAGCAAAGAGCTAGGTAAAATTAACTCCCTCATTACCAAACACAAAGAAACAGCAACTCAGCTGTGAGAAGTCAGAGTGTGTAATTGCGACGATCCTCGTGGCGATACACCCATGACACTGCCACCATCAAGAGTCCCAGGAGACATATGACCCCAACACTGGCCACTCTGTGGAACTGTTTATCTTCCCTTGTAATTTTTTAGACTTCTCAATGTCCACCATTAAAGAGGGTCTTGAGGAAGTGGAGTGCAGTGATACCCAAACATTTGAGCACCCATGGCCAGGAGAAAGCCACGTTGAGGAAGGTCAAATTATGTCTGAAGAGGTGGGGGATAATCATGATGCACAGTTGCCATCCGGTCAGGCTAAAATTGCAACTCAGAAGGAGGATCAGATTGATGAATTTGAAGATCACGTGGTCGATGATGAGGCCACTGATCCAACCTGGCACGGAGGCACGCCTAGTGAGCACAGCAGTGCAGAGAGGGATGGATCCGTAGTGCGAAAACAGGCAAGAAGAGGTAGTGGTTTGCCCAGAGGTAGAACTCGGTCAACTGTTCCACAGAGCCACCCCACTCGTCTAGATAACAGGCCAAGGGTGCGTTGTTCCCTTGTTTTGCAGATTTTTTCTGAAAGTCCTTCAGACGAAACAACTGTAATTTGCAGCATCTGTTAAACCAAGTTAAGAAGAGTCAAGAACACTGCCAACCTGAGCACAACCAGCATGCAGAAGCACATGGCAGCCAAGCACACCAGGAGATGGGCGAAACGCCTGGGTACAAAATCTGTGTCTGAGGGTGAAACTGCTGCCCCATCTCCTGTGTTACAGCCTTCCCAATCTGCTGTCCATGAAGCAGGTGCTGATGCTTCCTGCCCACAACCTGCAGTTGCACACACAAAACAGTCAGCAACCACATTCAGTTCATTGTCCCAGCTCAGTGTTCAGTTGTCCCTACCCAGACATTTAACAGAAATCAGAAATAAACACCCACCCACCAACAAGCCAAAACACTAAACAGTCATATTGCCAGATTGCTAGCCCTGGAAATGTTGCAGTTTCGGCTTGTGGTAACTGAATCTTTCTGCAGCCTCTTAGTGGTGGCAGCCCCATGGTACTCGATTCCCAGCCACCACTATTTTTCCCGGTATGCCGTCCCTGCATTACATAAGCACTTGTTACACAATATCAGCTGTTCTCTGGCCAACGCAGTCACAGTGAAGGTTCATCTAACCACAGACACGCGGACAAGTTCTTGTGGACAGGGATGCTACATTTCCCTGACTGCAAACTGGGTGAACATGGTGGAGTCTGGGACAGAGTCAGACGCTGGAATATCATACATCTTACCCACACCAAGTATATAGGGCCCAACTTCCATCAGTGTTTCAAGTCTTCTCGTATTACAGTTCCTGTCTCTCCTCCTCCTCCTCAGAGGAACTAGCCTCACTATCACTCCCCAGCTGGGAACTCTGCAGCACTGCCTTGACAAAGCGGCAGCACACTCTGCTGAAGCTCATCTGTTTACGTTATAAAGCTCACAACGCAGCTGAGCTGTTGAAGGGATTAAAAGAACAGACTGATCAGTGGCTCTCCCCTCTAAATCTGCAACCAGGTCTGGTTGTATGCAATAATGGTCGTAACTTGGTGGAGGCTTTAAAGCTCGGCAAGCTGTACACGTTCCATGCATGGCCCACGTGCTGTACTTGGTTGTATAGTGGTTTTTAAAAATATACCATGACTTGCCTAACCTACTTGCCAAGGTATGATGTGTCAGCACACATTTCTGAAAGTCATCTCAGGCTTTCACCAGTCTAGCTTTGCTGCAGCAACGCTTTAATTTGCTTCATCACCAAATGATTAGTGACCTGCTGGAATTCGACCTTCTATATGTTCACAAGGCTTAGTGAGCAGCAGAGGGCAGCCTCTAAATTCCAGCTTCTCAATGCCCATCAGAGTAGCACTCAACCCCCACAAATAACAACTGCTGAGTGGGTGTGGATCACTGACATATGTGAGATTCTTCGAAACTTTGAGCACTGCTCTATTAAAATGTTTGGTGAAGAATCTGAAAGAGGAAGCTTTGAATGCCGAGCAGGTAGCTATGGAGCAAGATTTTACAGTGGCTGATATCACATAGCCCAGCCTCATACGATATTCTCAGGTCACATTGGGTGATGACGAGGAGGATGATGAGGAGGAGCAGGATTTTTTGCTCTGCGCTACAGAGGAGACTCTTAATCCCAGCTTCATGCCTGTCCAGCATGGATGGCCTGAAGAGGAGGAGGAGGCTATGCATTGTGAGGAGGAGAGGATGGTTCGTGTTCTTCCTGGTGAGCACACTGAAAGTTTGACTCTTTGTTGTCTGCCACCAATGGCACAGTTCATATCCAGATGCCTTTCCCAAGACTCTCTCGTGAAACACATTTTGTCCAACATGAAATACTGGCTGTGCACCTTTCTTGACCCACGGTAGAAGGAGAAATTTCCTTCTCTCATGTCGGAGGCAGATGTGCTATTTTCAGTGCATGCATGCCAGAGGGCCTTTGTGGAAGACTTTCTCAAAAGATTACCCTCAGAAAATGCTGGTGGCAGAGGTGCTGGCTCTTTTCACCCACAAGGATTACAGGGGAGGGCTACAAACACAAGGTGCAACCTGGGAGAAATGTCCACCAATTGGGCCGTTCTCATGAAACCGTCACATCAGCAAGGGCTAACTGTGGCTGTAACTATGACGAGGAGAGAGAAGTTGACAAAGATGGTAAAGAACTACTTAAGTGACCACACCAGTATCCTTCCTGATTCTTCAGTGCCAGTGATGAACAGTATCGGGGATATAGTTTATGATCTCACAGCTGCCACCAATATGTGAGGGACGGCACGGGGATACGGTTTATGATCCCACCGCTGTCACCAATATGTCACAAACTGGGGGTGTTTAGTTGCCCCCAGTTCCTTTTTCAAAGGAATTTATGATCCCACTTTCCAGTTCGGGATTTGGAACTTGCAGCTCTCTGGCGCCCCCCTTACCCTCAGGTCAGTCAGGGATTTGCACCTAGGATATGTAGTCACCAGACGGGCCGCCTGGATGTGTACTGGCTATTAGGCACTCTGCAGTGAGGGCGATAACCTATTCCCATCCCAGGCTGGATATACACTTATCAAACCCTGTACATCACTGCCAGAGTCTCCCAGATACCCCAGAACACATTTTGCACCCACCAGCTCCTGGTTCTATTAATATCGGGTCAGGAGCCACCCGATCAGTAGCATTGGCTTAATTTAGCTCGGAGGTCGTGAAGATATGGTTATAGAGCAAGGAGAAACGAAGCTAGTAATTTTATATTTTACTCCAAAAAGTAGGCAGCGTTTACAACAATATATAAGATATTATAAGTGGAGACAAATTACAATATGTACAAAGCAATTATGAAATTAAAAGGATGAAAGATGAAAGAAACTTACAGCGATCTTATATCATTCCATAGTAAGCCATGCGGCGTGGGGGGGAAGGTGTTATGATTTGGTAGCTGAGGAGAGCAGGCAAAAACGGCAATACACCAGAGAGGTTGGAATCTACTGGATTGCAGTACCCTGACTAACCACCACAACTAAAGGCAGCCGTGGAGCGTACCTACGTTGGTCCTAGACGCCTCGTCACAGCCTGAGAGGCTAACTACACCTAAAGATAGAAAGAGGAAAGCTATCTGCCCCGGAGCAGATCCCCAAAGAACATAGGAAGCCCCCAAACATGTAATGGCGGTTAGACAAGAGGAAATACAGACACAGACAGAAAATAGTATGAGCAAACGTTGGGGCCCAATCTTCCTAGAAAGAAAAGGATAGGAAGGACACTTACTGCAATCCAAAAAACCCTAAAAAAATACCAACTCTACTAATTGCAAAAACACCTGAGATCACACGACCTCTACCACCTAAATTAGTTCTCTGGTGTAACAAAACTAAGCCGCAGCCACTAAAAAAACTGGAAAAGGCAAATGAACAAACAGTGGCTCAGATAAACTGAGAGGAGCACAAGCCCCCGGAGGGGACCTGGCTGACCTCCACAGAAGTGCAGGAAAGAAAGCAAAAAGCAAGCACAAAAATAAAAGCAGAAAATATCTTATCTGTTAGCAGAAGATGCAGGCAAGACTCAGCAAGCTTCCAAGTGAACCAGGAACCAAAGTTGAGACAAGAACAATTGATCACCAGCAACCCTGGTGGGAGGGAACCTCCCTTATATAAGACCAGTCTGTAACTCCTGATTGCCAATCTTCACAATCTTCATTGAATGGTTCAGTACTGTTTGTAACCACCAGAGGGAGCTTCTGCTCAGAATTCATTTCTAACACATTCACAACAGGAAGGGTTCCTAAGGACCAGGATTCAGTCCACACCAGGGATGGTATATGCTGTCCTCCTCCAAGCACTGAACACCTTGCAAAATGGCTGCCCCTGTTTCATAGTTGATCCCTAAACTAAGGAACTCCCCTTGGGCTGACCCCACTGGGTGGTTGGGGAACTTGTTATGAATGTGCTAGAGATGGTTTCTGAGCAGAGGCTCCCTCTGGTGGTTACAGACAGTACTGAACCTTCCAGTGGGAATGGCTATCTGGGATCACTGACTGGACTGATATAAGGGAGGTTCCCTCCCATGATCGTTGCCGGTGATCAATTGTTCTTGTCTCAATTGTGGTTCCTGGTTCATTTGGAAGTTTGCTGGAGTCTTACCTGCATCTGCTGCTTTCAGATAAGATATTTTCTGCTTTTCTTTTTGTGCTTGCTTTTTGCATAGTTTTCTGCAGTTTTGTGGAGGTCAGCCGGGTCCCCTCCTGGGGCCTGTGCTCCTCTCAGTTAATCTGTAGTCACTGTTATTTGTTCATTTGCTTTTTCCTGTTTTTTTCAGTGGCTGCGGCTTAGTTTTATTACACCAGAGATCTGATTTAGGTGGTGGAGATCGTGTGATCTCAGGTGTTTTTGCAATCAGAAGAGTTGGTATTTTTTAGGGTTTTTTGTTGGATTGCAGTCAGAATTCTTTCCTGTACTTTTCTGTCTAGACAGATTGGGCCCCAGCGTTTGCTCATTCTATTTTCTGTCTGTGTCCGTGCTTTCTTCTTGTCTAACCGCCATTACATGTTTCGGGGCTTCCTATTTTCTTTGGGGATCTACTCCGGGGCAGATAGCTTTCAGCCTTTAGGTGTAGTTATCTCTCAGGCTGTGACGAGGCGTCTAGGATCAACGTAGGAACGCTCCACGGCTACCTCTAGTTGTGTGGTTAGTTCAGGTTACTGCAATCCAATAGGTTCCAGCCTCTCTGGTATATTGCCGTTTTTGCTTTTTCTCCTCAGCTACCTAAACATAACAAGAAATCCCCTTTCTGAACAGTTATGAAATACTCTATTACCCATATCTCTTAGGGTGAACCTCTTAGAAGAAAGACAAAATTATCATGATTCTCAGCATGACATGGGGGCTAATTTAAGTATAAGCACAAAGTGGCTACATGACCTGCTTACATAAAAAATCCATTCCTCGGATTCTGATGGTTCTGGATCCTAGAGATTTCACTGGGGTGTAGGTTTACCGATGGTCATGCTAATATGTAACTTTCATATCTTTATCACTAATTGGGGTCGTTATATTTGGAACACTGTACCAGGACAAAAATAGTTGGCTTACCTTGTGCTTTCAAAGCTACCAAACCAGTTTTTCAGCTGGTCATAAAGCTATTCAGTGGGGGGAAGCTACTAGCAAACTAGTATCACATTACACAAAATGTGCAGTGAGAAGGAGCAGGGAGGGGGGTCAAAAGCCCACAGCATGTGTCTGCGGAGAGTGTCAGTGAAGCCATGGATTGTTCTAGAAATGTGTGATGAGAAAGAAAGCCATACATCATATTTATATTATCGGGACAGTGCCCTTTAACTATTGATTGTCCAAGCTCCACATTTGGCCTGACCTCTCCTTGTATGCCTTGGAGGTGCTGCCATGCCCTGCCACAAGGGTGTTGTCTGAGCAGGTTTTTAGTTTGGCCGGTGCAATCATAATGGATAGGCGCACATGGCTGTCAACGAAAAATGCAGACAAGCTGACACTTCTAAAACTGAACAAGGCCAGGATTTCCGTCGACTAAGCCCTATGAATGACAGCAACGTTATGTAAATGCAGGCCAAATGGTTTTTTTGGAGGTTGTCTTAATGTCCTTGCATTACCATCCAAACCCATTTTATTCAGGAAATCACCTCCTCTTTTTCCTGCATCTGCAACAAGTAATTAGTAGTCACCTATGTATACCCCATGTGACTAATGTTTTTTTATTTTTTTAAAACTTTGCACATTGTGCAATGGTGAAACTTGTACTCCCTTTCCCTACCTCTTGTAATAACTGCAAAATGTATTGTGATGTCCCTATCACGGTGTCTTTCAGCGTGTATGATACAGACCCTTTGAGGAAATTTTTGGAAACCTTTGCACATTGGGCAATGGTCAAATTTCTTTTCTCTATCTCTGTATATTCTATTACAATTTTTTTTATTGTGTTGCCCTTCTCACGGTCTCTTTAAGCGTGTACCTGGCAGCCTGATGTTGATTTTTGGTTGTGCCCTTGAACATTTTGGAACATCAATGCATTAATATGCTCCACACAATTCTTTAGGTTTCAGCCTTACATAGAATAATAATATGAATAATGAAACATGCTTTATATATATATGCTGCTAGCTCGAAAATCTTACCCACACATCCCTTTATAAGGGGAAATTCGACAACACCTCTGTTAGCATACACCATATAATGATCATATACGCAGAACCCCAGTAGGTGGGTGGAATGCCTGGGTACAAAATCTGTGTCTGACGTTATAACCACTGGCCCTTCTCATATGATACGTCTTTCCCAATCTGCTGTCCAGGAAGGAGGCGTTGAGACTTCCTGTCCACAACCTACAGTTGCACAGACACAACAGTCGGAAACCACGTCCAGTTCGTTGCCCCAGCGCAGCGTTCAGGTGTCCCTTGTCAGTATATATATCTGTTCACAAATTGTTAGTTAGATGGGGCATACATATTCGTTAGCACTTTACATTGTCTGGTGCAGGACAAAGACCATTCCTGGCTTTTCCAGGCTCCTAAATGAGGCTTGTGTCTCTTTATTAAACTGTCACTTTCCTTATATTTTCCAAATTTGGGTCCTTACAAAAAAATGTTGGTGTTGACCATTTTCTGCATATTTTAAGCATATCTTAGAGACTGGGTTAACACGCTTCACAGACCAATTTAGGACACAGCCTTACACATATTCGATAATGGTCATTGCCGTGCCAAGGCCTTTACCAGAGCTCTGCAGCACTGCCTGTCACCTAAGTAAAACACTCCACAGACCCCATCATTCTCTGGGACATATCATGTAATTACTCCATTGTTGCACAAAACCATGAAAAATATACAGTACAGACCAAAAGTTTGGACACACCTTCTCATTCAAAGATTTTTCTGTATTTTCAGGGCTATGAAAATTGTAGAATCACACTGAAGGCATCAAAACTATGAATTAACACATGTGGAATTATACATTACACATTACAAAAAAGTGTGAAACAACTGAAAATATGTCTTATATTCTAGGATTTATTCAAAATTGAAGGCATAGTGAACCAGAATGGCTACTACAGCATCTTGCAGCAGCATGCTATTCCATCCGGTTTGCGTTTAGTTGGACCATCATTTATTTTTCAACAGGACAATGACCCCAAACCCACCTCCAGACTGTGTAAGGGCTATTTGACCAAGAAGGAGAGTGTTGGGGTGCTACGCCAGATGACCTGGCCTCCACAGTCACCAGACCTGAACCCAATCGAGATGGTTTGGGGTGAGCTGGACCGCTCACCGCTTCAATTTTGAATAAATCCCCAACAGTGTCACCAGCAAAGCACCATCACACCACCTCCTCCTTGCTTTACGGTGGGAACTAGGCATGTAGAGTCCATCCGTTCACCCTTTCTGCGTGCAAAGCAGTAATCAAAGCAAAAGGTGGCTACTTTGAAGAACCTAGAATATAAAATACAGAAAAATCTTTGAATGAGAAGGTGTGTCCAAACTTTTGGTCTGACTGTATATTCTGCCTGGTTGGATAGTTTCCAGAAGAAGTGCATAGGCTTGTGTAGATTGGTCAATGGCACTCCTAGCTCTTTCCCTTGAGGAGGCTGCTTCCAAGTAAAATGAGGCTTATACATGTTCCTGACATGAGTTTTAGGCCTGACAGACTGAACACAATACAGGCCCTCGCTTGTTACACTGTATTCAGAATGTAATTCTAATGCTTTTGGTGAAAATCCAATTTCCTGACATTGATCATACAGCTCCCCAACTCCTGTATTATATTGACCTTACAGCAGCTTCTCCTGCTATGACAGTGGCTCCATTGGGATCTGGTGGCAAAAATGAACTGTGGAGCTCACAAAACTCGGGTTTCACAGCACCTGTTGGCCCTCTGAAAATTAAAAGCAAGGGCCGCATAATGACATGGCGGCAAACATGGTGGTGATGGCGGGCAAAGCCCAAAATTCAAATGAGCATGATTTAGCTGGCATTGTAAAGGGATGGAGAATATGTATTCGACTATCTAGCTAACAATTTGGCATGAGCGAGGGACCCCCCAAATGTAGGCGTGATAGCCCTCACAAATGTTAAAGGAAAAACTAAAGCCAAAACGCTCCGTGTGAACATATGCTAAAGAGGAGGTATAATTTTTTATTTTTTTATTTTATTTAGTGTTATATACATGTAATTATGAAGGAAAAGTGTTTCTTAGCATTTTTCCCTTTAAAAAAATTTAGATTTGGTTTGGTAGGTCTTTTTATAAATCGGTACGAACACACAGATATTAGAAATTATTTGTGCGGATTTTCCCGAATCCAAATATTTCACTACTCACTTATAAGAAGGACCAGACCGGGTGTACCTCTCTTGCGCCGGGTCTGGAACTGTCAGGACTGTCACCTTTATTGTCCGAGGGAAAGCTTAGAGACCCGGACCGAGGTTTGCACTCGACAGCAGGGGGTGTGACTAAGCTAAAAAAAGGCAGAGGGCGCGAAAGGGAGAGGAGACTTGGTGGGAACACGCGGTGTGCAGCAGGGGAAGTGTGGTGCTCCGTCCTCTGAGCACTGTGACAGCGCAGACCCGCACCAGAGAATTCCCGCTGCCAGGTACAGAGACTGTGACCGGAGACTTGCCGTGTGCCCGTTGGCTCCCGCAACTGAAGGTGCCAAACTCTCCAGGCCATTAACAACCGTGCGCATAACACCTAAGAAAGACCGGGTGACTCACCGAGAACTGTGGCCTTTCTCACCCGCATTCGTCTACCGAGCTACGTCAGGCCCCAATGTTGCTGGGAACTGCTTTTCACTCTTCATCACGAATCTTGATCCCTGGACCCCGCATAGGACGCCGAGGACTCTCCGTCACCACAAGGAACCGGATCAGCTGCGCCTTCTGGATGACACCAGATTCATCCCGTGTTGACTGTGTTGGCGCCACCGTTTGATCCTAGGACTCTCTCCAGCCAGGAAGCCGTTGGACTGATAAGTTAACCTTTAATGAACAGTTGCTTTACTTATTAGAATTGTTATCTCCTCTGCATGTCTACCGTGCTCATATTATCTGCCTTACCCCAATTTTTCCCTTCTCCTCCCTGCGTGGAGTATTCCCCTGTTCAAGTAAAATTACCATTAACCCTTGCTCTGCCTCCTGTACATTACTGTATCCCGCAACCTGCACTCTACATTTTGGCTTAATTGGCATGATGCAGTCTCACAGCACGGCTGCGGCAGACCAAGCAGTTGGGGTGGGCCCCAGGTCTAGCATATCCCTGGGGGCAATGTTAAATAATCTCCTGAAGTTTACTGGGAACAACACCATGCTATGGAGCTGGACTGAACGGATCCGGAGAGTCATGAGAATGCACTCCATGACCCCTGCATTGGAGGCGGAGGTGGCCATGATGGCTTTAGATGGGGAGGCGAGTGATTCTGTTATGCTGCGACCCCCTCGAGAACGGGACTCTTTTAATAAGGTGTTACAAATACTGGAGGAAACACATGGAGACCCCACGGACATAGGGGAGTTACACATGCATTTATTTTGCCGGGTTCAAAGGGGGGGAGAACAGCAACAAAGTACATGAACGCGTTACAGGAGGTCCACACTGCTATCATTAGAAAAGATGGTGTAGGCATAGGGTCTACTGACATAGTACTGCGGGATCAGTTGGTGACAGGCTTGCGGGACGTGCTGCTGAAACAGGCCTTGTGAGAGTGCTTGCGGGTAAATCCACGCTTGACCTTTTCTGAGGTGAGCAGCAAAGCGCTCACACACGAGCAGGAACAAGGGGTGACAGTCCCGGAGGGGAAGGTCCGGAGTGGAGAGGTATCCGTGACAATGGCCACCGAACTGAGATGGGTGGAAGAGTTGCAGAAAGAAATCCAGGATAAACAAGGAGAATTGTCCGAATCAAAGAAGAAACCAACAGCTGCACCAAACCCGTCCGGGTCTAGAACTAGCCCTGAACCTCGTCGCAAAGTGAGAACGTCCCGCAGGTACGAACTCCCTACATGCTACAACTGCGGTGAAATTGGACATTTAACCCAGGGTTGTGGGTGACGAGGGCGGCGCCTTCAGCGCTGTCCGTTAAACTAGGAGGCCTCAAGGCTGGGGGACACCGCCAGGAGCCTGAACAGTCAAGAAGGAGAATTAGAAGTCCCACTAGTCTAGTTTCCATGTGTCCTCTCGTCTGGGCCAAAATGGATGGTTGGGCCGTACGTTGTTTAGTTGACACCGGCTCACAGGTGACCACAATGCCTGAAACCTATTTCTGACGACATTTCCCTGAAGCAATGCGGCCTGAATGGGGCCCGGTGATAAAGTTGACGGTTGCTAATCACTTACCCATCCCGGTCGCAGGGGTGGTCTGGATGCAAATCACCGTTTGTGGTAAAGACCTAATTATGCAAATTGTCTCTTCAGAGAGGAAGAGAGCTAGAACTCTAGTGCCACCTTTTGGAAGGTAGCAATCCTACAAGTCAATGTCGACCCTTTAACGAGCCTTATCACATGACCTAGGATAATAGCCAAACCAGAATCTCAATTTGCAGACACTGTGTTTCGGGGTTCAGCCCCTCGTCAGTGCAAAGCGGAGATCTGGTTTGGCTGTGTGAGAGGCGCCAGACCATTGTCCAAGAAATATCGTCACTCCTTGCGGAGATCAACATGCTAAGCATGCAGATGAGGAGACTTAAAGCCGCAATGCTCCTCTGGGAAATATGCTAATTATGCAAATTGTCTCTTCAGAGAGGAAGAGAGCTAGAACTCTAGTGCCACCTTTTGGAAGGTAGCAATCCTACAAGTCAATGTCGACCCTTTAACGAGCCTTATCACATGACCTAGGATAATAGCCAAACCAGAATCTCAATTTGCAGACACTGTGTTTCGGGGTTCAGCCCCTCGTCAGTGCAAAGCGGAGATCTGGTTTGGCTGTGTGAGAGGCGTCAGACCATTGTCCAAGAAATATCGTCACTCCTTGCGGAGATCAACATGCTAAGCATGCAGATGAGGAGACTTAAAGCCGCAATGCTCCTCTGGGAAATATGCTAATTATGCAAATTGTCTCTTCAGAGAGGAAGAGAGCTAGAACTCTAGTGCCACCTTTTGGAAGGTAGCAATCCTACAAGTCAATGTCGACCCTTTAACGAGCCTTATCACATGACCTAGGATAATAGCCAAACCAGAATCTCAATTTGCAGACACTGTGTTTCGGGTTCAGCCCCTCGTCAGTGCAAAGCGGAGATCTGGTTTGGCTGTGTGAGAGGCGTCAGACCATTGTCCAAGAAATATCGTCACTCCTTGCGGAGATCAACATGCTAAGCATGCAGATGAGGAGACTTAAAGCCGCAATGCTCCTCTGGGAAATATGCTAATTATGCAAATTGTCTCTTCAGAGAGGAAGAGAGCTAGAACTCTAGTGCCACCTTTTGGAAGGTAGCAATCCTACAAGTCAATGTCGACCCTTTAACGAGCCTTATCACATGACCTAGGATAATAGCCAAACCAGAATCTCAATTTGCAGACACTGTGTTTCGGGGTTCAGCCCCTCGTCAGTGCAAAGCGGAGATCTGGTTTGGCTGTGTGAGAGGCGTCAGACCATTGTCCAAGAAATATCGTCACTCCTTGCGGAGATCAACATGCTAAGCATGCAGATGAGGAGACTTAAAGCCGCAATGCTCCTCTGGGAAATATGCTAATTATGCAAATTGTCTCTTCAGAGAGGAAGAGAGCTAGAACTCTAGTGCCACCTTTTGGAAGGTAGCAATCCTACAAGTCAATGTCGACCCTTTAACGAGCCTTATCACATGACCTAGGATAATAGCCAAACCAGAATCTCAATTTGCAGACACTGTGTTTCGGGGTTCAGCCCCTCGTCAGTGCAAAGCGGACCTGGTAAAGACCTGTGACGGAAGGGTTTGGTGCTGACCACCGGAGACGCGGGTAACGGACATGCTGTCACTCTAGGGATGAACTTACTGAAGGAATTCGGAAGTCTTATCAACGAGTCCCCAGATGTGTTCCTGAAACAGTGGAGCCCTCACACTCCTCAGAGGAGAGTGTTCCAGCAGCTAATCTGTACAGCCCAAGCCCAAGAAATTTCTAATGATGGGAAGATGTTGGGAAAAGTGATCGCCCCAGCCGTAGCCAATCTTGTTCTGCCATCGGGTCAAACCGTGCTCACTCAGCTCGTCCGGGCTTGTACCCCTCTGGAAGGAGTCAAGATACAGATAGAGCCAGCTTTCATGTAGCAACTTCCTCCAGGGCTCCTCATTGCCAGGACATTAGCTACTGTGCAAGACGGGATGGTCCCAGTACGATGTGTTAATTTAGGGGAAGATAATCTTACGCTCCTACCCCTGAGTGACGTTGCGCAAGTCCTGGGTATGCCAGAGGAACTTATACCACCACAGGCCGTACAATTAACAGCGAAACAGGGAGATCCTTGGACCATGTCTGTGGACACGTCTGCGATACCAGAACCTCAGCACCTACAGGAGGGGCGCCGTATTCTGGAGCAAATGCGGGCCGAATTAACAGAACTCACACCGCAACAGGTCCAACAGTTAGAAGCTTTGTTAGGGCAATACCAGGATGTATTTGCACGCCATGAGGATGTTTTCGGTTGCACTACAGCAATCACCCACAAGATCCTGACTGTAAATGTCGCGCCCATAAGAGAACGCTCCCTACTAGAGATGAGCGACTTTGCCTTTTTTCGGGTCGAGTCGGATTTCGGACCACCCAACTTTCACAAAAGTCGAGTCGAACGGGATCGGCCGACTAGCTCGCGGCAAAAGTCGGAGGTCAACAAAAAAACGAAACCCAACCCCAATGCAAGTCAATGGGGAATAACAGCTGCCCCCCCGCCCACGTCCTCTTCCACCATACTTCCTCATGTTTGGGAAAATGTACCCAAAGTGCCAGTAGATATATGGTACTGTATCAGTAGCGTTCAGCTGTAAACAGTGTTGGGGTAATTTTAAATCTCTGTATATATTTCCGGAGTAACACACAGACGCTCACTCAGTATGGATTTGACCAGAATACAAAAAGCAGAAAAAGGGTACTGTATCAGAAGCAAAAAAGCTGTATACAGTGTAGGGGAAATTGTAAATCTCCGTATATATTTCCGGAGTCACACACAGATAGTCAGCATGTATTTGTCCGTGAGACCAGCCGGTACACGGTAGTGTGTGAGGAGCATACAGCTCTATACGGTGTGGGAAAAAATGAACGCTCGGTAACTGTGCAGAAAAAAAAAATATAAGTATCAGTGCTGTGTAAAAAGCAGTCTGCACAGCAGTGTACACACAGCAATACAGCTATCAGGCAGTCTAATAACCAGCGCTGCTGCACACAAGAAAATCCTCCCTGTCACTGCACACTAACTGTACAGCACAATTGCTATCAGCACAAGCACAGAAGAACTTCTCTTTCCAGCCCTAACTCTCTCCCTACTGATAAACAGCTTCAGCAACCTCTCCCTACTGTTAAGATCAGCAGAAGTAAACTGGTGGTCAGCGGTCAGGGCTTTTATAGACACTATGAAGCCCCCCAAAGCAAGCCAATCACTGCAATGCCCTTCTCTAAGATGGTGGTGGATGCTGCTCATGTCATCTCGTTGCCCACAGTGTACGTCCTTGCTCATTGGCTGAAAAAAGGCACCTGAAGGCATTGTGGGAAACTCGACTTTGGCGCTCGTTTCGACGACCGCATGGTGGACCTCACTCTATGGTCGTGTTTCGGCCAACGAAACCCGACTTTGGCGAAAGTCGGCGTCTTTTGAATCTGACCGACCTGTTTCGCTCAACTCTACTCCTGACAGATCCCATCGCAAATGTATCAAGAGGTGTAGGGGGTGCTTACACAGATGCTACAGAGTAGTGTTATTCGAGAGAGCCAGAGCCCATGGGCTGCTCCAATTGTGCTGGTACGATAGAAGGATGGAACTTTACGTTTCTGTGTGGACTATCGTACACTCAACGCCTGCAATGTGCGAGATTCATATCCGTTACCAAGGATAGAAGAATCTTTGTCTGCACTAGAAAGCACTAAATGCTTCTCATTGTTGGATCTGGCCAGTGGCTATTGGCAGGTACCTACGACCGAGCAAAGACGGCCTTTATATTGTCCATGGCCGTGTTTGAATTCAATCGGATGCCATTTGGCCTGGCTTATGCTCTTGGTACTTTCCAGCGACTTTTGGAGAGGTGTCTGGGTGACTTGAACTTTGAAGCCACTCTCATCTATCTGGATGATATCATTGTGTATGTCGCCTCGCTCGAGGAACCTCTGCAGAGGCTGGAACAGGTGTTGAGCCATCTTCAGAAACATGGTTTAAAAGTGAAGCCTCAGAAGTGTCATCCATTCTGCACCCAGATTGAGTACTTGGGACATGTCGTTTCTGCAGAAGGGTGAGACCGTCCTGTGAGAAAATTGCCGCAGTACAGGATTGGCCTACCCCGAAGACTGTGAAGGATGTTCGGGCCTTCCTGGGGCTCACCGGGTAATACCGGCGATTCGTAAAGAACTTTACATGCATTGTGAACCCACCGCTGGAACTGTTGAAAGGGGTGCCGTATGGCGCAAAAAATAGGACTATTCCGTGGGGAGAGCGCCAGGAGAAAGTGTTTCAAGCTTTGTAGGTGGCCTTGACTGAAGCGCCAGTGTTAGCCTATGCAGACTTCTCTCTGTCATTTATTCTCCATACTGATGGAAGCCTGCATGGACTCGGAGCTGTGCTTTCCCAGATCCAAGACGGAAAATTGCGAGTAATTGCCTAAGTGAGCCGGTTCCTCCATGACTCCGAATGGAATCCAGACAACTACAGTTTGTTCAAGCTGGAGCTGTTGGCATTACTGTGGCTGACTGAGAAGTTTGCGGAATACTTGTCTGGCTCTGAAGTCTTGGTACACAACGACAATAATCCTTGGCCCACCTGAAAAACTCGAAACTAGGGGCCCTGGAGCAGCGATGGGCGGCTCGGATGGCAAAGTATCGATATAGAATCACCTACAATAGGGGGTCTGAGAATACTCACGCAGATGCTTTATCCAGAGTGACACATGAGAAACCTGGGCCCAACAGAGATGAAGAACTGGAGGCTGAGGAGGTCCATAGGTTCTGGGATTCCGCCAGGACGATGGCTCCTATGCAGGAACAAGTACAGGCGGCGTCCCGGGAGTGCATATTGGGACGGTCCCGTGATGAGTGGGTCCGATTGCAACAAGAAGACGGAGAACTCGCTCAAATGAGACAATGGGTAACTATAAAACAACTTCCCAGTCAGAGAGAGAGAGACGCCCTGTCACCAGGGACTCTGCAGATCCATCGGCAGTGGGAAAGGCTTCAACTGAAGAATTGGCTGTTGTACTGAAAAATCAAACTACAAAGGGAACTGGATGTCACCTGGCAGGTGGTGATCTCTGAAGTGCTACTACCTCAAGTGGCCACAGAAGCACACGAAAATGGAGCTCACTTCAGCCAAGAGAAAACCTTCCAGTGGCTGCAGAAGCTAGTTTACCATCCTCAATTGAAAGCTGTGGTGGAAGAGGCCTGTTGGCAATGTAGAAACTGCGAATTTGCTAAACCTCTAGAGCAGAGAGCTCCCATTCAGACCATCGTGACTTCCACCCCTCTGGATATACTGATGATAGATTATCTGACGATAGCTCCGGCTCACCACGAATATGAGCACTGTCTGGTAATGACAGACCACTTCACTAAGTTTGTGGTTGTGACTCTGACATGCGATCAAACTACCGAATCAGCAGCATATGCTATCTGAAAGAATTTCATTCAAGTGTACAGCTGCCTGAAGAGAATCCACTCCGATCAGGGCACCTGTTTTCTAGGTCGAGGGATGGATGAACTGCACCACCTGTACCAGATCGAGAAATCTCGTACGACGCCCTATCACCCTCAAGGGAATGGAGCTTGTGAACGGTTCAATTGATCTCTGATCCAGATGCTAAGGACGCTAGAGGAAGACTGAAAAGCACGGTGGCCTGAATTTGTGGCAGAGTTAGTGTGTGTACAACAACCGAGTACATCACACCACCTGTTACACTCCATATACCCTGCTGTTTGGCCGGCCAGGAAGGAAGATAACTGAGCTGGAGTTGGATCCGGATGGGGGTGTCCACCTGGGTCCGAGAACACCGTTTGCAGATACTACATTGCCTGGTGAAGACCAAGTTTCGGGAACTGGAACATCCAGAGACAACTCCTCTGCGAGGGACAGCTCTCCAAGCCGGAGACCGTGTGCTGGTCTGAGATAAACATCCACGGGATAAATTGGAGTACCAGTGGGAAAAAACCCCGTATAGGGTAAAGTGGAGAATCGACCCTGAAGGGTCCGTCTATGAAATCCAACCTGAAGCGGAAGAAAATACTCCCATTCAAGTGGTTCACCGGAATATGTTACGTCCCTATTTGTCCAGAGATCCTGATCAAATAGAAGAGATGCAGAGTGCTCGGGAAAAATCCCCTCTGGCCGTAGCCGATTATGAAGAAGAAGAATTTCCTGATCTGTCACCTGTAGACTCAGGAGAGGGACAGGTGCCTGCAGCTCCTGAAGACCCTGAAATGGTTGCCCTGTTGGAAACAGGCGAGTCCTCACCCTTACCTGATCAGCTCAACTCGACTACTCTACCTGACTCGACTACTCCTTCTGACTTACGGCACAACAGCCGATATACCCCCTAACAGATATGATCAAGATCAATTTTTTTGGCAACAAATCGTTCAAGTAATAGGAGAATGTCAACGGATACTTCAAGGACTCTCACCAATGGAATGATGAGCAAAAGGTGAGGGAGACTGTAAGAAGAAGGACCAAACCGGGGGTACTTCTCTTGCACCGGGTCGGGAACTGTCAGGGCTGTTTGTTGTCCGGGGGAAAGCTTAGAGACCTGGACCGACCTTTGCACTTGACATCAGGGGGCTTGACTAAGCTAAAAAAGGCAGAGAGCACAAAAGGGAGAGGAGACTTGGTGGGAACACGCTGTGCGCAACAGTGGAAGTGTGGTGCTCCGTCCTCTGAGCACCGTGACAGCGCAGGCCTGCACCAGAGAATACCCGCTGCCAGGTACAGAGACTGTGACCGGAGACTTGCCGTGTGCTCATTGGCTCCCGCAACTGAAGGTGCCAAACTCTTCGTGCCATTACCAACCGCACGTGTGCCGCCTAAGAAAGACCGGGTGACTCACCGAGAACTGTGGCCTTTCTCACCCGCAAAGTCTGCCAAGCTATGTCAGGTTCCACCGTTGCTGGGAACTTCTCTTCACTTTTCACCATGAATCTTGATCCCTGGACCCCGCACAGGACACTGAGGATTCTCCGTCACCGCCGGGAACCGGATCAACTGCGCCTTTTGGACGACACCGGATTCATCACGCGCTGACTGTGTTGGCATCACCATTTGATCCTAGGACTCTCTCCAGCCAGGAAGCCGTCAAACTGATAAGTTAACCCTTAATGAACAGTTGCTTTACTCATTACAATTGTTATCTCCCCTGCATGTCTACCATGCTCATATCATCTACCTTACTCCTGTTTTTCCCTTCTCCTCCCTGTTCCCCAGTTCAAGGTAAATTACCATTAACCCTTGCTCTGCCTCCTGTCCGTTGCTGCATCCCGCAACCTGCACTCTACACGCTCATCACTAATTGTGATCCTTAAAGTACAGAGTTCAGTGGGGTTTTCTTATCAGGCTCCTCACTTCCACCTTCTTCTCGCTCTTTCAATGCTTTTCATATGTTTTTTACCCACCGCTTTTCTCATGCTGATAAGACTTGGATTTGTGTGTGAAAAGCACAAATTTGTGTACAGTCCACAGGAACACACATGATGACACAATACATAAGATGAGTGCAGAAAAAGATTTATTAAAGATCTTATTTTTAGTCGGTAACCAAAAAACTGCAACAGCATTAATCTGGCCCACAATAGCGTGCACCTGAGCTGTATACACCAACCAGGAGGAGATTTTTATTCAAGTCTGTTGTTTATAAATAAAAACTAATTTATAACTTTATAGTGATTGAAGCAAAGTAAAAGAAATAACTGAGAATGTGCCGTCTACGTATTTCTAGTTCCATTGTTAAAGTTTTGGCAATAAATAACTGAGAATAACAACAACTCTTGCTGAAATCATGGCGTCTAAATTTAGGTGGGTGAATCTGCAGCAGACACGCATGTTAAATATATATAATCCTTTCTGCAGGTGAACAGTCTCGGCTGCTATTATCAGAGGTAATGTGCAGCTTGGAGCGCAGACATGAATCCGGGGTTTGGATTCAGACCACGAGCTGCTCTGTGTTATTTGTGATTCAGCCAAACAGCTGGAAACATAAAATATGTGCTGCTGGAGAAGAAAATAAAATCAATATGATTACCTCTTTGCCACTGGGCTACATCCAAACAATATATCCCAGCCAAATATCCCCAGACCCACATTCACACAGTGCTGCATTGCGGGTAGGAGTTTTTAAGGTAAACAGGTTACATATTACAAATTCTGCTGCTGAGGTATAAGTATAAAAACTGAACCTGCCAAATATAACAATACCTATTCAGAATAGCCATCCTTACTTATAGACAAGATAGCCCCTGTCCTTGGTGCTGAACCCTTTTATTCCTCTATAACCCCTGTCCTTGGCGCTGAACAGCTCTTATTCTTGTATAGCTCCTGTCCTGGGCGCTGAACCCCTCTTTCTCCTCTTAAGTCCCTGGCTCCAATGCTGAACCCATCTTACTCCTCTATAGCCCCTTTCCTTAATGCTGAACAACTTTTACTCCTCTATAGCCCATGTTCTTTTTCCTGAAACCCTCCTACTTATCTACAGTCACTCTACTTGGTGATGAGCTCCTCTTATTCCTCTATAGTCCCTGCACTTGGTGCTCAACCCTTACTATTCTTTTACAGTCCCTGTCCTTGATGCTGAACCTCTCATATTCCTCTACAGTCCCTATTCTTGGTGCCGAACCTCTCTTACTCCTCTAATGGAGATACTGATTTGGCTTTTATCCCAAGTCATATTACAAGACTCGTTAAAGGGTTGATTGTGACTTGTAGGATCACTACTTCCAATAGGTGGCGCTATAGAGTACAAGTCCTCTCTTTTTTTTGAAGAGGCAATTTGCATATTAAATTTCCCAGAGGAGCATTGCATGGCGAATAAGCCTCCTTACCTCGACACGCCAGAGCTGGTATGTCACTCTCCACAAGGAGAAACCTTACCCCTTAGACCCTAGTCCAGAGCCTCTCAGCCTAGCCAAATCAGATCTCTCCTACTTTGCACTGACAAGGTGCAAAGTGTTCTGGATACCTTGAGTGCTGTCTCTTGGCCTTCCGGCATCGCCACTTCGGTGGCTTAAGCCGGTTGCTGCTTTTGGGAGATAGCCAGGAGGATTCAGGGAGGAGATCCTTGGAGTTGTGGACGATGGGAGTCCGACTTCAATTCTCTGGGACCGGTGATAGCCGGGTCAAAAATGGATTCTGGATTGAAATCGCTGAAGATAAGAAGTTGCATTTTTCCCTGGGATATTTGGTCAACATGGTGTTTTATGACATCTTGAAGATTCGGAAGTCCGATATAATATGCCTGCAGGAGTTCAGGAGGGAAGGCAGGTATGTGCTGGTGCTATCTTCTATGGCGGCTTGCCAGAATTTGTTTACTGCCCTGAAAAATGGAGTTGCAAATCCTTTGCTGGAAGGACTTACCTTTACTGTGCTATACTCTAAGGGGGATCCCCTTGTGGTTTTCATGCACAACCCTTTTGTTTCCCTGGAGGACATTACTTTATTTTTGAAAAGACATTGCATTTATGTTCAGTACTCCCACAGGGTCCTGAATGGAGAAGGGCTCTGGACCGGGAAGTACAATTTTTTTGTGAGATTTGGGATGGATCCCCAAGGCCCGGGAGGCATCCATTACCCCCCTCTTAATTTTTCAATTGGGAAAAATAGTGTTTTTTTGTTTTTTCCAGATGCGCCGATGTATTGCAGGAGGTGTAAAAATTTTGGGCATACCCAGGATAGTTGCAAGGACATGCCAACTTGTAGGAATTGCAATGGTTCCGGACATATGGCAAAACACTGCACAAATCCTGTTATGTGTAATGCTTGTGGTGAGGAGGGCCATAAGTATCGGGATTGTAAGGCCAGGATCAGTCCTAGGTCTTACGCTGAGGTCACAGGTGGGGCAGCTGCGCCCCCTGCTGCAGTTGTTGACATTCCACAGGTTACAGACCCGGATCTTATTGAGGAACCTGAAATCATGGATGCACATGAGGAGGTCCTGCCCCAAACGGAGTCTTCCAGCCCAGAGGTGGCAGGTTTGGAACTTGCTGAGGTTGAATGTGAGCTCCCTCATCAGTCTGATGTCTGTGGGGTGGGGGAGTTGGAGGATTCTCTTGGTAATACCCCCAGTATATCTTGGTTAGCTACTGAAGAGGAGTTGACCAGTTGTGGAGATCAAGGTGACTTCACTCTTGCAAGGCCCTCTGAGGAGGAGGAGGAGCCTGGAACTTCCCGTAAGAAGCCCAGAACGGATTGGGCAGACACCGGTGAAGTTTGTTTAAGTCCGGTGAGTGAACGTAGTTACCCTCAGAATGTCTTCTCTCAAGACACCAATGTTTTTTTAGGCATTCCCGCAGACGTAAACAGATTCGGGAGTTGCAGTTCCACATGGAAGACGAAAACGGCTGAAGAAGAAGTGGCCTGTTTGTCATCATGTAAATAACACCATCATGTTATGGCTCCCAAGCTGGTTGGGGCATTGCGTCCCTGAATGTCAGGCAAATTAGATCTAAATCCAGGAGGGCAATCGTCCTAGATTATATTAAACAGATGAATGCTCACATCTTTTGTCTTCAGGAATGTGGGATTGAGGACACTCCAAGCGATAAGGACTGGCCTTACGGTCAGCATGTATGGTCTGGCTCATGTGATAATAGGAATGATGGTGTAGGGATATTAGTGGGTAACAGGGAGATTAGTTTAGATAGCTACACGGTGGTAGAGGTGGGTAGATGTATAATTGCACATGTTAGCTATAGGGGGTGGCGGGCTAGAATTATTAATGTGTACTGTCCATCAGGAAAGGACAGGAAAAAGGAGCGTCTGGCTCTTTTGGAAAAATTAAGTTTGTTTCTTCCAGGCAAAATGCCTACAGTTTTAGTTGGAGACTTTAATTGCATCACAGAAGGGAATTGTGACATAACTGGTAAAAAGTTATCCAATCTTATTTCTGATTTTTCCCTTCTAGATGCTGCTGCTCTGAAATTTGGCATCCCACCACTGCCAACATACCATGCTGATAGGGGTGGTATTGCATCCAGAATAGATAAAATGTTGTTTTCCAAAAATATGTTGTGTATGAATTTTGAACAAAATGCTGTACCTTTTTCGGATTATGAGTGTTTGAGAGGTGTGGTTAGTGCGATTGATGACCGTGTGTATGGGGGTGGGGTTTGGAAGCTGAACGTTAGGTTGTTAGAAGATGAGGATGTGATGAATAAATTAAAAATAAAGTATAAAGAGTGGAGAGTATGTAAGAGGAATTTTGCGTGTGTGCTGGAATGGTGGGACTGGGTTAAGGTGTGTTGCAAAAAATTCTTCAAAAAATGGGGCTATAAAAAAGCTGCTATTTATCGGAACAGATTCAATGATTTAAACAGGCGTATAGACTGGTTAAGGAAGTGTGGAGAAAGTGGGATGGATGTGTCTGATGAGCTGGCTGAGACAAAGAGTGAACTAAAGCGTGTTATGGATGAGAAAGGGAAGGAAATCATCTATCGCACCAAAATAGAACATCTTGAGAAAGATGAAAAGTGCACAAGGTTCTTTTTTAAGAAAATGAATGGGAGAAAGGTTGATATGGATAAAGTCCTGGTATAGGAACAGTTTGTGTGTGTCAGGGAGAATGCGATAAAGGAGGTGAATAGGTTCTACAGCAAGTTATATGATAAAAAATGGATTGACTCTGGTCTTGTTTCAGAAGTGCTGAATGGGTTAGAAAACAAGTTGGGTAGTGAAGAATGTGATATTTTGAATGAGGAAGTGATTATGGATGAAGTAGTAAACGTGATGAAGAGTGCTAAAAAGAATAAGACACCAGGGAAAGACGGATTGCCGGTAGAATTCTATGTGAAAGCATGGGATTTCCTGGGTGCTGATTTGACTGAGATATGTAAGTATATGTGGGAGAATGGTAAGTTGTGTGAATCAATGAAGGAGGGGGGGGTTTTGCTTGTGTATAAGAAAGGTGAGAGAAAGTGTTTAGAGAATTGGAGACCTATAACGCTGCTGAATGCAGATTACAAAATCTATAGCAAATTGTTGGCGAATCGTATGCGTGAGGTGATTGGTAATGTTGTGGATGAGGATCAGTGTGTGCTGTGCCTGGGAGAAGTATGAGTGATAACTTATTGTTATTAAGGGATTTGATTGGGGACTGCATGGGAAGGAAACAGAAGTGTATCGTTCTGACAATTGATTTTGAGAAAGCGTTTGATAGGGTTTCGCATGTGTTTTTGTTTAAAGTTCTGGAGAGAATGGGATTTCCTAAAAAGTTTGTGAATGGGATAATGTCTTTGTATGATTGTGTGTCAAGCGAGTTTCTTGTTAATGGATGGTTGAGTGAGAAAGTGAATATTATGTCTGGTGTAAGGCAGGGGTGTCCCATGTCCCCTGTCTTATTTGTATGTGTGATTGAACCTTTGTTGTGCTTGGTGAGACGTGATAAAGTGGTGCGAGGTTTGTTGGTACCTGGGAGTGGTGTAAAGCATGTGAAAGTTCTTGGATATATGGATGATGTTGTGGTTGTGAGTGAAAGTGTTGCGTCTATGAGTAGGGTTAAGTTGCTTTTGGAGTTTTTCTGTGGTGCGTCTGGCTTTAGAGTGAATTGGAATAAATGTAGCTTTAAATGTTTTGGGGTTGATAGGGTTAAAATGGAGGGGGTTAAGTGTGAGGAGGGTGCTCTCAAAGTGCTGGGAGTATTATTTAATAAGGACTTGGAAGGTAAGGAGAGCTGGGAGGAGAGTGGATTGCGCATAGAGCGTAAGTTAAATTTTTGGCGACTGAGAGACTTGACCTTGAGTGGTAAGATTTTGGTCATAAAAGCGGTGATTCTTCCGATTTTGCTTTTTATTGCAACAGTTTTTCCACCATCTTATAGGAAAATAAAAAGAGTGGAAAAGTTAGTTTTTACTTTTTTCTGGAGTAGTAAAATATAAAAACTTAAGAGAGAAAGTCTTTTTAAGGCATGTCACCATGGTGGCATGGCCTTTCCAAACATTGAGATTTTCCTGGGGCTTCAGTATATCAAAACGGTAGTTATTTTGTTGAATAAAGGAAATAAAGGAGCGTATATGGCAAGTTATTCTGCTGGTTGGATGTTGTATGGCTTGTGTTGGAGAAAGAGGGATGCTAGAGTGCCTGCTGCTTTCAAGTGTCCGGTCTGGTATGAGGTGATTGAAAAGTTTGTGAGAAAGCATGATTTACTGAGTGTGCCGATGAATGATTTTAGAATGGCTAAGAAGGTGATGAAAATAATACATAAGAATGATGTGGAGAGTAATATTGTGGGTTTGAGAGGGAATGACGTCTCGGTTGCATGGAAGAGTTTGGGAACGCATGGGATGTCTAATAGACAGAGGGATATTGTATGGATGTCCTTGCACAATATTTTGCCTGTGCGACAGGTTCAGAAGAGACGAGGTCTGACCAGAACGGATGTGTGCCCGAGAGAAGGTTGTGGTGGATGTGAGACTGTGTGGCATACTATGTGGGACTGTGATTACGCGTACAGTGTGTGGAAGTGTGTAGGTGGGTTGTGTAAGGAGTTAGCGGGGGTGAGTTTTATTGACTGGCGTGTTGCAATGTTTGGAATTGGTGCATGTGGTCGTGTGAAAAATAGAATCCTATGGTTAATTATGACTTGTGTGATGCAGAGTTTGTGGGATGTGAGGAATTTAGGAATTTTCAAAGAGAAGCATTTATCTGTGAATAAGTGTGTCGGGCTGATCCTTTCTAGATTATACTTGATTTATAAATTAGACATTGAAGGGGGTGTGGTTCTGATGCAGAGGGCGTTTGGAAATTTAAAAAATGGCAGCACCTGATCAAATATCAGTGAATTTTAGTGATGTTTATTGATGTTTATGACGTCTTTTGTGTATACCTTTGGTTTGTTATGCTAAAATAAATATGAGCCATGATGATGAGAGTTGAAACAACGACGTTTAAGTGGATGAGCTTATATTGAGTTGTTTATAACTAACCTGAATGGTTTTAAAAAAAAAATTAAAAAATAGTCCGAAACACCATGTCTGCAAATGGAGATACTGATTTGGCTTTTATTCTAAGTCATATTACAAGACTCGTTAAAGGGTTGATTGTGACTTGTAGGATCGCTACTTCCAATAGGTGGCACTATAGAGTACAAGTCCTCTCTTTTTTTTGAAGAGGCAATTTGCATATTAAATTTCCCAGAGGAGCATTGCACGGCGAATAAGCCTCCTTACCTCGACACGCCAGAACTGGTATGTCACTCTCCACAAGGAGAAACCTTACCCCTTAGACCCCAGTCCAGAGCCTCTCATCTAGCCAAATCAGATCTCTCTACTTTGCACTGACGAGGACCAACAGTCCGAAACACCGTGTCTGCAAATGGAGATTCTGATTTGGCTTTTATCCTAAGTCATATTACAAGACTCGTTAAAGGGTTGATTGTGACTTGTAGGATCGCTACTTCCAATAGGTGGCGCTATAGAGTACAAGTCCTCTTTGTTTGAAGAGGCAATTTGCATAATAAAATTTCCCAGAGGAGCATTGCACGGCGAATAAGCCTCCTTACCTCGACACACCAGAGCTGGTATGTCACTCTCCACAAGGAGAAACCTTACCCCCAGACCCCAGTCCAGAGCCTCTCATCTAGCCAAATCAGATCTCTCCTACTTTGCACTGACGAGGGCCAATAGTCCGAAACACCGTGTCTGCAAATGGAGATTCTGATTTGGCTTTTATCCTAAGTCATATTACAAGACTCGTTAAAGGGTTGATTGTGACTTGTAGGATCGCTACTTCCAATAGGTGGCGCTATAGAGTACAAGTCCTCTCTTTTTTTTGAAGAGGCAATTTGCATATTAAATTTCCCAGAGGAGCATTGCACGGCGAATAAGCCTCCTTACCTCGACACGCCAGAGCTGGTATGTCACTCTCCACAAGGAGAAACCTTACCCCTTATACCTTACTCCTCTACAGTCACTGTACTTGTTGATGAGCCCCTCTTACTCCTCTATAGTCCCTGCCCTTGGTGATGAACCCCTTTTACTCTTCTACAGCTCCTGCCATCTTTGCTGAACCTTTCTTTTTTCTCTATAGTCCCTGTATTTGGTGCTGAACCCTTACTATTCTTATACAGTCCCTGCCCTTGGTGCTGAACCACTCATATTCCTCTACAGTGCCTTCCCTTGGTGCTGAACCTCTCATATTCCTCTACAGTCCATGTCCTTGGTGCTGAACCTCTCATATTCCTGTACAGTCCCTGCCCTTGGTGCTGAACCTCTCATATTTCTCTACAGTCCCTGTCCTTGGTGCTGAACTGCTGAACCACTTTTACTCTTCTATAGCCCCTATCCTTGGTGCTGAATTTACAGTACTCATATAGACCATTGTATTTTATGCCAGATAAGCCTTAAGGGTATGCCGCACTAAACAAGACCGCTAACGAGATCGCTAAAAAACGTCACTATTTAGCGATCTCGTTAGTGACGTTATTGTGTGTGGCATATAGCAACGACGTGGCCCCTGCTGTGATCTCGCTGATCGTTCACTAGAGTTCTGGACCGTATTTTGATTGTTGGCGTCCCGCTGGTGAGCCTATATCGCTATGTCTGGCACCTTTTGTGAACGATGTGCGCTGTTTTTTACATCGCAATGACCGCTAAAGTCGTTAAGGAGATCGCTAACCGCTTATGAGTCGTTAACGAGATCGCTAAGTGTGGCAGCTACTAGCGACATTAAAACGATCACAAAAACGATTGCATTAGTATGCGTCGTTATCGTGATCGTTAGCGGGAACGTTTAGTGTGGCAGTACCTTTACTCCCTGTAGGCAAACTGTCATTAGTGCTTAAATCCTATTACTGTATAACTCATGTCCTTGTGGCTAAACCTACCAAACAGATATAGACCCCTGGTTTGGGTGATAGATAAACCCCACTCCCTTTGGCCATGTGTCCTTAGAGCTAAACCCAAAAACATATCTTACTCTTTTATCTTTTTCATACTTGGTGCTGAACCTACCTGGTGCAAGATCTGCCTTTATCACTGTATTTGATGGTGAGCCTTTCCTATCCTAGAATCTCATATTCCTCCCATCCTTGATGATGGTCCTACAGTGCCCATGTAGGACCCACCCAGTATAATCATTCCTATGATGGGGTGAATCCTCCTTGGGTAAGATAATTTAGCAACAAGGATGGGTGTGATGCAGAAATCAGTTAAGTTCAGCACCAAATACAGGGTTTATTTGATGCTGATCTGATTCATACATTGTTAGGGTCTGCGGAACGCACCAGATAAATATAAATAGTGGGTGCGTTCGCAGCCCGGGGTCCACCGTGCAGGCAGAGCCTGCTGCTAGTAAGATGGCGGTATAGGCGAACTCTGTTACTTCACAGAGTCGCAAATATAAATACTGTGGCACTATATGGCGGTATAAGCGAACTCTGTTACACCACAGAGTCGCTGAGATAGAGACGCAGAGATAGGTACTGTGTCCTGTTAACTCCACAGGGATACACAGATAACTGCTGTGCGGATAGCAGTCAGTGGTCATGCAGTCAGAAAAGCAATCAAGCAATCTCCTCACCGGAGGTGCCGGTATTTTAGGGGCTTATTTCAGCGGAGCCCAAACCACATACATGCATGATCACACTGGCGCAAAGCACATAATGCAATTGACACTAGCGCATGGCCGTGCGGCTGTGCAATTTTTTATAGCAGCAGCAACTGCAAGACCTTCCTGGAAGAACCAATGGAAGCCTGCCCCAGAACTCAAGCAGGTTCAGGACCTTCCAGGAGAACCAATGGGAGTCGCTGCAGTAGCTGAGCATGTGACCCTGATCTCCTACGAGAGATCTTACCCTGGGCATGCTCAGAAAGGAAAGCACAGGACTTAGTCCCAACTGAGTCTGCTTGCCGCTGACCTGCACTGGTTACAATGGCAGGACCTGGAGTGGCAGCAATCATCCTCTGCACAGCACTAGACTGAGAGAAACACTGTGACCGACGTCTCTGCTGAGCAGGTTCCACTGCGGCCGGAGACGGATGGGAGACCGCAGCGGGGATAGCTCGAGATTCCCCTTGTGCAGGAGCGGGAACTCGACCTCTAACCTTACCCCCCTCCCTAGGGCCTCCCTCCTTTGGGCCTCACTACGCTCAAAGGCAGCAATGAGCTGCGGAGTGTGAATGCGCTCAACAGGCTCCCAGGACCTATCCTCAGGCCCATAACCCCTCCAGTCCACGAAATAAAACTTTTTGCCCCGTACCACCTTGCACCCCACAATAGCGTTCACCTCGTGATCATCCGTAGATGAACCCGATGTCCCGGCAGATGACTCAGAGAACCGGACATGACCACGGGTTTCAAGAGGGACACATGAAAGGTGTCGGAGATACCCAGGCGTGGTGGAAGAGCCAAACGGTATACCACAGGGTTAACCTGCTTGAGGACTTTGAAGAGACCCAGGTAACGGGGTGCCAACTTGTTGGACTCCACTCGCAGCCTGATGTTACGGGCGGAGAGCCACACCAAGTCACCAGGAGCAAATGTCGGAGCGGGGCGCTGATGTGCGTCGGCAGAGGACCTCATCCTCTCCTTGGAGGCCTGAATGGCATCCTTAGTACGGTCCCAAATGTCCCTTGCCTCCACGGCCCAGTCTGCCTCCTGGAGTCCTCAGAAATCAGAGGCAGCGGGTATTTATTCTTAACGGTGATGGCGTTAAGACCCCTGTAATCTATGCAGAGATGTAATTCTCTGTTCTTCTTTTGCACAAAGAAGAACCCTGCCCCAGCAGGTGACACTGACTTCCTAATGAACCCTCTTGCCAGATTCTCCAGAATGTATTGGGACATAACCTCGTCTCCGGGAGAGAGAGGAGGATAGACCCTTCCCCGGGGAGGTTCTGCTCCAGCAAGAGGTCAATAGGACAGTCATAGGGGTGGTGAGGCGGATGCGTCTCCGCAGCCTTTTTGGAGAACACGTCTACATAGGACCAATAACACTTGGGTAGGGAAGTGAGATCTGCGGTATCCCTGTAGTAGCAACCTGAACACTCTCCCTCACACATCTACCTCTACAAGAGTCACTCCAACCCCGTATCTTCCCAGAGGACCACTTAATATGTGGAGAGTGAAGACGAAGCCAGGGTACTCCAGCAGAACCTCATCTATACCCTCAAGAAGGATAAGGAAAGAGATAATCTCCTGATGGGAAGGAGACATAGCTAATGTGAGAGGGATTGTCTGATGTGTGATCTGTGAGGGCAGTATGGATCAATTCACCACTCGAACAGACACCGGTTTGAGGTATTGTGTGGCGGAGAGCGAAAGCAGAGGACATAAAGTTCCCCTCTGCTCCAGAATCCACACAAAGCTCAACTGTTAGAGTGGATGGACCAAAAAAGACTGTCCCTTTAAAGGATAGCTTGGAGGCAATGCCGCTGACTCTAGTGAACCTCCTCCATGGTCACTAGACGCGATCGTGTTCCGATGGCTGGGGACATCTATTGGCATAATGTCCTAACTGCTGACAATTGTTACAAACCACGGAGACTCGGGCGGGCCGAGACTTAGGTCCCGCTCGAACAACTTCCATGGCTTCCGGAGAGTCGGGCGCCTGAATGGGAAATTCTAGAGGTTTGGCAAAGGTGGGAGCCAGCCGAAACCTCCGTCTACACTGGGCCCGCTCCAACTCCGCTCGTGAAAACGAAGGTCAGTGCGGGTAGATATGGAGATAAGCTTCTCCAGTGAGGCAGGAATCTCCCTGGTGGCCAAGGCGTCCTTTACATGGTCAGCCAGACCTCTCCAGTACACCGGTATAAGGACCTATCCGGCCACTCTAACTCGGAGGCCAGAGTCCGAAATTTGACTGAAAACTGACTGACCAAGCTCGAACCCTGTGACATTGCCAGCAGTTGGAGCGCCGAATCGTGGGTGACCTGAGGGCCTAAAAAGACCCTTTTTAAGAGCCTTCAGAAATCGAGGAGCACTCCGCAGCACGCGATCGTCACGTCCCACAGCGGCGTTGCCCATTCCAACGCTCTGCCCGACAGAAGTGACATTATGAAACCCACTTGTGCCCGCCCTGTGGGAAAACATGCAGCCAGAAGCTCGAGCTGTATAGAGCACTGACTCACGAATCCCCGACAATGTTTCCTGTCACCAGAAAACTTGTCTGGAAGCGGAGATGGACAAGGTCGGAGCAGAGGTGTCGGAGGACAAACTGGCTGCCGCTGTGCTAGCAGCCTGAACAGCGACTGCGGTCACATCCACAGCTGAGGTTGTGCGCTCGAGAGCCGCCAACCTACCCTCCAGCTGCTGGATGAACTGCCGTAGACACTGGTCGAACCGCCATTTTACTAGCCAGGCCCAGGCACTAGTGTACTGTTAGGGTCTGCGGAACGCACCAATAAATATAAATAGTGGGTGCGTTCGCAGCCCGGGTCCACCGTGCAGGCAGAGCCTGCTGCTAGTAAGATGGCGTATAGACAAACTCTGTTACTTCACAGAGTCGCTGAGATAGGGGACGCAGAGATAGGTACTGTGTCCTGTTAACTCCACGGGGATACACAGATAACTGCTGTGCGGATAGCAGTCCGTGGTCATGCAGTCAGAAAAGCAATCAAGCAATTTCCTCACAGGAGAAGCCGGTATTCTAGGGGCTTATTTCAGCCAAGCCCTAAACACGTGCACACAATCTCCTCACGGAGGTGCCGGTATTCTAGGGGCTTACTTCAGCCGAGACCTAACCACATACATGCATGATCACACTGGCGCAAAACACATAATGCAATTGACACTAGCGCATGGCCGTGCGGCTGTGCAACCCTTTTATAGCAGCAGCAACTGCAAGACCTTCCTGAAGAACCAATGGAAGCCTGCCCCAAAACTCAAGCAGGTTCAGGACCTTCCAGGAGAACCAATGGGAGTCGCTGCAGTAGCTGAGCATGTGACCCGTGATCTCCTATGAGAGATCTTACCCTGGGCATGCTCAGAAAGGAAAGCACAGGACTTAGTCCCAACTGAGTCTGCTTGCCGCTGACCTGCACTGGTTACAATGGCAGGACCTGGAGTGGCAGCAGTCATCCTCTGCACAGCACTAGACAGAGCGAGGCGCTGGACCGACGTCTCTGCTGAGCAGGTTCCACTGCGGCCGAGACGGATGGGAGACCGCAGCGGGGATAGCTGAAGATTCCCCTTGTGCAGGAGTGGAAACTTGACCCCCAACATACATCCCTCCTATTCTTGATGCTGATCTTAGCTTTCACATATAAACCCTTATTCTTGATGTTAATGTATTACACACTCTTCATATAACTTAAATAACTTTCTGGCACTCAAAATAATTTATTTTGTCACAGCCAACATAATTTTTAAATTTCTGGTATGATACTTTTTTGGATGTTACTGGAAATTGCTCTATATTTTTTCATCCATTGAGAACGGAGCCTGCTGATGCAGATTTTGGCTGCGGTTATTGTGGCTAGGGATGATCTAATTGTTTGCAACTTCATTTCACCAGCTTTGCTAAATTTTCCAGGAAATTTGTTTCCTGGAAAATAGTTTTGCCACAAATCAGAAGTACTCCGAAGCATCAAATTGCCCTGAAAAGACATTTTTTAAACTGTTTCTTTTCCTTACACACTCATCTTCTTCGTGTCTGTGCTGTCACACACTATCTGTACAGTTCTTCAGTGATTAACACTTTCTTTTGCTCTTTTGTTAAACTGTTAAATCTGACTTATTCTCACTATTCAGATTCACCACAAGGTGGCTGTGCATTCCCTGCCTCATCTTTTTATACGGCTATCATAGTCCCTCCTGATTGGCTTGATTGTATCATGTGATGTGATAGCTGCAAAGCTTTATCGGAAAAATCTGTCAAAGGTCATGTGATTTTCTTTGCCATGTTAAAATGATGATTTGTACAAATGACAAATTATTCTAATTCACCAGGAACATCTCCTAAAAATACTGATAAAAATTTGATTGTCATCAAATTAGCTTGCTCATCTCTAATAGTGTCCCTTTTTCTGTATATTTCCACTGGCCACACCAATATCCTTTCCATGCAGGTCTTCTGGCTTTTGATTTAGTTTTAGAAGACACATTGATTGTCCATGTGTGAACCCGCCCTTGCTGTACACTTCCTAGAAAACAACCAGCTTTGCCAAAGACGGGAGTCAGAAGCACTGCGCCATGCAACTGATTGTTTTGTATCATTCTGTCACTATAAAAAATAAATAAATAAATGTCCCCAGTACTACGGCTCATTTTGTCTTCTTGAAGAGACTTAAATTTGACTAGAATGCTTAGTACAATAAATATTCACAGAGGTTTAACCATACCTTCCAGCATAAACAATAAGCCGGAGCCGGAAACATACGATGCAGCATTGATCAATTAAACATTAACTGTCAATGGGATAGAGACGCAACTTCATAATTCTGCCTCCAGGCCCCAAAGAAGTTAGAAAAGGAAATCTCTAAACACCTACTGCTTATCTGCTCCATTCCTTATTTATATGTGATAAGTGCATCCACTGATATTCATATCAGACTGAAAAAATACCATTCATGTTCAATCCTACCTCTCACTTATCTTATTAGTCATGGAGGGAGGATTACAGTGGTATTATGCAGAATTATAGTTAGTTATATTCCTGTATATAAGGACAGTATTATAGTAGTTATATTCTTGTATAAAGGAGCAGTATTATAGTAGTTATATTTTTGTACATAGGGAGCAGTATTATAGCAGTTATATTCTTGTACATAGGGGCAGTATTATAGTAGTTCTATTCTTGTACATAGGAGCAATATTATGTAGTTATATTCTTGTATATATTGTATATAGGAGCAGTATTAGAGTAGTTATATTTTTGTACATAAGGAGCAGTATTATAGTAGTTTTTATTCTTACACATAGAGAGCAGTATTATAGTAGTTATATTCTTGTATATAGGAGCAGTGTTAGAGTATTTATTTTTGTACAAAGGGAAGCAGT
>JARQOD010000001.1:384126288-384202857 GCA_033576555.1 Oophaga sylvatica | reverse complement strand
TGTTGTTACAAGGTTAGCCTCGCTGAAAACATTCGGGATAATGCGTCTGCTTTCTTGTTACGGGAGCCTGGTCGATATGAAATTACAAAATTGAATTGATTCAAAAACAGACTCCAACTAATCTGCCGAGGAGAGAGGCATTTTGCAGACCTGAAACTCTAGATTGCGATGATCGGTCAACACCAAAATTTGCTGTGCAGCCCCTTGGAGATGATGTCTCCACTCTTTGAATGCTGATATGATGGCAAGCAATTCTTTATTTCCCACGTCATAGTTCTTTTCGGCTACAGACATACGTTGTGAGAAAAATGCACATGGATGCAGCAACTTCTTTTCCCCTGTCCTCTGAGAGAGGATAGCACCGACCGCACAGTCTGAAGCATCTACCTCGATGATAAAAGCCCATTCAGGGTCAGGATGGCGTAATATGGATTTGTGAATTTCCTTTTTAAAACGAGAGAACGCTTCTTGAACTTGGGGTGTCCAGATGAATTTTGCTCCTTTTTTTGTTAGTTGCGTGATGGGTACCACGATTTCTGAAAAATTCTTAATAAAACGTCTGTAAAAGTTGGCGAACCCCACAAAACGCTGAACTTCTTTCACATTTTTAGGGATAGGCCACTCGGTGATAGCTTGCGTTTTCTTAGCATCCATCCGTAATCCTTGAGGTGAAATGACGTATCCCAAGAACTGAATCTCTTCTTGATAGAATTCACATTTTTCTAATTTAATATATAACGAATTCTCCCTTAACCGTTGTAGCACTTGTCTTACGTGCGTCTGATGTTCCTCCATAGAGTTTGAAAAGATCAGGATGTCATCTAGGTAAACGACCATGAACTGATCCAACAGGTCTCGGAAAATATAATTTGCCAGGTGCTGGAAGGTAGCTGGAGCATTAGCGAGTCCGAAGGGCATCACTAGACTTTCAAAGTGTCCGTATCAGGTACGAAAAGCTGTCTTCCATTCATCCCCAGGCTTTATACGTACTAAATTGTATGCCCCACGTAAATCTAACTTAGTGAAGATCTTCGCACTTTGTACTCTTTCTAGGAGTACCGGGATCAACGGTAGAGGATAACGATTTTTTACCGTGACTTTATTAAGCTCCCTGTAGTCCACTACTGGCCGTAATGTTCCATCCTTCTTTTTAACAAAGAATATAGGGGCTCCAGCGGGCGAGGATGATGGACGAATGAATTTTTTGCTTAGATTTTCATCAATAAATTCTTTGAGAGCCTTCAGTTCAGGACCCGCTAAAGGGTAGATAGTTCCAAACGGTATAGCCGCCCCCGGGAGTAGTTCTATTGGGCAGTCGTATGGTCGATGCGGGGGAAGTGTATCCGCTCCCTTCTTGTCACAGACATCCAAGAAATCTTCATACACCGCTGGTAGCTGAGGCAATTCTGGATTCTGAACTGCTTCTAATGTGGATTCACTTGAAACCTCCGTCTGAACTTCCTTTTCGGGGAAACTGATCTTTTTCATCTCCCAATCGATGATAGGATTGTGCTTCTGCAACCAGGGCTAACCTAAAATGATGGGAAAATGTGGAGAAGAAATAATTAGGAATGTCAACATCTCACGATGCTGCGGCTCAATATAGATCTCCAAAAGTCCTGTCTCATGATCCACTGGCCCCGAATTCAGTGGAGATCCATCTACCGTCTCCATCACAATAGGTGAACGTCTTTTCTGCACATCTATGCCATGATTTTGAGCAAATGCAGAATCCATGAACATCCCGCTGGCCCCAGAGTCGATCATGGCTGATGCAGTGATCCACTGGGAGTTAACCTTCAGTTTGATAGTTACAAAATAATGGGATTCTCGGCTCTCCTTCCTGGTAGGTGGAACTATGGATGATATGGACTGGATCTCATCTTTAGCGTAATCAGTCTCTGAGATGAAAGACTCCTCGTCGGAAGAATCAGGATCCATTATAGCCGCCACCATTTTTCTTGAACGGTTTGTGGGACGACTTGGACAGTTAATAAGAAAATGTCCTGCTTCCCCGTAGTACAGACATAGATTCTCTTTAAATCTCTGTTCTCTTCGTTCTGCACTCGCTCGTCTCTGGATCGCATCCACTTGCATTGGCTCTAGTTCTGTATCTCGGAAATTCCGACTAGGCACTTCTTTAGTGACCGAGTTAGTTAGAGTTAGTTGAACGATTCATGGAGGTCCACTTCTCTTGTCGTCGTTCAGACAGACGGGTGTCAAACCGGATGCAATGCTTGATGAAATCATCCAGATCCGAAGGGTCTCTCCACGGGCAAGTTCGTCCTTTACTGCACTAGAAAGTCCTCTTTTAAAGAAAGTTACTTTTGCTGCATTATTCCATTCAGTGTCGACGGCCCACCTCCTATACTCCATAGCATACTCTGCGACGGGGCGTTTGCCTTGTCGTAATGCCAGCAACGTTGATTCAGCGGTAGCTGCACGGTTTGGGTCATCAAACATCTGCTGCATCGCTCGAATAAACTCGTTCAGATTGTCTAAACGTGCGTCCCGAGTCTCAATCAGAGGATTAGCCCAAGCGATCGCTTTGTGGGGTAACAGCATAATGATGCATAGTACCTTTCACCTATCAGTCGGGAGCTGATTAGCATGTGTATCGAAGAACAGGTAACATTGATTCAAAAATCCACAAAATTTATCTCGATCACCGCCAAAATGAAAAGGTGGTAGCTTGGGGGGCGTGGCAGACACTGAGACGGAAGCTTGTCCTTCTAGCTGTGTAATTTGAGCAGTCAACACTTGTACCGCATTCTGCAGATCTTGGATAGCTTGTTGGTGATTCTGGACATTATGATCGCTTTGTGCAATAAATGCGTCCATCCGTGATTTTCCATTCATCTGTTCGGTGTGCAGACTGGATATTGCACCCTGCAGTTTTCTGACACATGTATCCATAGTTTCTGCTCCAGCGGCCTCCATTTTTGAGAGGCTGAGTATTCTGTCACGTTACTGGCGATACTGGACTGGAGGTCAGTGGCAGGAGCAGAAGTGTGCAGATGACGGGACCGTGGAAAGGCTTCTGGAGGTGCAGAATATGGCAGTGGTAGTTCACTATGTCGGCAGATGCGGGAGCCCGCCTGAGCACGGGCCGGCCGAGATCACACACAAGCACCAAGTCCGTTTAGGTGATGGAAGTTCGAGGTAGGAACAGCAGGGTTTCCACAAGAGACAGGAAGGCGCCAGCAGAACACCTTCCAGATCAGGAGCTCAGATAATGCTTCACTCAGTTAGACTGAGCACCACAATATACTCAGCAACAGGAAGCTGCACAGAGCCAGGTATATATAGCAGGTCCAATCAGTCTTAATCAGGGCGAGAACAATCAGCAGGGCAGGTGATGATCTCTATCCAATCAGTCTCAATCAGGGCGGGAACAATCAGCAGGGCAGGTGATGATCTCTATCCCAGACGAAGTTCATATGGTTTCAGGCTGAAGTTATTCAAGTTCCGAATAGCTCCACAGCAAAGGATCAGACTAGCAAGCCATGGTTCACAGGTTCAAATCCTAACAATAAAGCTCGAGCATGAAAATAAAAAAATCATATTTTTTCCACAAACATGATGTTTTGGTCCCCAATATTTTATTTTTCCAAGGGTAACAGGAGGAATTGGACCCCAATAGTTGTTGTCCAATTTGTCCTGAGTACGCTGATACCCTATATGTGGGAGAAAACTACTGTATGGGCACACGTCGGGGCTCGGAACGGAAGTAGTGATGTTTTAGATTGCAGACTTTGATGGAATGGTCTACGGGTGTCATGTCGCATTTGGAGAGCCCCTGATGTGCCTAAACATTGGAAACCCCCCACAAGTGACCCCATTTTGGAAACTAGACCACCCAAGGAACTTATCTGGATGTGTGGGGAGAACTTTGAATCCCCAAGTGCTTCACAGAAGTTTATAACGTAGAGCCAAAAAAATAAAAAAAATCATAACAGAAGAAATTGGACCCCAGGAGTTATTGTGCAATTTGTCCTGAGTACTTTGATACCCTATATGTGGGGATAAACTACTGTTTGGGCACATGGCAGAGCTCAGAAGGGAAGGAGCACTGTTTGACTTTTTCAACGCAGAATTTGCTGGAATTGAGATCAGACGCCATGTCACATTTGGAGAGCTCCTGATGGGAAACTCCAAAATTCTAACTCCAACCCTAACCCCAACACACCTGTAACCCTAGACCCAACCCTAACCATAACCCTAACCACAAACCTAACCCTAACACATCCCTAAAACTAATCCCAACCCTAATCCTAATTCTAACTTTAGCCCCAACCCTAACCCTAACTATAGCCCCAACCCTAACTCTAATAGGAAAATGGAAATAAATACATTTTTTTAATTTTATTAATTTTCGCTAACTAAGGGGGTGATAAAAGGGGGTTTGATTTACTATTTATAGCGGGTTTTTATGTTTGGCAGCTGTCACACGCTAAAAGACACTTTTTATTGCAAAAATAGTTTTTGCATCATCACATTTTGAGAGCTATAATTTTTGCATATTTTGGCCCACAGAGTCATGTGAGGTCTTTTTTTTCATGGGACAAGTTGACGTTTTTATTGGTACCATTTTTGGGCATGTGAAATTTTTTGATCGCTTTTTATTACGATTTTTGGGAGGTTAGAATGAACAAAAATCAGCAATTCATGAATTTCTTTTGGGAGGGGCCTTTATACCGTTCCGCGTGTGGTAAAATTGATAAAGCAGTTTTATTCTTCGGGTCAGTACGATTACAGCGATACCTCATTTATATCTTTTTTTATGTTTTAGTGCTTTTATGCAATAAAAGCAATTTTATATAAAAAATATATATTTTTGCATCGCTTTTTTCTGCGAGCTATAATTTTTTTATTTTTTCAATGATGACGCTGTATAGCGGGACAAGATGACGTTTTCAGTGGTACCATGTTTATTTATGTCTGTCTTTTTGATCGCATGTTATTTCACTTTTGTTCGGCGGTATGATGATAAAGCATTGTTTTTGCTTTGTTTTTTGTTTTTAAGGGTTCACTAAATGGGTTAACTAGTGGGACAGTTTTATAGGGCGGGTCGCTACGGACGCGGCGATACTAAATATGTGTACTTTTAGTGTGTTTTTTTTATTTACATAAAGAAATGAATTTATTGGGGAATATTTTTTTTTCTTTATGTGGGGATTTTTTAAAATTATTTTTACAGATGTTTATTTTATTTTTTTTTACATTTTTACTTTGTCCCAGGGTGGGGCATCATTGTAAAATGTCAGATTGGTGGTCTGACACTGCACAGCACTCTGTCAGATCAGCAATCTGACTGGCACTGCAACAGGCTTTCTCAGAGCCTGCTCTCAGCAGGCACTGAGGAAGCCGCCTGCCTGCAATACCCGGAAGGACCCCGCGGCCATCTTGGATCCGGGGTCCTGCAGGGAGGAGGCCCTAGGAACAACGTGATCACAACGTGCTCTGAGGGTCTCAGGGAAGCACGCAGGGAGCCCCCTCCCTGTGCGATGCTTCCCTATGCCCCTGGTACACTGCGATAATGTTTGATCGCAGTGTGCCAGGGGTTAATGTGCCGGGAGCGGTCCGTGACCACTCCCGGAACATAGTGCTGGGTGTCAGCTGTGATAATGGGACGTAATATCCCGTCCATGGTCATATGGGCCAGGTACCATGGATCGGATAGTACGTCCGATGGCAGAAAGGGGTTAAAGGACTGTTGCACTGAATAAGTTCATCACCTATCCTCAGAATAAGGTCCATCCACTGTTAACCTCATGAATCATAACTACAGCAATCCCAAAATAAGCAATGGGGTTATATAAAACAAAATTGTCAAAATTTTATAAAAATTTTTGAAAAATTATATATAAGATTGATTAGTATTAAAAGTGAGTTTATGCAAATAATAGTAAAAATAGTAAAAAAAAGAAAGGCTCAGACATTTGATAAATTAGACATTTGGCTGCAAGGGGAACATAACTTTCTGCATCTGCTGTATATTTTCCTGGACTTAATGTTGCATGTTTCAATAAAACTCTAATGAAATTATCCAGAAGAAAAGATCAAGGTGTTTTCTACTTAATAGCTAAATCAATTGTTTTTGTGTCCGGGCTAATGACATTGAGAGCGCGCTGGAGCGATTTAGTGTCCAAGTGATTACTGAGACAAACTTAGTTCGATGCTGGGCACAAAAAATAGAAAAGGTCAAAGTCTATTGTTCATTAGCGTAACTAGAGTCCGATGGGCCCCCTATGCAAAAGTTGGACCAGGCTCCCCCATCCTGTGCTATATACAGTGGGTTCAGAAAGTATTCAGACCCCTTTAAATTTTTCACTCTTTGTTTCATTGCAGCCATTTGGTAAATGCAAAAAAGTTCATTTTTTTTTATCATTAATGTACACTCTACACCCCATCTTGACTGATAAAAACCAGAAATGTAGAAATGTTTGCAATTTTTTTAAAAAAGAAAGGCTAAAATATCACATGGTCATAACTATTCAGACCCTTTGCTCAGACACTCATATTTAAGTCACATGCTGTCCATTTCCTTGTGTTCCTCCTTGAGATGGTTCTACTCCTTCATTGGAGTCTATCGGTGTTTAATTAAACTGATAGGACTTGATTGGTAAAGGCACACAACTGTCTATATAAGATCTCATAGCTCACAGTGCATGTCAGACCAAATGAGAATCGTGAGGTCAAAGGAACTGGCCAAGGAGCTCAGAGACAGAATTGTGGCAAGGCACAGATCTGGCCAAGGTTGCAAAAGAATTTCTGCAGTACTTAAGGTTCCTAAGCGCACAGTGGCATCCATAATCCTTAAATGGAAGAAGTTTGGAACCACCAGAACTCTTCCTAGACCTGGCCATCCAGCCAAACTGAGCAATTGGGGGAGAAGAGCCTTGGTGAGAGAGGTAACGAAGAACCCTAAGATCACTGTGGCTGAGCTCCACAGATGCAGTAGGGAGATGGGAGAAAGTTCCACAAAGTCAACTATCAATGCAGCCCTCCACCAGTCGGGCCTTTATGGCAGAGTGGCCCGACAGAAGCCTCTCCTCAGTGTCAGACATATGAAAGCCCGCATAGAGTTTGCTAAAAAAACACATGAAGGACTCCCAGACTATGAGAAATAAGATTTTCTGGTCTGATGAGACAAAGATAGAACTTTTTGGTGATAATTCTAAGTGGTATTTGTGGAGAAAACTAGGCACTGCTCATCACCTGCCCAATACAATCCCAACAGTGAAACTTGGTGGTGACAGCATCATGCTAAGGGGGTATTTTTCAGCTGCAGGGACAGGATGACTGGTTGCAATTGAAGTAAACATGAATGTAGCCAAGTACAGAGATATGTTAGATGAAAACCTCTTCCAGAGTGCTCTGGACCTCAGACTTGGCCAAAGGTTCACCTTCCAACAAGACAATGACCCTAAGCACACAGTTAAAATAACAAAGGAGTGGCTTGAGAACAACTCTGTGACCATTCTTGACTGGCCCAGGTCAAGCCCTGACCTAAACCCAATTGAGCCTCTCTGCAGAGACCTGAAAATGGCTGTTCACCAACATTCACCATCCAACCTGACGGAACTGGAGAGGATCTGCAAGGAAGAATGGCGGAGTATCCCCAAATCCAGGTGTGAAAAACTTGTTGCATCATTCCAAGAAGACTCATGGCTGTACTAGCTCAATAGGGTGCTTCTACTCAATACTGAGCAAAGGGTCTGAATACTTATGACCATGTGATATTTCAAGAATTAAGTACAGTCATTGATAGACCATTATTTTTAATCTTTAAAGATTCCATAATAACAGGGTCTGTACCACAGGACTGGTGTATAGGAAATCTGGTGCCAATATTCAAAAAGGGGACAAAACTGAACTTGGAAATTATAGGCCAGTAAGCTTAACCTCTACTGTGGGTAAAATCCTGGAGGGTCTTCTAAGAGATGCTATACTGGAGTATCTGAAGAAGAATAACCTCATGACCCAATATCAACATGGGTTTACGAGGGACCGTTCCTGTCAGACTAATCTGATGAGTCTCAATGAAGAGGTAAGTTCCGGACTGGAACAAGGAAACGCAGTGGACGTGGTGTACATAAACTTTTCAAAAGTTTTTGATACGGTGCCACACAAAAGGTTGATACATAAGATGAGAACAATGGGGATAAAGGAAAATATGTGTAAGTGAGTTAAGAGCTGGCTCAGGGATAGGAAACAAAGGGTGGTTATTAATGGAGCACACTCGGACTGGATCACGGTTAGCAGTGGAGTACCACAGGGGTCAGTATTGGGCCCGCTTCTTTTTAACATATTAATGACCTTGTAGGGGGCATACAGAGTAGAATTTCAATATTTGCAGATGACACTAAACTCTGCAGGGTAATCAATACAGAGGAGGACAATTTAATATTTCATGAAGATTTATGTAAACTAGAAGCTTGGGCTGATAAATGGCAAATGAGCTTTAATGGGGATAAATGTAAAGTCATGCACTTGGGCAGAAGAAATAAGATGTATAATTATGTACTTAATTGTAAAACAATGGGCAAAACTGCCACTAAAAAAGACCTGGGTGGGGGCGTGGCTTGGCTGCCAGGAGGAATGGACGTGTAGTTACACAGCTCCTTGTCTATCCTGCTAAAAGCGACTGAATACAGCTACATCACGGTACCTACACTGCTCTGTGGAAGGGTGAAGCCTCCAGGATGCTTAAAAGAGGTAAAAGCAAAATCCCACAGCCCAAACAAGCCATGGAAATGTACTTTTTCAGATCAAGAAAGAGAGCTGCAATCTCCAAACATGGCGCTGACCCCCTCACACAGCATGCAAGCAAGGCTGATTCTCAGCAGAGCAGCCCCTCCTCCCCACAGTCTCTGAGCAGCAGGGATGGCATCTCTCCCCAGCAGCAGCCACACTGTGACAAAGAGGAACTAGAGGAGATTCAAGAGGGCAGAGGGCAGACAAAGATGGACATTACTAACTCACAGCAGACACAGAGCCCTGTAAAACAGAGACCAAGGCTCCAAGATGGCGCTGAGCTTCCACAGACACAGAGCAGACAGGGGGAGAAAGGACAGGGTAGAAGCTCCTAACTCCTTGGTAGGGACACACAGCAGCCATCCTTCTCCCTGTCCCTCTCCCTTATCAGAAGGCTGGGTGAGAAGCCCAATAGCAGAACAGAAGATCCTGCGTGCAGATAAAGTTGAGGGGCCCTGGCAGAAGAAGCAGGTTTACTCTCAGCTTAACCCTCAGAGTGCCGGATGCCAGCAGCTCCAACTGAATGAGGAACAGCCCAGTCCACAGAGGTGGGTGATAGTCCTGTACCGGCAGATTCGCATGTTATTGCTAATGACTTTCTGGATTCTTTGCCAGCATCAGATACCCCAGTCACTGAATGCACCCTAAAACAAATGTTGCAAGCACTTAACCAATCTATGCAGCTCAACAAGATGCAAATCATACACCCTATCAAGTCTGCAGTAAGTGAGGTGGAAACCAGGGCGGATCATATTGAACACAAAATGGGCCAGTTTACATCCTCCCACAATGATTTGATAGACGCTCACTACAAATTGGTAGAGGAAGTCCAAATGATGAAAAAAAAAATGACGGATCTTGAAGATAGATCTCGCCGTAATAACCTTAAGTTTAGGGGTATACACGAAAATGTTCCCTCTCAAAAGCACAAACAATATATTCGGGATATAATAAAAGCCCTTCTACCTGATAGTACCCCTGTGGATCTGACCATTGATCGGGCTCATAGACTTCCACGCATTTGGACGAATCCGTACCCAGGGACGTTCTGGCAAAAATACACTTTTACGAAACTAAAGAAAATGTCATGACTACAACACGGAAAATGGGAAAACTCCCCGATCCGTTCCATATGATTTCTGTATATGCAGACCTCTCTCCGCTGACTTTGCAACTTAGAAGACAATTTATCCCTATTACAACTGCTCTGCGGGAAAATAAGATTCTATGCAGATGGGGCTTTCCTGTACGTCTCATCATATTCTACAAAAATGCTACTCACACAGTATCTACAGCAGAAGAAGGTGTTAAGGTTCTTCAAGAATGGGGCATAACTTCATCTGCTCCTCTGTCTTTACCTCAGAGGTCCCTGTAGTGTTGTTGTGCCGATGAAGGAAACTCCAGAAGGCCACACAGAGATGCTGGATGGTAGGTTTAAACAGCCATACTTTATTTTCGCTTCCTCTCCCCTGCTTCCATTCCCCAGGACTTCCTGCTCCTGCCTTGTCTCCTCCTCCACCTTACATCATCGTTACTAGGCAGAAACCGAAACCAGGATAACAGCAAACCAATCACAGATATAGTAACAACATCACATCTCTCCTCTTCTCACCAAACAAAACAACATTAGAACTGGATAACGGTCCAAAAATTCACATTAGTACAAAAGGGTTTTTTTTTTTTTCTTTTTACTGCAGAACATAGTCCAAGAGGTGGGCTGGCGGTCTACGATTTGCCCTCGCTGGATAGCGGTGAGATATCTCAGTCCCAGATGAACTTTCTGAGTCCCCTGAGGTATCCTCCCTTGGAACTGCTGAGCTCTGGGGATCCGGCAGGACGTCATCGCTATCTGCCTCGTCTGTTTCTGGGACATAGTCGCAAAGTTTTTTAAAATGGGACACGTTCCTTGTGACCTGGCGACCGTGATCTTGAGCAGTAACCATGGTGCCTTTGACTTGTGTGACCTGAAAGGGTTCAGGATAGTATTGTGATGCAAACTTGTCGCTAGGTCTTAGCCTTTTTACCAGGACCCAATCTCCCACCAATACTTCCTGTGGCTTGCAACGACGACTGTTCTTATCTGCATACCTCTTCATCTTCTGTTTGGATATGGCATCCTTAGTAGCAATTGGGGTTTGAACAGGGCTCAGCGGAACGCTCGGGAGTTTGACACGCATAGGCCTGTTGAACAGCGCAGTGGCAGGTGGTATCCCAGTAGTAGAATGGGGTGTAGCTCTGTACTGTCTAAGAAATCTGTGTAACTCTTGCTGTAAATCCTTGTGCTCCATGGTAGCGATCCTCAAAGTTTTGTTGATTGACTGCATGAACCGTTCCACTTCACCATTGGCCTGAGGCCAGTAAGGAGTTATTTTCCTGTGAGTGAAACCAAGATAGGTTGCGAATGATCGAAAGTCTGTGCTATTAAAAGGTGGTCCATTGTCGGACTTCACTGTTTCCGGTATGCCATATGCCGAGAAGATCTTGTCTAATTTTGGTATAACAGCCCTGGCAGAGGTTGTCGAAACATGTTCAATGACTGGGAACCTCGAATAGTCATCCATGACAACCAGCAGATAGGAGTGATCCGGTAAAACACAGAAGTCAACACTAACAGCAGACCACGGGCCCTCTGGCAGGGGTGTCATTTGTAAGGGTGCGCGTCTATGGTCAATTGTAGTTGCTTGGCAAGGTATGCAAGTTTCAATGAGTGCCTCAACTTTTTTGTCTAGACCTGGAAACCAGACTTTCTCTCTCAGTAATTGCTTTGTTTTCACCACCCCTTGATGAGCCTCGTGGGCCAGATCCAGTACTCTGCTTTGAAGTTTCTGGGGTATCACCAGCCGATTGTTACGCAACAGTAGATTTGAATCAGACACGGAGAGATCATGTCGTGCATTAAAGAAGGCTGTCAAGTAGGTTGTTTGATCCAGTGATTGGAGGCGGGCTTCAGCAAGAAAATTGCTCCAATTTTTAGATCGAACAGTCTCTATAACTAACTGAAGTTGGTGATCGGAATCCACCGTTTGTTGTATTTCCTCCATAGTCATAGCTTTTGGCACAGAATGTGCAACAATAAAATTGATATGTTCCTCTGCAAGGATAGTTGCTGGGATGTCGTCCTTGGTAGTTTGTGGTGTTGGGTGTCTCGAAAAGTAGTCTGCCGGATTACCAGCTCCTGCCTCGTATCTCAACCGAAATTGGTAGCTCTGTAGGCGGAGCAACCAGCGTTCAAGTCGTGGGGGAGTCTTTGAGGAATGTTTGTTGAAAAGCGGAATGAACGGTTTGTGGTCACTTATCACTGTGAATTTATGTCCCATAAGGTACAGATGAAAATGAAGGCATCCCCACACAACCGCAAGAGCTTCCCTTTCAGTTTGTGAATAGCATTGTTCTGTCTCTGTTAAGGCTTTGCTTGCATAGGAAATGGTAGAAACGTCGCCTGCTTTGGACACTTTTGTGAGAATTGCACCCAGGCCCACCGGACTAGCGTCCACTATCAGCTCTGTGGACTTTAGAGGGTCAAAATAGGCCATGACGGTGTCGCCAGTCAGACTGGACTTCATGGAGTCGAATGCTGCTTGGTGTTCAGTATTCCATGTCCTAGGAGTGTCTTTTTTCGTGAGTAGTCGCAGGGGTTCGGAGACCGTGGCCAGATCAGGCATAAATCGCCCACAGTACGTGACTAGTCCTAGAAAACTGCGAACCTCTGACACATTTTGAGGTTGGCTAGCTGACTTTATGGCAGCAATTTTCTGAGGATCTGCTGAAACTCCTTGCTCCGAAAAGATATATCCAAAGAAGCTTAATGACTTCTGGTTAAACTCACATTTTGACGGATTGACAGTTAGATTGCAGGCTTGCAGTCTCTGAAACACTTGCTCTAAGTGACTGTCATGCTCCTCTTGGGTTGTACCATATATAAGAATGTCATCACTGACGTTTAGAACTCCTGCTATTCCAGATAGAACCTGACTGATAACGTTCTGAAATATTTCTGCTGCAGATGAGATACCAAAATTCAACCTCTTGAATCGTCGTAAGCCCACGTGGGTACTAAAAGCTGTAATGTACCTGGAATCTGGATGCAACTCAAGTTGATGATAACCTGATTTTAAATCAATTTTAGAAAATACTTTTGCACCATTCAGGTCTGTGAGAATGTCATCAATAGTGGGCGTGATGTGCCTTTCTCTTTGAATAGCCAGATTGGCATGCCGCATATCCACACATAGCCAGATTTTACCAGGCTGCTTTGGTTTTGGTGCAACAACAATGGGCGATACCCAAGGAGTAGGGCCTTCAACTCATTCAACAACATCAGCTGCTTCCAGATCTTGCAGTTCTTGCTCCACAAGTTTGCGGACATGAAATGGGATGCGCCTGTGAGGCTGAACAGACGGCTGTATTGACTGGTCAATATGCAATTTTATCTGAACGTCTTTTAGCTTCCCGAGACCTTTAAAGAGATTGGGGTATTTCTGCATGATGTGTTGGGCCGAAGGACCTGTGACGCTATTGACCAGGTTGACCAGACCCAGAGATATAGCACTCCTGCAGCTGAGAAGCGTGTCTGCGGAGCACTCTACTACATATACAGTGTGGGTGATGGACTGCCCGTCAGCTGCAAGTTCTGACTGAAATTTGCCACACAGGGGTAGTGCAGATGCTGAACCATAAGGAAAAATCTTTAGGATAGTGCTTTGTAGAGCAGGTCTGTTCGGGAGTCGGCTATAGACTGCACGGCTGATGACGTTTACTGATGCCCCCGTGTCTACTAGGGCTTCCACCGGACTACCATTTATCAGGATAAGTCGTCTTGGACTGGTAAGTGCGTGCAGTGTTTGAGATCCCTCTGCAGTCACTGAGAATAGATAAGTACTGTGAGGCTCGTCAGTAAGCTGCAGCGTTTGGATTTTCTGTGACCTGGGTTGTACTGTGGGATGAGGGGATTGTGGTTTGGATCTACACACTTTTGCAAAATGGTTTTGTTTTCCACAATTATGGCAGGTCCCCCCTTTTGCTGGGCAGACATTCTGGTGAGGATACGACCCTCCGCAGTTGTAGCAAGTTGCTCCCTGCATACGAGGCACAGGCGGTCTCTGTGTCAGCTTTGCTATACAAGATGGTGCTTCCGCCTCGCACTCAATGTTCTCTATGAGTTTAGCTTGTTTTTCGGCGGTATCATTTACACGTGCTGTTTCAAGCAGTTTTGCTAAAGTCATGGTGGGATCTCTGAGGGCTTGTCTCCGTAACTTAGAGGAGATGCAGCCTTGTAAAATCTGCATTTGGATCTCTTTGTCGACATCTGCAAATTCACAGTAAGCTGCAAAGTGCCGTAGTCGGACATGATATTCATCAATGCTTTCTGTTGCCGACTGCTTTAATTGTCTAAACTTGAAGATTTCAAATGCTGCATTTCTGTGTGGGGAGAAATACTTGCTTAATGCTGCCTTACTGAGCTCATAGTCTTTGTCTTCTCCTGTATTAGGCAGAGTAGTGAAGATATCATAAACTTGTTCCCCTGCATAATGTAATAGCATGGCTTTCTTCCTGGTATCATCTGATATGTTCATGACTTGTAGGAATATATCAAAACGCTTCAGCCATTTCTCCCAACATGCTGCTAGGTTAGCTGGGGACTGATGCACATCAAAAGCAGGGAAGGCAGGTAAACAGGCCATTGTTGTAGAGCTAAAATACCTTTAGCTGATGATGAACGCTTCCTCATCGCCAGTTGTAGTGTTGTTGTGCCGATGAAGGAAACTCCAGAAGGCCACACAGAGATGCTGGATGGTAGGTTTAAACAGCCATACTTTATTTTCGCTTCCTCTCCCCTGCTTCCATTCCCCAGGACTTCCTGCTCCTGCCTTGTCTCCTCCTCCACCTTACATCATCGTTACTAGGCAGAAACTGAAACCAGGATAACAGCAAACCAATCACAGATATAGTAACAACATCACAGTCCCCTACACAGATTGCGGATGACTGGAAAAAAGCAGGCAGTCATAAACATAGGAACCGCTGAACATCTTTCTCTTAAGCTGGATAGACCCGGATTCATGAAAGAATCCCCTCCCGGCAACAATATAAACTGTTAACCCCAAAATTGGATCAGACGTTTGTCATATCCACTTGTTCTGTTCTCATTCAAAGAATGGTTTATTCGTTTATGTTTGATTGCCTGTTTAACTTAGTTTTATTTAGGAATTGGAGTAGGAGCAACAAAGGTACAGAGATCCTAATGATGAAGTGTCAGAGTTCCACAAAAGTATCATCCACACTACCAGGGGGGTAAGTGAACTTATAGCACCACCACACATGATAAATGGGGATTAAAATAATATCTATGAACGTAAAAGGGTTAAACATGCCACAAAAAAGGGCCCACATGTGGAAGGAAGCCACTTCTCTGTCAGCGGATGTGTTTTGTGCTCAAGAAACTCACTTGCTGCAGAGGGATGAATATAGAATTTGTCATAGAACGTATCCTACTATTATACACTCACATCACCAATCTTAGTCAAGGGGGGTCCTAATTGCTATAAAACATACTATTGCGGTAAATGTCATTCAGACCATTACAGACCCTAAAGGGAGGTACCTTATTCTTATTTGTATGCTGAATAATGAACCTTACACAATAGATAATGTCTATGCTCCGAATCAGGGTCAAATTAAATTTTTCAGGAAAATTTTAAGATTAACGAACACAGTTAAACAAGGGAGACTTTTGATTTGTGGTGATTTCAATATAATTGCTGACCCGCACATGGACATATCACACAGAACCTCGCACAGACATATGTCTTTAGGGAAAACTTTGTGGCAAAATGATCTGTATGATGCTTGGATAGCACTGCACAGCTCTGAAAGAGACTTTTCCTTTTACTCTAATGTACATGACAGCTATTCTAGGGTAGACATGTTTATTATAGATAGAGAACTTTTAATGGCTGTAGCTGGAGCATCCATAGAAACCATCACTTGGTCAGATCACGCCGCCATTTCCCTGACAATAGCTGAAAAGAATAATTTTTCTCCAGCATTCCTCTGGAGATGCAACAAATTTTTATTAACTCATCCAGAATACAATAAAACAATAGGCAAAGACCTAGAGGAATATTTTCAACTCAATAGTAGCCCACAGGTCTCTCCAGATCTCATTTGGAACGCCCATAAGGCCTTCATAAGAGGCACTTTCATAAAACTAGGTCATATGGTCAAGAAGAACAGGACAAAATTAATAACATCGCTGACAACTGATATTAAATCTATTGAATTACAAAACAGCTCATCACCGTCTCATATTTTGTCAGAGAAACTTAAGAATTTAAGACAACAACTTAGAGAGTGTTTGCTTATGGATTATGAAAAACGACTAAAGAAAACCAAAGCAGCATACTACTCACAAAATAACAAAGCGGGCAAACTACTAGCATCACGACTCAAATCTAAAGAAATAAATGGGAGAATCCCATATATATGGGACAAACAGCGGATAGGCAAAATCACTGTTCCAAGGCAAATAGCTAACAGGTTCAAAGACTACTACAAGGAGCTATACAACTTAAAATAAGACCCATTTACTTATCAGCCCTCAAATAAGGATATACAATCCTTCTTGGATACTATCCACCTGCCCGAAATTTCGGAACAATTAACGACCCTTAATACTCCGATCACTTTTACTGAAATAGCTCAAACTATAAAATCCCTACCTAAAGGTAAATCACCAGGACCAGATGGCCTTACTAATGCCTACTATATAACATTCGGAGGCATCCTCACTCCCCACCTCCTACCCATTTTCCAGGATGCCTTCCAAAAGGGATCTTTTCCCAAAGAAAATCAAGAGGCTCTCATTGTTACCCTTCCAAAACCTGGAAAACAATCCGATAAACCTCAAAATTTTCGCCCCATATCACTACTTAATACCGACCTTAAAATATATGCAAAAGTCATAGCAAACAGAATAGCCCATTTACTGCCCGATCTGATAGAAATCGATTAGGTGGGATTCATTAAAAATAGATATGCGGCAGACAACACCAGACGCATCCTCAACATAACACACTACATAGAAGCCAAGAAGTCAGAGGCGCTGTCACGCTGTCTAATGATATGTATACAATGTCAGTAAACTATTAATACAGGAACAACACTCTATACAACAACTAGTATAGCAACATCAGCATGTAAGTATATAATAGATTTACCTGACACGATATCTGCTGAACTCAGGGTTAATCTTGAGGACTTGATGAGCTGAAACAGGAAAGAGGTGGACCGGGATCTAACCTGACCCTAAACTGGGGTCCTAACTAATCCCTCACCTTGGAGGTACTGATAATGGTTCAGAGGTCCAAGTCTCCAACCTAACCCTGTCTCCTATCAGACCCTGAACCCTGTAATCAGTCCTAAGAAGGATCCTGACTACCACCAAAGGATATGGGCTGATCTCAGCTAAATACACAGATTAGACATATAAGACAGACAGGATAACACTCGCTTGCATACACACTCAAACACCAAAGGAACATAAATGGTCTGGGAAATAAACTCTAACCAAGTTGAGCTTAGAACAACTAAGGAGCTCACAACTAAAGTCTATACAGATTCATTCCTATCTGTGGTCTGCATGAAGGTTTCACTGGCAACTCCCCAAGCAGACAACCAGGAATTTAAAGGAAACCAATCAACAAATAATCAATTGCAGCCGGGAGAAACTGCACCCAGTTCCAGCACCGAGCACAGACAGAATTAACTCCCTAGCTGCCAAACACAAAGAAACAGCAGATCAGCTGTGAGAAGTCAAAATGTGCAACCGCGATGATCTTCGTGGCAATGCACACATGACAGTACCCCCCCTTCTACGAGGGGCCTCCGGACCCTCAGGGCCAGGCCTGCCCGGGTGAGTTCTGTGGAAGGTCCGAACCAAACGATCTGCGTTAACATCAGACGCAGGGACCCACGTCCTCTCCTCTGGACCATACCCCTTCCAATGCACCAAGTACTGAAGGGACCGGCGATTCAGACGTGAGTCAATGATCTTTGATACTTGAAATTCCAAGTTACCATTGACCAACACAGGAGGAGGAGGTAGAGGTGACGGTATGACTGGTGCCACATACCTTTTAAGTAATGACTTGTGGAACACATTATGAATTTTAAACGTAGGAGGGAGGTCCAGATGAAATGCCACAGGATTAATTATGGAACTGATCCTGTACGGCCAGATGAATCTGGGACCCAGTTTCCAGGAGGGCACCTTAAGTTTTATATTCCTGGTAGACAACCATACCAGATCGTTCACATTCAGATCTGGACCAGAAACTCTCCTCCTATCAGCCATACGTTTGTAACGGTTCCCCATCGCACTCAGATTATTCAATACACCTCTCCACACAGAAGCAAGTGACGACGAGAAACGCTCCTCCTCAGGAACCCCAGAAGGGCCCCCCCCATTGAAAGTACAAAACTGGGGATGGAAACCATATGCCCCAAAAAACGGGGACTTACCAGTGGACTCGCTCCGCCTGTTGTTAAGAGTGAACTCTGCCAGAGGCAAGAAAGAAGACCAGTCCTCCTGGTTCTCTGAAACAAAACACCGGAGATATGTCTCTAAGCTCTGATTCAGACGCTCTGTCTGACCATTGGTCTGCGGATGAAAAGCCGAGGTAAATGACAATTGCATCCCCCGACGTAAACAAAATGCCCTCCAAAATTTGGACACAAACTGAGACCCCCTATCTGACACCACATCAGAAGGCAACCCATGAAGTCTAACGATCTCCCTAATGAACACCTGCGCCAGAGTTTTAGCATTAGGGAGTGCAGGAAGAGCAACGAAATGTGCCATCTTACTGAACCTGTCAACAACCACCAGTATGACAGTATTCCCTGACGACGGAGGAAGGTCCGTAATGAAGTCCATAGATAAATGAGTCCATGGACGCTCCGGAAGTTTCAAGGGTAAAAGGGTCCCAGACGGACGGGTATGAGGGGTTTTAGAGCGAGCACACACCCCACATGACGCGACAAAAGTTATAACATCTTTATTAGCATTAGGCCACCAAAACCGGCGAGAAAGGAGATCTAAAGTAGCCTTACTCCCTGGATGTCCTGCTAGAGCAGAATTATGATGTGCCTCAATAACCTTTTGTCTCAACAGATTTGGGACAAACAGTCTCCCTGGAGGTCCTGCAGGGGCGTCCCCCTGAGCCTCTAACACCTCCTCCTCAAGCTCAGAAAATACAGCCGACACTACCACCCCCTCCTGAAGGATAGGACTCGGGTCATCCATTTTCCCGGCCCCTGGGAAACTGCGAGACAAGGCATCAGCCTTTACATTCTTAGACCCCAGGCGATAAGTGACGACAAAATTAAACCTGGTAAAAAACAACGACCATCGAGCTTGTCTGGAATTCAGACGCTTAGCGGATTCCAAATACAACAGGTTCTTGTGATCAGTAATAACGGTAACCGGGTGGACTGCCCCCTCCAAAAAGTGACGCCATTCTTCAAAAGCTAACTTAATGGCCAAAAGTTCCCTATTGCCGATATCATAATTCCTTTCGGCGGACGACAATTTCTTAGAAAAGAAAGCGCACGGATGCCATTTACCAGGGGACGGACCCTGGGACAATATAGCACCCACCCCTACGTCAGACGCATCCACCTCCACAATGAACGGCTGAGATGCATCTGGTTGAATGAGAACGGGTGCCGAAGCAAAACATTTCTTCAAAGAGGAAAAGGCTTGGCAAGCTTTGTCCGACCATTTAGAAAAATCCGTCCCTTTTCTTGTCATGTCAGTGAGAGGTTTGACGACAGATGAGAAATTACAAATAAATTTCCGGTAGTAGTTAGCAAACCCCAAAAAACGCTGCAGAGCCTTAAGATCCCCTGGCTGATCCCATTCAAGCACTGCTCTCACCTTTTCAGGGTCCATACGGAAACCGGAGGCTGACACCAAAAAACCCAAAAACTGAAGTTCCTGTACGGCAAATACACACTTCTCCAGTTTGGCGTATAGTTTATTGTCTCGCAAGATCTGCAACACCTGTCTCACATGCTCCTGATGAGACACAAGATCTGGCGAGTAAATTAAAATGTCGTCCAAATATACAACCACAAACAGCCCCACAAGGTGACGAAAAATGTCATTAACAAAATGTTGGAATACTGCTGGTGCAGTAGTCAGACCAAAAGGCATGACTAGGTTCTCATAATGTCCCTCCGGCGTGTTAAACGCCGTTTTCCACTCATCCCCCTCTTTTATCCTAATCAGATTATACGCCCCCCTGAGATCCAATTTAGAAAACCATTTGGCGCCAACAATTTGATTGAAGAGATCAGGAATAAGAGGGAGTGGATACGGATCTCGAACAGTAATCCGATTAAGTTCGCGGAAATCCAAGCAAGGGCGTAGGCCTCCATCTTTCTTCTTCACAAAGAAGAACCCCGCGGCTACTGGGGAAGATGAAGGTCTAATATGCCCTTTGGCCAGACTTTCAGAAATATAATCTTTCATAGCCTGCCTCTCAGGACCAGAAAGATTATACAACCTAGCTTTAGGCAACTTAGCATCAGGAAGGAGATTAATAGAGCAGTCATACACGCGATGAGGAGGCAACTCCTGACACCCCTCCTCAGAGAAAACATCCCCAAAATCCTCCAAAAAAGGAGGCAATGTACTAGGCACGACCGCACTGATGACTGTGTTCATGCAGTTGCTTTTGCAAAACTCACCCCATTGGCTTATTTCTCTGGACTGCCAATTAATCACAGGGTTATGTTTAACCAACCAAGGAAGTCCCAACACAATGGGAGTAGGTAGACCCTCCAACACATAACAAGATAATTGTTCCCTATGTATTGCCCCTACCCGAAGGTCAATGTTATGAACCTCATGAACAAAGCTACCTTGGCCGAGAGGCCTGGCGTCAATGGAGAATATAGGGATCGGTTTGACCAATACACTCAGATGCATACATTGAGCCTGAGCAAACTGAGCATCAACCAGATTAGCCCCGGAACCACTATCAAGAAGAACAGACAATCTCTCCACTCTCGTACCAACTACCACCTCCACTGGTACAAGGAACTGAGAAGAACTGGCGGATGAAATACATACTCCCAGGTTGTCGTCCACCACACAACCTGGGATTAACAGTTTTCCGGCGACTTTTGGCTCAACAAGGCACGGGATGGACATTCTCCAACAAAATGTCCCTCTTTCCCGCAGAAAAAACATCTTCTAGTCCTGCGGCGTACCGCCAATCCCCTCCTACGAAATGATGTCCCTCCCAACTGCATAGGCTCATCCGAACAGACAAGGGGAACCTCAACATAAGGGACTTTAGTGGTAGGTGGAGAAACAACAGGGAGTGGGGTTACCTCACCCCTCTCCCGAAGCCGTCTATCAGTACGGATAGCTAAGGCCATAGCAGCCTCCAGTGAATGAGGAGACTCATACTGAGCCAAAACTCTTTTAATTTATCAGAAAGCCCATGACAAAACTGGCTCCTAAGAGCTGGGTCATTCCACTGAGTATCTGTGGCCCATCTACGAAACTCAGAAGCAAATTCCTCTGCAGGACGATCTCCCTGCTGTATCTTACGTAATTTTGTCTCAGCAAGAGAGACCCGATCTGGGTCATCATATACCAATCCCAGGGCAGTAAAAAATTGATCTACAGACAGTAGAGCCGGGGATCCCGGAGGAAGGGAAAATGCCCAGGATTGAGGGTCCCCTTGCAGAAGTGAGATAACAATTCCCACTCTCTGCTCATCACTCCCTGATGATCGAGGCCGAAGCCGAAAATACAATTTACATGCCTTCCGGAAGGTGAAAAATTTGTCTCGCCCACCAGTGAACCTGTCCAGGAGAGCTACTTTAGGTTCAACTCTGGTTTGCTCCAGGGGAGACAAAACTTTGGACTTAATGTCCGTCAGCTCCATGGATAATCCCTGCAACTGCAGAGCCAGCTGGGCTACTGGATCCATGGTAACTGGAGATAATTTTTATGGCCAGTGAAAATGTCACGCTGTCTAATGATATGTATACAATGTCAGTAAACTATTAATACAGGAACAACACTCTATACAACAACTAGTATAGCAACATCAGCATATAAGTATAGAATAGATTTACCTGACACGATATCTGCTGAACTCAGGGTTAATCTTGAGGACTTGATGAGCTGAAACAGGAAAGAGGTGGACCGGGATCTAACCTGACCCTAAACTGGGGTCCTAACTAATCCCTCACCTTGGAGGTACTGATAATGGTTCAGAGGTCCAAGTCTCCAACCTAACCCTGTCTCCTATCAGACCCTGAACCCTGTAATCAGTCCTAAGAAGGATCCTGACTACCACCAAAGGGATATGGGCTGATCTCAGCTAAATACACAGATTAGACATATAAGACAGACAGGATAACACTCGCTTGCATACACACTCAAACACCAAAGGAACATAAATGGTCTGGGAAATAAACTCTAACCAAGTTGAGCTTAGAACAACTAAGGAGCTCACAACTAAAGTCTATACAGATTCATTCCTATCTGTGGTCTGCATGAAGGTTTCACTGGCAACTCCCCAAGCAGACAACCAGGAATTTAAAGGAAACCAATCAACAAATAATCAATTGCAGCTGGGAGAAACTGCACCCAGTCCCAGCACCGAGCACAGACAGAATTAACTTCCTAGCTGCCAAACACAAAGAAACAGCAGATCAGCTGTGAGAAGTCAAAATGTGCAACCGCGACGATCTTCGTGGCAATGCACACATGACAGGCGCCGCTTGTAGCGTTAGATGCCGAGAAGGCATTTGACCGCATTCATTGGGATTTTGTTTTCTCAGTTCTGAGGAAGATAGGCTTCACTGGAGACATCTTCTCAGGGATACAGGCGTTATACTCCCAACCATCAGCGAGGATCTTTTCTAATGGGGCCCTATCAGACAATTTTCTAATCAGCAATGGGATGCACCAGGGCTGCCCTTTGTCACCTTTGATTTTTGTACTCTCAATCGAACCTTCAGCCCAGGTGTTAAGAACTCAGTGCTCAATTACAGGGATACAAATAGGGAACAGAACACATGTTATTTCCCTTTTTGCCAATGATGTAATACTGACACTATTGCAACCAATAGACTCATTAGAACATGCAATGGAGGTAATTCTGTATTTTGGGAAAGTATCGTATTACAAGCTTAATGCACAAAAAAACGCAGGCTTTGCCACTTAATTTATCCATGGAGACAGTGTCTTTGTTGAAACATAGGCATCCTCTGGACTGGCAAACAAAGGGTTTGAGATACCTGGGTATTATGGTCACATCATCCCAGTCTTTCTTGTTATTCTTCTAATTATGAACCCTTGCTTGCTAATTTAAAGTACGAAACTCAAAGACTTGCTAAGGTTGAAGTTTCTTGGTTAGGCAGGATTGCAACTTTTAAGATGCTTCTTCTGCCAAAACTTCTCTACCTGTTCAGGACATTACCCATAATACTTCCACAGACCTTTTTCAGAGCCATTAAGAGCTTGATGTCGACATATATCTGGGCGGGACACAAGCCTAGGATAGCCAATCATATTTTATATAGAGATAAATGGATGGGTGGTTTGGGAGTGCCAGACATTCCTAACTATTATATAGCATCTCAGATCTCTACATTGGCATTAGGTTGGCTTGGACAATCACAAACACATTGGGTCCATGTGGAAGAATCTCAGATGTCCCCATTGTCATACAGAGCTATACTAGCAGCGTCTTTGATAGGTCTCCCTCTGCCGGCTACATTACTACCGCTTACCAAGGCGGCGGTGTATAGTTGGCAGATATTCCTTAAACGCTCGGGAAAGGGCACTAGATTACCTAGGAACATCATCCCTGTAGAAGTCCTTTCCACCGCTATCCCAAATCTAAATGTCACAGCTTGGCTACGTAGTGGGGTAATTTCCATAGATCAATTGCATTCTGGGGAAAATCTGATGCCATTTGCCGATGTAAAATCTAAATACTCTCTAAGAGACAATGATGTCTTCTCATATCTTCAAATGGACCACCTTCTTAGGAAGCTCTCTTGGAGTTCGATGAGCTGCAATCCTAGAATATTTGCTTTTTATATGAATAAGTTGAAAGGTCTAAGAAGGATTTATGCGATGATTGAAGAGGTATCAGTGTTTAAAAAAACGTATCCGCTAGGGCAGTGGGAGAGAGACCTGGGAATAGATATTACTTCAGAAGAATGGATTAAATCTATGAGAATAGCGCACAAATCACTAAGAAGTAGCACACACATAAAATCATTTATGAAAACAGTACTGAGATGGTATTTTGTTCCATCGCGTCTACACCAAATATTCCCAGAGTCCTCACCACTGTGCTGGCAAAATTGTGGGGAACGTGGGACGTTGCTCCATATACTATGGGGATGTCCTAAAGTAAAGCATTATTGGAACAGGGTGTTCCACATGATATCAACTATACTACAATCCAAGCTTAAGGGATCACCCCAAATGGCACTGTTACTGGTGGGTATTGGAGACATACCCCCAGGGGATAGAACACTGATATGTATTATACTAATACATGCCAAATTACTGCTTACTCGTCACTGGAAATCGGATACTATCCCAAACATTAAAGAGTTGTATACCACAATTAATCAAACATATACAGTGCCTACAAGTAGTATTCAACCCCTGCAGATTTAGCTAGTTTGATAAGATGCAAATAAGTTAGAGCCTTCAAACTGCAAACGAGAGTAGGATTTATTAACAGAAGCATAAATCTTACAAACCAAAAAGTTATGTTGCTCAGTTGAATTTTAATACATTTTAAACATAAAAGTGTGGGTCAATTATTATACAACCCCTATGTTTAATATTTCGTGGAATAACCCTTGTTTGCAATTACAGCTAATAATCGTCTTTTAGAAGACCTGATCAGGCCGGCACAGGTCTGTGGAGTTATCTTGGCCCACTCCTCCATGCAGATCTTCTCCAAGTTATCTAGGTTCTTTGGGTGTCTCATGTGGACTTTAATCTTGAGCTCCTTCCACAAGTTTTCAATTGGGTTAAGGTCAGGAGACTGACTAGGCCACTCCAACACCTTGACTTTTTCCCTCTTGAACCAGGCCTTGGTTTTCTTGGCTGTGTGCTTTGGGTCGTTGTCTTGTTGGAAGATGAAATTACGACCTATCTTAAGATCCTTGATAGAGGAGCGTAGGTTCTTGGACAAAATCTCCAGGTAGGCCGTGCTATCCATCCTCCCATGGATGCGGACCAGATGGCCAGGCCCCTTGGCTGAGAAACAGCCCCACAGCATGATGCTGCCACCACCATGCTTGACTGTAGGGATGGTATTCTTGGGGTCGTATGCAATGCCATCCAGTCTCCAAACGTCACTTGTGTGGTTGGCACCAAAGATCTCGATCTTGGTCTCATCAGACCATAGAACCTTGAACCAGTCTGTCTCAGAGTCCTCCAAGTGATCATGAACAAACTGTAGACGAGCCTTGACATGACGCTTTGAAAGTAAAGGTAACTTACGGGCTCATCTGGAACGGAGACCATTGCGGTGGAGTACGTTACTTATGGTATTGACTGAAACCAATGTCCCCACTGCCATGAGATCTTCCCGGAGCTCCTTCCTTGTTGTCCTTGGGTTAGCCTTGACTCTTCGGACAAGCCTGGCCTCGGCACGGGAGGAAACTTTCAAAGGCTGTCCAGGCCGTGGAAGGCTAACAGTAGTTCCATAAGCCTTCCACTTACGGATGATGCTCCCAACAGTGGAGACAGGTAGGCCCAACTCCTTGGAAAGGGTTTTGTACCCCTTGCCAGCCTTGTGACCCTCCACGATCTTGTCTCTGATGGCCTTGGAATGCTCCTTTGTCTTTCCCATGTTGACCATGTATGAGTGCTGTTCACAAGTTTGGGGAGGGTCTTAAATAGTCAGAAAAGGCTGGCAAAAGAGATCATTAATCCACACATGTGAAGCTCATTATTCTTGGTGCCTGAACTACTTCTTAAAACTTTAGGGGGACCAAACAGAAGTCTTGTGGTTTGAGGGGTTGAATAATAAATGACACTCTGAATTAACTTTTAACATTTAAAAAAAAAAAAAAAAAATGTAAAAAAATTATTTTGCTGCAGTGCATTTCCCACTTCCAGGCTGATCTACAGTACAAATGTCACAATGCCAAGTTAATTTCGCATGTGTCAACCAGCTAAATCTGCAGAGGGTTGAATACTACTTGTAGGCACTGTATGTATGAACAGATGTGGGCTAGGGGACAGGGTACAATAGAGAAAATCCATGGAAATTGGATGAGATGGCAACAAAGCTCATTCAGTCGGTAACGATATATAAGGGATGGTTCACACTTACCTCATAGCCTTCACCTGGTATAACTGCAACAACAAAGCAAATATATGACCTCCTACTCTGTCACCATTCCGACTATGCTCCATGCTCCATTACAGTGTATAATTTTGTTACTTTCTTTACATTTTTATTTCATCATTCAATACTGAGTAGTGACCAATGTACTGTAGATTGAGATGATATTGCTTTGATTATTCCACATCTATGACTTAATGGCTACTGCTTAAGATTGGTTGTTCCCTTTCTTTTTCTTTTGATATTTAAGTCAGAACAATACTTGATATATCAGCTTATTGAAATGATGATCTTATTACTTTTGGTTTGTATGTTGTTATAATATGAAAAACTTCTAATAAAAACTAATGAAACGAAAAAGACCTGGGTGTATGGGTGGACGACAAACTCACATTTAGTGGCCAGTGTCAGGCAGCTGCTTCAAAGGCAAATAAAATAATGGGATGCATTAAAAGAGACACAAATGCTCATGAGTCAAACATAATTTTACCTCTATACAAGTCACTAGTGCGACCACACTACTGTGTAGAGTTCAGGTCTCCGGTGTATAAAAAAAAAACATAGCTGAGCTAGAGTGGGTGCAGAGAAGAGCGACCAAGGTTATTAGAGGACTGGGGGATCTGCAAGACAGGTTATTGCTAGAGTTGTGCAAAACAGGTCGGTCAGATTCATAAGTCGCCGACATTCGCCAAAGTCGGGTTTCGCCGATCGAAACCCGACCATAGCGTGAAGTCGGCCATGCGGTCGGCAAAACGATCGCCAAAGTCGGATTTCCCAGAATGCTTGCAGGCGCCTTTTTTCAGCCAATGAGCAAGGACATACACTGTGGGTAACGAAATGACATGTGCAGCATCCACCACCATCTTAGAGAAGGGCATTGCAGTGATAGGCAATAGGGGGCGTCATAGTGTCTATAAAAGCCCTGACCACCGACCTCCATTTTACTTCTGCCGATCTTAACAGTAGGGAGAGAGTTAGGGCAGGAAAGAGAAGTTCTTATGTGCTTGTGCTGATATCAATTGTGCAGTTAGTGTGCAGTGACAGGGGAGGATTTTGTTGTGTGCAGCAGCGCTGGTTATTAGGCTGCCTGCCAGTGACAAGGAGGATTATCTTGTGTGCAGCAGCGCTGGTTATTAGGCTGCCTGATAGCTGTATTGCTGTGTGTAGACTGTGGTGCATACTGTTTTTTACACAGCACTAATACTTTTATTCTTTTTTTCTGCACACTTACCGACCGTTCATTTTTTCCCACACCGGCTGGTATCACGGACAAATACATGCTGACTATCTGTGTGTCACTCCGGAAATATATACGGAGATTTAAATTTTCCACTTCACCGTACACAGCTGTACGCTTCTGATACAGTACCCTTTTTCTGCCTTTTGTATTACGTTCAAATCCATACTGAGTGAGCGTCTGTGTGTGACTCCGGAAATATATACGAAGATTTAAATTTTCCCCTACACTGTATACAGCTATACGCTTCTCATAAAGTACCATATATCTGCTGGTATATTTGGTACATTTTCCCAAACATGAGGAAGTATGGTGGAAGAGGCTGCGGACGTGGGCGGGGGGGCCAGCTGGTACTGATGGTGGTGGTGGTGCATCTGCTGGTAGTGCCAAAAGCACAATAGCACCTAAGGTAGGAGGTGTTGAGCCTGCATCATCGTCTGGCTCCAGAATGCCTGGAAGGCTCCCTTTTCTGGGAGTAGGTAAACCTCTTTTAAAGCAGGAGCATCAAGAACAGGTTTTGGCTTACATTGCCAAAACAGCATCCAGCTCTATCGCCTCCTCTTCTGAAGTTTCAAAAACTGCAAGCACTGAGTTGTCAGTGAAGGCTCCTGGTCAGGAACAACACCTTTCCTTGTGTCCTTCACCCCCACCAAAAGTAAAGGATGTGGCAGGCCATACTTCAGCTTACTCCCTGGAGCTCTTTTCACATACCATGCCTAACTTATCAAGTCAAATCCTGACTTCCCCAGGCCAAGATGAATATGACATGGAGTGCACTGATGCACAGCCACCGCTATATGATTCTGCTGGTACATTCACCCAGAGCACTACATTGCCCTCGCAGTCTACTGAGCCAGAATCTAACCCTGATGAAACTCAGGTGCCCCTTCCCGCATACTATACCACCTCACACTGTGACACAGAGGAAGGTGCAGATGAAATTGAAGAGGAGGGGATAGATGACCCAGTTGTTGACCCGGATTGGCATCCATTGGGGAAGAGGGTGCCGCTGGCAATAGCTCAGAAGAGGAGGAGGATCCGCAGCAGGCATCGACATCGCAGCTGCGGTTGTCTGACAAGCCCGTAACAGTTCAAAAACGTGTTAAAAAAACTAAATGAGTTGTGTTATGATTCGGTAGCTGAGGAGTGCAGGCAAAAAGACAATACACCAGAGCAGTTGGAATCTATGAGATTGCAGTACCCTGACTAACCACCACAACTAGAGGCAGCCGTGGAGCGTTCCTACGTTGGTCCTAGACGCCTCGTCACAGCCTGAGAAACTAACTACACCTAAAGATAGAAATAGGAAAGCTATCTGCCCCGGAGCAGAACCCCAAAGATAATAGCAAGCCCCAAACATGTAATGGCGGTTAGACAAGACGAAATACTGACACAGACAGAAAATAGTATGAGCAAACGTTGGGGCCCAAACTAACTAAATAGAAAAGGATAGGAAGGGTACTTACTGCAATCCCAAAAAAAACCCTGAAAGCACCAACTCTACTAATTTCAAAAACACCTGAGATCACACGACCTCTACCACCTAAATTAGTTCTCTGGTGTAACAAAATCAAAACAGCAGCCACTGAAAAAACTGGAAAAAGTAAAAGTACAAACATCAGTGGCTGAACTGAACTGAGAGGGCAAAAGCCCCCAGAGGGGACCCTGAAGGCCCCCACAGAAGTGCAGGTCAAAATGCAAAAATCAAGCACAAAAACAAAAAGAAGAAAATGTCTTATCTGTTAGCAGGAGATGCAGACACGACACAGCAGGCTACAAGGGAAACAGGAATCAAGGATTGAGACCCGAACAATTGATCACCGGCAACCCTGATGGGAAGGTGACTCCCTTATATAAGACCAGTCAGTAACACCTGATTCCCAGTCCTCACAATCTTCACTGAACAGACCAGTACCGCTTGTAACCACCAGAGGGAGCCTCTGCTCAGAACTCATCTCAAGCCCATTCACAACAGAGTTGCAGGACAGCTTGGCCAGAGGGTCAAATTAGCACAGAGTGCAAGCCCTGAAAATTTATCCCATAGCAGGAAGAGTGCAGTATGGCACTTTTTTGACCAAAATCCTATTGATGAGGCAAAGGTTATCTGTAAGAAGTGCGGAAGGACCTTTAGCAGAGGGAAAAATCTCCGAAATTTGAATACCAGTTGCATGCTTAGACATTTAAACACCATGCACTTGCAAGCGTGGACGGAGTACAAAACCTCAGGTAGCACACATGCACCTGCTTTGTCTGAAGGTAGCCATCAACGCTACATCGCTTCCCTCACTGTAAGCCCACCGGTTAGCACACCACCAGCAAGAAAAGTTGAGGTGTCGTCGCAAGGCCAAAGCAGTCAGGGAATCCCAATGGCTTTCCAATGAAAGACTGCATCTAGGCCATCACCACCACCCCACCATCACCATTACCAACCCCCTCTCAGTCTGCCATGTCCACCGCTAGTTTCACCATATGCAGCTCTCAAGTCCAGCTCACCGTAGCAGAGACTCTGACTAGGACAAGAAAGTACTCATCCTCTCATCCGCATACACTGGCTTTGAACGCCTACATTGCCAAACTGATCTCATTAGAGATGATGCCCTTCCGTTTGGTTGAAAGTGCAGCGTTCCGAGAGCTCATGGCCTACGCTGTCCCATGCTATGCCCTACCCAGTTGGCACTTCTTTGCTAGAAAAGCCATCCCTGCCTTCCATCTGCATGTGAAAGACCGCATTGTCCATGCACTCAAACAAACAGTGAGTTAAAAGGTGGATCTCACAACAGATGCATGGGCCAGTAGGCTTGGCCAGGGCGATTACGTGTCCATCACTGCGCACTGGGTTAATGTGGTAGATGCAGGGTCCACAGAGTACAGCGGTGGTGGGACAGTGCTGCCTAGCCCACGGTATAGGCAACAGTTGGCTGTAGGCGTTCGACCCTCCTCCTCCTCCTCCTGAAGCGAAATCTCATCGACAGAGCGCAGTCGCACGAGCACTCCATCCGCAGCTGCCAGTGTTGCACATGAGGTGTCACACTATTGAACAGCTAGTGGTAAGCGTCAGCAGTCTGTTTTAAAGATAATGTCTTTGGGCGACAACAGACACACCGCGGAGGTACTGGCCGACTACTAGCAGCGAGAAACTGAGTCATGGCTGGGCAGTTTACATCTTGAGCCAGGCTAGGTAGTCAGTGATAACGGACGTAATTTTGTGGCGGCCATAGCCCTGGCAAAGCTCAGACACATACCTTGCCTGGCTCACACCTTGAACCTGGTGGTGCAGTGCTTCATAAATAATTATCCGGAGTTACCAGCCCTGCTCCATAAGGTGCGAAGACTATGCTCGCACATCCGTCGCTCACCCGTAGACTCCAGTCGTATGCAGAGGCTGCAGCGATCGCTCCACCTCCCCAAGCACTGCCTAATCATAGACGTTGCAACAAGGTGGAACTCCACCATGCACATGGTTGAGAGGCTGTGCGAACAGAGGCAGGCTGTAATGCATTTGTGGGAGGATACACAGGCAGGCAGTTTGAGGGCAGACATCGAGTTGTCGGGTGTGCAGTGGTCAAAGCTGAAAGACTTCTGTAAAGTCCTACAGTGTTTGGAGGAATGCACACGGCTGGTAAGCGCAGACGACGCCATCATAAGCATGAGCATCCCACTTATGCGTCTGCTCATGCAAACTTTGACACACATTAAGGATCAGGCGTCTGCAGCGGAGGAGGAAGAGGAGGAGGAGGAGTGAAGCCTTGATGACAGTCAGCCATTGTCTGCTCAGGGAACTGTCCTGGACGAGGTGGAGGAAGAAGAGGAGGAAGAGGAGGGGGATGATTATTTTGGGGAAGAGGATGCTTCTCAGGGGGCAAGAGAAAATGTTGGCTTGCCAAGGTCAGGTACAGGGTTTGTGCATGACTGGAGGGATGTGGATTTGGCAGAAAATGCTCCTCCACCCACCACTGGCAGTGCATCATTGACACCTGGAACATTGGCCGACATGTGTGATTATGTGTTGCGGATCCAAAAGAGGGACCCCCGCATTGCCAAAATGATGAAGGATGACGACTACTGGTTGGCCAGCATCCTTGATCCACGCTATAAAGGCAAATTACAGAACATCATGCCACAGGAGAACCTAGAGCTAATATTGGCAAACAAACAAGCAACTTTGGTAAATCGCTTGTTAGAGGCATTCCCAGCACACAGCAGTGGTGCAGGTTCTACCACGAGCCGTACTGGGCAACATGGAAGAGATGTTCATGGTGCACACAGCTGAAGTGGCGTTGGAGACAGGGGTTTCATGACCATGTTGTGGACTGATTTCTCGAGTACCGCTCACACGACAGGCAATACTGAATCAAATGCAACAGACAGGAGACAGCAGTTGTCAACTATGGTTCAAAATTACCTCTCCTCCCCTATCGATGTTCTCCCTCACAGTTCATTCCCCTTTGACTACTGGGCCTGTAAACTGGACACCTGGCCTGAATTGGTACAATATGACTTACAGGAGCTCGCTTGCCTTGCTGGTAGTGTGCTAACAGAAAGAGTCTTCAGTGTTGCTGGATCAATCCTGACAGAAAGAAGGACCCGGCTGTCAACCCAAAATGATGACACATAGGTTGCCAGCAAAATGGCTCGCTTTGTCCTCCTCTTTCTCCGACTTCTCCAATTCCTCCATTTGCAGCTGCTGAATCTCCAGCCTACACCTCAACATATGCCAGTTTTTCCACCTCCCTAACTGGGCTGTACCCCCACAGGGCCGGCGTCAGCATCTGGCGCACCCAGGCAAGTGCCGGGGCCTTGAGCAGGTGGGGGGGCCACTCGCTGTCAGAGATACCGGCGTGCTATGAGGGGCCCTGTGCCAGTGCTGATGCCTATAAGTGTTTCCCCCCTGCTTGCTCAGGGCCCCAGCACTTGCAATACTTACCTGTCCCTGCTCCACCGCTGTGACGCCTTCCGCGTTTCTTGACAGTGACATTCAGGTCAGAGAGCGCGATGACATCACGTCAGTGCGCCCTCTGCCTGAACAGTCACAGTGCAGAGAGCTGGAAGATGGTGACGCTGAGGAGAGAAGAGGTATTTCATTTTTTTTTAATACTTGGAGCAATATGTGGGGAGCATTATACACTGGAGAATTATATATGGGGCCCATCATACACTTGAGCATCACAGATAGGGCCCATTATACACTGGAGCATTATATATGGGGCCCATCATACACTGGAGCATTATAAATGGGGCCCATCATACACTTTAGCATCATATACGGGGCTCATTATACACTGGAGCATTATATGGGGCCCATTATATATGGAGCATTATATAGGCCCCTCATACACTGGAGCATCATCCATGGTTCGCATCATATACTGGAGCATCATATGGGGCCCATTATATATGGTGCATCATATGGAGCACATTATATGGAGCATCACATGGAGCCCATTATATATGGAGCATTATATATGGGGACCATTATATTTGGAGCATTATATGGGGCTCATCATACACTGGAGCATCATATATGGGGCCCATCATATACTAGAGCATCATATGGGGTTCATTATTTATGGGGCATCATATAGGGCCCTTTATATATGGAGCATCATATTATTATTATTATTATTATTATTACACATTTATATAGCGCCATTTATTCCATGGCGCTTTACATATGAAAAGGGAAAATATAGACAGGTACAATAAACGTGTGCTAGACAAGGGACACACAAGTACAGAAGGAGAGAGAACCCTGCCCGCAAGGGCTCACAGTCTACAGGGATGTATGGAGCATATATGGGGGCCTATTCTGCATGGAGCATTATGTAGAGCCCATTCTGTATGGAGCAATATATGGGGCTCATCATATACTGTATGGAGCTTTATATGCAACTCATACTGTATGGGGCTCATTATACTCTATGGGGACCGTCCTATACTGTATGGCACATTATATGGGGACCATCATATACTGGAGCACTATGTGGAACTCATCATATACTGTATGGAACATTATATGGGACCAATTATGTATGGAGCAATATATGGGGCTCATTATTCTGTAAGGCGCACTATGTGGTGCCCATAATACTGTATGGAGGAATATACTGTCTGGTTTTTGAGCTATTGTAGAATTTACAATAGATATCACTCATGTAATGTAAGAAGTGAAGTATTTGGCATTGTACTATACCTATATTTCTCTGCAGTATCGGAGCATCATGAATTGTGGTATGTGTTAAAGTGGCCCACTGGGACTCTTTCGCCCGGGACCCACGAAAACCTGGAGCCAGCCCTGAACCCCCCCCTTTAGCCAAATAACCCCCAGTTTTCAATGTGTTACTATTATTATAAAGTAAATTAAGGTTGACAAGCTTAAGTAATAGGAATTGATGTCATTGGCATTGAAATGGGCACTGTAGGTGTGTTTACTGTCCTCCACTCACTGCCGACTTTTATTCCCTATTGACTTGCATTGGGGTCGGGTTTCAGTTGGAACTCCGACTTTTTCCGTTAGTCGGCCGATTTCATTCGACTCTACTTTTGAGAAAGTCGGGTGGTCCGAATCCCGACTTGACCCTCCCGGAGGCAAAGTCTCTCATCTATATTTATTACACTTGGGGTAATTTAGTTTGGAAAAACAAAGGCTAAGGGGTGATCTTATTATAATGTATAAATACATGACGGGACAGTATAAGGACCTTTCTGATGATGTTTTTACTCTCAGACCTGAGATGGGGACAAGGGGGCATTCTCTACGTCTGGAGGAAAGAAGGTTTAATCATATTCACAGACTCAGATTCTTTACTGTAAGAGCAGTGAGACTATGGAACTCTCTGCCGTATGATGTTGTAATGAGTGATTCACTACTAAAATTTAAGAAGGGACTGGATGCCTTTCTTGAAAAGTATAATGTTACAGGTTATTTATACTAGATTCCTCGATAGGGCGTTGATCCAGGGAACACGTCTAATTGCCGTATGTGGAGTTGGGAAGGAATTTTTTTCTCCCCAATGTGGAGCTTAGTGTTTGCCGCGTGTTTTTTTTTTGTCTTCCACTGGATCAACATGTTAGGCTATGGGTTGAACTAAATGGACTTAAAGTCTCCCTTCAACCTTAAATACTATGTTACTATGGTACTATCAATATACAGTACAGACCAAAAGTTTGGACACACCTTCTCATTCAAAGTTTTTTCTGTATTTTCATGACTATGAAAATTGTACAGTACATTCACACTGAAGGCATTAAAACTATGAATTAACACATGTGGAATTATATACCTAACAAAAAAGTGTGAAACAACTGAAAATATGTCTTATATTCTAGGTTCTTCAAAGTAGCCACCTTTTGCTTTGATTACTGCTTTGCACACTCTTGGCATTCTCTTGATGAGCTTCAAGAGGTAGTCACTGGAAATGGTCTTCCAACAGTCTTGAATGAGTTCCCAGAGATGCTTAGCACTTGTTGTGTGGTGGAAAGTCTCAATTTTTGTTGGTAAGGGGCAGAGCCAAGGGTTCTTTGTTGTTTCATCAGGATGGTTCGACTTTGTCTAAATTCCAGTTTATAGCCATATTCAGGAGGTACTTAGGTTTGATTGGCATGGATGATTCTAAATTCGGGTGTCATTCATTTCGTATAGGGCAGCAACGGAAGCGCCCAGGTGGGGCCTTAGTGCAGTGGCAGAGGACAATATTGGGAGATGGGAGTTGTTACGTTTTGAGTCATATATCCGTACAGGTATGCTGGATATTTAACAGTGGCGAAGGGGGTTTGCCTGTGGGGTTGCAAGTTACAATTTTGGTTATTTTCTTTTGCAGATGGTCCGCTGTTGGTGTGGGTGTTAGGACACTCGTATGTGGTGTGGGGAGCTTTATGGGCTGACGTCAGACCGTCCAGCCAGCAGCTTGGGTTAAGACAGGATGAGGCGACGGTCAGGTGGCTTGAGATTAGTGGAATGCTATGGTCCAGGTTGGTTCCAGAATTTTATTTTCATGTGGGTTTGGATAGACCCCCGGATGTTTTATTTATTCATGGGGGAGTGCTGATTTGGGGGTCCGCACTTCCAGGGATTTGGTTCGGGACATTAAGTTTGACTTCTTGCAGCTCATGGCTGCTCACTCGGGGATGGTCATTGTTTGGTCCGATATTGTGGCTCATTTGGCATGGAAATATGGTTGTTCAGTGGAACGCAAAATAAGGCCCGGATTAAGGTGAATCTGGAAGTGTCGCGTTTTTGGCTAGGAATTGGGCGGTGGTAGTGCGGCATTGCGATCTTGAAGTGCTGTCCAGGGAGCATTTACGTCGGGATGGGGTACATTTTACACCTATCGGTATAGATATCTGGGCACTGGGTTTGAGAGAGGATTTAGAGAAGGCTGTTAAGGTGTGGAGGGACATTCATGCTTAAGGTGTCATGCATGTCTGTCGTGGTGGAAATGGGTCTGTGGAGAGCCAGGTGATGGTAGCAGAGGGGGAGTAGGGTGCCCATTTTGGTGGGTCAGTTACCTACCCCTCCCCTCTTTTGCTTCATTTGGTGGTCACAGTATAATTTAAATAAAAGGGGTCCCTGCTGGGCTGAAGTTTCAGCGGGACAATTTAATTGGTGGCGCCATTCAGTAGGGTCCTCGAACCGGTGTGGTGCAATTGAGGGCATAAGCAGGAGGGTCCTCGAACCGGTGTGGTGCAGTTGAGGGCCTAAGTTGTGGCTGATGGCGCAACAAAGCTGGTGCACAGTTTCCATAGACCCCGTTCCTTATTTGTCAATGTTACATTGATATGTTCATTTTTGTAATGTAAATATGTTAATAAACAGGGCTGCTGTGGCCTATTTATCCAAAAGGTTCAAATGTGTCTGTGGTTATTGTAGGTGTAGGGTGTTACATAAGATGGGTGTTGAAAGTGGGGCTGAGTCAAACATTCCTAGGTTATGTTGCTGTGTGCCACACACACCGGCATTGTGCTAGAGTCGACTTTCTCTAATTGTAATACCTCGTATACAGCATGTAAATTACCATTCAAGCCGGAAAAAAGATCTGCCTCATCTGTGGCATTTGAAATAAAGCGAGTAAACAAGCCTTGGCTTCATTTTCCAGTCAGTCCATATGAAGGCTTTGAAATGATGGCCAGCCAGTCACTATCTTGCTTGATTCAAAAGGGTTTAAAAAAAGCCATGCAACCTACTGTGGATGGGTCTTTAATCATAGCAGATCTTCTGTCTTCTTCCCAAGCCCCATCCAGTCTTCAGTCCTCCAGCGCTAAATAGCCCTTAAGTGACATTATTATGCACGGTGCCCCATAATGTCATGATACTGTGGGGCTTAGATTCTGCTGGCGAGGCCAAAGAGCAAACGGAACCTATGAAGAAGACAGAAGACCCGCTGTGACTGAAGACGAGATCGAAGCTGGGGAACGACACAGACAAGATGAGGTCAAGGGAGAAGAATAAATTTATGCTTTTCCTACTTTTTAATACTCTGTGGTCTGAATAGACCCAAAACATAATAACGCACACTTGTCTCCATTTAAATTTCGTTGAAAGTTCAAAAAAAATTGCAAAATTCAAACATTTTTTTAAATTCATGATATTGGCAAGTTACAAGTTACCGACTGTTGGCACCCTACGATTGCAGCATCTTGACATTTTGTCTTCTAAGAGAAAATACTTTTTTTTGCTTACGTCTCTACATAGATCTCTAATATAAAATTAGCAGCATGTCATCTGTTCTTTTACACTGTGTATATTGAAAAAGTAAATCAATGTATAAGCTAGTGTTTAAGAGTAGACGACAAGTCAGGTAGCCATGTTTCCTGTAGATAAGTGTTAATTGGAATCAAGATCAATAACCTGAAAAATCCCTCCAACCACTGACGCCCAAGTGCCGCCACTTATTCCTGTATTCTGAATCCTGTGCCCCCTGGCTGGGGAAACTATAATGGAAATTTGTTGTAAATATCATGTCTAATCAATGCCACGGGCTGACATGTCAGGGGAATAAAGGAATATTCTTCAATCCAAAGCATCATTAGCATGATGCATGTCAGGTTTAATGATCCCGTGGTAGCTTTTCAGATGGACCGGCCCATCGGCAATGCATTTCCAATATAGATTGTGTGCTCAGGACTGACCATAATGTGAGTCTGGGTATTCCAAGCACAGATGCATTGATGGAAATAGACGTTTACCAGTATTTTGAAAGGTTAAGACTGGAAGTAGATTTCTGCCATCCTCAGTCAACCTGATAGGTAATGATTGCTGTTAAGTAAAAGTTGTGTATTCGTTTGTCATTAGCACTAATCGATTGTCCAGTTGTACATTTAAGAGGTTGTCCAGAACTTAGATATTACTGATCTATCCTTAGGACTAGAGAGAGGAAGCCTGATGGATTCGATCCATCGGCCAGCCCATAAAACTCTAATCGCCGAATGGAGGGCTGGCAAATCCCTTACCACCTGGGATCTCCAACACGCCTTTCTATTACCCAGGTTGGTTTGTGCGATGTGCCACATTGATGACATGATACCAACCCTGGCTAATCAAAAGCTGAGCTGAGGATCTCAAAATGGAAGAGATTTGTGAGCCTCATGTCCAGTGACCAAAGAATAATGACCTGGCCAATGGACTAAAGTCCCACAAATTAATTTGCTAATCTGTACTTAAGACTTAAGTCACCCCCTCCTTGAATAGGTATGTGGAGAGTGACTGTTTAATCTGGTATTTTGCACCTGTGCTGCTAACATTTTGCTTAATGGGCTGGCTGCATCCTGTAGTGCATTTGTTCTGAGATCTGGGCAGGTGAGTGTTGCTGCCTTTTTTTGCTGTTTTATATTGAATTTTTGGAGACCTTGAGTCTCCTTTAGTGGCTTTGTTTGATAGTGTAGTGTAGGACTTGTAAGCGTGGGGACCTTTGGCGCAGGTTACAAGCTTACGTATTTTGGCCAAAATATTAATTAATACCCCACTATTTTTGTATTTTTTGCACTTTATTTTTCGGGGTGCAGCCAGGCCCAGGCACGTCTGGTCTCGCATGAGGGGTGTTCACACTGGTGCGATTTGAGAGTGTACTGGCCAGCCCACCTATTCGAATAGTAGGGGCGTGATTAATAGGCTGTGAACCAGACACTGTGCAGTATCCTTGTGTGAACGGCACCCTATGTGGACCTCTATTGTGCAATTGTATACTGGGCAGTCACCCCCTCCTTGAACAGGTATGTGGAGAGTGACTGTTTAATCTGGTATTTTGCACCTGTGCTGCTAACATTTTGCTTAATGGGCTGGCTGCATCCTGTAGTGCATTTGTTCTGAGATCTGGGCAGGTGAGTGTTGCTGCCTTTTTTTGCTGTTTTATATTGATTTTTTGGAGACCTTGAGTCTCCTTTTGTGGCTTTGTTTGATAGTGTAGTGTAGGACTTGTATGCGTGGGGACCTTTGGCGCAGGTTACAAGCTTACGTATTTTGGCCAAAATACTAACTAATACCCCACTATTTTTGTATTTTTTGCACTTTATTTTTCGGGGTGCAGCCAGGCCCAGGCACGTCTGGTCTCGCATGAGGGGTGTTCACACTGGTGCGATTTGAGAGTGTACTGGCCAGCCCGCCTATTCGAATAGTAGGGGCGTGATTAATAGGCTGTGAACCAGACACTGTGCAGTATCCTTGTGTGAACGGCGCCCTATGTGGACCTCTATTGTTCAATTGTATACTGGGCAGTCACCCCCTCCTTGAATAGGTATGTGGAGAGTGACTGTTTAATCTGGTATTTTGCACCTGTGCTGCTAACATTTTGCTTAATGGGCTGGCTGCATCCTGTAGTGCATTTGTTCTGAGATCTGGGCAGGTGAGTGTTGCTGCCTTTTTTTGCTGTTTTATATTGAATTTTTGGAGACCTTGAGTCTCCTTTAGTGGCTTTGTTTGATAGTGTAGTGTAGGACTTGTAAGCGTGGGGACCTTTGGCGCACGTTACAAGCTTACGTATTTTGGCCAAAATATTAATTAATACCCCACTATTTTTGTATTTTTTGCACTTTATTTTTCGGGGTGCAGCCAGGCCCAGGCACGTCTGGTCTCGCATGAGGGGTGTTCACACTGGTGCGATTTGAGAGTGTACTGGCCAGCCCGCCTATTCGAATAGTAGGGGCATGATTAATAGGTTGTGAACCAGACACTGTGCAGTATCCTTGTGTGAACGGCGCCCTATGTGGACCTCTATTGTGCAATTGTATACTGGGCAGTCACCCCCTCCTTGAATAGGTATGTGGAGAGTGACTGTTTAATCTGGTATTTTGCACCTGTGCTGCTAACATTTTGCTTAATGGCTGGCTGCATCCTGTAGTGCATTTGTTCTGAGATCTGGGCAGGTGAGTGTTGCTGCCTTTTTTTGCTGTTTTATTCTGATACAGTACCATATAGCTGCTGGTATTTTTGGTACATTTTCCCAAACATGAGGAAGTATGGTGAAAGAGGCCACGGACGTGGGCGGGGGGGGCCAGCTGGTACTGATGATGGTGGTGGTGCATCTGCTGGTAGTGCCAAAAGCACAATAGCACCTAAGGCAGGAGGTGTTGAGCCTGCATCATCGTCTGGCTCCAGATGGCCTGGAAGGCTCCCTTCCCTGGGAGTAGGTAAACCGCTTTTAAAGCCGGAGCATCAGAAAAAGGTTTTGGCTTACATTGCCGAAACAGCCTCCAACTCTATCGCCTCCTCTTCTGAAGTTTCAAAAACTGAAACACTGAGTCGTCAGTGCAGGCTCCTAGTCAGGAACAACACCTTTCCTTGTGTCCTTCACCCCCACTAGAGATGAGTGGTGTTCAAATCGAACTGTTCGCCAATCTCAAATTTGAGCTGTTTTGGGAGGTGTTTGAGCCGTTCGACAAACCCAAACGATTTGGAAAAAATCCAGCTGTTCGAGGTTATGTTCGATAACTGTTCGTGCACAAAAATCGTAACTGGATTTTTTCTCAGTAATGCTGATAATCACTGTTAATACACAGTTTGAGTGTACAGCGGGGCGGGGGGAGGGGCATGGGATGGATCTCTGCAGAAATAATGATCTCCATTTTTTTTTCTCTTTCCCGCATTTCAGCAGTGCACACACAGAGCGAATTGCTTTTTTTTTCACACCAAGCAAGGGCATGTGTCATTGGCTGTGTATGTGACATGTCCTTGCCCCATAAGATCCAGCCATTTTACCCATTGCCACCATTTTCTCACTGCTGCAGCTGAGTGTTAGACGGCACTGCTGCTGCTGTGAGCGCTATATTGTGCACCAGCAAATTGGAAGCGAAATTTCACTTAAATCGACAGAAAGGTTTTGAGAGTAGGGAGTGGGACTAGTTTGTAATTGCAGCCCTTTTGAGGGCTAGGTTACAGCAGTTCCTAGCACTTTAAGCAGGCAGGTCTGTGCTCTAGATAAATAGACAGATAGGTTGGGAGTAGTGACTATTTGTAATTGCAGCCCTTTTGAGGGCTAGGTTACATCAGTTCCTATCACTTTTTGCCAGCTCCACCAGCGTTCAAATAACTATGAATTTTTACCAGCATCTTGCCTGTAAAATAATTTTGGGCATAGTAGCAGTGTGTGGTGCTCATTCTATTAGGCCATCTATACAAAGCTCCACCAGCGTTAAAATAACTACGAATTTTTAGCTGCATCTTGCCTGAAAAATAATTTTGGGCATAGTAGCAGTGTGTGGTGCTCATTCTATTAGGCCATCTATACAAAGCTCCACCAGCGTTAAAATAACTACGAATTTTTAGCTGCATCTTGCCTGTAAAATAACTTTGGGCATAGTACAGTGTGTGGTACTCATTCTATTAGGCCATCTATACTTAGCTCCTTTAGCGTTGAAATTACTAATAATTTTTAGCTGCATCTTGCCTGGACAATAATTTTGGGCATAGTAGCAGTGTGTGGTACTCATTCTATTAGGCCATCTATACTAAGCTCCACCAGCGTTGAAATTACTACGAATTTTTAGCTGCATCTTGCCTGGACAATAATTTTGGGCATAGAAGCAGTGTGTGGTACTCATTCTATTAGGCCATCTATACTAAGCTCCACCAGCATTCAAATTACTAATAATTTTTAGCTGCATCTTGCCTGGACAATAATTTTGGGCATAGTAGCAGTGTGTGGTACTCATTCTATTAGGCCATCTATACTAAGCTCCACTAACATTGAAATTACTAATAATTTTTAGCTGCATCTTGCCTAGACAATAATTTTGGGCATACTAGCAGTGTGTGGTACTCATTCTATTAGGCCATCTATACTAAGCTCCACCAGCGTTGAAATTACTATGAATTTTTAGCTGCATCTTGCCTGGACAATAATTTTGGGCATAGAAGCAGTGTGCGGTACTCATTCTATTAGGCCATCTATACAAAGCTCCACCAGCGTTGAAATTACTACGAATTTTTAGCTGCATCTTGCCTGGACAATAATTTTGGGCATACTAGCAGTGTGTGGTACTCATTCTATTAGGCCATCTATACTAAGCTCCACCAGCGTTGAAATTACTATGAATTTTTAGCTGCATCTTGCCTGGACAATAATTTTGAGCATAGAAGCAGTGTGTGGTACTCATTCTATTAGGCCATCTATACAAAGGTCCACCAGCGTTGAAATTACTAATAATTTTTAGCTGCATCTTGCCAGGACAATAATTGTTGGGCATAGTAGCAGTGTGTGGTACTCATTCTATTAGGCCATCTATACAAAGGTCCACCAGCGTTCAAATTACTAAGAATTTTTAGCTGCATCTTGCCTGGACAATAATTTTGGGCATAGTAGCAGTGTGTGGTACTCATTCTATTAGGCCATCTATACTAAGCTCCATCACCTGTGTTTCTAATAAAATTGTTTAACTGCTTCTAACCCAGCCAATCCTTTTGGGCTAGTACCACAAATTGGCCACTCAGCTCTGCTCGGTTTCCATCCATCGTTTTTTGTGCAAACAACTCCAGAGTTGTCAATTAGTTAACCACCAAAATGAGTGGCAAAAGGCCTGCTGCTGGTGGAAAGGGGAATAGGCGTGTTGGGAAGGGAAAAAAATGTTGTGTCCGTGGGGTAGCTGTTAAAGCAACAGTAACATCTGCAGAAGAAAGACAATCTTCCAGCCAAACTAAGATGTCTACTTCTTTTAGTGGACAATGTGATACGATCCCTTTCTTACGGCCACGCCCATCGCTACAAATTCCAGATGAGGCACAAAAACAGCAGGTGCTTCAACAGATATAAAGTGCTCCTTTAAGTCGGCTCTCCTCCACCTCAACTTCAACATCACAAATACTCCAGTCCTCAGCGGTGTCACCCCAATCGCACTTGTTTCTTCACAGCTCCAAAGTCTCCAGCTGCCCGTCTGAGTATGGGGTAGAACAGATGGTTGAGTCTGCAGAGCAGTTTACTCATACTATAGCCTGGGAATCAGAGGTCGTCTCCAGAGCTTCTGTGAATCCAGACGAGGAAATGATCTGCAGTGATGCCCAGAATCTTTATGAGTCGGATCCAGGACCAGATGAAGAAGTTTCTGAGCATAATGTAGACCCTCGTTCCCAAACTGTAACTCCTGTTGGTGGAGACAATGAGGAAGACGATGATGAGACTCAAATACCTGATTTGAGCGACAACTTGAGTTTTTTGTCAGGGCAGGAAGAGGTTGGCTCTGAGGACGATGGGTGTGAGAACACACAGGGTGATGATGACGTGGTTGCAGATCCCCCTTACTGTCAACCCACAGTCAGCCAGTCGATGAGGTCAGCAGAGGAGGTGGAGGAGGATTCTAGTGATGACGAGGTCAGGTTGCGCCTTCCTGGACAGAGACGTAGTAGTGGAAGCCCGTCACCAACTGCATCCTCAAACACAACTCTGCCTCTGACTACAAGTCATGGTGGCTCTTCAGGTCGCATGGGTTCTAAGCCTTTCATAGCCTGGGCATTTTTTCAGATCGATAAGGATGACCCAACTCATGTTATCTGTAACATTTGTGACCAAAAGCTAAGTAGAGGCCAAAAAATCCATAGTTTGAGTATTTCATGCATGAACCGTCACATGGATATGAAGCATAAGTTGCAGTGGCAAGCTCACTGTGCTACAATGCGGCCTAGCGGGCTGGGCCAACCACCGTCTGCCCCATCTTATGCATCCGCGACTGCTGCCTCTTCATCCTCTGTGACTGGGGGGACAGCAGTCAGACCTGTTTTGAGACTCCGACCTGGCACCTCTTTACCCGCAACAGCCAGTCTGATTGGCAGGTCATCATTTAATTTGGAAGTGGAAACACCAGCTTGTGTTGAGCGCTCTCCGACATCGAGAGCACCACCTTTGGATCAAGGCAACCTAACTTTTGCGCCTGCATCTTCCTCAAAGACCGTCAGTTGTCCGGGGACACCTTACTCAACCCCGTCTAAGCACAACATCCAACCCTCGGTCCCTCAGATGTGGACAAGTAAAAGACCATTTCCTCCTAGCCATGAGAAAGCTAAGAGGTTGAATTTCACCATCTACAAGCTCTTGGCTAAAGAAATGCTGCCTTTTCGCCTGGTGGACACAGAGGATTTTCGAGACCTTATGTCCGTCACAGTGCCCCAATACCAGATGCCCAGTCGGCACTACTTCTCAAAGAAAGGTATGCCTGCGCTACACCAGCATGTCGCACACAACATCACCGCTTCTTTGAGAAACTCAGTGTGTGACAGGGTGCATTTCACCACAGACACTTGGACGAGTAGGCATGGACAGGGGCGTTACATGTCGCTGACTGGGCACTGGGTAACTATGATGACACCAGGACAAGGGGCTGCTGTCCAAGTCTTGCCGTCTCCACGAGTTGTGCGTCAATCCTCTTTATCTCGAAGTTCCTCCACTGCTACTGCCTCCTCAACCTCCTCTTGGTCCTCCAGCTGCACCCAAGCCTGTCAGGTCACGCCACTGGCTTTCTAACTGCGCAGAAGGGATCCTGCACACCTCCTTGCTATGCTGGCAGCAGGGCTCAACGTCATCAGGCGGTTTTTACATTGAAATGTCTGGGAAATGTGAGTCACACAGCTGAGGAGTTGTGGTCAGCTCTGGAGAACCAGTTTCAGGAATGGTTGTCTCCACTGGACCTGCAACCAGGGAAGGCCGTGTGCGACAATGCAGCAAACCTGGGTGCGGCCCTTCGCCGGGGCAATGTCACACACGTGCCTTGTATGGCTCATGTGTTGAACCTGGTTGTCCAGCAATTTATAGCCCACTATCCCGGACTACATGGCCTTCTGCAGAGGGCACGGTCGCTGTGTGCTCACTTTCGCTGTTCGCATCCCGCAGCTCAGCGACTTACATCTCTACAGAAGTCGTTGGGCCTGCCACTTCACCGGCTAAAATGCGATGTGCCAACATGGTGGAATTCAACTCTGCACATGTTGCAGCGACTGTGGCAGCACCGACAATCCCTGGTGCAATACGTTCTTACTTATAGCCTGGGCCAACGAGATCCAGAGGTGGGGCAAATCACGCTGGAGGAGTGGTCTCAGATCAGGGACCTATGCACCCTTCTGCACAGTTTTGAAATGGCGACGACGATGTTTAGTGCTGACGATGCCATTATCAGCATGACTATTCTGGTGATTTACATGCTGGAGCACATGTTAAATATAATTCGGAGTCAGGTGGTGGAACAAGAGGAGGTGGAGGAAGTAGAGGAGTAGGAGTTGTATGCGGAAGGGCTAACATCTGCAAGGTCCAGACGGTCGGTAGCACCAAGGCGGCAGGCATGGGAGGGTGGGGGAGAGGGATTAACCAGGGCGCATGGTAGCAGCCAAACTAGTGAGGAAGGTGCAGGAGCCCAGGAAGAAGTGGAGGACGAACTGGCGATGGGCATTGAAGACTCATCAGATGAGGGAGACCTTGATCACATTTCTGTTGTGTGAGGTTGAGGGGAGAGGGCAGAGGAAGGAAGCATGATTCTTACCTCGCCACCAACACAACAGGGGCTTGGTGCTCCTGGATGCGCAAGACACATGAGTGCCTTCTTGCTGCACTACCTGCAACATGACCCTCGAATTGTCAGAATTCGAAATAATCCTGACTACTGGGTAGCCACACTGTTAGATCCCCGCTACTAAAGTAAATTTGCCGAAATAATTCCTGGCATAGAAAGGGATTCACGCATGCAGGAGTATCAGCAGAGACTGTTGCATAATCTTACATGTGCTTTTCCACAAAACACCAGTGGTGCACGTAGTGAATCTCACAGTTCTAACTTGCCAACTGTGGGACTGTCGAGTGTTCAGCACTCAAACCGTAACAGAAACACAGTATCTGCTGGTGTTAACAGCAATTTTGCGGAATCCTTTCACCACTTTTTTAGCCCATCATTTGCAAGGCCACAGGAGACAAGAAGTCAGACACATAGTCAACGCCTAGAGACGATGGTACAGGAGTATCTCCAACTGAACATCGAAGCCATGACTGTGTCACTGGACCCTTGCTCTTTTTGGGCTTCCAATCTGGATAAATGGCCGGAGCTCGCCACTCACGCCTTGGAGATCTTGTCATGCTCCGCAGCCAGCGTTCTCTCTGAACATGTGTTCAGCGATGCTGGTGGTGTGCTGACAGATAAGCGCACGTGGCTGTCCACTGACAATGTAGACAGACTCACGTTCATAAAGATGAACAAATCATGGGTCCGCAAGGACTTTTTTACCCCTGTGTCATCCTGGGGAGAGTAAAGGCTTGAGGATTTGTTAAAATCACTTCACCAACCGTTTAAGCTTTGACCACTGCACACCGGACAACTCCATGTCTGCCCTCAAACTGCCTGCCCGTGTATCCTCCCACAAATGCATTACAGTCTGCCTCTGTTTGCACAGCCTCTCAACCATATGCATGGTGGAGTTCCACCTTGTTGCAACGTCTATGATTAGGCGGTGCCTGGGGAGGTTGAGCGATCGCTGCAGCCTCTGCATACAACTGGAGTCTACGGGCGAGCAACAGATGTGCAAGCACAGTCTTCGCACCTTATGGAGCAGGGCTATTAACTCTGGATAATTATTTAGGAAGCACTGCACCACCAGGTTCAAGGTGTGAGCCAGGCAAGGTATGTGTCTGAGTTTTGCCAGGGCTATAGCCACAACAAAATTACGTCCGTTATCACTGACTACCTTGCCTGGCTCAAGATGTAGACTGCCCAGCCATGACTCAGTTTCTCGCTGTAAGTAGTCGGCCAGTACCTCCGCGGTGTGTCTGTTGTCGCCCAAAGACATCATCTTTAAAACATAGAAAATGAACTCGGCACTCAACTTTAGTATAGTGAGAATAAAGATTTTTATTCACAGTAGTAACACGAAACGTTTCGGTCCTATATCATGGACCTTCATCAGTCACTACATTTATAAAAACAGAAGAAAAAAATTATATTAACAAAATAAAGTATGTACAATCAAAATTTTGGTCAATAGTAAAGGTAGAGAGTAGAGTTGAGCGATACTTTCCGATATCCTAAAGTATCGGAATCGGAATGGTATCGCCGATATCACTAAAATATCGGCGATACCCGATACCGATACCGAAGTCCCATGTAAGTCTATGGGAACAAAATATCACAACTAAAAAAACCCCATTCTTTCCTTGTAAACACTAAATATACACACATAGAATACATATATATATATATACATGTCATTGTGACATATATATATACATATATGTATAGTTTATACACTTCTACATAGTAAAATATCCTTTGATTCAATTGCCGGGTAAAGCCGGCTTCAGTGAAAAGACAGAAGCACCCGACATGAAATGACACTTGGTGTACATAGGGTTAACCATGTCTTTTCATGTCGTTTGCTATCTGATTTGCACAAACAATTAAATCAGACTATGTGTGCAAAATTTCACACCTGTAGGGGTTAATTAAAGGTGTAAATTCGTTGTAAAAAAAACGGACTTTTTTGCTACGAATTTACACCTTTAATTAACCCCTACAGGTGTGAAATTTTGCACACATAGTCTGATTTAATTGTTTGTGCAAATTAGATAGCAAAGGACATGAAAAGACATGGTTAACCCTATGTACACCAAGTGTCATTTCATGTCGGGTCACCCGACATGAAATGACACTTGGTGTACATAGGGTTAAACATTTCTTTTCATGTCCTTTGCTATCTAATTTGCACAAACAATTAAATCAGACTATGTGTGCAAAATTTCACACCTGTAGGGGTTAATTAAAGGTGTAAATTCGTTGTAAAAAAAACGGACTTTTTTGCTACGAATTTACACCTTTAATTAACCCCTACAGGTGTGAAATTTTGCACACATAGTCTGATTTAATTGTTTGTGCAAATTAGATAGCAAAGGACATGAAAAGACATGGTTAACCCTATGTACACCAAGTGTCATTTCATGTCGGGTTCTGCATTTTCACAAAAGCCGGCAATTGAATTAGCGGCTATTATACTATGTAGAAGTGTATGAACTACAAATATAAATATAAATATATATGTGTCACAAATTCAATGACATGTATATATATATATGAGGTGTAAAATTGCTGAAAAAAAATGCGTGGGCTCCCGCCTATTTTCGCAACCAGACAGACAAAGCCAGTGAGTGGGGGCAGATAATAATAGCCCAGAGAGGGACCATTATTTTTGCCCCCCCCCGGCTACTAACATCTGCCCCCAGACACCCCAGGAAAGACAAATCTATAATTAGATTTGCCCTTTCTGGCACTTTGCCCGTCTATTCCCATTGCCCTGTAGCGGTGGCGAATGGGTTAATATGGGGTTAAAGCCACCTTGCTATTGAAAGGTGACCTTAAGCCAGGTTAATAATTGAGAGCTGTCAATTAGACAACTATCAATTATTAATCCTATTGCATGAAATAAAAATAAAACACACACACTTTAATTAAAAATCATTTTAATGAAATAAAGACACATGTTTTTGACCATCTTTTATTTTACTGCAAAAACCATTTCCTGTAATAAAAATAAAATAAAAAAGCAAAATTATTCTTACCTATCCCATGCACAGTCAGGTCCCACGGTGTAATCCTTCAGAAAGGGTTAATGTTTACTGCAGGGACCGCAGCTAATGCTGCAGCCTCACAGTAAACCCCAAATGAATGAGTTCCTCTCCTGCCTGACAGGAGAGTAAAGGCTGGGTGTCACATAACGATACACCAGCGATCCCGACAACGATATGCACTTGTCAGGATCGCTGGTGTATCGCTACATGATCGCTGCTGAGCTGCCAAACAGGCAGCTCAGGCAGCGATCTGGGACAGCGACACTGCGGGTAACATCGCTTAAGGGCCCGTCTCACATAGCGATATCGCTACCGAGATCGCTGCTGAGTCACTAGTTTTGTGACGCAGCAGCGAGCTCACCAGCGATATCGCTGTGTGTGACATTCAGCGACGATCAGCCCCCTGCCGGGTATCGCTGATCGTCGCAGAAATGTCAGGACCTTTTTTTGATCGCTGGTTTCCCTCTGACAGGCACGCATCGCTGCGTGTGACAGGCGGGAGACCAGCGATCCGCTGGTAACCAAGGTACACAGCGGGTTTCCAGGCACCGCGCAGCGCTTGGAAACCCGCTGTGTACCTTGGATACCAGCTCCCTGCATCAGGGCGCTGGTATCCAAGGTACACAGCGGGTTTCTAGGCACAGCCCCGCGCCTGGAAACCCGCTGTGTACCTTGGTTACCAGCGGATCGCTGGTCTCCCGCCTGTCACACGCAGCGATGTGTGCCTGTCAGCGGGAAACCAGCGATCAAAAAAAGGTCCTGACATTTCAGCGACGATCAGCGATACCCGGCAGGGGGCTGATCGTCGCTGAATGTCACACACAGCGATATCGCTGGTGAGCTCGCTGCTGCGTCACAAAACTAGTGACTCAGCAGCGATCTCGGTAGCGATATCGCTATGTGAGACGGGCCCTTAAGTGGAAAGCTTAATTGATTGCTTTCCACTTTCACTTCAGGTCAGCCAGGGACACAATCAGTGACGTCAGAGGAACTGATTAACAAAAATAGGGGTTCCCTTCGAAAAAAAAATGGCGTGGGGTCCCCCCTATTTTAGTTAACCAGCCAGATGAAGCAGACCGCTGAGGCCTGGATTTTCAGGCTGTTAAGGAGCCAAGATCCATGGACCTTGCCAGCCTGATAATACCAGGCCACAGCAGTCTGCATATCTTGGCTGATTAACAAAAATAGGGGATCCCCTCGAAAAAAAATTGGCGTGGGGTCCCCCCTATTTTTGTTAACCAGCCAGATGAAGCAGACCGCTGAGGCCTGGATTTTCAGGCTGTTAAGGAGCCAAGATCCATGGACCTTGCCAGCCTGATAATACCAGGCCACAGCAGTCTGCATATCTTGGCTGATTAACAAAAATAGGGGATCCCCTCGAAAAAAAATTGGCGTGGGGTCCCCCCTATTTTTGTTAACCAGCCAGATGAAGCAGACCGCTGAGGCCTGGATTTTCAGGCTGTTAAGGAGCCAAGATCCATGGACCTTGCCAGCCTGATAATACCAGGCCACAGCAGTCTGCTTAGCTTGGCTGGTTAACAAAAATAGGGGATCCCCTCGAAAAAAAAAACGGCGTGGGGATCCCCCCTATTTTTGTTAACCAGCCAAGTAAAATGCAGACTGCTGCGGCCTGGTATTAAAAGACTGTCAAGGCCCATGGATTTTGGCCCTCAACAGCCTGATAATACCAGGCTACAGCAGCCCCACATTTGGCGCATCAAAAGATGTGCCAATTGTGGCACTTTACCCGGCTCTTCCCACTTGCCCTGTAGCGGTGGCAAGCGGGGTAATAAGGGGTTATTGTCACCGTTGATTGCACGGTGACAATAAGCCCGGTTAATAATGGAGAGGCGTCAATAAGACACCGATCCATTATTAATCCCAAAGTTATTAAATGTATAAAAAAAAGACAAAGCAAGAAAAAAGTATTTTAATGAAATAAAAGAGACAACACAGTTTTCATTTCTTTTATTACTCTCTCATTCCTGCGACGCCATCGATCTCCTGTAAAAAAAGAAAAAAAACAAACCAACAGTATACCACCTGTCCGACGCAGTCCATAACGATAGTCCCACGACGATCCAGCTCTGCTACATCGCAATGACAGGCAGAGCCTGTAATCGCGACGCAGCACAGCTGATTACCTGCTTCCCCGGCGGTGACGTCATCGGACTGACTGCTTTACGGCCGCGATTACCCAGCAGTCACTGCAGTTATCGCGAGAAACTGCATGTGACCGCCGGGGAGAAGATGATGGCGGCCATGAAGCAGTGCAGGACGTGACCGCCGGAGATCTTCTGCCAGGTAAGTGCCGCTGACTCCTGACAGACCCGACCGACGGACACTGACAGTGACAGTGACAATCCCGATTCCGGTATCCGATAAGACGAAAATATCGGAACTCGGAATCGGAATTCCGATACAGCTAATATCGGCCGATACCCGATATTTGCAGTATCGGAATGCTCAACACTAGTAGAGAGTAGTTGTATACAATGCTTCAGGAGATTTAGGGAGCAATCATAGGTCAGAGTTGTATCAGAGGTATCACAAACAGCCTACTGACGCTTACCACTAGCAGTTCGATAGTGGGACACCTCGTGTGCAAGACTGGCAGCTGCAGATGGAGTGCTCATGCGACTGCGCTCTGTTGACGAGCTTTCGCTTCTGGAGGAGGAGGATGAGCCAGTGTACGCGGATGAGAGGATGAGTACTTTCTTGTCCTACTCAGAGTATCTGCTAGGGTGAGCTGGACTTGAGAGCTGCATATGAGGGAACTAGCGGTGGACATGGTGGACTGAGAGGGGGTTGGTGATGGTGATGGTGGTGGTGGTGGGGATGGCCTACATTCAGTCTTTTGTTGCAAAAACATTGTGATTCCCTGACTGCTTTTGCCTTGCGATGACACCTCAACACTTCTTGCTGTGGTGAGCTAACCGTTGGGCTTACAGTGGGAGAAGCGATATAGCGTTGATGGCTACCTTCAGTCGGAGCAGGTGCACATGTGCTACCTGAGGTTTTGTAGTCCATCCACGCTTGCAAGTGCATGGTGTTTAAATGTCTAAGCATGCAACTGCTATTCAAATTTCGGAGATTTTTCTCTCGGCTAAAGGTCCTTCCGCACTTCTTACAGATAACCTTTGCCTCATCAATAGGATTTTGGTAAAAAAAAGTGCCATACTGCACTCTTCCTGCTATGGGATAAATTTTCAGGGCTTGCACTCTGTGCTAATTTGACCCTCTGGCCAAGCTGTCCTGCAACTCTGTTGTGAATGGGCTTGAGATGAGTTCTGAGCAGAGGCTCCCTCTGGTGGTTACAAGCGGTACTGGTCTGTTCAGGGAAGATTGTGAGGACTGGGAATCAGGTGTTACTGACTGGTCTTATATAAGGGAGTCACCTTCCCATCAGGGTTGCCGGTGATCAATTGTTCGGGTCTCAATCCTTGATTCCTGTTTCCCTTGAAGCCTGCTGTGTCGTGTCTGCATCTCCTGCTAACAGATAAGACATTTTCTTCTTTTTGTTTTTGTGCTTGATTTTTGCACACACTGCACTCTTCCTACTATGGGATAAATTTTCAGGGCTTGCACGCTGTGCTAATATGACCATCTGGCCAAGCTGTCCTGCAACTCTTTTTGTTTTTTTAACTCCTTTTTGGACTGCTAGGGGCCTGCCAGATAACCCCAGCTGCGATGTCGATGCCTGCTGCGGATCCTCCTCCTCTTCTGAGCTATTGTCAGTGGCACCCTCTTCCCCAAAGGATGCCAAATAGATTTCTCGGTCCAAATAAATCCCATCCGATATTATTTTCTCATGTCATCTCCAATACTTCGCTGCTCCCCCTCAATGACTTGTTACAGGGAAGAGCCACTTCCTCGAAGGCAAATTTTGAATATAGCCAGTTAAAACACTTCTATTCAACTGTAAAGAAGCACACACATCTTCATAGAGATCTCACAAACTTTCAAAAATTGAGCCTATCATTGTCAGCCCCTACACACTCCATCTCCCTACTGTATAATCTCCTCATTGCCCAGGTAACTGACAATAGGCAAGGATTCTACGGTGCATGGGAAAGGGAACTGGGGAAGTCCTTCTCTGACTCACAATGGGATAAATGTTTCTTCCTAACACAAAAAAACCTCAATAGGGTACAAAGCTCAGGAAACCTCCTTCAAAATTATCTCTAGATGGTACCGGGTACCAGCAGTCCTCCATAGATGGTATCCAGTGGTCTCAGATAGATGTTGGAGATGTGGGGAGGGGGAAGGGACAATGTCACACATATGGTGGGCATGCCCTATGATAAATGCATTTTGGGCAAAGGTGGTTCCCATGATTGAGAAAATAAATGGTTTGACTATCCCTAATACGCCAGAAGCCCTCCTTTTATCAATGTTACCAATAAGTAAACGTAGTTATAAAAGGTCATCAATAGGCTACCTAATACAGGCGGCTAAGAATGTCATTCCACGACACTGGAAAAGCAGAGACCCACCCACTGTGGAGGAATGGTTTGCGCAGATCTCCCTCCTTAATAGGATGGAGCATCTGATTGCCATCTCACGGCTGATGTTGATAGATACTGTGTGATTTGGATGAATTGGATTGATTTGCAAAACTCTGACGCCTACCATCTAGCCCCCAACTAAAGTTATCTGTGATGTCGGCACAACAATGATCATAAGCGCACTCTATTGATTGGTGGTCTGCCGTGGTCCGCTCCCTTTCTGTCTATCTTTCATATGGAAAAATACATGCTTGATCTGGATATTGATGGAAAACTCTCCCTGTACCCCCCCAATGTACTGTCTTTATGCATAGATCTATAGTTATACTACCTCTTTTACTATGTATATTGTATTTTCTTGTAATTTTTCACCACAAAAAAAAAAAAGGAATTTGAAAAAAAAAATTGTAATTAGATCTACAGCTGGTGGCTGCTCCACTGACTAGCAGACACTGAAGCTTTGGAGCAGACCTCTGATTCCCAGGCTATAGTATGAGTAAACAGCTCTTCACACTCAACCATTTGTGTTACCTCAAACCATAGTGTATGTAGTTTCTTACGGTTAAAAGGGGGGGGGGAGACACAGCCCACCTGTAATTGACGATGCCAATGTCACGTAAAACACAGCAAGGGGACTCCAAAAAGAGTCTCCATTTTTTCCAAAAATTTGGGGCACAGAAACCACTTAAATAGCATCAATTGCCCCAATAGGCCCATCATATGTGTGGCCCAGCTGCTCTTGGTACACATGTCTCCAGGAGAGTGCACAGGAAAGGTAATTGTGAAATCTGATATTCATTCACAACACACATTTCCCAGTATTACCACTAGAGGGAACCTTAGACTATTTAAGGGTGTGTTAGGTAGCATTAGCAATTCAAGATTCAGATTAGAGATCAGTTCCTGTCAGAGTCTTGGAGGGAGAGGAGAGAAGACTGATTCCTGACAGAGCTTTTGTAGCTCATCTTGAACTGAAGTGGAGGCTAGTACGAGTAGAAAGGAAACTACTTTAGCCTAGTCAGAGCTATAACTGAATCTGCTATCTCAGAGCAAGTGGACTGTGTTCTCTAGAACGTGGAAAGTGACTCTCGGAGCTACAGCATGTATACAATCTGACGGAACGTCCTGTGAGCTGCTCTGGACAGAGTATTTGAAGGGAAAGAAGGAAGGGGACTACAGTTTGCAGAACATCGAGTTAACTGAGAGCAGGTCAGTGAGCTTGGAAGAAGAGCTGACTACTACATCTACTGCTACCCGTGCTTATGTTAAGGGTGAGAGCAGGGCGACAGGCGAGTGGAGAAAGAAAGAAGGAGTGTTTTCTGTGACAGATCACCTTCACTCAACAAACCGGACACCGGGTCCGAAGCATTGCTAGTACTTCACGGCTAGTGATAGAAAATCCGGAGGCCCTGCTGGACTTCAAGTCGCAGAGGGTAGCCCTAAGTGTTGATACGTAACTGGAGTCAGGGAGAACAAGGACTTTTAGCAAGGCCAAGCTTAGAAGAACTTCGTTCTTGCCAACATCTGATTATCAGAGACAGAAAAGGCTCTACCACAATGTCGGCCGGGCGTAGCTGTTGCATCTGGAGTTAAACTTGACTTTATGCAAGTTAGGACTCACATACATTTCAAAGGTAAAGGAGGCCTCAAACCTGCTCAGCGATTACCTGAATATGCATTCTCCACCCTAACCAGCTTCCCGGGACATACCTGCAACCATCTACAGTAAAGGTATGGAAAGAGAACAACTTGTGTGTGACTGACTTATTATCTGCACCACCATAGACTTTGAGGGAACAGTCCCACCTGTGGGGGACTTAACATCTAGCTGCCCAATAACATCCCCTCAGAAGAGTCACCCTGCAGCGCTGGTCTATTTGATCAGAAACCACAGGTGGCGTCAAGAACTAATCCTAAAATCCCCTGTAAATATTCCCCCTTCGTATGACCGCCCAGGGCCACGGACCGAGCTCTGCTACTTGTGACATTCCCCATAGACTTCCATGGGCTCGGTGCCGAGTACCCCATAGCCCTGGTACCACCACGGTGTGCGCGTCACATACACTGGAGCATCATCCATGGGGCCCATCATACACTGGAGCCTTATAAATGGGGCCCATCATACACTGGAGCATCATCCATGGGGCCCATCATATACTGGAGCATCATATGGGGCCCATTATATATGGAGCATTATATAGGCCTATTATACACTGGAGCATCATATGGGGCCCATTACATATGGAGCATTATATAGGCCCATTATACACTGGAGCATCATCCATGGGGCCCATCATATACAGGAGCATCATATGGGGCCCATTATATATGGAGCATTACATAGGCCCATCATACACTGGAGCATCATCCATGGGGCCCATCATATACTGGAGCATCCTTTGGGGTTCATTATTTATGGGGCATCATATAGGGTATGGAGCATCATATGGAGCACATATGGGGCCTATTCTGTGGAGCATTATATGGAGCTCATTCTGTATGGGGCACATCATATACTGTATGGAGCTTTATATGTGACTCATTATACTGTATGGAGCAATATGTGGAGCTCATTATATTCTATGGGGACCGTTCTATACTGTATGGAACATTATATGGGGACCATCATATACTGGAGCATTATGTGGAGCTCATCATATACTGTATGGAACATTATATGGGACCAACTATTCTGTATGGAGCAATATATGGGGCTCATTATTCTGTAAGGCGCACTATGTGGTGGCCATAATACTGTATGGAGGAATATACTGTCCGGTTTTTGAGCTATTGTAGAATTTAAAATAGATATCAGTCATGTAATGTAAGAAGTGAAGTATTTGGCATTGTACTATACCTATATTCCTGTGCCGTATCGGAGCAACATAAATTGTGGTATGTGTTAAAGTGGCCCACTGAGACTCTTTGGCCCAGGGCCCACGAAAACCTGGAGCCAGCCCTGCCCCCCCACAACTTTAGCCAAATAACCCCCAGTTTTCAATGCGTAACTATTATTATAAAGTAAATTAAGGTTGACAAGCTTAAATAATAAGAATTGATGTCGTTGGCATTGAAATTGGCACTGTAGGTGTGTTTACTGTCCTCCACTCCCTGCCGACTTTGCTTCCCCATTGACTTGCATTGGGTTTCGTGTTTCAGTCAGACCTCCGACTTTTTCCAATAGGCGGCCAATTTCGTTCGACTCGACTTTTCTGAAAGTCAGGTTTCACAAAACCGGACTCGACCCTCCCGGAGGCAAAGTCGCTCATCTCTACTTCTGACTCTATGACTACTAATAGTGAAAAAAAAAGAAACAGCCTATGCCCTAGAAACCTAGAAATCTGAAAAAAATGGAGAAACTCAAAGACATTATCAACCGGCAGGTGTCACAAAAGCACCCAAAAGTCTTCTATCCATTATATGGACACACTTTATCTTTACGTAGCAATGTTGACTTATGTCTGCCTTCTGCTCTTGACACATGAACTTCATTTACTTCCTTCAGTAGAGAGCAGCGCGACCGGAATGTAGAGTATACACAGCAAAGTATAAGGCACCGCCGGATTATATCTCTGGAATTAAGGATATGATGGAAAATAAACATCAATCCCTCTATCTTATGTCAAATAATGCCGTAAGTCCTCGTAATTGTGAAATGGTTGTGCTATTTTAATTAAAAGACTGCAAGATTACAATAATTTAAATTATTTAAATAAATTATTGCAAGCATTAAATGTCCCCACTGACCTTCTTAAAAAATGAGCAATTTCCTAGAAGTGTATTACATTTTTTTATTAGGGATTTTTTTATTTTATTTTTTCTCATCTCGGCAGCGGAAGATCTTAAATAACGAGCTTAAAATATCTTGTGTATGTAATTATGGAGAGTATATTAATGGATTTATGGTTTGATATTTACATAGAAATAATGTTCAAGAGGCATCTTATACTATTAACACTCAACTCACTGACCTAAAATCTAAGGTCTCCACATGGTAAAAATAAACCCAGATAATGGAGCCCATATTTCTGTGCAATTAGACTGACATCTTCTTTGTGATACGTGGCCTAATTCTGCTCTTTCGTGTCATTAGAATAAAAATGTGATAGAACCTATTGTATTCACATGTACTAACAAACAGGTGGACATCTATGTCTATTTATCTATAAATCTATCTATATATCTACTATCTATCTATCTATCTATCTATATTATCTATTATTTATCTATCTATTATCTATCTATCTATCCATTATCTATTTATCTAGAATTTTTGTGTTCCTACTTGACGTGAGGACTGGTCTTTGTATTTCTACTGTAAGTGGGAGTGGGTCTTTGTATTTCTACAGTAAGTGGGGGTGGCTCTTTGTATTCTACTATAAGTTGGGGTGGGTCTTTGTATTTCTACTGTAAGAGGGGGTGGCTCTTTGTATTCTACTATAAGTGGGGGTGGGTCTTTGTATTTCTACTGTAATCAGGGGTGGGTCTTTGTATTTCTATTGTAAGTGGGGGTGGGTCTTTGTATTCTACTGTAAGTGGGGAGGGTCTTTATATTTCTACTGTAAGTGGAGGTGGGTCTTTGTATTCTACTTTAGGTGGAGGTGGGTCTCTGAATTTCTAATGTGAGTAGAGGTGGGTCTTTGCATTCTACTGTAAGGGGGGTTGGTGTTTGTATTTGTACTGTAAGTAGAGGTGGGTGTTTGTATTACTACTGTAAGTGAAGGTGGGTCTTTGTATTTCTACTGTAAGTGGAGGTGGGTCTTTGTATTCTACTGTAAGTGGAGGTGGGTCTTTGTATTCTACTGTAGGTGGAGGTGGGTCTCTGAATTTCTAATGTGAGTAGAGGTGGGTCTTTGTATTCTACTGTAAGGGGGGTTGGTGTTTGTATTGTACTGTAAGTAGAGGTGGGTGTTTGTATTACTACTGTAAGTGAAGGTGGGTCTTTGTATTTCTACTGTAAGTGGAAGTGGGTCTTTGTATTCTACTGTAAGTGGGGGTGGGTCTTTGTATTTCTACTGTAAGTGGGGGTGGTTCTTTGTATTTTAACTGTAAGTGTGGGTGGGCCTTTGTATTTCTACTGTAAGTGGGGGGTGGTTCTTTGTATTCTACAGTAAGTGGAGGTGGGTCTTTGCATTTCTACTGTAAGTGGAGGTGGGTCTTTGTATTTCTACTGTAAATGGAGGTGGGTCTTTGTATTTGTACTGTAAATGGAGGTGAGGTCTTTGTATTTCTTCTGTAAGTAGGGGTGTGTCTTTGTATTCTACCCTAAGTGGGGGTTGGTCTTTGTATTCTACTGTAAGTGGGGGTGGGTCTTTGTCTGTACTGGAAGTGAGGATGGGTCACGTTTTGACAAGGAATGTGGTCAATGTATGCTGGTAAGTGAAAGAAAGCTCCAGTTCCTATAGTGCTGGCAGAAAATAATGAAAATAAGAGGAACCGACTGAAAAAGAAGGGATGGCAAGTAAGAAATTTGAGAATTGGCACAGACAGATTAAACTGATAGATAAATTTAAAACTGCAGGGATGATGAAAATGATTTTGAATAGGCTTTATAGGACATGTGCCCTTTTATGATAAAATAAATAATATTTGGTCTGGTTTTTTCTATACCAAAAAAGGTCAAGTTGCTAAAAGCTGTTACTTGGTTTTATTTTTCCCTTTCATATTTTCAAAACACATTTCCCTGCTTGGTTGATTGTGGAGCTACAAGTTCAGAGCTCAGAGGTGAGTTCCTACAAAGATCCACATGTGATTTCACTCAATTCTTTTTTTTTTAATTATCTCCTTTTCTTTTCCACACACTGTCATAGCTCTGTAAGCTGTGATTCTGGGAACGTCGGCTGCTCAGAAGACTCCTCAACATTTACTCTGTTAAAGGAGGTAAGGGAATAACAAGTCACAGATGGATCGTACTAAACCATGGATTTGTTTGTAGTCTGTTTTATGTCACTGATGGATAAAACTCAACCAAGGGTTTGTTTGTTTGTTTGTAGTCTGTAACCTTAGATACACAAAACTCCGCAAGGGAGTTGCGTGCTCGGAAAAGTTCTATGAAAACTTTATTTGCGAAGTGTGATTGATGGACAAACATTTTTTGAAAATTTCTCAAAAGAAATTGGGAGAGAGGTGCTTTAATACTGTGTCTCATAAATTTCCAAGGTGCAGTATATGAACTTTTGTTGGCTATTTTCTTAAACAAAAATTATTTAATCCATCTTGAAAGATATAACTTTTTCAGGTTCTTTTTGGTGTTTGATTCATCAATTAGTTCGGAAAATGAAATGTAATTGAAACTCTTCATTTTCTCAAAAAATTTGCATACATATTGAATGTCGTGAACGAAGAGCGTCTCACTGGACATTTCACAAAATCTCATATTTGAGATGATTTCCACCATGAGTTTCTAAAAGATGTAAAGTGGCTACAAAGAAATATGGAAGGTGACAGTCAGACTATCACCAAAAGCCCTTGTCTTGGTTACAAAATTATTTTTTAAGTGCCCCATTAAAAAGTTAATAGAAGTCCCTAAACAGAACCATCTGTCACAACAGAAGAAGTAGCCAAAAACAGATTTTTTTTTTGAGAGAACCAGAATTTCTATACATTATACCAAATGTCCATTGATTACAGTGACCTAGGTGTAATGTGTTAGGCCTTGGGGCGACAGCGGGATCAGAGCCTGGATCTGAGGAGTCTGTGGTCTCCCATCCAGACCCAGATGCTGCTCAGCTTTGATGTTGATCCCAATGCCTAGCTAATACCCGAGCGGCACAACCTGTTACTAGAGTCTTTGTGCATAGTAGCCTTAAACCTAGGTTACAGGACAGGAAAAGGCCGTTATAAGCCTAAGTTCAGAAATGCCTGCACTGAGCATGTCCGTGACATAGCTAACCGTGATTGGTGGTTAACGTCAGCTGATCCTCTGACCTGGCAATGCCTGATTGGTCACGGATGACGTCATCGGTGATGCGATTGACGAGATGGCTGGGGGCGGAGCTTAGCCCTTAAATAGCCTGTTTGTCCACGGTGCAGTCAGATCATACTAAAATAGGCAGTGCTCATGTGTGGACGTACCAGAATCTGGGCTCCACGTGCTCTCTAGCTTTGCTCTCTGGGACCTGCCGATGCCAGAGTTCGCTCGGCTAATTAGCACAGGTCCCTCAGGCAGGATTAGCTTATGCCAGGCAGGTAGCCAATGTGGCGCAGTCTTGCTACAACAAGAGGGTAGCGATACACCCAGAGCAGACTGCGGGGCGCGTAACTTGGGCATCACCTGCCAGCTGTACAGAGAGTTGCTCAGTCCGGTCGCACACTGGCTGGCAGCACATGGGCATCGCCTCCAGCTGAACAGTCAGTTGCTCAGTCCGGTCGCACACCGGCTGACAACACGTACGCCTGGCGGGAGTTGCATGCACTACCAAATCATCTGGCAAGTGGCTTCTGTGCAGTCAACAGGGCTACGTCTACGCCAGCCTACAGCACATCTCCTGTGAAGTAAACGGAGACAGTGCAAATATCTCTCTCCTTGTGTGAAGTAACACAGGCGAGATCTAATATTATTATTTAAGTTGTCAGTTGTTACCTTCATACCCAATGGTTGTTCGACAGCAGTGATTCTAACTGCATCGCAGACCCCGGGTTCGGTTGCAATCCATTATCTAATAAAGTTGTTGCAACCGAGCTCATAACAATATCTGACCGCCAGGGTCTAGCCGACCATGGCTGACAACCAGCAGCTGCAGCGTTACGTTCAGCAACTAGAGGCCAGACTTAGGTCTCTGGAGCAGGCCGCTCCGGTTGCTGAACTCACTGCAGTAGCTACTCAGGCAGCCGCACAAGCAGCAAATCTCATAAACTCGGCTGCTGTGAATGCTGTGGTAGCTGCTAAAGTTTCATTACCGCATTTTGCTCTGCCGGAAAAATTTTCTGGTGACAGCAGATCCTGCAGAGGGTTTTTTAATCAATGCTCCATTCAGCTAGAAATAATGGAGCACGGTTCCTCTCTGAAAGGGCTAAAGTGGGTTTTGTTATCTCATTACTTACCCGCAAGGCCTTGGAGTGGGCTGCTCCTCTGTGGGAGCGGAGTGACCCGGTAGTGGCCAATGTGGGTCTCTTTCTCAGAACCCTAAAAAGTATGTTCCTCGGTCCTCAGGTTACACATGATACGGCTCTTAAGCCTCTTGCATTAGTGCAGGGGTCGACCACAGCCAGTCACTATGCCATCCAATTCAGAACCCTAGCATCTGAATTGGATTGGTCTGAGCCGTCGCTAATCCAGGTGTTCTGGAAGGGTCTGGCTGGGCATATAAAGGATGCTCTAGCCACCAGGGAGATTCCAACCTCTCTGGAAGAGTTAATTACTCTTGCAACCAAATAGATCTGCATCATTCAAAACGCAAGTTGGAACTGGAGGCTTCTAAACCTTGGTTTCGGCTGGCACCATCGTTCTCTAGACCCATTTCCAAACCCAGTGTGCCCAACATAGAACCTGGGCATATGGATATAACCCGGACTAGGAATAAGCCTCCTCGTTTCCGTCCTGCACGTCTCTTGGAGTATCCCAATCATAAGGGTTCCAAGTGGTCGGGAAACGAGAGTGTCTGACCACCGTTGGAGGAGGTATGTTAGATTCAGAGACTTCTTCCTCCAGACTAGCATATAAGGTGACATTGCTCTTCGGAACAACCATGGTTCTGCCGAGGTGGTGGTGGATTCAGGTGCCGATGGCAATTTTTTGTCGTCAACTTTGCCCAGAAGCACGCCGTTCATATGGAGTTACTGTCCAGACCAATTAATATCCGGGTAGTCAACGGTTCCATGTTCGACAAACAAATCACTCACTGGTCGATTCCCCTCACCATGTCGTTTCCTCAGGGTTACCGGGAGGATATCTCGTTCCTTATTCTTACCGGTGGATTGGATAAGGTGCTATTGGGTCTTCCATGGCTACGTTGTCACAATCCACATATAAACTGGAACACGGGGGCAGTTTATTCCTGGGGTGGGAAGTGTGCTTCCCAGTGTATGGTGGCATCAACCCGGAAGGTGGTCTTAGAACCGCCGGCTGGCCTGGATGCTCTTCCAGAGCAATATTGGAGCTTTGCAGATGTTTTTTCTAAAAAGGCTGCAGTGTTATGAACTGCTACAAGCACTAGGAAAGATGGGAATTCTGTCCCTACAATAGAACTGAGCTGGATCCCTACGATGTAACGGGGAACCTGATCCTGCGACCAGACCCGCTAAAGTCCTCAGCTAGTCTGAACGAAGACCTATAGTTGCGAGGGAGGAATCCCTACAAGATCTAGGGACTGGGAGAAAAGGTGGACACCTCCTAACAGAAATTGTAGCAGGGATAATTAAACAGAAAACAAATTACTACGAGATGCTAAGATCAAGCAAAACTGACTGAGTAAGCCACCTAAGCACCCGGCTAGCTTAAGAGTAGATAATACAATGAAGTCCAGCAAAGCCAGAAGGGTGGAGCCAGACTAAATAGCGAAAAAAGGTCATGTGACCAGCAAACTGAAACAAAATCTAACAAGAGGGTTCTAACAGTACCCTCCCTTCTAAGAGGATCCTCCGGATCCCCTAGGACTTAGGCTTATCCAGAAACCTCTTGTGAAACGCTCTGACAAGTCTAGACGCAGAAACATCATCCGCCCTCACCCATGAGTTATCCTCGGGTCCATACCCTTCCAAGAGACGAGGTACTGCAAACTCCCTCTATACCGTCTAGAATTTAGGATGCGGGAAATCTCATATTGCCCGTCCTCCACCACCAGGGGAACAGTGGCAGAGATGTCTCCATCTGAGACCTCAGCTTTTTTCAAGAGAGAAACATGAAACACCGGATTAATCTTCCAGGAGGTAGGAAGCTCCAACTTAACAGCAGATTGGTTAATAACCTGAAGCACCTTAAAGGGCCCTACAAACTTGGGACCCAATTTCTTAGACGGAATCCTCAAGCGCAGATTCTTAGAGGACAACTAAACCATGTCACCAATAGCAAACAAAACCTCTTGTCGTTTTCTATCAAAATACACTTTGGATCTTTTGTTAGCCTCCTGAAGATTACAAAAAAAATAAATAGACAGAACGATCTACGCGTTTCGAAGATCTTGAGAAAGACACACGTCGAAACGCGTAGATCGTTCTGCCATATTTCTGTGGGTCTGTACTGCTTGATATTGCTGTCTATTTTTAACCAAATCACATCTAATGTGGTGTACCTAATTATATGTACTAAATGTCCAACTGGGGGTCTGTATGTGGGGGAGACCGGGCAAAAACTGAGAACAAGGATGAATTCTCATCGCCACACAATAAGAGAAAAAAGAATGGATTTACCTGTGGCAAAACACTTTTGTATGCCCGGTCATAGCATGACGGATATGGAATTACTTGTATTAAAATCTAACTTCAAATCTGAAAAGGATAGAAAAGTCTGGGAATATAAACTTATGATGACCTTTGACACTCTTAGTGCTGGGATGAATATATCCCAGAGTTTTATGTCTTTCTACAACAATTAAGGAATCTGCTTCCCTGACCTTTTAGGGTCATCGCAACACAATACCAGACCCCAATCAGAGGGTAATAAAACTTTCACTCCTTATCTATGAACTAGTCATATTTATGTTCATCCCTCTGCCATAATGACAGTTCTGCTTCACGTCACTTGTCTTACCTATTGCATTATTCCTGTGTCCTTTGTGTATATAAATATGTGATTCTTCAGCTTTTGTTTTAGTCTTTGCCTGATGAAGAGACCTGCGTAGTCTCGAAAGCTTGCAATTTGTTACCATCTTTTCAGTTAGCCATTAAAAGGTATCAACCACTGAGGACTCTCAAGTCTAAATATTTTTCTATCTACTGGCTAACACGGTACGAAGATACACATCTTTCCTATATCAAAATGGAGGATACCAGAATGTACCGCATCTTTATGGAACTGAAACCACTTCTGAAGAAACGTGCACAAATTGACAGCGACATTTTTTTCTTATCTAAATGCAAAAAGGAGAATCTAATTCCCAAAGGACTCTGGATTACAAACCCAATTCTTCACACCTACAATACCCATTATGCACAAAACCTTTGTCACAGGACTTCTGAAAGACTAAGGAACCATCTTTTGCATGTCTGCTACAGCATAAGGAGTAAAGTCCAAGGACAATTTGAAACTCTGAGGAAAACACTTACAGAAAGCACAGAGCAAAAATTACAACAATACTATAACAAACTACGGACCTTTCTGATTCAAAACAAGGAAAATAAACTACACAGATTGCGCCTCCATTCCGGACTCTATACAAACAGATACAAAACAAAACCAAAACCTGACAACTCTGACAACCACTCCATTCCAGACACAAAAGCATCTAACTGTGTCATCAATCTCTCAGATTACAAACCCAACAAAGTGGAGCTTGCCGTGCTTTCTAGAGGACTCTCATTTTGTCCTACTAAGGCCCTGGATAAAACCGAACTCTGCAGTGATATGGAACATTTTTTCAGGAGACTGCGCCTGAGGGAATACTTCAATGATACAGAAGATTCAGAAAACACTCGGACTGAAGGAAGAGGGATCCCAACAACCAAGAAGAGGTCAGACTGGACACCTCCACCTGGACGTAACCCTCATTTGGATAAATATATAGACTCATTCAGACATTTGATAAAATCCACCATCATAGCCACCAACAAGAGACAAGCCTCCAACATCAGTGCCCAGGAGAGAAAGGCCATACAGTCTCTGAAAACCAACAAAGAAATCATCATTAAACCTGCTGACAAGGGAGGTGCAATAGTCATGATGAACACATCAGACTATATGAAGGAAGCAAACAGACAACTTACGGACACACGCTACTACAGAAAACTGGAGTCGGACCCTACACAGGACTATTACAAGGAACTAAGCAAGTTGGTATCTTGTCTGTCTGACAAATCCATAAGAGCTGATGACCTGATACCAGAAAGTCCAAGAACAGGGACATTCTACATGCTTCCCAAAATCCACAAAGCCGGAAATCCAGGGAGGCCGATTATTTCATGTGTGGACACCCTTACTGAGCAAGTATCTGGATGGGTAGAGGGTGTTCTTAAACCCCTGGTAAAGGATACACCCAGCTACATTCAGGACACAACTGACCTACTGAATAAACTAGCAGCAATAGGTTCTCTACCAGAAGGAACCATCCTGGCCACCATGGATGTGGAATCTTTGTACTCTAATATCCCACACCAGGATGGATTAAATGCCTGCAAAGTCTTCATGGGAAACACCGGGAATGATGCTGATTCTGTGGTGAAACTCACAAAATTCATCCTCACCCACAATTACTTTGAATTTGACAACAAGATCTATCTTCAGGAGACTGGCACAGCTATGGGAAGTAAAATGGCTCCACAGTATGCAAATCTTTTCATGGCCAAGCTTGAAAGCGAATTTTTGTCCTCATGCCCCATCAGGCCTCGGGCCTACTACCGCTACATTGATGACATTTTAATCATCTGGACGGAGTCTGAACAACAGCTAAAGACGTTCCATGAACAGTTCAATCAATTTCATCCCACCATCAACTTAACACTTAACTACTCCAGCACTGAAATTAACTTTTTAGACACCACCATTAAGCTAAAGAACAATGAAATAGAGACATCCCTGTATCAGAAGCCAATCGACCGTCCAACATATCTTAAATGGGACAGTTTCCATCCAAAACACATAAAAAACTCTATTGTCTACAGCCAAGCCATCAGATACAATCGTATATGTTCCAACCCCATGGATAGAGATGAACACCTTGGTCGCCTCAGAAAGACTTTTTTGAACCAGGGCTACCATCCAAGAACAATTGAAAACCAAATTACAAGAGCCACCAGAATATCAAGGAATCACCTGCTACATTACAAAGCTAAAGAAGAAAATAACCGGGTGCCTCTAGTGGTCACCTACAATCCAAGTCTGGAGATGCTAAGGGGAGCTGCACGGAAACTACAACCTTTACTACAAAAAGATGCCCGATTACAATCCATATTTCCAGACCCCCACTACTATGTTTTAGGCAGCCCCCAAATCTAAGAAGCATCATTGTCAGAAGCTCCCTGTCCTCCCCAACAGCTGCAGGTACCTTTCCTTGCAAACAAAAGAAATGCAAAACCTGTGCATCTATAATGACCACGGACAGGATAAAGATCCCCAACTCCCATCAGGACTACAAGATACCAGGTACTTTCAGCTGCATCACATCTAATGTGGTGTACCTAATTATATGTACTAAATGTCCAACTGGGGGTCTGTATGTGGGGAGACCGGGCAAAAACTGAGAACAAGGATGAATTCTCATCGCCACACAATAAGAGAAAAAAGAATGGATTTACCTGTGGCAAAACACTTTTGTATGCCCGGTCATAGCATGACGGATATGGAATTACTTGTATTAAAATCTAACTTCAAATCTGAGAAGGATAGAAAAGTCTGGGAATATAAACTTATGATGACCTTTGACACTCTTAGTGCTAGGATGAATATATCCCAGAGTTTTATGTCTTTCTACAACAATTAAGGAATCTGCTTCCCTGACTTTTTAGGGTCATCACAACACAATACCAGACCCCAATCAGAGGGTAATAAAACTTTCACTCCTTATCTATGAACTAGTCATATTTATGTTCATCCCTCTGCCATAATGACAGTTCTGCTTCACGTCACTTGTCTTACCTATTGCATTATTCCTGTGTCCTTTGTGTATATAAATATGTGATTCTTCAGCTTTTGTTTTAGTCTTTGCCTGATGAAGAGAGCTGCGTAGTCTCAAAAGCTTGCAATTTGTTACCATCTTTTCAGTTAGCCATTAAAAGGTATCAACCACTGAGGACTCTCAAGTCTAAATATTTTTCTATCTACTGGCTAACACGGTACGAAGATACACATCTTTCCTATATTTTTAACCAATCTCATTAAAGAATTTTTATTTTTAATCATCTCTGCTCCACGCTGGATTTTTCCTTTTTTTTTTGCTTGCTATGGTTGCTCTGCCACATCCGTGCGAGGAGTGAGGATATTTATGTGCATCACGAACATTGGGGTAAGCTGACATCATCTGTGTTTTTTTTTCCTGAAGATTACCACGCACATCAGTCCAAACTCTCTCCAAAACACCAGAAAAATTCTCCTCTTCAGGTACAGCCGATCCCAACTTGGAAAATGACCCAAAAGACGGATGTCTCCCAGTACAACAAAAAAAAGGCGAACAACCAGCAGAAGCGGATGTATGGTTGTTAAGAGCAAACTCAGCAAGTGGCAGAAACTCAGACCACCCCTCTTGATATCAGTCACAAAACAACGCAAGAACTGCTCAACATCCTGGTTTTTCCTTTCTGTCTGGCCATTAGACTCAGGATGATATCCGGATGAAAACAACAAATGAACTCCCAACCTGTCACAAAAAGCGTGCCAAAAACGAGCCACAAACTGAGGTCCCCTATTGGAAACAATGTCAGTAGGAACGCCATGTAGTCTGACTATTTCCTTGACAAAGGCCTTAGCGAGAGTCTTAGCGCAGGGCAATTTGATGAAAGGAACCAAGTGACACATCTTGCTAAAACGGTCCACGACCACCCAGATGACAGAGAAACCTTCAGAAGGGGGAAGGTCAGTAATAAAGTCCATAGCCAAATGTGTCCAAGGTGCACTAGGGACCTCCAGAGGGCAAAGCAACCCTGCAGCAGGAGTATGAGAAGACTTAGATCTAGCACACACAGTGCATTGACGCACCCACTTAATGACTTCCTTCTGCCATCCAGGCCACCAAAAGCTGCGACCCACAAGTCTCTTGGTCTCAGAGATTCCAGGATGACCTGCCAACCGAGAGTCATGACATTCAACAAACAAATCTCTCCTCAGGATACCAGGCACAAACAACCTCCCATGCGGCGTGTTAGATGGGGCATTCTCCTGTGCTTTAAGAATCTCATCTTCCAACACGGAGTCCAAAACAGCAATAACAACCCCCTCTTGCAAAATGTTTTCCTCCTCCTCAGTACCCACCATAGGAGAAAAGCTGCGAGACAAAGCATCAGCTTTAACATTTTTAGTACCTGGGATGTAAGTAACGGTAAAATTAAACCGTGAGAAAAACAGTGCCCACCTAGCCTGACGGGCATTCAAGCGTTTGGCAGCATCAAGGTAGATCAGATTTTTATGATCGGTGAAGACTTGAACGGGAAATTCCGCTCCCTCCAAAAAATGACTTCAGTGTTCAAATGCGAGTTTAATTGCCAACAATTCCCGATTACCGATATCATAATTTAGTTCAGACTCAGAAAATTTCTTTGAAAAAAAAGCACAGGGATGTACTCCATCCGTCTTTTCCTGAGACAACACCGCGCCGACCCCCACAGAAGAAGCATCAACCTCAACCAAAAATGGTTTAGTCACATCAGGCTGCGTAAGGATGGGAGCAGAGCTGAACCTCTCCTTAAGCAACACAAAAGCCTCAATGGCCTCAGTAGTCCACTGAACCGCATCAGCACCTTTCCTGGTGAGATCGGTCAGAGGTTTGGCAATCACAGAAAAATTTTTAATGAATTTTCTATAATAATTGGCGAACCCCAAAAACCTCTGTATTGATTTTACACCAATAGGTCTAGGCCAATCCTGCACAGCTTGCACCTTCACCGGGTCCATCTCAAAACCTTCACTGGAGACAATGTAGCCCAAAAAACTAAGTCTCTGTACAGCAAACTCACATTTTTCTAGTTTGGCAAAAAGTGAATTATCACTCAGTAACTGTAATACTTCACGCACACTCCTCCAATGAGACTCCAAATCCGGTGAATAAATCAAAATGTCATCCAAATACACAACCACACTTCTGCCGATCAAAGGTCTAAGGATGTCATTAATAAGATTCTGAAAAAATGCCGGAGCACTGGAAAGCCCAAAAGGCATGACCAGATTCTCAAAATGACCCAGTGGAGTGTTAAACGCAGTCTTCCATTCATCCCCCTCCTTCATGCGCAACAAATTGTACGCCCCTCGAAGATCAATTTTCGAGAACCACTTGGCCCCCACTAACTGATTAAACAAATCAGGAATCAATGGCAGTGGGTAAGGATTGCGTACAGTAATCTTATTAATCTCACGAAAGCCTAGACAAGGCCGTAAACCGCCATCCTTTTTTTAACAAAAAAAAATCCAACCGCCACAGGAGATTTGGAAGGCCTAATGTGACCGGTGGCCAAGCTTGTCTGTATGTATTCCTTCAAAGCCTTTCTCTCAGGAATAGTCAAATTAAATAAACGACTTTTAGGAAGAGTAGCTCCAGGGACAAATTCAATTGCACAATCATATTCTCTATGAGGAGGCAATACCTGCGATTCCTTATCAGAAAAAACTTTCCAAAAATCCTGAATAGGTACAGGTAACTCCCCCTTAACTACAGCAGCAATACGCCCGTTACAACACTTGCCATAACAATTAGGACTCCAGGACTTAATTTCATTGGTAGACCAATCCAGTACCGGATTGTGCAATTTTAACCAGGGTAACCCCAAAATCACCGGTGAGGGCAAATTATTCAAAACTACCAAATCCAAATTCTCTTGATGAACACCATTAATAGTAAGAGGAAATTCACAGATATGGTGAGTAACATTTTTCAAGGGAGAACCATCCACAGACACCACATTAATAGGGGAAGACAGAAGTTTGGGTTTTAATTTTAGTTTTTCCAAAAATTTCCCATCAATCACATTGAGAGTTGAACCACAATCCACAAATACCCGAAACTCCATTAATTCCTCCTCAACAGCAGTGGTAGCAGAAAGAAAGACACCTTTATTGTTTAAACAAGCTATACGGGCGAAACTGACCTCATTTTTTTTTCTCTTTATTCATTCGAAGCGCACAGTTCTTAATAAAATGCTTAGATTTGCCACAATAGAAACACAAAACATCAGCAAATCTGCGTTCTTTTTCCCGAGAGTAAGGTGCCATTGCTCCAATTTCCATCGGCTCTGCAATGTCAGTACAGTCCCTCTCCAGACTTGGAGATGACAAGGCAGATTTACTCTCATTAACCCTTGCACGCAGTCTCCTATCCACCCGTATAGCTAATTGCATAGCCTCTTGCAAGTTACCATGTATAGGATAAGCAATCAGCAAATCTTTAACCCTTTCACTTAACCCTGCAAGAAATAAACTTTTCAAAGCTGAATCGTTCCACCCCACCTGAGTGGACCACCTTCGGAAGTGAGTACAATATTTTTCCACATTACCTGATCCCTGTCTCAAATGTCTCAATTCTGTCTCAGCTGATGAAACACGATCAGGATCGTCATACAATAACCCCAAAGCAGAAAAAAAACTATCCACTGATCTAAAGCATGGATCACTAGGCTGCAGAGAAAAGGCCCAGTCCTGAGGTTCTTTGCGCAAAAGTGACATTATGAACCCTATACGCTGTGATTCATCACCAGAGGATCTGGGTCTCAAACAAAAATACAACAAGCAAGCATTTTTAAAAGAAAAAAAATCTTGTTGTTCACCAAAAAATAAATCAGGCAAACGTACCTTTGGCTCCACGAAATGTGCTCCAGAACAACTACTCACGTGTTGCTGGATTTCAGCCACCTCCAGAGAGAGACCCTGCAGGCGTTGAGCCAAATCCTGAACCGACACCATGATGGAAACAGAAAATCTTTCCTTAGAGATTTTTTTTTTTTTTTTTCAGGCTGGACTTACTGTTATGAACTGCTACAAGCACTAGGAAAGATGGGAATTCTGTCCCTACAATAGAACTGAGCTGGATCCCTATGATGTAACGGGGAACCTGATCCTGCGACCAGACCCGCTAAAGTCCTCAGCTAGTCTGAACGAAGACCTATAGTTGCGAGGGAGGAATCCCTACAAGATCTAGGGACTGGGAGAAAAGGTGGACACCTCCTAACAGAAATTGTAGCAGGGATAATTAAACAGAAAACAAATTACTACGAGATCCTAAGATCAAGCAAAACTGACTGAGTAAGGCACCTAAGCACCCGGCTAGCTTAAGAGTAGATAATACAATGAAGTCCAGCAAAGCCAGAAGGGCGGAGCCAGACTAAATAGGGAAAAAAGGTCATGTGACCAGCAAACTGAAACAAAATCTAACAAGAGACCTTGCCCGCCCACCGACCGTATGACTGTGCTATAGATCTGATCCCTGGTTCAGAGCCTCCTCGCGGTAGGGTTTATCCCCTGTCTGTCCCCAAGACCCAGGCCATGTCCGATTACATCAACGAGAACCTGGCTCGGGGGTTTATCAGGAAATCGGTCTCTCCTGCTGGAGTGGGATTTTTCTTAGTCCTGAAGAAAGGAGGTGACCTACGTCCATGCATTGATTACAGAGGATTAAATGCCATCACCATAAAGAACAAATATCCTCTGCCTCTGATTTCCGAGTTATTTGACAGGTTGCGAGGGGCTAAGATCTTTACAAAATTGGACCTGCGTGGGGGATATAATCTTATACGGATCTGTGAGGGTGACGAGTGGGAAAACAGCTTTTAATACTCGTGATGGGCACTACGAGTACCTCGTCATGTCCTTCAGGTTATGTAATGCCCCCACCGTGTTTCAGGATTTCGCCAATGATATCTTTTGGGATTTGCTACTGTCCTCCGAGGTAGTATATCTTGACGATATCCTGATATTTTCCCCGGACCTCTCCACACACAGAGAGGATGTTTGCAGAGTTTTCGAGCGTTTGCGCACAAATTCTCTGAACTGTAAGTTGGAGAAATGCCAATTTGAACAGGAGTCTTTACCGTTCCTGGGGTACATCGTATCCAATAAGGGCTTGGCCATGGATCCACAAAAGCTGATAGCGGTACAGAATTGGCAAGAGCCTCATTCCCTTAAGGCTGTACAGCGCTTCATGGGCTTTATAAACTACTACCGGCAGTTTATACCTCATTTTTCCACACTGGTGGCTCCTGTGGCCACTCTGACCAAGAAAGGTGCCAATCGGGGGGCGTGGCTATGTAGCAGAGTGAGGAGGACGCTCTGTGGCAGAGCTCCTCTTATCCTGCAATTTATCCTGGGCCCATCATCTCTGACCGGTACCTACCGGCATCCGTTACACTCCCACGGCTCCCAGGTGCCATCCGGTGTTCGGGGGTCGTGCTGCCTTGTCCCTGTCAGTGGGACGCTGAAGAAAAAGCTGGCGGGAACGCAGGGCCTGGGGAAGGCAATGGCCATCTTACTGTACGGTCCCACAGGAAGGACACACGAGCGCACGAGCGGGGGTCGCAGTCGCAGGGGAGCAGCTGGAGAGGAGCGATCATCTTGCTAGAGGTACCATTGGGAGACGCAGTGTGAGCTCTGAAAAATGAGCCCTGTGCTCCCTTGCTAATAACCTAGATTCTCCTGCTTCCTGTGCCTCCCCCACCATCTTGGGATCTCTGATCATTTGCCGCTGCCCCCATAAGTGCCGTGACGCAGCAACTCAGCCAGACCCACAGAACTTATATGATGCATCGATCTCACTGCAACAGTCAGTAAATCGCTTTAATAAACTATCTGTGGCCGTCTATATCCCCATACGGAGCCGGGAGATATATATATATACTTATTTGCAGTAACGCTTCTGCTTCTGGAGGAGAAGATCTCGCTGTTACATGGTTGCTAAATTACCACATCACGTCACTATTGGTTTGGAATAAAGAGAATTCCTTATGGCTATTTGCATAACAGACATATCCATATCATATATAGCCCAATAGTGGTGCTGTTACTCCTGGATGAGGGGACTTTCTTATTATATAGCTGTTGAACCTGCCATACTACATTGCTACTGATCATGAATCGCTCAAGGGGGTCAAGAATGGCGGACAAGTTAAAGGAATTTGCAAGGGCCGACCCGTCTGATAGTGCACGTTCTCTCAGGAATAACTCCAAAACTGGAGATCAACGTAAAAGCCCATCCTCTGATAATGTGGAAAGTGGCGTCACTGAGGATCTGACTCTAAGGCAGGTATCCGAGCAGTTAATGCAGGCCATTTCCCTGACCAGAACGTCTTTGACCGAAAAAATAGAAGACGTGCACTCTGAGGTGGGGCGTCTCCGGCATGATATGCAGACAATGAGGGGGCACATTATGGAGGTGGAGACAAGAACATCTAACTTAGAAGATGCTCTTCCACCCATGGAGGCCAAATTAACCAAAGTGTCTGGCTCTATAAATGCTTGGAAGCAGAAGGCGGATGACCTGGAAAATAGGCTATGACGCAACAACATTCACATAATCGGTTTACTGGAGAGGTCGGAAGGTCAGCAACCCGAGCAGTTCCTCGAGAATTGGCTTAAGGACACTCTGGGTGACGAATTCTCCTCTACATTCTCTGTGGAAAGGGCTCATAGAGTCCCTACAAGATCGCTTCCTCCGGGCGCCCCACCTAGACCCTTCCTGGTGAGACTTCTTAATTGTAAGGACAGGGATGCTATATTGCGCATGGCACGGCAAAAAAGTCCCATCAAATTTAACAGCGCCACAATCTCGATATTCCCTGATTTTTCTATGGAACTCCAGAAGCAGAGGGCACAATTTATGGAAGTCAAAAGGCAACTTCGAGGAAAGAATATTCCATACTCCATGATTTACCCGGCTCGTCTTCGGATTGTCCATGACGGTTCTTCTGTATTTTCACGGATCCGGCTGGGGCATCAGAATGGCTACAGACCCATCTGGGATCTTGTGGAAAGGAGTCATGACCTGTATGCGGATGTTCGAAACTCTTCTGCCAGCTATAAAATGGAGCTCTCTCCACTAGCGTCCCACTTTAACAACAATACCGGACGCTGTTTTCAGTGAGGGTATCCCCTTGTTTACCTCACACTAGGAGCAAAAAATTTTGCTCCTCCACTCTTGAGATTCTTTTTGTTTTTGTTTACAGGAGCTTAGGACTATGCTCCTCTTTGAAAGTTAATTTGTTTTCCCTTACTAAACTAATGTTAATTGAAGTTTATGTAGGTACTGCTGCCAGAATATTCATTATGATGCCTGTAGGGTTCAATTTGTGCGACACTGTATACCATACCATTACAAAGGACTATGGGGTCTGAATTAATATGCATGACCTGGAATGTGAGAGGTCTTGGGTCTCCCTGAAAAAGAATTAAGGTTTTTCCCAGATTAAAAGTCACCGCCCGCACATTGTGGCCCTGGTTGAAACACACTTGACTAGAGATTCGGCCCGTTACGTGCAGAAACCATGGGTACAATGGTCCATGCATGCGTTTCACACCAGCTACTCTAGAGGGGTTTCTCTGTTAATTCATAAGGACACTAGATGGGAGATCAAGGAAGCTCGGAAAGACCCTGAAGGGTGCTTTGTTTTTCTGCATGCGTTGACAGATTTGAAAGATTACGTCATAATGTGTATTTATAACCCATCCTGTTGTGAATGAGCAGAGGCTCCCTCTGGTGGTTACAGACAGTACTGAACCTTCCAGCGAGGAATGGCAATCTGGGATCACTGACTGGACTGATATAAGGGAGGTTCCCTCCCATGATGGTCGCCGGTGATCAATTGTTCTGGTCTCAATTGTGGTTCCTGGTTCATTTGGAAGTTTGCTGGTGTCTTGCCTGCGTCTGCTGCTTTCAGATAAGATATTTTCTGCTTTTCTTTTTGTGCTTGCTATTTGCATAGTTTTCTGCACATTTGTGCAGGACTGCCGGGTCCCCTCCTGGGGCCTGTGCTCCTCACAGTTTGTCTGTAGCCACTGTTGTTTTTTCATTTGCTTTTTCCTGCTTTTTCAGCAGCTGCGGCTTGGTTTTGTTCACACTGAGATCTGATTTAGTGGGTGGCGAGATTGTGTGATCTCAGTATTTTTGTAATCAGTATTGTTGGATTTTTGTAGGGTTTTCTGGGTTGCAGAAAGTAATCTCTCCTGTCCTATCCTATTTAGTCAGCTTGTGGCCCCAGGGTTAGCTCATTCTATTTTCTGTCTGTGTCCGTGCTTTCTTCTTGTCTAACCGCCATTACATGTTTGGGGGCTTTCTATTTTCTTTGGGGATCTGCTCCGGGGCAGATAGCTTTCATCTTTCTGCCTTTAGGTGTAGTTATCTCTCAGGCTGTGACGAGGCGTCTAGGATCAACGTAGGAACGCTCCATGGCTACCTCTAGTTGTGTGGTTAGTTTAGGAATCTGCAACCCATTAGTTACCAACATCTCAGGTGTTCGGCTGCCCGGCTGTTGTTCCTGTCCTTCTCAGCTACCTAACATAACAGTACAACCGGCCAAACTGAAAATTATATGGTACTCACAGAAGGGAAAAATAGTGTGGAAAGAAAAAAGTTGTCAGAGTTGTCAGAGATTTTATTTTTTTCTGTTTGTTGCATTTTTTCCCTCTTTTTCTCTGGGTGCTGAGGAGGATTTTTTTTCTCTCAATGGAGTTTGCACAGTTGTCTGGCCGTGTGGATCAGCTTGCTACTGAGGTTCGGAGTATTGCTACCTATCTTGCTAGGTTGCCGGTTGTGGAACCTAGGATTCCCATGCCAGATTTGTTTTTGAGGGATCGGGCTAAATTTCTTAATTTCAAAAATAACTGTAAGTTGTTTTTTGCCTTAAAGCCTAAGTCCTCAGGGAGCGCAGCACAGCAGGTTCAAATTGTCATCTCTCTCCTGCACGGCGACCCTCAGGATTGGGCTTTTTCCCTGACACCTGGGGATCCTGTTTTGAATGATATTGATGTATTTTTTCAGGCTCTGGGGTTATTGTACGATGAACCTAATGTCACTGATCAAGCTGAAAAAACCTTGTTGGCATTAAATCAGGGTCTTGAATACGCTGAGTTGTACTGACAGAAATTCCGAAAGTGGGCAGTCCTGACCAAATGGAATGATGATGCTTTGGCAGCCCTTTTTCGGAAGGGGCTGTCAGAGAATGTAAAGGACGTTATGGTGGGATTCCCTGTTCCCTCTGGTCTCAATGATTCTAAGTCATTGGCTATTCAAATTGACAGACGTTTGTGTGAGCGCAGAGGTATGTGTGAGATGGTGTTGCCTTGTGAGCCAGCTCCTGGGCCCATGCAGTGTGATGGAGTGACTTCTGGGGCACAGCGTCATGAGTTTCGAAAGCGCAATGGGTTATGTTTAGTGTTGAGCATTCCGATACCGCAAGTATCGGGTATCGGCCGATATTCGCTGTATCGGAATTCCGATACTTAGTTCCGATATTTTTCCTATATCGTATACCGGAATCGGAAGTTCCCATAATTCTTTGAGAGGCAGTGTGATTTTAGTCAGCCAATTAGGAATCCTACGAAGTGTGGGCACATCCTGTAATGCTGCGGTCATCTTAACTAATGGCATGGCTGTGATTGGCTGCTGAAATGATGTCAGAATGCACTATAAAAGGCGCCGCCGCCATTTTAGCGTCACTGTGCTGTGAACTCAGTTAGGGACAGAACGCTGCTCTGCTGACTCAGAGGACAGTTAGAGATTGCGATTTTGTGTACTTTGCTTTATGCAGGCTAGTTTACCAACCGCTGTGTAAAGCTTCCTTTTGCCTTGCAGTGTTGTTTTAACAACTCTGTGCAAGGTGTGTGTGTGAGAGTGCAGGTGACGCTGCAGTTTGCTCTGCATCCATCC
>JARQOD010000001.1:383978353-384126188 GCA_033576555.1 Oophaga sylvatica | reverse complement strand
AAAGGCCCCTTTGTGTACTTCTAAAGTGTTTGCAACAAATGTATTGTATACGGATGGAAGCGCGTCACACTAATAGATTTTATTTATTTGTAATAGAATGGAGCAGCAACAATTAGAGAAAAATTTCAAGGATGTGCCAGTGACACACGCTAAGCAGACTACAACCAGCAGTGGTTGAAGAACTAACTGGAGCGTGATCTGCACCCCAAAAAAGGAAAACCTCAGACTACAGTGAACACTGCACACAACTGTTCATACCCAACGCGTCTCAGCAGGAAGGCAGTCTGTGCGTCAAAACAAAGGCGCAAGCATACATCCACGTACCCTGTTTATAAAGCTATATTAAAAAAATTATGTAGTAGTGACGCACACTTTATTGAGGTACAGTATTACATCGCCATTCACCATCTGTGGCTATGCAGTCTCATCTATATATACCTTATCTATCCGTTGTCATGCTTGCAAGTCGACAGTCAGGCATAAATAGCAATTTTCACTATGCACTATGCACTTTTTAAAGGTTATGTTTGTTAATAAAAATGATTATTGCCACATATTATGAGTATTACATGATGGAAATTGTCTAATTTTGTATAAACTGTTTAGTGACATTATTCAGCAAATGTAACATTTTAGTAATGTCACAGATAACTTGTAATGCTGATGATGTTTTGAAGTCAGACATTCATTGTCTATACAATAAAATGGTGTACATACTGTTACTTTCCATCTTTAAATGGATTCAGATATGTACTTGTATGCTTTTATGTACAACCGTATAGCAGATTCCTTAACTAATTTATTTTGTGGTTTGCATTGTTTGTTCAACATGTTAATGTATGTGTTTATGTTTGTCAATTCTTTATTTATCTAGATATTTGTTTAAATGAAATCATCATCTTATGCTGTAAAGGTTATCTTTTCTTTTTGAAGTTAACATTTAAAATTGAAGGTAACAAGGAATTATTGATCTGTATTTAAACATCCTCCTTGACCCTGGGCTCCAAACCGCCAGTTGTTGCCTGTAAGTGCTGTTAGACAGTCAACCTTGCCCCCTGTGTTACTTCATAAATTGTAAGGCTTTCCCTTTCTTGGTTTGTGTACGTACAAAAATTACTTGCATCCCTAGTTTTTCTCATCCCTGGCTCCAACACCGCCAGTTGTTGCCGGTAAGTGCTGTTAGCACAGTCAACACTTGCTCCTGTGTTACTGGGTTCAGTAATGTCAGCTGTTCCCCTGCTGTGTGTACGGCAACAGTCCTGCTGCCTCCACCTGTTCTCTTCTCATCCCTGGGCTCCAACACCGCCAGTTGTTGCTCGGAAGTGCTGTTAGCACAGTCAACACTTGCTCTGTGTTACTGGGGTTCATGTTGTGAATGAGTTTGAGATGAGTTCTGAGCAGAGACTCCCTCTGGTGGTTACAAGCGGTAATGGTCTGTTCAGTGAAGATTGTGAGGACTGGGAATCAGGTGTACTGACTGGTATTATATAAGGGAGTCACCTTCCCATCAGGGTTGCCGGTGATCAATTGTTCTGGTCTGAATCCTTCATTCCTGTTTCCCTTGTAGCCTGCTGTGTCGTGTCTGCATCTCCTGCTAACAGATAAGACATTTTCTTCTTTTTGTTTTTGTGCTATATTTTTGCATTTTGTCCTGCACTTCTGTGGGGGCCTTCTGGGTCCCTCCGGGGGCTTTTGCCCTCTCAGTTTAGTTCAGCCACTGATGTTTGTACTTTTGCTTTTTCCAGTTTTTTCAGTGGCTGCTGTTTTGATTTGTTACACCAGAGAACTAATTTAGGTGGTAGAGGTCGTGTGATCTCAGGTGATTTTAAATTAGTAGAGTTGGTGCTTTTCAGGGTTTTCTGGGATTGCAGTAAGTACCCTTCCTATCCTTTTTTATTTAGTTAGTTTGGGCCCCAGCGTTTGCTCATACTATTTTCTTTCTGTGTCTGTATTTCTTCTTGTCTAACCGCCATTACTTGTTTGGGGGCTTTCTATTATCTTTGGGGTTCTGCTCCGGGGCAGATAGCTTTCCTATTTCTATCTTTAGGTGTAGTTAGTTTCTCAGGCTGTGACGAGGCGTCTAGGACCAACGTAGGAACGCTCCACGGCTGCCTCTAGTTGTGGTGGTTAGTCAGGGTACTGCAATCTCATAGATTCCAACTGCTCTGGTGTATTGCCTTTTTTACCTGCACTCCTCAGCTACCGAAACATAACACCCTGTGTCTGAAGGAAGCGGAAGACCCCTGTGCCCAATCATGGGACCTCCACGTCACCCCCTGTTACATGAGGACATCAATGACCAGAAGATCCTAGAACTCATCTACAAGATGACTGAGCTGCTGACTGGAGAGGTTCCTATAAGATGTCAGGATGTCGCTGTCTAAAAAAAGAAGTGCAGGAAAAAATGCAAAAATATAGCACAAAAACAAAAAGAAGAAAATGTCTTATCTGTTAGCAGGAGATGCAGACACGACACAGCAGGCTACAAGGGAAACAGGAATGAAGGATTCAGACCAGAACAATTGATCACCAGCAACCCTGATGGGAAGGTGACTCCCTTATATAATACCAGTCAGTAACACCTGATTCCCAGTCCTCACAATCTTCACTGAACAGACCAGCAACAACTGTCGGTGTTGGAGCCCAGGGATGAGAAGAGAACAGGGTGGAGGCAGCAGGACTGTTGCCGTACACACAGCAGGGGAACAGCTGACATTACTGAACCCCAGAACTCATCTCAAACCCATTCACAACAGGTTCAGTAATGTCAGCTGTTCCCCTGCTGTGTGAACGGCAAAAAGTCCTGCTGCCTCCAACCGGTTCTCTTCTCATCCCTGGGCTCCAACACGACAGTTGTTGCTCGGAAGTGTCATTGGCACGGGTACTCACTCCTGCCCAGACTGGTTACAGCACGCCATCTGTTTCCTGTCAGTGTAAACGTCACTTAGCCTCCAATAAGTTGTCCTGTCCTGTTGCGGTCGGGTTAGCCGACTCTATGGTGCCTGGAGTTTAGGTGCTTCCTATGTGTGCTGCGGGATATGCAAATAAAGGCTGTTTCCGTTGTGACAATAGGACAATCACCCACTGTAGTACTGTGGGATTCGGTAACTGCGGCCGGCTCGCGGCCTGTCAACTTAAATTTCTATGGGTACCTTCTGCTACCCGTCCGGGTTCCAGTACCGTCAGCTGGTTCTCCGCAGTGCCTTTGGCCTAGGTGCCTCCATCTCGGTATCCGAGTTCCAGCAACGTCTGCTGGTCCTTGGTAGTGCTTTGGAGCACAGGTACCTCCTGCTTAGTAACCGTGTCCCAGTAACGTCAGCTGGTCCTCGGTTGTGCCATTGGCTCTTTTCCTTCTGCTGCCCCTCCGGGTTCCAGCACAGTCAGCTGGTCCTCGTTACTTGCATTGGCTCTTGTACCTTCTGCTACCCGTCCGGGTTCCAGTACCGTCAACTGGTTCTCCGCAGTGCCTTTGGCCTAGGTGCCTCCATCTCGGTATCCGAGTTCCAGCAACGTCTGCTGGTCCTTGGTAGTGCTTTGGAGCACAGGTACCTCCTGCTTAGTAACCGTGTCCCAGTAACGTCAGCTGGTCCTCGGTTGTGCCATTGGCTCTTTTCCTTCTGCTGCCCCTCCGGGTTCCAGCACAGTCAGCTGGTCCTCGTTACTTGCATTGGCTCTTGTACCTTCTGCTGCATTTACAAATTGAAGATTTTTTAAATGTTTTTTTGGGTAATCACTCTGGATCTCCAACAATGAAGACGACGACCCTGATGACCACCCCGAAGAAGATGACGACCACAAGGACGACGAGCATCAAGCCAACCAGCCTAAACACCATCACAAAGAAGAAATAAAAGATTACCCAACAGGACTAAGAAGGTTAAGACAAACTACAAGATACAGAACAAGAGACTGAAGAACAATAAGCAGAAGATCAAAAAGCAGAAGAACATGAAGTATAAGACAAAAATGAAGAGCAAAATATATGCTCTAAATTATAAGCAGAAGAAGACTAAGCAGTGTATGGGGGTGAGTCCGTTCCTCCTCGTGGTGCCCCTGGAAAATGCCTGCTGCTGCAGGCTAAACTGAACACGGACAAATACTGTTGTAATTTAAATCTTTTGTGACAGCAAGAACGGAAGGATGAAAAATTCATACTTTGACAGATTACAAGTACAGGAATCTCTGTCACAAATAAGAATATGATGAAGAAGATGAAGAGGAAGAAGATGAAGAAGTAGAATATGAAGAAGAATAATAGTTTAATAAGAACAATATGAGTAATGTTAACAAAAAGATGAATAGCAAGAAGTTTAAGAAGAAGATAAAGAAGGTGAAGATGAAGAATAATTTGATGAAAAAGATGATGCTGCTGAAGATTATGAAGGAGAAAGTGTGTCAAAAGTTAAAAAGGTGAAGAGCATGGAAGTTGTGAAATATACATATTTGCCAAAATAGAAAAAACGTTAACAACATTGTCAATTTCTTCGTCAATCCGAACATCTTTAACCCCTTACTGCCATCGGACGTACTATCCCGTCCATGGTACCTGGGCCCGTATGACCGGGGACGGGATAGTACGTCATAGGCGATCAGCTGCGCTCCTGAGGGGAGCGCAGCTAATCGCCGCCGGGTGTCAGCTGATTATCACAGCTGACACCCATGACTGTGTGTCAGGAGCGGTCACGGACCGCTCCCGGCACATTAACCCCTTGCACACCGCGATCAAACATGATCGCGGTGTACTGGGGGCACAGGGGAGGATCGCGCAGGGTGGGGGCTCCCTGCGCGCCCCCCTGAGACCCTCAGACCAGCGCGATGTGATCGCGCTGTTCTGAGGGCTTCCTCCCTCCCAGGACCCGGATCCAAGATGGCGCCGGGGTCCTGGAGGGAGGCGGCTACCTCAGTGCCTGCCGAGAGCAGGCACTGAGAAGCCTGCATCTATGCCTGTGCGATAGCTGGTGTGACAGAGTGCTGTGCAACTGTCACACCAGCGATCTGATAAAATACTGTGATGTCCCACCCTGGGACAAAGTAAAAAAGTTAAAAAAGTAAAAAATAAACATGTGTAAAAAAAAAATCCAAAATAAATAAAAAAAAAAAAAATATTCCCCAATAAATTCATTTCTTCCTGTAAATAAAAAAAAACAAAACAATAAAAGTACACATATTTGGTATCGCCGCTCCGTAACGACCCCCCCTATAAAATTGTCCCACTAGTTAACCCCTTTAGTGAACCCTTAAAAAAAAAAAAAAAAACGAAGCAAAAAATCAATGCTTTATCATCATACCGCCGAACAAAAAGTGGAATAACGCGCGATCAAAAAGACCGATATAAAAAAACATGGTACCGCTGAAAACGTCATCTTGTCCCGCAAAAAACCAGCCATCATAAAGCATCATCAGCGAAAAAATAAAAAAGTTATAGCTCGCAGAATAAAGCGATGCAAAAATAATTATTTTTTATATAAAATTGTTTTTATTCTATAAAAGCGCCAAAACATGAAAAAATGATATAAATGAGGTATCGCCATAATCGTACTGACCCGAAGAATAAAACTGTTTATCAATTTTACCACACGCGGAACGGTTATAAACGCCTCCCCCAAAAGAAATTCATGAATTGCTGATTTTTGTTCATTCTAACCTCCCAAAAATCGAAATAAAAAGCGATCAAAAAACGTCACGTGCTCAAAAATGGTACCAATAAAAACGTCAACTCGTCCCGCAAAAAATAAGACCCCATATGACTCTGTGGGCCAAAATATGCAAAAATTATAGCTCTCAAAATGTGATGATGCAAAAACTATTTTTGCAATGAAAAGCGTCTTTTAGCGTGACAGCTGCCAATCATAAAAACCCGCTATAAATAGTAAATCAAACCCCCCTTTATCACCCCCTTAGTAAGGGAAAAATAATAAAATTAAAAAAAAGTATTTATTTCCATTTTCCCATTAGGGTTAGGGTTAGGGTTGCGGCTAAAGTTAGGGTTAGGGTTGGCGCTAAAGTTAGGATTAGGGTTAGGGTTGGGATTAGGGATGTGTTAGGGTTAGGTTTGTGGTTAGGGTTGGGACTAGGGTTAGGGGTGTGTTGGGGTTAGGGTTGGAGTTACAATTGGGGGTTTCCGCTGTTTAGGCACATCAGGGGCTCTCCAAATGTGACATGGCGTCTGATCTCAATTCCAGCCAATTCTGCGTTGAAAAAGTCAAACGGTGCTCCTTCACTTCTCAGCTCTGCCATGCGTCCAAACAGTAGTTTATCCCCACATATGGGGTATCAGCGTACTCTGGACCCCAAGAGTTATTGTGCAATTTGTCCTATTTCTTCTGCTACCCTTGGGAAAATAAAAAACTGGGGGCGAAAATATCATTTTTGTACAAAAAAAAAATATTTTTTTGTTTTTACGGCTGTACATTATAAACTTCTGTGAAGCACTTGGGGCTTCATAGCGCTCACCACACATCTAGATAAGTTCCTTGTGGGGTCTATTTTCCAAAATGGGGTCACTTGTTGGGGATTTCCACTGTTTAGGCGCATCAGGGGCTCTCCAAATGCGACATGACGCCCCCAGACCATTCCATCAAAGTCTGCAATCCAAAACGTCACTACTTCCCTTCCGAGCCCCGACGTGTACCCATACAGTAGTTTTCTCCCACATATTGGATATCAGCGTACTCAGGACAAATTGGACAACAACTTTTGGGGTCCAATTTCTCCTGTTACCCTTGTAAAAATAAAATATTGGGGCAAAAAAATCATTTTTGCAAAAAAAAAAAAAGTATTTTTTATTTTTACGGCTGTGCGTTATAAACTTCTGTGAAGCACTTCGGGGTTCAAAGTGCTCACCACACATCTAGACAAGTTCCTTGTGGGGTCTATTTTCCAAAATGGGGTCACTTGTGGGGGGTTTCCACTGTTTAGGCGCATCAGGGGCTCTCCAAATGCGACATGACGCCCCCAGACCATTCCATCAAAGTCTGCAATCCAAAACGTCACTACTTCCCTTCCGAGCCCTGACGTGCGCCCATACAGTAGTTTTCTCCCACATATTGGGTATCAGCGTACTCAGGACAAATTGGACAACAACTTTTGGGTTCCAATTTCTTCTGTTACCCTTGTGAAAATAAAATATTGGGGGCGAAAAAATCATTTTTGTAAAAAAAAAAAGGATTTTTATTTTTACGGCTGTACGTTATAAACTTCTGTGAAGCACTTCGGGGTTCAAAGTGCTCACCACACATCTAGATAAGTTCCTTGTGGGGTCTATTTGCCAAAATGGGGTCACTTGTGGGGGGTTTCCACTGTATAGGTGCATCAGGGGCTCTCCAAATGTGACATGACGCCCCCAGACCATTCCATCAAAGTCTGCAATCCAAAACGTCACTACTTCCCTTCCGAGCCCTGACGTGCGCCCATACAGTAGTTTTCTCCCACATATTGGGTATCAGCGTACTCAGGACAAATTGGACAACAACTTTTGGGTTCCAATTTCTTCTGTTACCCTTGTGAAAATAAAATATTGGGGACGAAAAAATCATTTTTGTAAAAAAAAAAAAAGATTTTTTATTTTACGGCTGTACGTTATAAACTTTAGTGAAACACCTGGGGGTTAAAAGTTCTCACCACACATCTAGATAAGTTCCTTGAGGGGTCTAGTTTCCAAAATGGCATCATTTATGGGGGTTTCCACTGTTTAGGCAGATCAGGAGCTCTCCAAACACGACATGGCGTCCAGCCAATTCTGCGTTGAAAAAGTCAGACGGCGCTCCTTCCCTTCCAAACTCTGCCATGCACCCAAACAGTGGTTTACCCCCACATATGGGGTATCAGCGCACTCAGGACAAATTGCACAATAACTTTTGGAGTCTTGTTACCCTTGGAAAAATAAAAATTGGGGTGAAAAGATCATTTTTGTGGAAAAAATATGATTTTTAAATTTTACGGCTCTACGTTATAAACTTGTGTGAAGCACTTGGGGGTTCAAATTGCTCATCAAAGATCTAGAAAAGTTCCTTAGGGGGTCTAGTTTCCAAAATGGGGTCATTTGTGGGGGTTTCCACTGTTTAGGCACATCAGGGGCTCTCCAAATGCAACATGGCATCCAATCTCAATTCCAGCCAATTTTGGTTGGAAAAAGTCAAATGGTGCTCCTTCCATTCCGAGCTCTGCCGTGCGCCCAAACAGTGGTTCCCACCCACATATGGGGTATCAGCGTACTCAGGACAAATTGGAAAACAACTTATGTGGTCCAATTTTTCCTGTTACCCTTGAGAAAATAAAAAATTAGTGACTAAAATATAATTTTTGTGGGAAAAAAATAGGATTTTTTATTTTCATGCCCGGGCATTATAAACTTGTGTGAAGCACTTGGGGGTTCAAAGTGCTCACCAAAGATCTAGATAAGTTCCTTAGGGGTATAGTTTCCAAAATGGGGTCACTTGTGGGGGGTTTCCACTGTTTAAGCTCATCTGGGGCACTGCAAACGGAACATGACCCCATCAACGTCTGCATTCCAAAACGTTACTACTTCCTTTCCAAGCCCTGCCGTGCACCCAAACAGTTCCCCCCCCCACATATGGGGTATCAGCGTACTCAGGACAAATTGGACAACAACTTTTGGGGTCCAATTTCCTTGGGAAAATTCAAAAATTTGGGACTAAAAAATCATTTTTGTGGAAAATTGTTTTTTTTTTTTTTCACACCCAGGCATTATAAGCTTTTGTGAAACACTTGGGAGTTCAAAGTGCTCACATCAGATCTAGATAAGTACCTTAGGGGGTCTAGTTTCCAAAATGGTGTCACTTGTGGGGGTTTCCACTGTTTAGGCGCATCAGGAGCTCTCCAAACACGACATGGCGTCCAATCTCAATTCCAGCCAATTTTAGTTTGAAAAAGTCAAACGGCGCTCCTTCCCTTACGAGCTCTGCCGTGTGCCCAAACAGTGGTTTTCCCCCACATATTGGGTATTGGCGTACTCAGGAGAAATTGCATAACAACCTTATCTGCCCATTTTCTCCTTTTACCCTTGTGAAAATAAAAAAAAAAGTTTGTAAAAGATCATTTTTGTGGCTAAAAAGTTAAATATTCATTTTTTCCTTCCACGTTGCTTTAGTTCCTGTGAAGCACCTGAAGGGTTAATAATCTTCTTGAATGTGGTTTTGAGTACCTTGAGGGGTGCAGTTTTTAGAATGTTGTCACTTTTGGGTATTTTCTGCCATATAGACCCCTCAAAGTGACTTCAAATGAGAGGTGGTCCCTAAAAAAAATGGCTTTGTAAATTTTGTTGTAAAAATGAGAAATCGCTGGTCAACTTTTAACCCTTATAACTTCCTATCAAAAAAAAATTTTGGTTCCAAAATTGTGCTGATGTAAAGTAGACATGTGGGAAATGTTATTTATTAACTATTTTGTGCGACATATTTCTCTGTTTTAAGGGAATAAAAATTCAAAGTTTGAAAATTGCAAAATTTTAAAAATTTTCGCCATATTTGCGTTTTTTTCAAAAATAAACGCAAGTTATATCGAAGAAATTTTACTTCTAACGTGAAGTACAATATGTCACGAGAAAACTATCTCAGAATCGCGAAGATCCGTTGAAGCGTTCCAGAGTTATAACCTCATAAAGAGACAGTGGTCAGAATTGTAAAAATTGGCCCGGTCATTAACGTGCAAACCACCCTTGGGGGTGAAGGGGTTAAAAAAAAATATTTATGCTATTCCATTTGATTGGGTTAAACATCTATGCCTTTAATGTCTCCTCAACCTTCCCCAATACATTCTACATTACTCTTTGTTGTTTTCCTTCATGTACAATTAACCAACAAGGCAAGAATGGGTTTTTTTTAATTCCGATATTTTGTTCCCATAGACTTACATTGGATTTCCGGTATCGGTATCGGGTATCGCCGATATTTTATGGGTATCGGCGATACCATCATTCCGATACTTTTGGATATCGGAAAGTATCGCTCATAGAATCATAGAATCATAGAATCATAGAATGGTAGAGTTGGAAGGGACCTCCTGGGCCTTCTGGTCCAACCCCCTGCTCAAAGCAGGATTCTCTAAATCATCCCAGACAGATGTCTATCCAGCCTCCGCTTGAAGACCTCCATTGAAGGAGAACTCACCACCTCCCGTGGCAGCCCGTTCCAGTCATTGATCACCCTAACTGTCAAAAAGTTTTTTCTAATATCTAATCTGTGTCTCCTCCCATTCAGTTTCATCCCATTGCTTCTAGTCTTTCCTTGTGCAAATGAGAATAAAGATGATCCTTCTACAATGTGACAGCCCTTGAGATATTTGTAGACAGCTATTAAGTCTCCTCTCAGTCTTCTTTTTTGCAAGCTAAACATTCCCAAATCCTGCAACCGTTCCTCATAGGACATGGTTTGCAGACCGGTCACCATTCTGGTGGCTCTTCTCTGAACTTGCTCCAGTTTGTTGATGTCTTTTTTAAAATGTGGTGCCCAAAACTGGACACAGTATTCCAGATGAGGTCTGACCAAAGAGGAGTAGAGGGCAATAATGACCTCACGTGATCTAGACTGTATGCTTCTGTTGATACATCCTAGAATTGCATTTGCCTTTTTTGCTGCTGCATCACACTGTTGACTCATGTTAAGTCTGTGATCAATTAGTATACCCAAGTCTTTTTCACATGTGCTGTTACTTAGCCCTATTCCTCCCATTTTGTATATGCTTTTTTCATTTTTATTGCCCAGATGTAGTACTTTGCATTTTTCCCTGTTAAAATCCATTCTGTTAGTTGCTGCCCACTGCTCCAGTTTATGTATATCTTTTTGAATCCTCTCTCTCTCTTCTCTAGTATTAGCTACCCCTCCTAGCTTTGTGTCATCAGCAAATTTGATCAGTTTACCCTCAATTCCTTCATCTAAATCATTGATAAAGATGTTGAACAATACAGGGCCCAAAACAGAGCCTTGTGGTACCCCACTTGAGACATTCTTCCAACTGGATGTGCAGCCATTTACAACCACTCTTTGGGTCCGATCACTAAGCCAGTTATGAATCCACCTAACAGTTGCCTTGTCCATTCCATACTTAGTCATTTTTTCAATAAGGATTGTGTGAGATACTTTGTCAAATGCTTTGCTGAAGTCAAGATATACTATATCTACAGCATTTCCCTGATCCACCCAGTCAGTGATTCTGTCATAGAAGGAAATTAAGTTAGTCTGACATGACTTATTAGTTACAAACCCATGCTGACTCTGTTTAATCACTTCATTCTTATCCAGGTACTTGCATACATGTTCTTTAATAATTTGTTCAAAGATCTTTCCTGGTATAGAAGTCAGACTCACCGGCCTGTAGTTCCCTGGGTCCACCTTCTTCCCCTTTTTGAAGATAGGAACAACATTTGCTCTTCTCCAGTCTTCTGGGACTTCTCCTGTTCTCCAAGAATTTTCAAAGATTATGGACAGTGGTTCAAGAATTTCTTCTGCTATCTCCTTCAGTACCCTGGGGTGTAATTCATCTGGACCTGGAGACTTGAATTCATTTATGTTAGCTAAGTGTTTCCTCACTGTCTTTCTGTTTATAGATATCCTGGATTCTTCTATTCCTTTAATAGGGCAGTGAAGATCAGTTGATGTTACATTTCCTTTCTGAGAGAAAACAGATGCAAAATAGGAATTTAAAAGTTCAGCCTTCTCAACATCCTGACTTACCATTTCATCATTTTCATCCTGTAAAAATCCTATAGCATCTTTGACTTTTCTTTTACTTTTGACGTATCCCCAAAATCCTTTTTTGTTGTTTTTGACGTCACTTGCAAGCCTTAATTCATTGTCAGCTTTAGATAATCTGATTTGTGCCCTGCAGGTTCTGCAGACGGCATTATATTCTTCTTTAGATATGCCTCCCTCTTTCCATTTGATAAACATTTCTTTCTTCCTTTTTAGCATGTGTTTAAGTTCTATGTTCATCCATCCTGGTTTCCTTAAATGCTTCCCATTCTTCCCTCTTTTCGGAATTGTTAACGATTGTGCTTTGAGAATCTCATTTTTCAAGATTTTCCATCCTTCCTGGACATTTTTGTCCTTAAGGATATCCAGCCATTGGATCCCTCCAATTCTCTTTCTGAGTTCCTTAAAATCTGCCTTTCTGAAATCTAACCTTGACGTCTGAGTCTTCACAGGTCTTCCTCCTCTTGTTATCCAAAATTCTAAAATAGCATGGTCACTACCTCCTAGAGTCCCAGCCACTCTTACCTCCTCCACCATTTCCTCCCTGTTTATGAGGATTAGATCCAAGGTAGCAGATCCCCTTGTTTTCTCCATTACCTTTTGGAAGATAAAGTTGTCAGCAAGAGAGGATAAGAATTTCCTGGACATGTTCGTTTTGCCTGAGAGAGATTCCCAACAAATGTCTGGATAGTTGAAATCTCCCATGACCACTATGTCATATTTTTTGGAGAACTTGGCCATTTGATGCATAAAGAGTTCATCCATATCTTCAGCTTGCACAGGTGGCCTGTAGTAAATGCCTACAATGGTGTCCTTTCCATTGTTCTGTCCTTGTATTCTTACCCAACAGTTTCCACAGAACTCCCAGTCTCTGAAGCGTCAATCTCTGTGCAGATATACGCTTTTCTAACATACAATGAAACACCTCCTCCTCGTTTATCAAGTCTGTTTCTTGCAAATAAATTGTAACCTTCTAGCCTCGTATTCCAATCATGTGTATCGTCCCACCAAGTCTCAGTGATTCCAATGACATCATATTTCTTCTCCTGCGTTAGTAGCTCCAGTTCTCCTTGTTTGTTGCCCATGCTTTGTGCATTCGTATAGAAACACTTTAGTTTGTGATTGGTTTCTCTTCCTTCAATATTTTTATTATGTAAATTTTTTTGTCTTTGTTCTTCCCCTTCACTTCTAATAGCAGAAATCTCAATAGTATTTGTCAAGTGTATGGCTTTTGCTGGCGTTTTGCTTCCCTTCCCACATTGTTCTAGTTTAAAGCTCTCCTGATGAGTGTAGCAAGGCGACTTCCAAATACATGTTTTCCAGTCTTCGTAAGGTGCACCCCATCTCTAGCAAGTAGTCCATCGTATAGGTAATTCACTCCGTGATCCAGAAATCCAAATCCTTGTTGACGGCACCATCGACGTAGCCAGTTGTTCACCTGCAGAATCTTATTCCACCTCCTTGTTCCATGGCCATCCACTGGGAGGATGGAAGAGAAGACCACCTGCGCTCCCAGTTCTTTCACTTTCTTACCTAAGTTTTCAAAGTCACTGCAGATGGTTTCCAGTTCGTTTCTAGCGGTGTCATTTGTCCCCACATGTATTAGCAGGAATGGGTAGTCATCTTTAGGTCTGAAGAGTCCTGATATCCTGTCAGACACATCTTTAATTTTTGCACCTGGAAGACAGCACATTTCTCTTGAGGTTATATCCGGTCTGCAGATAGCGGCCTCTGTTCCTCTCAACAGGGAATCGCCCATGACAACAACTCTCCGTTTCTTCTTCACAACAGTTTTCTTTCTCCATTCAGGAGGACTCTGAGGGCGTACAAGGTTGTTTGTGGGCAAAGTCTTATCCTGATGTATTTCTTCATCGTTCTCCTGTGTAAGAGCCTGGTATTGGTTCCTGAGCAGAATTGGTGCTGACTGCCTCCCGATCCTCCTGCTTCTCTGGGTCACATGCTTCCATTCCTCTGTTTCTTCAGTTGCACTTCGAATTTCTTCTCTTTCTGTACCATGAAGAGATAATTCTGCTCTGTCTAAGAACTCTTCACCTTCCTTAATGGTCTTCAATGTAGATAACCTCTCTTCCAGATTTTGCAACTTTTCCTCCAACAGGGACACAAGCTTGCATTTCTGGCATGTGAAGTTTGGCTTTTCCACTGGTAAGTCTATGAACATGTAGCAAGAAATGCAGCTCACCACATGGCTCCTAGCCTCTTCCATGTTCTTATTGTTCAAGAGATAATCAAGCGGTGAAATATAAGCCAAAACTCGCGCGCCGAAGGCACTGGAATATGCAAATTATCTCCTCGTGACTCCTCCCCTGGTGTACTGATGTCCTCCTTTCAGCTGCAACAGCCAAAATCCAGTGTTCCTTGAGCTCGCGGAGACTCTTCACTTATCCCAGAAGGCACTGGAATATGCAAATTATCTCCTCGGGACTCCTCCCCTGGTGTACTGATGTCCTCCTTTCAGCTGCAACAGCCAAAATCCAGTGTTCCTTGAGCTCGCGGAGACTCTTCACTTATCCAGAAGGCACTGGAATATGCAAATTATCTCCTCGGGACTCCTCCCCTGGTGTACTGATGTCCTCCTTTCAGCTGCAACAGCCAAAATCCAGTGTTCCTTGAGCTCGCAGAGACTCTTCACTTATCCCAGAAGGCACTGGAATATGCAAATTATCTCCTCGGGACTCCTCCCCTGGTGTACTGATGTCCTCCTTTCAGCTGCAACAGCCAAAATCCAGTGTTCCTTGAGCTCGCGGAGACTCTTCACTTATCCCAGAAGGCACTGGAATATGCAAATTATCTCCTCGGGACTCCTCCCCTGGTGTACTGATGTCCTCCTTTCAGCTGCAACAGCCAAAATCCAGTGTTCCTTGAGCTCGCGGAGACTCTTCACTTATCCCAGAAGGCACTGGAATATGCAAATTATCTCCTCGGGACTCCTCCCCTGGTGTACTGATGTCCTCCTTTCAGCTGCAACAGCCAAAATCCAGTGTTCCTTGAGCTCGCGGAGACTCTTCACTTATCCCAGAAGGCACTGGAATATGCAAATTATCTCCTCGGGACTCCTCCCCTGGTGTACTGATGTCCTCCTTTCAGCTGCAACAGCCAAAATCCAGTGTTCCTTGAGCTCGCGGAGACTCTTCACTTATCCCAGAAGGCACTGGAATATGCAAATTATCTCCTCGGGACTCCTCCCCTGGTGTACTGATGTCCTCCTTTCAGCTGCAACAGCCAAAATCCAGTGTTCCTTGAGCTCGCGGAGACTCTTCACTTATCCCAGAAGGCACTGGAATATGCAAATTATCTCTAAACATAACTCTAGTTATGTTTCTACTGTGGTGACACCTCTCATGCTATTTCCGTCTGTCCTAAGCGGGGAAGACGTTTTGCGCGCTCAGTTGTCTTGGGTAGTGTTCAGACTAAATTTCTGTTGACTGTTACCCTCATTTGCGCCATGTCCACATTTTCGGCTCAGGCTTTTGTTGATTCAGGAGCAGCTATTAACCTGATGGATTTTGACTTTGTCAAATGTTGTGGCTTTCCCATGATACCCCTGCGGAAGTCTATTCCTTTACTGCGCATTGATTCTACCCCTTTGGCGGAGAATAAACCCCAATTTTCTACTCAGGTGATAATGAGGGTTGAACCAGATCATCAGGAGAGTTGCAAATTTCTGGTGTTGCATAATCTGCATGACATTATTGTACTGGGTTTCCCTTGGTTACAGACTCATAATCCTCTTTTGGATTGGAAATCTGTGTCTGTGACCAGTTGGGGTTGCCAATGTGTTAATACTGACACTCCTGTTTTTTCTGCCTCTCCCCAGTCTCAGGATGTCCCTGACTTTTTGTCTGATTTTTCTGATGTGTTTAGTGAAAGTAAGTCTGCGTCCTTACCTCCTCACAGAAGCTACGATTGCGCTATTGAGTTAGTGCCTGGTTTTAAATTTCCTAAGGGTCGCCTTTTTAACTTATCTGTACCTGAACACGATTCTATGCGATCTTAAATCAAGGAATCATTGGAGAAGGGTCATATCAGACCATCCTCTTCACCCTTGGGCGCCGGTTTTTTCTTTGTGGCCAAAAAGGATGGTTCATTGAGGCCGTGTATTGATTATCGCCTCCTGAATAAGATCACTGTGAAATATCAATATCCGTTACCCTTGATTTCTGACCTGTTTTCCAGAGTGAAAAGTTCTTGTTGGTTTACCAAGCTTGACCTCAGGGGGGCGTATAACCTTATTCGCATTAAGCACGGGGATGAATGGAAGACGGCGTTTAATACCCCAGAGGGGCATTTTGAGTACCTAGTGATGCCTTTTGGGCTCACTAATGCTCCTTCCGTCTTCCAATCCTTCATGAATGATATTTTCAGGGATTTTGTGGATAAATTTCTGATTGTTTATTTGGATGATATCTTGATTTTTTCCAACGACTGGGACTCATGTTCGGACTGTGTTCCAGATTTTGAGAGAGAATGCACTGTATGTGAAGGGATCAAAGTGTCTTTTTGGCGTACAGAAGGTCTCATTTCTGGGATTCATTTTGTCTCCGTCTGTTATTGAAATGGACCCGGTCAAGGTTCAGGCCATCTGTGATTGGGTTCAACCTACTTCATTAAAGGCTTTTCAGAGATTTTTGGGTTTTGCCAATTTTTATCGTAAATTTATTGGTAATTTCTCCGGTATTGTTAAACCATTGACTGATTTGACCAAAAAGAGTTCTGATGTGGTGAATTGGCCTCCTGAGTAGTGTTGAGCGATATTGCTCGATATCTAAAAATATCGTATCGAAATTGAATCGCCGATAGCACTAAATATCGTCGATATCCGATTTCGATACCGGAAGTCCCATGTAAGTCTATGGGAACAAAATATCGCAACAAAAAAAAACCCTTTCTTTCGTTGTAAACACAAAATATACACACATAGAATACATATATATATATATACATGTCATTGTGACATATATATATATACATATATTTATAGTTTATACACTTCTACATAGTAAAATCGACTCTAATTCAGTTGCCGGGTAAAGACGTGACATACCCCATAGAAGTCGACGGGCTCGGTGCCGAGTACCCCAAAAACCTCTGGCTCTGTGCGACTCAACTTGGGCGTCACGAACAGGATTCTGTAGCTCGCTATAAGCGAGTCCTGTGTGCCTGAATTGCACTGGTTTTGTGCTTGAGGATTGCTAAAATCATCAGAGAATGTATTTGCCATTTTTCCGCCATATCTGCGTCACGACGAGGCACTGGTGAAGAAGAAGGGCGTGCTCTTTGTGGGTGTCACTCAGTGGCGCGAAAACGATGGCCGACCACTCTAAATGGTACTGCAATGTAACATCGTGCCCCACAGCTCTGGAGTTCCGCTTCCTCATCCTCCTCAGTGTGCGGAAACTAACATGAAGGTCCTGCCTCCCTACAAAAGAGGGGCCCTCTCCAGATGCTAATGACACATGTGACTTGGCAGAGATGGCTAATGGACACGACGAGCAGAAGTGGGAAGGGATGGAGCAGTCAGAGCTCTCCCCCCACGGAAGCGACCCGATCGCCACGGAATCACCGTTGGGCACCCGGCCTGTAAACCCTCCTACGCTGCAAGAAGCGGAGGATACCCTAAGAGGCCTGGCCCGGCACCGGAAGGAGGTCGCCAGGATGGAAGCCAGCTGGCGTGCCCTAAAAATAAACTTGGAGCGGCGCCAATCCCTCTTACCTGAAGTGTCTGACTCTGTACCGGAAGGTGAGGCACCCGTTCTAGTAGAGGAGTCCTTGCAATGTGATCCGGTTGACGTTGTCGCAGTGGAGGCACCCGTTCCTGCAAAAACCGCAGCACCGTCAGCAGCACCCCAGATCCTGCTGTCTGCCCCCATCGCTGAGACAGAAGAAGCGACACCCGTCCTCATGGAGGAGGCCGCGCAGGCACCAGAGCACTACCTGCCTGTACCGGAGCCCCGACTGTCATCTGATTTAGAGCCGTCTGCTTCCTCCGCAGGGGAGCGCCGCCAGGACTGGGGGGCGACAGGAGAGCTGCCGCAAACCGGACACTGTAAGCTGCAGTGGAGTGGTGGAGACATGGAGCAGCTGGTGGAGAAGAATTTCAACCGGCGTCAGGAGGAAGAGTGGAGACGTTGGGAGCGGGAAGCAGAGCGACAAAGGGAGCAGCGAGAAACCCTAAAACTTCGCCAACGTCACCTGGAGAAGGACCGGGCAGATAAGGACCGGATGAGAAAGGATAAAGGAACCCTGAGTGAGCCGCGGCGTAAGGGTGCAGTACGGAGCTTTAAATTGAAAGGTGGTTGGGGCTTCATCAAGGAGCCTGGACTTTATTTAGAAGTCTTTGTGACCCGGCGGGACGTGGAGGCTCACCTCCCAGAAGGACACCCGGGGAGGGACCTGTTGCCAGGAGACTTGGTGACTTACACCCGACACTGGGGTTACAATGGGTGGTACGCCCTAAATGTTACCAGGTGCGACCCCTACTCCCCAGTGTGTCAGGAACCTGTGAGACCCTCGGAGCCTTCAGCCTCCCACATCTAGGCCTCTGCAAAAGTGCCCACCCCACGCCGTAAATCTCCCAAGCCTCCCTCAGTGGTCTCCTCAGCAGCCCCAGCTATGGACATGATAAGTATAGCTGGCCCGTACCCGGCGGCTGTTAGGCACCCTGGGGTTCGTACAGTCCGGGACATAGGGTTCCAGACCCGGAGGGAGATGAAAGAGGTGGCCACACAGACCCAGATAGCGGGTCACGACTTGACTGTACAGGCCACACGACGTCATCAGGTCCTGGTGGTCCTTGGTGTCTCGGATGTTTGGCAAGCACCAGAAGAGTACCAGGTGGTACCTGGAACACCCCTACCAAAGAATTATAAATAACCCGGACAGGGTCCCTGTATGTAAATAGTTAAATTGTTTATGTACCCGGACGGGTGAATGTTCCTAAAAAAGTTTTTTAATTTAATAAAAAAAAAAACACAGTTTTCATTACTTTTATTACAGTCTCATCCTGCGATGCCATCGATCTCCTGTAAAAAAATGAAAAAAAAAAAGTATACCACCTGACCGACGCAGTCCATAGTAACGAGTGTCCCACGACGATCCAGCTCTGCTACATCAGAATGACAGGCAGAGCCTGTCATCCCGGCGCAGCACAGCTGATTACCTGCTTCCCCGGCGGTGACGTCATCGGACTGACTGCTTTACGGCCGGGATTACCCTGCAGTCACTGCAGTTATCGCGAAAAACTGCATGTGACCGCCAGGGAGAAGATAATGGCGGCCATCAAGCAGTCCAGGACGTGACCGCCGGAGATCTTCTGCCAGGTAAGTGCCGCTGACTCCTGACAGACCCGACCGACGGACACTCACAGTGACAGTGACAAATCCGATTCCGGTATTCGATAAGACGAAAATATCGAAACGAATTATCGAAAGGCCGATAGAGCTAATATCGGCCGATAGCCGATATTTGCATTATCGTATCGCTCAACACTACTCCTGAGACAGTTTCTGCATTTCAGGAACTTAAGCAGAGATTCACTTCTGCTCCTGTTCTACGACAGCCTGATGTTTCTCTACCGTTTCAGGTGGAGGTTGATGCTTCTGAAATTGGGGCAGGTGCTGTTTTGTCCCAAAGGGATCCAGAGACCTCTAAGAGTAACCCTTGTGCCTTTTTCTATCGAAAGTTTTCTCCAACTGAAAGTAATTATGACGTGGGTAATCGGGAGTTATTGGCCATGAAGTGGGCCTTTGAAGAGTGGAGACATTGCCTGGAAGGAGCCAAACATCAGGTGGTGGTCCTCATGGACCATAAGAACCTGGTTTATCTCGAATCAGCAAGCGGCTTAATCCTAGACAGGCCAGGTGGGCCTTGTTTTTCACACGTTTTAATTTTGTGGTTTCTTTTCTTCCTGGCACTAAGAATGTTAAGGCGGATGCCCTCTCAAGGAGTTTCTTTGCGGATTCTCCTGAGTTATCTGATCCTGCTGTTATTTTGAAAGAGGGTGTAGTACTTTCCGCCATCTCGCCCAATTTGAGACTGGCTCTGGAGGGGTGTCAGGAGGATAAACCTGAGTGCTGCCCTGTTGGGTAATTGTTTGTCCCAGACCAGTGGAAGAAGAGTGTGATGTCTGAGATTCCTTGTTCCGCGTTGGCTGGTCATCCCGGGATTTTTGGTACCAGAGACTTGGTGAGTCGGTCCTTTTGGTGGCCTACTTTTTCTCGTGACGTCAGGGAATTTGTGCAGTCCTGCGGGTCTTGCTCTCGCTCCAAGCCTTGCTCTCGCTGTAGAGGTTTGTTGATGCCATTACCTCTGCCCAAGAGGCCATGGATCCATATCTCTATGGATTTTATTTCCGACCTCCCTGTCTTTCAGAGAATGACCGTTATCTGGGTAATCTGTGATAGGTTTTCCAAGATGATACATCTTGTGCCATTACCTAAGTTGCCTTCCTCTTCCGCGTTGGTGCCTTTGTTCCTTCAGCACGTGGTTCGGTTGCACGGCATTCCGGAGAACATTGTGTCTGACAGAGAAGTCCAGTTTGTTTCCAGATTTTGGAGGACATTTTGTTCTAAACTTGGTGTTCAATTATCTTTCTCCTCTGCATTTCATCTTCAGACCAATGGACAAACCGAGAGAACAAACAAGACCTTGGAGACTTATTTGAGATGTTTTGTGTCTGCTGATCAAGATGACTGGGTCTCTTTTTTGCCTTTGGCGGAGTTTGCTCTTAATAATAGGGCTAGCTCTGCCACCTTGATGTCTCCATTTTTCTGCAATTCTGGGTTTCACCCTCAATTTTCTTCGGGACAGGCGGAGGCTTCTGTCTGTCCGGGTGTTGACTCTGTTGTGGAGCGAATGCAGCAGATTTGGGACCAGGTAGTGGAGAGGTTGTCTCTCTCTGAAGAGAAGGCCCAGCGGTTTGCCAACCGGCATAGGACTGATGGTCCTCGGTTTAAAGTGGGGGACTTGGTTTGGTTGTCCTCAAGAAATATCCCTATGAGGGTTGCATCTCCAAAGTTTAAGCCTAGGTTCATTGGACCTTATAAGATCATGGAGATTCTTAATCCGGTTTCCTTCCGTTTGCTTCTTCCAGGGACATTTAAGATCCATAACGTGTTCCACAAGTCCTTATTGAAGAGGTTTGTCGAGCCAGTGGTTCCTATGGCTGCACCTCCTGACCCTGTTTTGGTTGAGGGCAATCTGGAGTATGTGGTTGAGAAAATATTGGATTCTTGTTTTTCTAGACGGAAACTCCAGTATTTGGTTAAGTGAAGAGGTTATGGTCAGGGGGACAATTCTTGGGTGTTTGCTTCGGACATCCATGCTAGGAGACTGATCCGTGCCTATCACGAGCTCATCCTGATCGGCCTGGTTGCACAAGTGAGGGTTCGGTGACCCTCCTCAATGAGGGGGTACTGTTGTGAATGAGCAGAGGCTCCCTCTGGTGGTTACAGACAGTACTGAACCTTCCAGCGAGGAATGGCAATCTGGGATCACTGACTGGACTGATATAAGGGAGGTTCCCTCCCATGATGGTTGCCGGTGATCAATTGTTCTGGTCTCAATTGCGGTTCCTGGTTCATTTGGAAGTTTGCTGGTGTCTTGCCTGCGTCTGCTGCTTTCAGATAAGATATTTTCTGCTTTTCTTTTTGTGCTTGCTATTTGCATAGTTTTCTGCACATTTGTGGAGGACTGCCGGGTCCCCTCCTGGGGCCTGTGCTCCTCACAGTTTGTCTGTAGCCACTGTTGTTTTTTCATTTGCTTTTTCCTGCTTTTTCAGCGGCTGCGGCTTGGTTTTGTTCACACTGAGATCTGATTTAGTGGGTGGCGAGATCGTGTGATCTCAGTATTTTTGTAATCAGAATTGTTGGATTTTTGTAGGGTTTTCTGGGTTGCAGAAAGTAATCTCTCCTGTCCTATCCTATTTAGTCAGCTTGTGGCCCCAGCGTTTGCTCATTCTATTTTCTGTCTGTGTCCATGCTTTCTTCTTGTCTAACCGCCATTACATGTTTGGGGGCTTCCTATTTTCTTTGGGGATCTGCTCCGGGGCAGATAGCTTTCATCTTTCTGCCTTTTGGTGTAGTTATCTCTCAGGCTGTGACAAGGCGTCTAGGATCAACGTAGGAACGCTCCACGGCTACCTCTAGTTGTGTGGTTAGTTTAGGAATCTGCAACCCATTAGTTAACAACATCTCAGGTGTTCGGCTGCCCGGCTGTTGTTCCTGTCCTCCTCAGCTACCTAACATAACACCTCCCCAGCTAATATATCAATTGTCAGAAAGGCGGTAAGCGTCGCTTTAAATTATCCAGATGCAATTGTTATATGCATGGGAGACTTTAGCTTAGTCATGAACAATGATCTGGATAGACTAAGACTAGATGGTGGAGTATCCGGGACGGCCTGCTCTCCATCTCCGCTATCACTGCTCATTGAGGGCAGTGGTTGGTTGGACTTATGGAGAGTACGTCACCCTGACGTGAGAGAATGTACATGTCACTCATCCATTAGACGCACTCTATCTCGTATAGACTATATATTTGGTTCCAGCAGCTTGGCAACGTGGGTGACAGGTGTGGAACACGGGAATAAGGACATCTCAGATCACAGCCCTATAATACTTACGCTTGGATTTGGTCAAAGGAATCGTACTTTGTTTTGGAAGCTGAACCCATTTTGGCTGAAACTGATAGATGATAGAACTTTAGACCAATTAGACTGCTTTATTTCCTCCCACCCGAAACCCCAAGATTTTAATTTGTTTTGGGATACCCTTAAAGCGTATCTAAGGGGATGCTTATCTTCCACAATTTCTTATGTTAAGCGGAAGATGAGGAAATGAAAAAACCATTGAGTGATTCAGAAGCAAAATATATAGCCAATCAAACAAATGAAAATAGAAATGAATGGCTAAGCTCCCATAGACTGTACACTCAATATATGGATACCCAGTCCAAGCGTAAATTATTTTTTACTCGTCAATCATATTTCAAATTGGGAAATTAGTCCAGTAAGTTATTAGCATTTATGGTGCGCCAACATAACACGTCTAATACTATACTTCAAATTAGAAAGCCAGATAAATCAATTGCGACCTCAACAGATGACATACTTCAAAGCTTCCATGAATATTATAAAACACTACATAGCTCCAGAGGGGGTTTTAGCACCTTGGACTGTCTCAAATATTTATCAGATGTAAAATTTCCCACATTGAGTCCCGCCCAACAAGCCTTTCTAGATGCAGACTTTACAATAGAAGAAATACATGAAGCTATAGCGGATATGGCCTCTGGGAAGGCGCCTGGGCCGGATGGATTTCCCATAGAAATGTACAGGAAATACCGCGATGTTCTGGCACCACTCCTTCTGTGGGTGTTTCAGAAGGCCTGGGAGGGGGGCTCTCTACCAGACTCTTTTTATGAGGCAAATATAATAGTACTCAGGAAGGAGGGAAAAGATCCTCTTGAATGTGGATCATACCGCCCCATATCGCTGGTAAATGAGATTATAAGATTTTCACTAAAATTCTGGCCACTAGATTGAATTTGGTGATATTGGAAATAATACATCCAGATCAGACTGGTTTCATGCCTGGGAAAAGTACATCCATTAACATTAGGAGAGTTCAATCAGTGGTCCAGTACAGCTCCGTAGTACCAGATAATGAATGGGCCTTGGCTTCATTGGACGTGGCTAAGGCCTTCGACTCTCTCAAGTGGTCCTTTTTATCTGCATGCTTACAAAAATATGAATTCAGTCCCAAATTTAGGAAATGGATTTGTGTAATGTATATGAAACCCAAAGCTCGAATAATAATAAATAACTCTGTATCCGAATCATTCTCCTTAGCGAGAGGAACGCGCCAAGGATGCCCCCTCTCCCCAGCCCTATTTTTACTTGCAATTGAAGTACTTGCGATTCGCATAAGATCAACTCCTGACATTAAAGGTATAGAAATAGCGGACCGATTGGATACCATTGGCTTATATGCCGACGACATGGTGATATTTATGGACAAAGCAGAAAAAACACTACCCGTGTGATTAATACTATAGATATATTTAGTAACTATTCTGGATTATACTTAAATTGGGATAAGTCCGCCCTGATGCATCTCTCCCTGGGTCCAATGGATCATCTTGAAAGCTTATCCCCATTACCTGTCGTAACTAGTTTTAAATATCTGGGAATAAATATTTCAAAATATTGTACACTAGACTTTAAAATAAATATTCTCCAGTTAATAGATCTTGTTAAACTTAAATTTGCTATCTGGAGTAAATTACCATTATCTGTCTCCGGACGTATTAATTTGATTAAAATGATCCTACTCCCAAACTCAGTTATTCCCTCCAACATAGTGCAGTACTGATCCCTAAATCTTTTTTTTCAGGACTTAATTCATTAATTTCATCCTTTATATGGGGGAAGACTAGACCTAAACTCAAACTGTCTACCTTACACAGGTCTAAACAGATGGGTGGATATAATAATAAGGTTGCGTGTGCACTGCTAGGTACGAAGGTGCCGGATCCCTAACTTTGCCACAGTCTTCATCCCTACTCTCCACACACCTCTTCAACCTTTCACTTACAAATGGTGTCTTTCCTTCATCCTTCAAACATGCTTCAATCACATCCATCCTCAAAAAGCCCTCCCTCGACCCATCCTCTGCGTCTAGCTATCGCCCGATATCTCTTCTCCCCTACGCCTCAAAACTACTGGAACAGCATGTATATCTTGAACTGTCCTCCCACCTTTCCTCCTGTTCCCTCTTTGACCGGTTACAATCAGGCTTTCGACCCCATCACTCAACTGAAACTGCCCTAACTAAAGTCACTAACGACCTGCTAACCGCCAAGAGCAAGCGACACTACTCTGTCCTCCTCCTGGACCTGTCTTCTGCCTTTGACACCGTAGACCATTCCCTCCTGCTACAGATTCTCTCATCTCTTGGCATCACAGACTTGGCCCTATCCTGGATCTCATCATACCTAACAGACCGAACATTTAGTGTCTCCCTCTCACACACCACCTCCTCACCTCGCCCCCTGTCTGTCGGTGTTCCCCAAGGCTCAGTCCAAGGACCCCTACTCTTCTCCATCTACACCTTCGGCCTGGGACAGCTCATAGAATCCCACGGCTTGCAGTATCACCTCTACGCCGATGACACGCAGATCTACCTATCTGGACCTGACCTCACCTCCCTACTGACCAAAATCCCACAGTGTCTGTCTGCTATCTCAGTCTTCTTTTCTGCTCGCTTTCTCAAAATGAACATGGACAAAACAGAATTCATCATCTTTCCCCCACCTCATTCTACCCCTCCACCAGGCCTATCCATCAATGTCAATGGCTGCTCGCTTTCCCCAGTCCCACATGCTCGGTGCCTTGGGGTGATCATCGACTCTGCCCTCTCTTTCAAACCACATATCCAAGCCCTCGCCAACTCCTGCCGCCTCAAACTCAAAAATATTTCCCGGATCCGCTCATTCCTCAACCATGAAACCACAAAAACACTAGTGCACGCCCTTATCATCTCCCGCCTCGACTACTGCAACCTCCTACTGTCTGGCCTCCCCTCTAGCACTCTGGCACCACTCCAGTCCATCCTACACTCTGCTGCACGACTAATCCACCTGTCTCCCCGCTATTCCCCAGCCTCCCCCCTATGCCAGACCCTTAACTGGCTTCCTATTGCCCAGAGGCTCCAGTTCAAAACCTTAACCATGACATACAAAGCCATCCACAACCTTTCTCCTCCATACATCTGTGACATGGTTTCCCGCTACCTTCCAACACGCAACCTTCGATCCTCTCAAGATCTCCTTCTTGACTCCCCCCTCATCTCTTCTTCCCACAACCGCATACAAGACTTCTCCCGGGCTTCCCCCATACTCTGGAACTCCATGCCGCAAAACATCAGACTTTCACCAACAACGGAGACCTTCAAGAAAAACCTGAAGACCCACCTGTTCCGACAAGCCTACAACCTGCAATGATCCTCAGTGTACTGAACCATCGCATGACCAGCTCTACCCTCTCCTAGTGTATTCTCACCCATCCCTGTAGACTGTGAGCCCTCGCGGGCAGGGTCCTCTCTCCTTCTGTACTTGTGTGTCCCTTGTCCAGCACATGTTTATTGTACCTGTCTATATTTTTCCCTTTTCATATGTAAAGCGCCATGGAATAAATGGCGCTATATAAATGTATAATAATAATAATAAAATAATAATTAGGTTCCCAAAACCAGTATATAATATAATAAAATCAGGCACTCAACTTTGTATTATATGGATAACCAATGATATTTATTGGACAATTTATACGGTTTTCAAGGGGTTTTGGCAATGGCCTCCTATTACAGGTAGTGAAACCTTTAAAACAAAATTCACAAAATGAAAAAATAAAGTATATACAAACATGGACATAGTTTTGGTAACTTGACATGTTGGAGTATACATGAATTTGGAACTTCAATCCAAGTACAATCCAAAAAATCCTGTGTAAAGTCACAACATACCGTTTCAAGGTTGAGGAAACATATAAGTGAAAAAGTGTCACATCTCCTTAACCGGATAGCTGTCTGAAAAAGTTTTTTGTAGATAGACAAACTGGTGAATGACAATAAGTGAGCTACGGCCCAAGGCTCATTCAGAAAGGATTCCTGGCCAGGAATCAAATTTACTATCACTTCCAGCACGGAGTCTGTTAACTTCCTAGACATGATTCTCCTCAAGGACCCTGATGGCTATCTCACTACTGATTTACATGTTAAATCCACGGATCGTAATAGTATCCTACATTACGATAGTTTCCACCCACCTGCAGTCAAGCGTTCCATCCCAGTCTCACAATATCAACGGGTAACACGAATAGTCACTAATGACACACTTCGTGACCGCAGACATGATGAAATGACGACAAAATTTCTAAAGAGAGGCTACCCTTCCCCTCTCCTTGCCAACTCTAGGAACCACCTACGTGATCCACGACGGCATTCAGGTAGCAAACGTATTCCATTTGTGCATACGTTCCATCCTTACGCTTATTTACTACATAGGACCATCAGGAAACACTGGCCCCTTTTAGCACAAGCACATCCCAACATTCCAGAATTTTCGGAACCGTTTCTCCCCTATTTTAGGAGACCTTCTAATCTTAAAGATGGACTGGTGCGAGCAGATATAGGGTCCATACGCACCAAGAGACAAACTTTTCTGTCCAATCCCCGCACAGGTACATTTCCGTGTCTCCATTGTGCACAATGTAGTAATGTACAAAAAGGCTCTCAAATTTACCACCCCCGGACGGGAAAGAGTTTCCAGATAAAAGGTTTTCACACATGTGATTCATCATTTGCAGTATACCTTATAAAATGCCCCTGCGGCCTCCTCTATATAGGAGAAACCACACAGTGCATAAGGGATAGGATTTCCAAGCATAAGTCGACTATTCGCTGCAAAAACCTATTATTACCAATTCCTCATCATTTCCATCTACAAGGCCATGCCATATCGCAGTTAAAATTCCAGGTCATAGAGACCATTCCTCCGCCTAGAAGAGGAGGTGACCGTACACTTCTTCTAAAAAAACGAGAATCCTATTGGATTCACACTTTAGAGACTCTTTCCCAAAGGGATTAAACAGGGACCATGATTTAGTGTCATTCATTTGATTGTATTATTTACCCTGTTACTGACATTTCACTCTTATCTTCATCTCTCTAGAGCCGATTGTATTGAATTTACAGAATATCTTGCAACACTGAAATTGTACCACCTTCACTGTGAATGCACAGAATAAATCGCAGCACTGAGTATTACCACCTGCACTGGAAATGGATCCAAAAGAATCACAGTTAGTCACTGGGTATAAGTAACCACGGCACCCTGTCTGCATTTGCGATCTGTTTATTTTATGGGCTGAACCACCGCCGCGTCATCACAGGGGCGGTACCAATGATACACATACCCAGGCACATTCACGCACTTCCGGTCCCATGATTCTCGGCACCGGAAGTGGTCAGTGAAGCGCACGCTGAACCACGATACTGGAAGTTCCCATGGACACACCGCAGTCGTATGGATTTCCCTCACCACTATAAATTGATGGCACATATGCACTATTGCTACTGACCAGCGGTGGATCCCGCGTCAGCAGCAACATTCGGGTAAGCACACCTGACGCCAGGTTTTCCATACACAGCGGTATGTCTATGTATTTCATTATGGAGTGTTTCATTTCAGGCAGCACATCAGAGGCTATACCGATCATATGATATCCCTGAGCTCACTATAAGGGTATGCTTTTTCCATACACCGCCATCACCCACAATAATTACCTTCCCATAGTAGTAGATTATAGCACATGTTCCTTTTCTGTCTATAGGCTGCATAAAGTCTAAACAGTCTAGCGACGTTATCTTTACTGAAGGGTATGCATGCTTCATACATTAAGCCTTGGGCCGTAGCTCACTTATTGTCATTCACCAGTTTGTCTATCTACAAAAAATCTTTTTCAGACAGCTATCCGGTTAAGGAGATGTGACACTTTTTCACTTATATGTTTCCTCAACCTTGAAACGGTATGTTGTGACTTTACACAGGATTTTTTGGATTGTACTTGGATTGAAGTTCCAAATTCATGTACACTCCAACATGTCAAGTTACCAAAACTATGTCCATGTTTGTATATACTTTATTTTTTCATTTTGTGAATTTTGTTTTAAAGGTTTCACTACCTGTAATAGGAGGCAATTGATAAAGGCAGAGTGTCTGCCGAAACGTTTTGCCATTGCCAAAACCCCCTTGAAAACCATATAAATTGTCCACAATAAATATCATTGGTTATCCATATAATACAAAGTTGATTTTATTATATTATAAACAGATGGGTGGGGTGGCTTTGCCGGATTTCTTTTTATATTACTTGGCCGGGCAGATCAAAGCTCTGAGTAGATGGATGCCTAATAATTATTTGCCTAACTCGGAGAGTCATTTGGCTCATGCGGCAAGGACTGACTGTTTATTGGGGTTTCTAGAAATAGATAAACCTAATATCTCTGGATTACTACCCTTACTCCGATTGGCACGGTCAGTCTGGAGACAACTTAAACGAGAAGTCCGTTTTGTTGACGTTATAGCCAAGATGCCATTATGGAATAATCCCTGTTTCCCGAAGCTTCTAAATCACCCATCCACCCAATTCTGGAACTCATATAATGTTTCCTTAATCAAAGATTTATATGATCACAATGTCTTAATGTCCTTTGAACAAATACAACCAAGATCGCAATTTTTCCGGTATTTACAGCTTAGATCAGCAATTCAATCGTATCTGCACAACAGAGGTGTAACCCATGTAATATCATCCTTCCCCTTGATAGAAATTTTCAAATCGCAAGGCCCTCAAGGGCTTATCTCTACCCTGTATACTTATATGCTGTCCGCGGGCTCTGACTCTGCTCTAATGTCAGTAAAGGAGAAATGGAGGGCTTTAATTCCAGATATTCAGAATGAAGACTGAGAGGAGGTTCTTGTTTCTCCAGCCAGAGTGTCCCCATCAGCCAACAACAAAATGACGCAAAGGTACATAATACACCAATCGTATTTAACCCCATTAAGGCTATTTAAGATGGGGTGGTCCCAATCCTCAGAATGTTTGAGATGCCATACAATGGATGCAGATTTTATACATATGGTGTGGGGATGTACAATTGTTTTATCCTATTGGAGCGAGGTGACCTTGTTGTTAACCTCCCTCTTAGGCATTCCTGTTCCTCTCACTCCATTAGTATGTCTATTTGGGGTGCTGGAGGAAGAGATATGGGGGCATCACGTTAAATTTCTTTTGTGGGAGACACTTTTTATAGCCAGGAAAATATTGGCCTTACGCTGGATGGGTAATCAACATCCTTCTCTCAGAGCTTGGATTGAACTGGTGAATTAAATAACACCATATGAACGAACACTATACCAAAACAGGGGTTGCTTGGGGAAGTCTAAGATCTCTCATTCAGTCTGAAGTACGAAGGTTGGGTAGTGCTCTGGGAGTCCCTACAGATAGTAGCAGTATGGGGAAGGAAGGGTTCAGCCCATCCCTTTCTACACCAGAGGAGCATACAGGATCAGAGCTGGGGCACTCGGACCAGACGGAATCGTCAGACAGCTGTTTGGAGGATAGATGCTGTTTTCCAGTGAAGAAAACCGACAGATTAATTAAGGCTGTGCCATCTACGATGGACCTGGTGGAAGAGAAGACTAAAAGGTCAGGTCAGGACCTGATGTTTGGAGGCCTAGGGAGGAACAAACATAGGACATTCCCGATAAATGAGCAGATTCAGGGCCTCAAAAAATGAAGTGGGAGAAGCCGGATAGAAAATCTCAAGGTCTCATAGGCCTTAAGAGGAAATATCCATTTGAGGAAGAAGCATGCTCCTCTTGAGATAAGGCACCAAAGTTGAATGTCGCTGTTTCCAAAGTTTCAAGGAAGTTTTCCCTCCTGTTTGAGGACCTAGGATCATAGAAAGAAACCCTTGACAGGAAGACAGATACCTTCCTTAAAGCAGCATGGGACTCTTTGGCACGAGCATTAAGACAAGCCATTGCAGCTGCATGTATGGCTAGATCTGTTATGTTATGGTAGCTGAGGAGGCAGGAGCAAAAAAACGCATAGGCAGCCTAACACCAGAGAAGTTGGAAACTAATAGGTTGCAGACCCCTAAACTAACCGCACAACTAGAAGCAGCCGTGGAGCATACCTACAGTGGTCCTAGACGCCTCGGCACAGCCGGAGAGATAGCTATCCCTGAAGATGGAAAGAGGAAAGCTAACTGCCCCGAAGTAGACCCCAAAAGTGTAGGAAGCCCCAAACATATAATGGCGGTTAGACAAGATGAAAATACGAACACAGACAGAAAATAGACTGAGCAAACGCTGGAGCCCAATACTTTCTGCAACCCAGAAAAACGCCAACACTTCTGAATCCAAAAACACCGAGACCACACGGTCTCGACTACCCATATCAGATCTCTGGTGTGGGACACGTAGCCACCCAGCAGAAAAATATCACAAGAACTGAGCAAATGAACAAATACAAAAAACGAACGGAGACCAGCCAAAGCCCCCCATAGGGGACCCGGCTGAAGACAAAAAGCAATGCAGCAAAAAGCAAGGAATTCAAACCACAGTAAAACAAAACTGAAAGAGACTTATCTGAACTCAAGCAGGAGACAGCAGGAAAGCAAGCTGAATTCCAAACTAAACCAGGAAGCACAACTGATCACCGGCGAGGATCATGGGAGATCAGCTCACTTATATCAGGCCAGTCAGTACCACCTGACACCCACTCGTTATCTGCGGGTGTAGGACTCTTGGTATTCAAGGTAGGTTCAATACCCTCAGCAACCACCAGAGGGAGCTCCAGCTCTGAAGTCGTCTCCAAAATGTTCACAACATAGATCCTTAAAGGTCTGGCTGGACAACCTTGAGGACCAGCTGGAGCAGCGAGTTCCAAGAGACACCATCCTAGCTGCTGTTCCCACTATTAAGGCCGCAGTGGCATTTCGAACAGATGCCTTGGCAGACTCAGCAAAATTAGCGGCCAGATCAGTGGCTTTAACCAATGCAGGGCGCCGGGCAGTTTGGCTGAAGTGTTTGCCAGGAGACATGCAGGCCAAGATTAAACTCTGCTCCCTCCCCTATGAAGGAAGTTTCCCATTCAGGCCGACCCTTGACGAGATCCTAGAAAAAGTGGGGGATAAGAACAATGGGTTTACTAAGGCTCCCTTTCCTTCGTTTAGGCGGTCCTTTCGGAGGGGACGCAGACATTCATATAGAGACCGGGACAAGCCAGATAAGCAGTCCAGAAGGGGATGAGGATTCTTCTTTGGAAAATCCACCCGAGATACCAAGAAAAACTCCCAATGACTTACCTTCCCAGGTGGGAGGGAGGCTCTTGGGCTTCCTCCCCGCCTGGGAAGGGATTTCCTCCAGTGCCTTGATTCTCCAGATTGTAGGATCAGGCTTAAAACTAAAATTTCACACCACCTCAGAGATATATGGAGACCCCAGTGCAACCTTCTCAACAGAAGCAACTGGCCTTGGAGAACGATATTCTATCACTAAAAGAAAAATATGTACTGGAAGAAAACCCCTTAGGGAAAAGAGGAAAGGCGTTCTATTCCCAACTATTTCTGATAAAAAAAAACAGATGCTTCTTGGAGGACTATTATAAACCTAAAAGCCCTAAGCAGATTCTTGATGATACCATCATTCAAGATGGAATCAGTAAGGATAGCTGTAAAAGTTCTTTTCCCACATTGCTACATGGTGGTCCTGGACCTCAAAGATGCATATTATCATGTTTCTATCTGCGAGCAAGATCAAAGATTCCTCAGAGTGGCAGTGCAGATACAATCGAAAATAAAACACTTCCAGTACCAAGCTCTCCCGTTAGGTCTAGCAATAGCCCCCCGAATTTTTACGAAACTGATCTCAAAAGTGACTGCCCATCTCCGAGAAAAGAACGTCTTAGTGATTCCTTATTTAGACAATTTTCTAATCGTGGGGAATTCTCTCCTTCATTTGCCAGGAACAAGTCAGGATTGTCAGAGATACTTTAGAGGCTCTGGGGTGGCATCTAAACCTACAAAAATCCAGGTTACAGCCAGTGACAACACAGGTCTTTTTAGAGTTAGTACTGGACTCAGTAAGACCTTCCAGAAGAGGAGAGAAATATCAGGAGTGTAATCTTGATATCAGTAGCAAATCCAAGGATGACCCTCAGGAAAGTGATGTTGCTGTTAGTGTCTCCAACCGCCTGCATACCAGCGGTAAAGTGGGTCCAGTTCCATAAGCAGGAGCTTCAGTGGTGTGTTCTGGAGAACAAACTGGCTTTGCAAGGTCATTTGGAGAGTTATTGCTCACTCAAATGGTCATCCAGTCCTTATGGTGGTGGTTACAGATCGATTTGGCTCCCAGAGGAGTACCCTTGATGATTGTGGTATCCAGAGTAGTAGCAAGGAGACACCAGTCCCTGGGGGTGGGAAGCCCACCTAGATGCCCTCTGGCTGCAAGGCACCTGGTCAAGAGAAGAGAGATTGCTCTCATTAAACAGTTCGGAGCTCCTGGCAGTAGAAAGAGCATTGAAGGGATTATTACCTAATCTGCAGGGTCACCATGTGAGGGTGGTGTCTGACAATCGGACTACAGTGGAGTATATAAATCATCAAGGGGGTACTCTTTCACGTTCTCTAATGGCGGTGGAAGAAAGGATATTTCTTCTGGCAGAAGGTCATCTGCTCTCATTATCGGCCCCGCATATCAAAGGAGCAGAAAATATATGGGCAAACATTCTAGGCCTCAATCAGCTAAAGCAGGGGAGTGGTCCCTGAAGGAATCAGTGTTCGAGCAGATTGCAGCCATATGGGGTCGTCCCCGGATAGACCTCTTTGCCTCAAAGGACAACAGGAAGGTCCGAAGGTTCTGTTCCTTTAAACCAACAGACAAGCCTCACAGGGTAGATGCTTTCCAGATGGAATGTACAATAGGTCTTCTCTACGCCTTTCCACCAATATATTAAGGAACATCAGGGAAGACAGAGCCACTGTGATCTTGATAGCTCCGTTTTGGCCAAAGAGGCCTTCGTTCTACTGGCTGAGGACGATATCAATATCAGACCTATGGTTTCTTCCAGAAGACCAGGATCTCCTATCCCAGGGGCCTTTTCTCCGTGCTCAGATGTCCAAGCTGCATTTAACAGCCTGGATTTTGAGAGATCACTGTTAGAGAAAAGGGGTTTTCGGCTTAGTTAATTTCCACAATGGCTAGCAGCAGAAAACCAGTGACCACCAGGATGTATGGGAGGACCTGGGAAAAATTCCTGTCCTTTGTGGGGGCAGTACGTGAAGGGGAGGTCCCGTTAGTAGTTATATTTGAGTTCTTTCAAAAGCGGTTAGACCTTGGCCTGGCAGTTAGCACCCTTAAAGTACAGGTTTCAGCCTTAGGGGCCTTTTATAACTGTGACTTGGGAAATAATAGATGGGTGGCCAGGTTCATTAGAGCCTGTAATAGGTCTAACTCAGTTCCATCACCTAGAGCCCCTCCTTGGGACCTTAATTTGGTTTTGACGGCATTAACAGAAAGCCCATTTGAACCGTTAGCTTTGGCCTCAGAAAAGGTGGTCTCGTTAAAAGCAGCCCTACTGGTAGCTCTCACTTCAGCCCACAGGATAAGTGATTTGCAGGCTTTGTCAGCAGACTCTCTTATACGCAGGTCATGGAGGATAGGATAATCTTGAGGTTAGATCCAGCTTACTTCCCTAAGGTGGTTACAAAATTTCACAGGGCTCAGGAGATAGTGTTACCATCCTTTTGTCCTAATCCCAGCAACCAGAAGGAGGAAAGTCTACATACTTTAGACATTAGGAGGTGCCTTCTGTGTTATCTGGAAATGACAGAGCTCTGCAGAGAGCCTTAGAGTGTCTAAACAGACTATAGTAAGGTGGGTGAGAAACGCCATAATGCTAGCCTTTGTCAGTGCAGGTAGGGCTATTCCTGCATGTCTGAAGGCCCATTCCACAAGAGCCATGGCGACATTCTGGGTGGAAAGAGCGGGTACCTCTATCGACCAGGTTTGTAAGGCGGCCACATGGTCCTCTCCATCTACTTTCTTCAGATACTATAGGTTAGACCTGTCTGCCTCCTCTGACCTCACATTTGGGAGAAGGGTGCTGTAGGGTGTAATCCTCCCTAAAACTACAAGTCTCTGAAAGTCTCTTGTTGAACGTCATGGGTGACTGAGAAACACAGGTATTACTAACCAGGCAATGTGTTATTTCGTAACCCATGACGGCACCCTTATATTCCCTCCCTACTTAATCACTCCATTTTGCTCGGTGAACCTTAGTCGTTACACACTCCCTTGGGTGTGGATAGTTAGAATCAAATATAGAGATGGATAAGTTATTTTGAGTGTACACTAATCTGCGGAGTTCCTCTCATGCTCTGTAAAACAACTGATGCGGAGAGAGGAGCCGCCCTTTTTATCTTGAAGGCTTCCTGTCCTTGAAGGGCAGATCCTCTCTATCGTGGTGCCATCACGGGACACAAAAAAACACATTACCAGGTAAATAATACCCGTGTTTGTTGTTGGTTTCCACTAGATAAAGTACCTAAACATATGATCCTAATTCCTAAATCTAGAATAAAAACACTCTTCAACCATGTAGACACCAGACCAAAAATTGGAATGTGCACAGTATATACTTTGACAACTAACTCATGTAGCAATTTTTTTAAAAATGGGCTTTAGGTTGATCCTGAGCAATGGCGATTTGATGTATGAACAATCTGTAGGAAGGTTGATTTTGTGCAGCCTAGAAAGGTCCACCAGGTCTTCTCCGCCATTATCTTGATAGTATCAAGCCATAAAGTTGCTGGTCTTCCTCTTCACCTTGTTTCTTCTATTCTTCTGACCATGATGTCCTTCCACATTGATTGCTGCCTTCATATAATGTGTCCAAAGTAGGGAAGTCATAGCTCGATGATCCTTGCTTTTAGTGACGTGTCTGGCTTGATTTCTTTCAAGATTGCTTTATTTGTTCTTCTTGCCATCCATGGCATTGATAAAATCCTTCTCCAGCACATTTTGAAAGCGTTGTTCTTCTTCTGTCTTGTTTCCTTTTTGTCCAGATTTCATATCTGTATGTTACCACTGTGACAGGGTCACTGGCAATGTACTGTGAGTGGAGATATGTATCACGAAGATTGCTATCTTCCGTGATGTGAAAACCCAGAAGTTTTGCTCCAGCATGTTATGTGCTGAGAGGGGATAATCAGCCATGACAGGGTTGGGATTTGCTGTGAGTGGCTGTAAGATATGAGCGATAGAAGATATTAACCATATCTCCTCCCAAAGGGTGTAGTTTGCAAAGTTAAATGTCTGACCACTGAGTTATTTTCTCTGTCTTTGGATCTGGAGACAGGAAGCTACAGAGAAATGTTTATGGGCAACTGTGCTAGACTCTGTTGATTGAACTGCAGGTATATGGATTGTACTATACGTTAGCTTTTGTTTTCTGTTTAGCCAGAAAAGGCCACGTTTATGTTGTTGAACCCTGCAGTAGTTTATGTCGTCTTTGAATAAACCAGCAGAAGAAACGTTCCTGTATCTACCTCTGTGAGTAACTGAGTGAATAGCATTACCACACCACAGAGAAGATCAACCTACGTACGAGCCGTGTCTTCATCGCCAGTGAAATCTACCTTGATATGAAGACCTTGTACAGTGACTTCATTGTTGATTTGCCCGTATCTATTCTCCTATTGACTTCCGTTGTCATCGCTGCATCTTGAGTGATCATTGATCCGAGTAGGTTGACGTCGTTTACAACTTAGAGAAAATAAAATCAATGATAACTACAAATGTTCCCCAAAATTTGGGATTCTGATAACTATGATATTTTTTTGTTTCGATTCAATAGAAACTAGCAAAAACATAGTAGTGCTGAGTCAATGCTGGAAGATCTGACTATGGAAGGGAGCTTGGCGATGACAAGCTGAGGCGGTGCATTAACAGGACAGTAGAGGGGCAGGTTAGTAGTGAACTCCTTTCTTAGTGCACTTTCAAATCGGACTTAAATTTATTTAGATTGCCCAAAATGAATTTCAGGAGATAGTTTTATCTCTAGCGCACCACCTGAGAACAAAGAGGCAGTATTAAAAAATAACACAAAAACACTAGTTCCCCTCTAAGGAACTCAAAAGGTCAATGAGGTTGAAGGTTTGTGGGCCAAATAGGAAGCACAGAGCCAAAGCCATGCCCAACGGTGAACATATTCTTGGCTTATACAGTGGGTAAATGGAGGAAAAAGGATATTGTAAAAATAGGTCGGTGCAGACTAAATTTTATATTTGGACAATAGAATTAACGCGCCAACTGGAGAAAGTTCAAAGTAACATTTAAAATTGATCACGCATTTCCTTGTTCCGTGTATTTGGTATATCCAAAAAAAAAGTGAGTTTCCTTTCAAAGGTATTTGAAGATGATGGATCCTGAGGGAAATTACTAAAGCAATTTGTTCTCCGCTTGGTATTGAATTTTTGTCCACTGAAGCTGTTTCATTAACAACGGCTTTCCTACTTTACTTCACGGAAGGATTTTTTTTTAAGCATATGAATATTCAATATTGTACGCTCAGCCCTTTCGGAAATATATCGCACATAAAGTTATTTTATTCACGTCACATTTTAAATTGGAAAGTTGGAAAGTTTTTTGATTTATTGGACGATGCGGTAATTATTTCATTTTTGTTTTAATCAAACAATTCAAAAAGTTTAAAGAAAGTAATGAGATGTTATTGCGAGAAGGTAAAATCAATATGTAATTAAAAGTGAGTGGTATGATTCTTAGAAGACAGTGAAAGTTACTTATTCTGGTACCTAATGTTGGGCTTGGGATAAACACGAGTGAAGTAGTTGAAGGCGAATTGAATCCACTTTGAAGTTTACAAACATTTTGAATTTGCCAAAATTCAAACTTTTGATTGTTAATCTAGCAGCATGGCTAACATTTTACTGGCTTCTAATGGGCCAGGAAAAGACCAAAAAAAAGAAAGAAATATTTCTCCATGGCTCACAATTTTTGCTCCTGCAATATCGTAAAAAACAAATAGAATTTTTAAGTCTCTTTAACCCCTTCATGACATATAATGTACAGTTTTGTCATATGTCATGTCCCTGCCATTGATGACAGCTCACACTTCGAGCTTGCATCTTTCCAGACAGATGATGATTGATTTATTCAGCCATCCTCTGTCTCTAACAGCTCTGGGTGGAGTTGATCTCCACCCGCGGCTGTTAACTAGTTAAATACCGCTGTCAATCTCTGACAGCAGCATTTAACATGCATCTGCAGGGGGTATGTCATTCTCTGCCCCAATTGGCATGCCAGTGACATGTTCATGGGGCACCGATGGGTTGACATGACTGCTGAAGGCCCCTTTGCCTGTCATTATGATCTTCCTTTGAAAGCCAGACACTCAAAGGAAATCATGATTTTAGCTTTACATAGCAGAGCTGATGGCAGCACAAATGATCATATGATGGCAGCTCCAAGTTCCCTAAGGGGACTAACAAATACAGCAAAAATTAGAAAAAAATGCTTTAAAAAATTTGAAAAAAAATGTAAAAATACAAAAGTTCAAATCACTTCCCTCTTTTGCCTCATTAAAAATAAAACAATTTAAAAAATATATGTTTGGTATCACTGTTTCTCTAAAAGTCACAATTATCAAAATATATAATGAATTAATTCAATCAGTAATCTGTGTAATGAGAAAAAAATTGAAAATGCCACAATTACGTTTTTTGGCCGCAGCAACATTGCCATAAAATGCAAAAAGAGAGGATGAAAATATCATATCTACCCAAAATGGTATCAATAAAAATGTCAGCACAAGGCGCAAGAAAAAATTGTTTGCACAGTCCAATATTTCAAAAATGTAAAACATTACGAGTTTCGAAAAATGGCAACAAAAAAATGTATATATATTTTTTTCACAAATTTCTGATTTTTTTCACCTTCTAAATACCTAAAGACCTGGGGAATCATAGTGTCAGGTCAGTTTTACCATATAGTGAACATGGTAAATAAGAAACCCCAAAAAACAATTATGAAATTGCACTTTTTTCAATTTTAACGCACTTGGAATTTTTTTTTACTGCTTCCCAGTACATTACATGATAAAATGAATGGCGTCAATCAAAAGTAAAACTCGCCCCGCAAAAAGAAAGCCCTTATTCAGCTACATGGGCAGAAAAATAAAAAAGTTATGGCTCTTGGAAGAAGGGGAGAAAAAAAACGAAAAAAAAAATGGAATAAGGCTGTCATAAAGGGGTTAACTGGATAGGTTCAGGACAGAGGCTATGTTAGCTTCTAAACACTGGCAGTCACACACTCCAAGTGTGCACTGTACATTGTCGGATAGCTGCCAATCAGTGGTGGGGTTACAGATTAGCTGGACTAGCCTGCACGTGGACACCTAGTACTTCAGTGATAATCTCCTGCTGATGAAACACTGATTGTATTCAAACTACAACAAACAGTCTAATAAGTGACACATCCCTGAAATCTCTGGAATCAAGCTCTCTGCCTCTACATCATGCTGTTCTCAGAATAAATATAAAAAAAACTGGTGACACACCATTGTCATATACAGTCACACTTGGTCAATATGGCTTCATTCACACAGGTGACTTTATGACATTTATAACCTATCCTGTGGAGATGAATGAATCTGCTGAAAATCAAATTTGGTAGATTCGATTGAATTGGCCAAGAAATTTGAGCGTCATTAAAAAAAAAAAGTTAGACTCACCTGTCCTTTACTGGATGCAGCTCCCAGACACATCTTCTTCCTCTCTGCTGCCTTTAAAAAAATGGCTGATTTCTTCCAGAAACTGTTCCACTACTGTCTGTTGGCTGGAATTGAAGCTTAGTTTAATTAAAATGAATGAGGTGAAGTTGCAGTACTAAAATCAACCTGTAGATAGGGGGTGGCGCTGTTTATGGAGAAATTAGCGATGTTTTTTATTTCATCCTGGTCTATCCCTTCAAGTCTTAGGCAGGTGTCATGAACATTTTAATGCTCACGTTGTCTGAACATCATACAAATAAATAATACTTTGTAGCATTTATACAAAAATGCCAGCATTGCAGCCTGGTAATAAAAAAAAGAAATCATCTCAGCAACATTGATAAAATAAATCTAATGGGAAATTGTGTGTCACGTCTACGCATTGATGCCATAATTTATATCCCGCTCCCAGGCTACTTATATTAAATTTACAATACCTTAAAGGAAATAGCTGGAAATGCAGTTATGGGATTCACTGGGGTGATGTAAGGTATTTCCGCGAAGAATCTGAAGGTGAAATCTACAAAAACGAGATGATTTACATGACTGTCTGCAATGAGAAGTAGACAGTAGTCTCCAGCCATCCGGAAGAACTGATGAAGCGTGCAAGACATCAAAAGCCACTCTATCCAGATTTACCTAACGCAACGTTTAGGAACGCTGTCCTAGAGCTAAACAAATTTGTTTTTGCTCAACGTTCACAAGTGTCACTTTTAGTTTAGTGTGAGGAAAGAACCTTAAAAAAGGTCACAAATTAGCATCAAGATGAGCGCCACAATAACGAAAAAAAACAACGTAATCCTACATACGATAGATACATACTGGAAAACAGGGCTGGAGAATTAAAGGAATACACCAGACCAAAGTGATACATTGTATCATAACATCATTGTATGATCAGGGGAGGAGTGTGACACATATTTATAGAAATGATAGAACAGATTGGTGGCATTCGGTCCACCTTCCAGGTCACTTTTCTGTGGATGGGTGACTTGCAGACCTTCCTGGAGGCATCCGTGGATTATTGTTTGCTTTGCTGGCCTGGTGAGTTGTGTGGTCATCATGTCGCAATGATGATGCTGCACCAGTAAAAAAGTAGTCAGAGATGCTGCCAAGTAGGCGCTGATGTGATAGCCACAGGGCATCACGGAAAGCCCACTTTGCTGCGCCTGTCACCAAGAGCTTGCTCTCTGGCTGTTGTAGTATGTGAAATAATATGGGATATTTTTTGCGATCTTCGCAAATTGAATCACAATATTTATAAAACATGTGAATTTAAGTAAATGTGGCTCATATTTGTCTTGCAGCAGATCGATTTACTCATCTCTTGCTATAATATATGCAAATATTCAATACGTAAAAAGTAAACTGCATCACTGACTTATGGTGGATGATACCTATAAAATTAGGGTATCCATGGCGTTAATTGGCCAATTCGTGAGAGCCCACCAGTCATGACAAGATGTACCTTTCTCTAATGGGGCTGTAAACATCATATTTATTAAACATACCAAAGTGTAAAGGGCAGGTCAAATCTAGCGCTAGTTAAAAACAGTCTTTGGCTGATGGGAGGAGTCAATCACCACCTTCTATAGTATACTCCACAAAACTAACCAGCACCTTCAAAAAGAATAAAGCAAGTGTGAACATGTGCAAGCTGCTGTGACTGTAATATGTACAGTGGTGACAATAAATATTTGATACAATGCTGATTTTGCAAGTTTTCCCACCTACAAAGAATGGAGAGCTCTGTAATTTTTATCATAGGTACACGTTAACTGTGAGAGACAGAATCTTAAAAACATCCAGAAATCACATTGTAAGATTTTTACATAATCAATTTGCACTTTATTGCATGAAATAAGTATTTGATACAATATAAAAATACAACTTAATATTTGGTAAAGAAACCTTTTGTTTGCAATTACAGAGGTCAGACGTTTCCTGTAGTTCTTGACGAGGTTTGCTCACATTGCAGCAGGGATTTTGGCCCACTCCTCCATACAGATCTTCTCCAGATCTTTCAGGCTTCGGGGATGTTGCTAGGCAACATTGAGTTTCAGTTCCCTCCAAATATTTTATATTGGGTTCAGGTGTGGAGACTGGCTAGGACACTCCCGGACCCTGAAATACTTCTTATGGAGCCACTCCTTAAGTTGCTCTGGCTATGTTTCAGGTCATTGTCATGCTGGAAGACCCAGACACGACCCATCTTCAATGCTCTTACTGAAGCTATTGGCCAAAATCTCACAATACATGACCTCGTTTTAATACAGTACAATGGTCCTGACCCTTTTGCAGAAAAGCACGCCCAAAGTATGATGTTTGCCCCACCATGCTTCATGGTTGGGATGGTGTTCTTGGGATTGTACTCAATCGTCTTCTTCCTCTAAACACGGCGAGTTGAGTTGACACCAAAAAGTTCTGTTTTGGTCTCATCTGACCACATGACCTTCTCCCATGTCTCCTCTGGATCATCCAGATGGTCATTGGTGACCTTCAAACAGGCCTGTACTTGTGCTGGCATGAGCAGGGAGACGTTGCCTGCCCTGCATGATTTTAATCCATGATGGTGTAGTGTGTTACTAATGGTAATGTTTGAGACTGTGGTCCCAGCTCTCTTCTGGGTATTGACCAGGGCCTCCAGTGTAATTTTGGGCTGATTTTGACCTTTCTCAGAATCATTCTTACCCCACGAGGCAGATCCTCCATGGAGCCCCAGACCGATGAAGATTCACAGTCATCTGGTTGTTCAGTGATCAAATACTTATTTCATGCAATAAAATGCAATTTAATTATTTAAAAATCATGCAATGTGATTTTTGCTTTTTTTTAGATTCTGTCTCTCACAGATGAAGTGTACCTACAATAAAAATTACAGACCTCTCCATTCTTTGTAAGGGGGAAAACTTGCAAAATCGTCTGTGTATCAAATACTAATATTCCCTGCTGTACATGCCAAAGAAAACAGTAGACATTGTGTGTGCCAAGATATATGCAATCAATGAATATGTGAAATATAAACTGCATTACTGTAATGTAGACTACACTTTAAAATGAAGGTACTTAGCATACAAATTGGCCATTATGTGCCCACCAGCCGTGACAAACTGCATCTTTCTCTGTTGCCTTTGCTTTTGTAGTATACTGTTGAGGGGTGTTGACAGCTGATCTCCTCCCATCAGCTTAAAGTTGTTTTTAAGTAGTGCTGGGTCCCTGGATCTTACCCGCCCATTACATTTGTAGCTTCTATCCAAATGAGTTTGATAAATATTAAGTCAGAGTTCCATCACATAAATGTATGCCTTGTCGTGGCCAGTGGGCTCTCGAGATTTGGCTAATTTTGTGCATAGTACCTTCATTTTATAAGTATATCCTATAAAGCAGTGATGCCGTTTATATTTCACATATTCAGTGTTTGCATACATCTTAGTGCTTACAGAGTGCTGCTGTATGCTTTTGTTTGCATGTCATGCAGTCAGCACCTGTTCACATTTGCTTTATTCTTTTAGGAAGTGCTGGTAAGCTTTTGTTTTATTGTAGATTATGTTTAGCTATCTTTCCATTATTTATGTATCTATCTATCATATTTGACATTTTACAAAATCTTAACCACATGTTTCGTAACAAAACACCCAAAGCAGAAAATGACCTGTAAATTATACTGTACATCTGTGACGAAATCCACCTTGCATTCGTCAGTGTGAAATCTGTGGCAAAACCACAACCAGTTCTGGATTTTGATGTAGATTTATCCACAGCAGAATATTTCCATGTGTAAAGTGCATTTTGTCATGACAGAAATTCTCAGAATGCAAAATCTTGTTACTTAAAGTGCAGCACACCTAGGAATGACAGGACCCCACCAGACAAACTCTGTGCACCTGTGCTGGTGGTTATGGACCAGTGTGGATGACAATACCTGGTAGTTTGGCGAATTATTACACTCCCTGACAGAAGTTATGTCGCTTATCCATGTTTTGTAAATAAAAGCTTATAACCTGACATTAAATTCATCCATTGCATGTTTAAATTATTCTTTTGAAAGCTGAAAACCTCCGAAATGTGGTTTAGGTTAAGAAAATAAATTGGCATCAATGCAGAAATATTGATCATTTAATGGACACAGAATGGTCAGATTTTGGCAAGACAAAAGTTTTGTCGCCTGGTCATATAATGCACCCAATCCTAGTTTACATCCTCACCTGTTCTCAGTAAATGATCGGTTAATTAGTGGGTGTGTATAAAAAGAAACCCAGCACCCACACCTTCACTTGAACCGCAACTTGAGCTCTGACAACATGCCAAAAATCCACCCTGTGACTAAAGTCTGGATTATCAAGAGGCTGAAGACCAGATCCACTGCAGAGGTGGCTTGCACCTTTAATGTGTCTCAGCGTCAAGTAAAAAGAATTAAAAAAATATTTGAAGAGACTGGAGATGTGTTTGACAAGCCCAGGTCCGGCATACCCCGTAAGACAACTGCTCAAGAGGAACGTTTGTTGGTTAAAAAATCCAAAGCAATCCCCTCTTCCACTGCAGCAGAGCTCCAACAGGCCTGGTCAGCTCAAGTCTCTGTGTCAAATTGAACAGTTTGTAGGATTCTGTCTCGAAATGGCCTCCATGGTCGAATCAGTGCCAGAAGCCAGCACTAAATAAAAGGCAAATAAAAAACCGTGTGGCATTTGCAAAGTCCCACAGCCTGGTAAACAGATGGATGCTGGAAAAGTGGCAGAAGGTGGATTTCTCTGATGAATCTTCAGTAGAATTACACCACAGCCGCCGCAAATACTGCAGGACATCTACTGGAGCCCGTATGGATCAAAAATAGACCCAGAAAACAGTTAAATTTGGTGGTGGAAAGATCATGGTCTGGGGTTACATTCAGTATGGGGTGTGCGAAACATTTGCAAGGTGGAAGGCAATATCAATAGCCTAAAATATCAAGAAGTATTAGCTACCTCTTATATTCCAAATCATAAAAGGGGTCAAATTCTGCAGCAGGATGGTGCTCCATCTCATACATCCATCTCTACAACAAAGTTCCTCCAGGCAAAAAAGATCAAGGTGCTCAAGGACTGGCCAGCCCAGTTACCAGACATGAACATCATTGAGCATGTTTGGGGTAGGATGAAAGAGGAAGCTTGGAAGACAAAACCAAAGAATCTAGATGAACTCTGGGAGGCATGTAAGACTGCATTCTTTGCTATTTCTGATGACTTCATTAATACATTTTATGAATCATTGTTGAACCGAATGGATGTAGTCCTTCAAGCTCATGGAAGTCACACAAAATATTAAATATGACTCTAATATGACTCTAATAGCACCACAACTTCATTCACCAATGTTATGCAACATATGTTTGTATTTTAAGTTATAGGAAAGATGTGTATCTTCGTACCGTGTTAGCCAGTAGATAGAAAAATATTTAGACTTGAGAGTCCTCAGTGGTTGATACCTTTTAATGGCTAACTGAAAAGATGGTAACAAATTGCAAGCTTTCGAGACTACGCAGGTCTCTTCATCAGGCATAGACTAATACAAAATCTGAAGAATCACATATTTATACACAAGAGGACACAGGAATAATGCAATAGGTAAGACATGTGACGTGAAGCAGAACTGTCATTATGGCCGAGGGATGAACATAAATATGACTAGTTCATAGATAAGGAGTGAAAGTTTTATTACCCTCTGATTGGGGTCTGGTATTGTGTTGTGATGACCCTAAAAGGTCAGGGAAGCAGATTCCTTAATTGTTGTAGAAAGTCATAAAACTCTGGGATATATTCATCCCAGCACTAAGAGTGTCAAAGGTCATCATAAGTTTATATATCTGCTTCCCTGACCTTTTAGGGTCATCACAACACAATACCAGACCCCAATCAGAGGGTAATAAAACTTTCACTCCTTATCTATGAACTAGTCATATTTATGTTCATCCCTCGGCCATAATGACAGTTCTGCTTCACGTCACATGTCTTACCTATTGCATTATTCCTGTGTCCTCTTGTGTATAAATATGTGATTCTTCAGATTTTGTATTAGTTCAGCCTGATGAAGAGACCTGCGTAGTCTCGAAAGCTTGCAATTTGTTACCATCTTTTCAGTTAGCCATTAAAAGGTATCAACCACTGAGGACTCTCAAGTCTAAATATTTTTCTATTTTAAGTTAATCATTTGTCTGAATATCACATTACTTTCTGTGGGCGACAAAACTTTTGTCTTGCCAAAATCTGACCATTCTGTGTCCATTAAATGATCAATATTTCTGCATTGATGCCAATTTATTTTCTTAACCTAAACCACATTTCAGAGGGTTTCAGCTTTCAAAAGAATAATTTATACAACCAATGGATGAATTTAACGTCAGGTTTATAACTTATAAGCTTTTATTTACATAACATGGATAAGTGACATAACTTCTGTCCGGGAGTATAGCTTGGTTGGCATAATTAGCAGCTGGTCCTCCTGCCACAAACATATCTATCAATAGAAGCCAGGGGGATACTGATACAATTCCAAGCTTTAGTTTACACAAAATGAGGTTTCTTACCAAGTGAACATAAAATAGATATTTTCCATGCAGAGTCCTGCCGTCTGAGCTGACAGATCATTGAGAAGGCATTACAGAGGCATCTGTACAAGAGCGGGTATGAAGGGTTTGTGGAGCATGGCAAACATTACAATCTGTCCTATTCAGTACCAGCTGTGTTTTTTTGGATAACTTCTAGGGCACCAAACAATAAAAACCTTTTTAGCGTGAAACATTTCCAAACATGGCTGGGAAACCAAAGCATGAAAATAAAAATACAAAAAAAGTAAAACGAGAAAAAAAACACAGAATAATATTGGCTTCTCATTTGTGTTAATTTATGGAGATTTTGAAGATCACTGCAAATATTGGAAATGTGAAACGCGTTTGGTCCTTTTTCCATGGATATAAGAAAATATAACAACAGCAGCTTGGCCGTCTGAGAAGCTTTATTTTCAATTTGGGTCACTCCCCGAACAGATTGGACGCCGTATGTTTCAAGTCCATCAGTTGGGATGAGGAATGGACGATGAAGCAATCGTTAAATAGAAATAATGTTAAAAACATTTCTCGGTGTGATTTGTGGATCTATGCATAAATAATGATTATGGCAATAGGATTCAAGTAATTAATTCAAAGGGCTCCATACACAAGAATTGTAAATTTAAAGGGGTTGTCCACAATCAAGATATTGATCGCCTACCTGTTAGGTCGGTGGTGGTTCTGACACTCTGCACCTCAGTTGCTGTGAAAGTACACAGTGAACAGATCTAGAATAGCACAGATCCATACACTGTGTAGTGGCCATTCTTAGCACTGCAACTCCAATCACATTCACTTCAATTAAAGCTGCACTCCTGGTCCCACAAAGGTGACTCTGCTATTGATCTTACCCAGTCCATATTTGCTTATGTGTGTACTAAAGGGGATGAGGAGCTGGTGTTGCTCTCTGCACCCCTCTGCAGAAGACCCGTCTCCTTGGCAGTCTATTTAAATTATCACATGATATCTTTGCTATACTGGATTTTTTGGGATTTATTCATTGTGTTTTCACCCATTTCTTGCAGAGTTGAACAAATCGCCCAACATTCAATTTGCGTGAATTCTGAATTCAGAGGGGAAATTTAAATTGCATTGTATCTGCCTTGAAGGGGTTAAAAAGAACACAAAAAATGTATACTCATACAGTGCCTTGCAAAAGCATTCATACCCTTTGAAATTCTACTTTCGTCTCACCTGACCAGAGCCCTTTCTTCCATATAATCGCTGTGTCCTCTGTGTGACTCTGTGTGACTTTTTGCAAACTGCAAATGGGACTTCTTATGGCTTGCTTTCAAACATATTATAAAGGAGAACACCGCACTCTAAGATGATTTTTGGAATGCTGAGTAACATATATTTAATAACAGATTAGGCAACATTTAAGGACAGAAAGAAAGCGATAAATATTAACGTTTCGGCCCAACCAGGGCCTTTGTCAAATAACGCTGTGAAGACAAAAATGAGTGTAAATAAAAATATTCCATACATTGTGATGTAAACAAAAATAAATAAATAAATAAACTTCCCAAAGGAAAATATGTACAAATATATACAGATATATACAATCAATATATAACAAAGTGGTGTTATCAAGTAAATAATGCCGTAACAAAGCACAAAACAACAGGACTAAGGAGCTCATAGAGGGCATAGGAGTATATACAAACATTTTTTATATATATAGTGATTACCTTAAAGATAGTCCAGTGCCAAACAGAGAATGCAATATAGCAGTCAGAGCCAGGTAAGAAATCCTAATATAGAGTGAAAAAGGATGTAAATAATAAGAGGGCACAGAAAATGGGAATATAATATGATAATAATCCCGCAAAATCCATTGATATGGACACAGTTACCTTAATGAAAACACTGAAAGGGATAAATGTCCACTCAAATATAGTTCAGTGTGTAGATGGAGTTGTCAGGAATCAACAGTGCTGTAGGGAGTAATAATCCACATGAACCATGTAATGTGCTGGACATAAGGGTAAGATATAGGGAAAATTACCTCCAATAGAAGAGCTGATGGGGTTAACAATAGGAGAAGTTTCAGTAAGGAGGACGGTATTCAGCTGCGCTGTGAGGAATAATGGTCCTAGTGAATGAATCAGTATTGTAAAAATAAGTCGGCTCAGGATAGTGGAATAGATGCTACTAAATACCTGCTGATAAATCGCTGGGATTAGGCAGCGCTCCCGCGCCTTGCCTTGTCTGGAGGTGCTGTGAGGTAGTGTGGTCCCGGTTTCTAATAGCGCTCAAACCGGAAGTGAGCGCCCGAAACCGGAAGTGACGTTACGTCACTAGATTAGTGCATTGCGCAGGCGCCGCTCAACACAGGGGCATGTTGAATGAAGGACCAGTCATAGGTAGTGAGTGCGCAGGTGCTGAATAGAGGGGAGGAGGAAAAAACGCTGGAAGTGTGGCTTATGTGTAAACAACACTATATGGTGGACCACTGAGAAACTGGTCAGTGGACCTAAGATCGATAATAACAAGGGGGAAGTGTCTATGAGTGAAATTGAGGACAATATGGTTTTTATGAAAATAAATAATGAAATAAACGAGAGATAATATAATCTAATAGAATGGCGTGATAGAGAGGCACTGGACTAAAGGAGAGGACACCAGAGGTCACATCATGTGGTAGATGATTACAATAAATCAAATATGTAGAATTTGATACATAAACAGATAGGTATAGAGATCATGTCATATGGGAGGGAGCAACAAATATAACAAATATACATAACGCAATGCGTAGACAGATAAGACCAGGGGTTCAGAGATGCAACTCACCTTTGGTCAATACATGTTAACGGGTCTGAAAGGAATAAATCAGCGATAAGTTAGCAAGTCCAATCAATCTCCCTATTCAGGCCTTTTGGGGCCAGAGTGTCTAATTCAAAAATCCAATATGTTTCACGTCTTTTCAACAAACCAATATGATTACCACCCCTTCTAGGCCGGGGAACCTGTTCAATAATCTGATATCTGAGCTGTGCCACTGTGTGTTTCATTCTTGAAAAATGTTCGGGTAACGGTAACCAGTTCTTACCACATCTAATGGTGGATTTGTGTGACGCTATTCTATCCCTTATATGTTGCGTGGTTTCCCCTACATATAGTAGACCACAAGGGCATTTGATTAGGTATATGACGAAATTGGTGTTACAGGTATAGAACCCACGAATAGGATATGATTTGCCTGTCCTGGGATGGGTAATATTGTCAGATTTAATGATATTTGAGCAGGAGGCACAGCTCAGACAGGGGTAAGTGCCATTTCTCTTAGGCGCCAACAAGGTTTGTGTAGTGGGAGTACGTAAAGACCCTATATCGGCTCGTACCAGTCTGTCCTTGAGATTAGTTGATCTCTTTGTACACATTAGAGTGGGTTCTTTGAAGGATTCAATGTGTGGATAAGAACGCGTCAAAATCGGCCAGTGTTTCCTAATAGCGGAATAGACCTTTGGCATTAAGGGATGGAAAGTGTGTACAAATGGGATTCTTTCTCTATTAGGTCATTGTATCTGGGGGGAAGCCGGTAGTAGGGACCTGGTCTTCTCATCTTCCAGGAGTGTATGTGGGTATCCCCTATCCTGAAATTTTTTGGTTAATGTATTGAGTCTGTCATCCAGTATAGTTGGATCTGAGACGATCCTGGTGATTCTTTTAAATTGGGAACGTGGTAAGCTATTACGAGTATACTTAGGGTGACAACTAGTGTAGTGTAATAGACTATTAGTATCCGTGGGTTTACTATAGAGATCTGTAGTAAGGTTCCCAGTATCATTTTTCATGACCATTGTGTCAAGAAAGGAGACAGATGACATACTAAAATGCATAGTAAACCGTAGCCCTGGTAGAATGGAATTAAGGTAATTATGGAAAGTTTGAAGAGAGGAGGTGGTGCCGGTCCAAATGAAAAAAATATCATCAATATAACGATGGTATTCGATCACATGTTGAATATATAGCGGGTTATTATAGACATGGGAGATCTCGAAAAAATCCATGAACGCATTAGCGTAGGCCGGTGCTACGTTCGAACCCATAGCGGTCCCGCACTTCTGGCCATAGTAGGTGTCTTCATATAGGAAATAATTTTCAAATACAACCAAATGTAGGAGATCCAGGCAAAAATGGATGGAGTTGGTAGACATATTGGATGAGTTAAGGAGATGTCTGGTAGCCTCAATACCTTGTTCATGTTCTATGGAGGTGTAAAGACTGTTAACGTCCATAGTAACTAAGATACTGTCTGGAGTAATGGTATTGAGTTGTTGTAAAGATACTCAAAAAATGCCCCGTATCCAGTAGGAAGGCTCTAGTTGTCTTGATAAGTGGAGTCAGGATTTTTTCAAGAAAAATGGATAGTGGGGATAGAATTGAATCTGTGGAAGCCACGATAGGTCTTCCAGGTGGGTTATTCAGGGACTTATGTATCTTGGGTAGAACGTAGAAAACCGGAGTAATGGGGTGCGGATTAACGAGAAAGGTGGCTGTTTTGTTATCAATGATATTGTCAGCTAAACCCTGGTCAATAACAGTGTTAATTTTTCTCCTAATTTCAAAAATCGGATCACGGGTAAGGATATCATAGGTATTGGAGTCTGTTAATTGACGTATGATTTCCGCTTTATATTGACAACGATTCATGACCACTATAGAGCCCCCTTTGTCTGCCGGTTTAATAATGATATTGGCATTGTTCTGCAAGGATAGGAGTGCTTGTTTCTCATTGTGTGAGATATTAGAGTAAACAGGGAAAAGGCCTAGGTGTTGCTGATGTGTAATTGCCTTGATGTCATTCTCAACTAGTGAGATGAATGTCTCAGCAGCATGATAAGTACGTGGTGGGCTAAAATTGCTCTTATTAAACAGATTATATTTAGAAATAGACAATTCTGGAGTTGATGATAAGGTCAGATCTTGACTCGAAGCCGGAGATAGTCCAAAGTGTGTTTACAAGCGGATTGATCGAAAAAAACGTTCAAGGTCCTTTTTGAGTTCAAAGGAGTCCCAAGGAGGTGTAGGACAAAAAGAGAGGCCTTTTTGTAGGACCGCAAGTTCCGGAGGAGACAGGAGGTGATCTGAGATGTTGATCACTAGATTTTGTATCTCACCTGTGACCGGGTGGCCATTCTTCCTTCCACCTCTTCTGACCGGTCTGCGTTTGGGGGTCCTCTCCTGTGGTCCCGAGATAAAAAACGGTTTCGTCCAGATGTGGTTGAGGAATCGCTTCCTGAGCTGAAGGAGCCCTCCCTGCGTGTGGGTCGTTGTCGTCGCCAGGAGCCCATGGGTCCCGAGTAGTCCGCCCATCTGTACACTCGGTTGTTAGAGTAGTCCTCGGAGTCTCTCTGAAATTTACTTATTTTGCGCTCTTGGAGTACTTTCTGATGCTCAGTTAATGATCTCTCAGTTTTTGTCTTAAGAGCTGCCCAATCAGTTGGAGTGAGAGTGGTAGAAAGTTGAACTTCTATAGCCTGGATATTCTGTTTAACTTCAACAATGGCCTTTTGTAAATATTCTACTGTTAATACAATGATATCTAAGGAGCACTTATTGAGTATTTTTTGGTATTTATCGCAATATTCAGTATTATCAGAAAAAATAGTAGGACGCAGGTTGCATCTAAGCCCCCTGGGAATCTTATTCTGTCTGTGATACTCCACTAGAGTAGTACAGTGGAGATCATAAGAGATGAGCTTACGTTTCTCTTCTCAAAGTCTCTGGTTCTTAAATCCTGTGCTGGGGTTTTAAGAAACTCATTAGATCCAGTGACTTGTGCTAGAATATTGGAGGTAGTGGTTGCATCGTAGGCAAAAGTGTCAGTAGACATTGGTCAAATTGAGTAGGGAAGGGTTGGTGCAAACGTCCAAAAATAGAGTACTATGGAGTAGAAGTGGGCGTGCACACAACTAGTAAGTAGGGTAGGTGCAGGTGTAATGGACCAGAAGATCCCCAATAGTATAAAGGAGAACACCGCACTCTAAGATGATTTTTGGAATGCTGAGTAACATATATTTAATAACAGATTAGGCAACATTTAAGGACAGAAAGAAAGCGATAAATATTAACGTTTCGGCCCAACCAGGGCCTTTGTCAAATAACGCTGTGAAGACAAAAATGAGTGTAAATAAAAATATTCCATACATTATGATGTAAACAAAAATAAATAAATAAATAAACTTCCCAAAGGAAAATATGTACAAATATATACAGATATATACAATCGATATATAACAAAGTGGTGTTATCAAGTAAATAATGCCGTAACAAAGCACAAAACAACAGGACTAAGGAGCTCATAGAGGGCATAGGAGTATATACAAACATTTTTTATATATATAGTGATTACCTTAAAGATAGTCCAGTGCCAAACAGAGAATGCAATATAGCAGTCAGAGCCAGGTAAGAAATCCTAATATAGAGTGAAAAAGGATGTAAATAATAAGAGGGCACAGAAAATGGGAATATAATATGATAATAATCCCGCAAAATCCATTGATATGGACACAGTTACCTTAATGAAAACACTGAAAGGGATAAATGTCCACTCAAATATAGTTCAGTGTGTAGATGGAGTTGTCAGGAATCAACAGTGCTGTAGGGAGTAATAATCCACATGAACCATGTAATGTGCTGGACATAAGGGTAAGATATAGGGAAAATTACCTCCAATAGAAGAGCTGATGGGGTTAACAATAGGAGAAGTTTCAGTAAGGAGGACGGTATTCAGCTGCGCTGTGAGGAATAATGGTCCTAGTGAATGAATCAGTATTGTAAAAATAAGTCGGCTCAGGATAGTGGAATAGATGCTACTAAATACCTGCTGATAAATCGCTGGGATTAGGCAGCGCTCCCGCGCCTTGCCTTGTCTGGAGGTGCTGTGAGGTAGTGTGGTCCCGGTTTCTAATAGCGCTCAAACCGGAAGTGAGCGCCCGAAACCAGAAGTGATGTTACGTCACTAGATTAGTGCATTGCGCAGGCGACGCTCAACACAGGGGCATGTTGAATGAAGGACCAGTCATAGGTAGTAAGTGCGCAGGTGCTGAATAGAGGGGACCATTATTCCTCACAGCGCAGCTGAATACCGTCCTCCTTACTGAAACTTCTCCTATTGTTAACCCCATCAGCTCTTCTATTGGAGGTAATTTTCCCTATATCTTACCCTTATGTCCAGCACATTAATGGTTCATGTGGATTATTACTCCCTACAGCACTGTTGATTCCTGACAACTCCATCTACACACTGAACTATATTTGAGTGGACATTTATCCCTTTCAGTGCTTTAATTAAGGTAACTGTGTCCATATCAATGGATTTTGCGGGATTATTATCATATTATATTCCCATTTTCTGTGCCCTCTTATTATTTACATCCTTTTTCACTCTATATTAGGATTTCTTACCTGGCTCTGACTGCTATATTGCATTCTCTGTTTGGCACTGGACTATCTTTAAGGTAATCACTATATATATAAAAAATGTTTGTATATACTCCTATGCCCTCTATGAGCTCCTTAGTCCTGTTGTTTTGTGCTTTGTTACGGCATTATTTACTTGATAACACCACTTTGTTATATATCGATTGTATATATCTGTATATATTTGTACATATTTTCCTTTGGGAAGTTTATTTATTTATTTATTTTTGTTTACATCACAATGTATGGAATATTTTTATTTACACTCATTTTTGTCTTCACAGCGTTATTTGACAAAGGCCCTGGTTGGGCCGAAACGTTAATATTTATCGCTTTCTTTCTGTCCTTAAATGTTGCCTAATCTGTTATTAAATATATGTTACTCAGCATTCCAAAAATCATCTTAGAGTGCGGTGTTCTCCTTTATACTATTGGGGATCTTCTGGTCCATTACACCTGCACCTACCCTACTTACTAGTTGTGTGCACGCCCACTTCTACTCCATAGTACTCTATTTTTGGACGTTTGCACCAACCCTTCCCTACTCAATTTGACCAATGTCTACTGACACTTTTGCCTACGATGCAACCACTACCTCCAATATTCTAGCACAAGTCACTGGATCTAATGAGTTTCTTAAAACCCAGCACAGGATTTAAGAACCAGAGACTTTGAGAAAGAGAAACGTAAGCTCATCTCTTATGATCTCCACTGTACTACTCTAGCGGAGTATCACAGACAGAATAAGATTCCCAGGGGGCTTAGATGCAACCTGCGTCCTACTATTTTTTCTGATAATACTGAATATTGCGATAAATACCAAAAAATACTCAATAAGTGCTCCTTAGATATCATTGTATTAACAGTAGAATATTTACAAAAGGCCATTGTTGAAGTTAAACAGAATATCCAGGCTATAGAAGTTCAACTTTCTACCACTCTCACTCCAACTGATTGGGCAGCTCTTAAGACAAAAACTGAGAGATCATTAACTGAGCATCAGAAAGTACTCCAAGAGCGCAAAAGAAGTAAATTTCAGAGAGACTCCGAGGACTACTCTAACAACCGAGTGTACAGATGGGCGGACTACTCGGGACCCATGGGCTCCTGGCGACGACAACGACCCACACGCAGGGAGGGCTCCTTCAGCTCAGGAAGCGATTCCTCAACCACATCTGGACGAAACCGTTTTTTATCTCGGGACCACAGGAGAGGACCCCCAAACGCAGACCGGTCAGAAGAGGTGGAAGGAAGAATGGCCACCCGGTCACAGGTGAGATACAAAATCTAGTGATCAACATCTCAGATCACCTCCTGTCTCCTCCGGAACTTGCGGTCCTACAAAAAGGCCTCTCTTTTTGTCCTACACCTCCTTGGGACTCCTTTGAACTCAAAAAGGACCTTGAACGTTTTTTTCGATCAATCCGCTTGAAAACACACTTTGGACTATCTCCGGCTTCGAGTCAAGATCTGACCTTATCATCAACTCCAGAATTGTCTATTTCTAAATATAATCTGTTTAATAAGAGCAATTTTAGCCCACCACGTACTTATCATGCTGCTGAGACATTCATCTCACTAGTTGAGAATGACATCAAGGCAATTACACATCAGCAACACCTAGGCCTTTTCCCTGTTTACTCTAATATCTCACACAATGAGAAACAAGCACTCCTATCCTTGCAGAACAATGCCAATATCATTATTAAACCGGCAGACAAAGGGGGCTCTATAGTGGTCATGAATCGTTGTCAATATAAAGCGGAAATCATACGTCAATTAACAGACTCCAATACCTTGATATCCTTACCCGTGATCCGATTTTTGAAATTAGGAGAAAAATTAACACTGTTATTGACCAGGGTTTAGCTGACAATATCATTGATAACAAAACAGCCACCTTTCTCGTTAATCCCACCCCATTACTCCGGTTTTCTACGTTCTACCCAAGATACATAAGTCCCTGAATAACCCACCTGGAAGACCTATCGTGGCTTCCACAGATTCAATTCTATCCCCACTATCCATTTTTCTTGAAAAAATCCTGACTCCACTTATCAAGACAACTAGAGCCTTCCTACTGGATACGGGGCATTTTTTGAGTATCATACAACAACTCAATACCATTCCTCCAGACAGTATCTTAGTTACTATGGACGTTAACAGTCTTTACACCTCCATAGAACATGAACAAGGTATTGAGGCTACCAGACATCTCCTTAACTCATCCAATATGTCTACCAACTCCATCTATTTTTGCCTGGATCTCCTACATTTGGTTCTATTTGAAAATTATATCCTATATGAAGACACCTACTATGGCCAGAAGTGCGGGACCGCTATGGGTTCGAACGTAGCACCGGCCTACGCTAATGCGTTCATGGATTTTTTCGAGATCTCCCATGTCTATAATAACCCGCTATATATTCAACATGTGATCGAATACCATCGTTATATTGACGATATTTTTTTCATTTGGACCGGCACCACCTCCTCTCTTCAAACTTTCCATAATTACCTTAATTCCATTCTACCAGGGCTACGGTTTACTATGCATTTTAGTATGTCATCTGTCTCCTTTCTTGACACAATGGTCATGAAAAATGATACTGGGAACCTTACTACAGATCTCTATAGTAAACCCACGGATACTAATAGTCTATTACACTACACTAGTTGTCACCCTAAGTATACTCGTAATAGCTTACCACGTTCCCAATTTAAAAGAATCACCAGGATCGTCTCAGATCCAACTATACTGGATGACAGACTCAATACATTAACCAAAAAATTTCAGGATAGGGGATACCCACATACACTCCTGGAAGATGAGAAGACCAGGTCCCTACTACCGGCTTCCCCCCAGATACAACGACCTAATAGAGAAAGAATCCCATTTGTACACACTTTCCATCCCTTAATGCCAAAGGTCTATTCCGCTATTAGGAAACACTGGCCGATTTTGACGCGTTCTTATCCACACATTGAATCCTTCAAAGAACCCACTCTAATGTGTACAAAGAGATCAACTAATCTCAAGGACAGACTGGTACGAGCCGATATAGGGTCTTTACGTACTCCCACTACACAAACCTTGTTGGCGCCTAAGAGAAATGGCACTTACCCCTGTCTGAGCTGTGCCTCCTGCTCAAATATCATTAAATCTGACAATATTACCCATCCCAGGACAGGCAAATCATATCCTATTCGTGGGTTCTATACCTGTAACACCAATTTCGTCATATACCTAATCAAATGCCCTTGTGGTCTACTATATGTAGGGGAAACCACGCAACATATAAGGGATAGAATAGCGTCACACAAATCCACCATTAGATGTGGTAAGAACTGGTTACCGTTACCCGAACATTTTTCAAGAATGAAACACACAGTGGCACAGCTCAGATATCAGATTATTGAACAGGTTCCCGGCCTAGAAGGGGTGGTAATCATATTGGTTTGTTGAAAAGACGTGAAACATATTGGATTTTTGAATTAGACACTCTGGCCCCAAAAGGCCTGAATAGGGAGATTGATTGGACTTGCTAACTTATCGCTGATTTATTCCTTTCAGACCCGTTAACATGTATTGACCAAAGGTGAGTTGCATCTCTGAACCCCTGGTCTTATCTGTCTACGCATTGCGTTATGTATATTTGTTATATTTGTTGCTCCCTCCCATATGACATGATCTCTATACCTATCTGTTTATGTATCAAATTCTACATATTTGATTTATTGTAATCATCTACCACATGATGTGACCTCTGGTTCCTCTCCTTTAGTCCAGTGCCTCTCTATCACGCCATTTTATTAGATTATATTATCTCTCGTTTATTTCATTATTTATTTTCATAAAAACCATATTGTCCTCAATTTCACTCATAGACACTTCCCCTTGTTATTATCGATCTTAGGTCCACTGACCAGTTTCTCAGTGGTCCACCATATAGTGTTGTTTACACATAAGCCACACTTCCAGCGTTTTTTCCTCCTCCCCTCTATTCAGCACCTGCGCACTCACTACCTATGACTGGTCCTTCATTCAACATGCCCCTGTGTTGAGCGGCGCCTGCGCAATGCACTAATCTAGTGACGTAACATCACTTCCGGTTTCGGGCGCTCACTTCCGGTTTGAGCGCTATTAGAAACCGGGACCACACTACCTCACAGCACCTCCAGACAAGGCAAGGCGCGGGAGCGCTGCCTAATCCCAGCGATTTATCAGCAGGTATTTAGTAGCATCTATTCCACTATCCTGAGCCGACTTATTTTTACAATACTGATTCATTCACTAGGACCATTATTCCTCACAGCGCAGCTGAATACCGTCCTCCTTACTGAAACTTCTCCTATTGTTAACCCCATCAGCTCTTCTATTGGAGGTAATTTTCCCTATATTTATCCTTATGTCCAGCACATTACATGGTTCATGTGGATTATTACTCCTACAGCACTGTTGATTCCTGACAACTCCATCTACACACTGAACTATATTTGAGTGGACATTTATCCCTTTCAGTGTTTTCATTAAGGTAACTGTGTCCATATCAATGGATTTTGCGGGATTATTATCATATTATATTCCCATTTTCTGTGCCCTCTTATTATTTACATCCTTTTTCACTCTATATTAGGATTTCTTACCTGGCTCTGACTGCTATATTGCATTCTCTGTTTGGCACTGGACTATCTTTAAGGTAATCACTATATATATAAAAAATGTTTGTATATATCCTATGCCCTCTATGAGCTCCTTAGTCCTGTTGTTTTGTGCTTTGTTACGGCATTATTTACTTGATAACACCACTTTGTTATATATCGATTGTATATATCTGTATATATTTGTACATATTTTCCTTTGGGAAGTTTATTTATTTATTTATTTTTGTTTACATCACAATGTATGGAATATTTTTATTTACACTCATTTTTGTCTTCACAGCGTTATTTGACAAAGGCCCTGGTTGGGCCGAAACGTTAATATTTATCGCTTTCTTTCTGTCCTTAAATGTTGCCTAATCTGTTATTAAATATATGTTACTCAGCATTCCAAAAATCATCTTAGAGTGCGGTGTTCTCCTTTATACTATTGGGGATCTTCTGGTCCATTACACCTGCACCTACCCTACTTACTAGTTGTGTGCACGCCCACTTCTACTCCATTGCTTTCAAACATGTCTTTCTTCTTGCCGCTCTTCCATAAAGGCCAGATTTGTGGAGTACATGACTAATAGCTGTCCTGTGGACAGATTCTCCCACCTGAGCTGTGGATCTCTGTAGCTCCTCCAGTGACCATGGGCCTCTCAGCTGCTTCTCTGATTAGTGCTCTCCTTGCTTGGAATGTCAGCTTAGGTGGATGGCCATGTGCTGGCAGGTTTGCACTTGTGCCATACTCCTTCCATTTTTGGATGATAGATTGCACTGTACTGTCATGGGTGTATCGCCACAAGGATCGTCGCGATTACACACTCTGACTTCTCACAGCTGAGTTGCTGTTTCTTTGTGTTTGGTAATGAGGGAGTTAATTTTACCTAGCTCTTTGCTAAGACTAGGTCCAGCCTCGCCCGGCTGCTTTTGATTATGTTCTAATTAGATTCCTTCATATACCTGCCAGTCTGCTTGTTAGATGCCGGTGAAAGCCTTTATGTAGTCTAGCAGACTGGATCGGTTCTGAGAATACTTAAGCTAAGAGCTCCTTAGTTGTTTTTACTCTTATAGCTTATAGTTTATCTCTGAGACCTTAGGTGTTCCTACTGTGTGTGAGTGTTGTATGTAAGACTTTATTTACTTTATTTCTTGTCTTTCTTGTATGTCTTTCTGTTCATTAACCGTTACCTGTTCATTCCCTTTGGTGGTAATCAGGGTCCTTCTTAGGACTAGATTACAGTTGGCAGGGATTGATAGGAGACAGGGTTTACGCTGGTGGCCTGGACCTCTGTACCTTTAACAGTACCTCCAGGTAGAGGGATTAGTTAGGACCCCAGTTTAGGGTCAGCATAGACCCCGGTCACCCTCTAGCCGGAGACAGCATATAACGGATTCCGTATTGACCCACTGGACTTTCTGTCAGGTAATTCTATGTTATCATATATCTATGCGCATGTTATATTGTATGTTGCCCTTTTGATATAGATTACTGTCATCACATATATATATATCTGCTATACAGCGTGACATTTTCACCGGCCATACTAAAGATTCTCTCCAGCTGTCATGGATCCAGTAGCCCAGCTGGCCCGGCAGTTGCAGGGGTTGTCCATGGAGTTTGCAGACATTAAGTCCAAGGTTTTGTTCCCCCCGGAGAAAACCAGATCTGAACCTAAGGTTGCTCTTCCGGACAGGTTCACTGGTGGGCGGGACAAATTTTTTACTTTCCGGGAGGCATGTAAATTGTACTTTCGGCTGCGGCCTCGGTCATCTGGGAGTGAAGAGCAGAGGGTGGGAATTGTTATCTCGCTCTTACAAGGGGACCCTCAATCTTGGGCGTTCTCTATTCCTCCAGGCTCCCCAGATCTCCAGTCAGTGGATCGATTTTTTACTGCCCTGGGTCTGGTATATGATGATCCGGATCGAGTTTCCCTTGCTGAAACAAAGTTACGTAAAATACGGCAAGGAAATCGTCCAGCGGAGGAATATTCTTCTGAGTTCCGTAGATGGGCAACAGATACTCAGTGGAATGACCCAGCTCTTAGGAGCCAGTTTTGTCAAGGGTTGTCTGACAAATTAAAAGATGTGTTGGCTCAGTATGATTCTCCTCCATCACTGGAGGCTGCTATGGCCCTCGCTATTCGCATTGATAGACGAATTCGGGGAAGACGCGAGGTAACTCCGCCTCCCGTGATGACTCCACCTACTACTAAAGTCCCTTATACTGAGGTTCCCTGGTCTGTTCTGAGGAACCCATGCAGTTGGGAGGGACATCTTTTTGTAGGAGGGAATCGGCGGTGCGCCGCAAGACTAGAAGGTGTTTCTTTTGCGGGAGAGGGGACATTTTGTTGGGGGGTGTCCATCCCGGGCCTCTTCGAGCAAAGGAGTTAACCTGGGAGTGTGTATTTCGTCCCCAAATCCCTCTCAGTTTCTCGTGCCTGCGGAGGTGGTGATTGGTACTAGAACTGAGAGGATTTCTGTTTTTCTTGATAGTGGGTCCGGGGCTAATCTGGTGGACGCTCGGTTTGCCCAGGTGCATGGTATGCAACTGAGTGTATTGGCCAAACCGGTCCCTATAGTCTCTATTGATTCTAGACCTCTCGGTCAAGGTAGCTTGGTACAAGCTGTTCATAACATAGATCTTCGAGTAGGGGCAAGACATAAAGAGCAATTGTCTTGTTATGTGTTGGAGGGTCTACCTACTCCTATTGTGTTGGGACTTCCTTGGTTGGCTAAACATAACCCAGTGATTGATTGGCAATCCAGAAAGATAAGCCAGTGGGGTGAATTTTGCAGGAATAACTGCATGAGCACGGTCATCGGTGCGGTTGTGCCTAGGACTTTGTCTCCTTTTCTGGAGGACTTTGGGGAGATGTTCTCAGAGGAGGGGTGTAAAGAGTTACCTCCTCATCGCGCATATGACTGCTCAATAAAGTTGCTTCCTGATGCCTTATCTCGTACTTTTCCAGGGGCCGGGAAGACGGATGATCCGGTTCCTATTCCTCAGGAGGGAGTTGTAGTGTCAGCTGTATGCTCTGAGCTTGAGGGGGAGGTATTGGGGGCTCAGGGGGACGCCCCTGTGGGACTTTCAGGGAGACTGATAGTTCCAGATCGGTTAAGACTGAAGGTTACAGGGAACCGTTACAAACGGATGGCTGATAGGGGGAGAGTTTCTGGTCTAGATCTGAAGGTGAACGATCTGGTATGGTTGTCTACCAGGAATATAAAACTTAAAGTTTCCTCCTGGAGGTTGGGTCCCAGATTCATCGGGCCGTACAGGATCAGTTCCATAATTAATCCTGTGGCATTTCGTCTGGACCTCCCTCCTACGTTTAAAATTCATAATGTGTTTCACAAGTCATTACTTAAAAAGTATGTGGCACCAGTCATACCGTCACCTCTACTCCGCCTTCAGTGGTGGTCAATGATAACGTGGAATTTCATGGGTCGAAAATCATTGACTCACGTCTCAGTCGCCGATCCCTTCAGTACTTGGTTCATTGGAGGGGGTATGGTCCTGTGGAGAGGACGTGGGTCCCTGCGTCTGATGTTAACGCAGATCGATTGGTTCGGACCTTTCACACAACTCACCCGGGAAGACCTGGCCCTGAGGGTCCGGAGTCCCCTCGTAGAGGGGGGGGTACTGTCATGGGTGTATCGCCACAAGGATCGTCGCGATTACACACTCTGACTTCTCACAGCTGAGTTGCTGTTTCTTTGTGTTTGGTAATGAGGGAGTTAATTTTACCTAGCTCTTTGCTAAGACTAGGTCTAGCCTCGCCGGCTGCTTTTGATTATGTTCTAATTAGATTCCTTCATATACCTGCCAGTCTGCTTGTTAGATGCCGGTGAAAGCCTTTATGTAGTCTAGCAGACTGGATCGGTTCTGAGAATACTTAAGCTAAGAGCTCCTTAGTTGTTTTTACTCTTATAGCTTATAGTTTATCTCTGAGACCTTAGGTGTTCCTACTGTGTGTGAGTGTTGTATGTAAGACTTTATTTACTTTATTTCTTGTCTTTCTTGTATGTCTTTCTGTTCATTAACCGTTACCTGTTCATTCCCTTTGGTGGTAATCAGGGTCCGTCTTAGGACTAGATTACAGTTGGCAGGGATTGATAGGAGACAGGGTTTACGCTGGTGGCCTGGACCTCTGTACCTTTAACAGTACCTCCAGGTAGAGGGATTAGTTAGGACCCCAGTTTAGGGTCAGCATAGACCCCGGTCACCCTCTAGCCGGAGACAGCGTATAACGGATTCCGTATTGACCCACTGGACTTTCTGTCAGGTAATTCTATGTTATCATATATCTATGCGCATGTTATATTGTATGTTGCCCTTTTGATATAGATTACTGTCATCACATTATATATATCTGCTATACAGCGTGACAAGTACTCCGTGAGATGTTCAGAGCTTGGGCTATTTTTTACAACTTTCCCTGCTTTACTGTTTTCCATAACAGTATCCCTGACCTGTCTGGTGGGCTCCTTGGTTTTCATGCTAATGTTCTCACACAAACCTCTGAGGCCTTCACAGAACAGCTGTAGTTATACTGAGAATACATTACACAAAAGTGGATACAATTTACTAATTATGTGACTTCTGGGGGCAATTGGTCTGTCATGATCCCAGTGCAGGATTGACCTGCACGCCAGGGGTTAATGACTTGATTCTAGTGCAGGCTCTGACCTGCACACCTGAGGTTTATTATTTGGCCTCTCCTTAGTTCGGGAAGAGCTTTTTATAGCCCTGGGAAGCTCCAATCCCCGTCAGTTATACTTTTGCCCTTGGCAGAGTGTGTTGACCTCTGTTTGCCTGTGCCTTGTGCCTGTGTTCTAGTTTGCTTGTTTGGTTCTGACTCGGTTCTGTTCCCCGTTGTGATTTTGCCTCTTGATTCTGTACTGTGTATCTGCTTCTCTGGTTTTCTAACTCCTGCCTCGTCCCTGACTATTCCTGATTAGCCTGCTCCTTGTGTACCGCATTGCCTCTCTTGTTACAGACCTCAGTTTGTCTTGGATTTCGTCTCCCTCTGGTGCCCCATCCTTTCCCTGGTGTCCGGTAACCCCCTTTCACTTCTCCTCTGCTCCATGGTCCCTGTAGCATCTTGCACACATCCTGCACTTATCTCCAGCTGCAGGACGCTAAGCCCCACCCCTCTGGTCATGTGACCACAGGTCCTGTCAGTACACTCACCACCCGACGTTCTGCTCACTCCAGCTCTGCTGTATTGCTGTCATCTTGCCCAGCTCCCGGGCGCTGTGAGTACAGCGGTCACAGCCCGTCAGAGGCTCCTGGCTCTCACTATCAGGGCTGCTGAAAACGCTGGTAAGTACCCACCTGGCGGTTTCTCCTGATAGTTTCCCTTGATATGGTCACTCTGTATTTTATCTAGGAGTATCAGACTACATTACAACCCTCATCAGACTGCATGCGATTAAGGAACAGAGAAGTCACGATAAGTGAAGTTTAATAATAAGACTGTTGGAGTGTAAGAAGCAAGACGGGCTGCGAATACCTGTGCAATGTTGGGTCCGGACCTGTCGAGGCTGCGTCCAGTGTTGCCGGGGGGAAAGAATGGGAAACCGCCAGGACCCATGACCTGGTGAGAGGGGGCGTGGCAAGCACGGGAAGAGAGCAGGAAGCATGGTAAAAGTCAGAAGTTTCCCGCCAGCAGACAGAGGAAACAGGTGTGTTCCATGCTCTGCAGCGGGAGGAAAGTGCTGAGCTGTGCCACGGCAGAGGTTACGTGAGGGCCCCGAGAGTCAGTGAGCGTGCAAAGCATCAGGTGCTCAGCTAAGCAGTGTGCGGTGCTCGCATTGAGAAATGAGTGCCAGGTTCAGGATCGTGAGGTGTGTTCCCTCTCCTTGACTGGCGTGGCGTGCGTCGGAGTACACATCCAACAGAGACTTCTACAGTACTTTCCACCTCGGCTTTACTGATTGATGGACTAGGGGCTCAATGGGCAAAACCGGTGACCAACCAGTGCCACCAGAAGCTAGAACATGTGTAAGTGAGTTACTCCTGAAGACGCAGTGCCGGCCGCCGGTATTACAACCCTCATCAGACTGCATGCGATTAAGGAACAGAGAAGTCACGATAAGTGAAGTTTAATAATAAGACTGTTGTGTTATATCATAATTTTACTGTTAATCATCTATTATCTCCCTCCAAGGAGTTTAGTATTGTTATAAAATAAACCACACTGTTGTTGATCCTTGTTCTGCATTCCCTGCGTTACTGAGTTCCTGTACCTGCTTACAGTATCATATAAAATCCAAATAGAGGACATTTAAGTTTGTGGGTATATAACATGAGGAAATGTGGATAAATTCATGGGGTAACAATACTTTTACCAGGCACTGTATATTCAGCCCTCCTTGTCCACCCAGTACCGGTCCCACTGCCTTCGGCTTGTGTCTTCCATTTTCTGTCTTTATTCTTTGTCTTCTGGCCATTTCCAGCTGCAGTTGTATGTGACATATGGCTCCTATTTTGCTGGATTTGAACACAGAAAATCACAAAAATTTGGATTTGGTAAAATCAGATTTTTTTTTTTTAATTCAAGGCAAATTCCCTTTCCTTTATTTGATTCGCTCACCTTCAATTTCTGGATTTGACCCCTGAACAGTTTGACTATTTGACCTTCTGGGCTTCTCCCATGATCCTGGTCCTGACCTGCCTAGCTGACTCACTCTATTAAAGGAAAAGTCCATGTAAAAAACATTATACTGTTTTAGAACTAGTACATAGAGAGGGCGGGACATGACAAAAGTGTAGAGAGGCAATAAGAGACAAGCCTTGCTCCACCCCCTGTCAAATCCACATGATACAATGTATCAGTTTTGGCCAGAGTCACTAAAAAACTAGGCTACGAATAAAGAGAGCCATATGCTGCAATAAACCCTACCCCATCTATAAAGAGCACTTGTTTGTCTGCTGATAATTACTCTGTAATGCAATGACTAACATTTCTCTCTGCTGAAATGCCAGCCTCATCATCCATCGTCAGGAGACACCGCCGCGCCGCTGTGATATTCATGGACCTTGGAGCTATTGGCATTTGTTTAATCTGTTCCTATGTTTTGTTTGCTGTTGGAGGGTTACCACAGCTACAAAACCAGATTTAGCATGTGATATTTGGCCTTGACTTATGAATATAAAAATGCATAGAAGAAGCAAAAATCATGCCGATTACACAGCGGTAGTAAGCAAGCCAAAGGAGGAAACCCCCCCATATCACAAAATACAATAAATTCTATACATAAAACCAAGCCAAAGGAGATAAAACAAATGTAAAATGTGGCCGTATTATCCATACTGCAAATAGCATATGGCACCGCTGCAGGATGGGGATGTATGCATGAATATAAAACATTTACTTCACATATGCACTTGTAGATAAATGTAAAATTTATGCTAGCTTTCATGAAGCCTATTATGTGGACAGCTTACTCAGAAATGTTTGGGGAAGCAACACATATACAGTGGGTACGGAAAGTATTCAGACCCCTTAAGATTTTTCACTCTTTGTTTCATTGCAGCCATTTGGTAAATTCAAAAAAGTTCATTTTTATTTCTCATTAATGTACACTCAGACTCTACATCCCCTTCTCCATGCGAGTGGTGGTGGTGTATCATCCTCCCGGCCCTTCTCATCAGTTCCTGGATCACTTTGCCACCTGGCTTCCACATTTTCTTTCCTGTGACATCCCCTCCCTCATCATGGGTGATTTCAACATCCCCATTGCTTTTCCCCCTCCTCATCTGCTTCTCACCTTTTATCTCTAACCTCCTCTTTCGGCCTCTCGCAGCATACTAACGCCCCCACGCATGAAGACGGAAACTCCGTCAACTTGGTCTTCTCCTGGCTTTGCTCAGTGGTTGATTTCACAAACTCCCTCTCCCGCTCTCTGACCACAACCTTCTTTCATTCTCTCTCAAGAACTGCCATCCCGCTCAGGTCACCCCAGGCCATTAACACCCAGAAACTTACGAAGAACTTGCAGTCATCATTGGCCCCTATCTCTTCCCTCTCATGTCCAGATTCTGCACTGAAGCATTACAACGAAACCCTGCAAAGTGCCCTGGACGAAATTGCACCTCCTATACATAGAACAATGCGACACAGACGACGACAACCGTGGCACACGCTGCAAACACGTCTCCTGCAGCGGTGCTCCAAGTGCGCCAAACGTCTGTGGAGAAAATCTAATCTACACGAAGATTTCATCCACTATAAGTTTATGCTTAAAACATACAACTCTGCCCTTCATCTCTCCAAACAAACCTATTTCAACACCCTCATCACCTCACTATCCAATAACCCTAGACATCTCTTTGACACTTTTCATTCCCTACTCAACCCAAAAGTGCAGGCCCCAACCACAGATCTCCGCGCTGACGATCTGGCCAATTATTTCAAAGAAAAAAATTGACCGTATCCGACAGGAAATTATCTCCCAATCCCCTCATACCATGCACTGTCCTCCCTCCCCCACTGCATCCAGCTCACTCTCTGATTTTGAACCAGTCACAGAAGAAGAAGTAATCAGGCTCCTTGCATCTTCTCGCCCTACCATTTGCACCAGTGACCCCATTCCAAAACATCTCCTCCAGCCCTTCCCCTGCTGTCACATCTCACCTAACAAAAATATTCAACCTCTCGCTTTCTTCCGGTATCTTTCCCTCATCATTGAAGCATGCCATCATTCACCCATTACTTAAATAACCGTCCCTCAACCAAAACTGTGCTGCTAACTATAGACCTGTCTCTAATCTTCCCTTCATCTCTAAACTCCTGAAACGCCTGGTCCACACCCGTTTTATCCGCTATCTCTCAGATAACTCTCTTCTCGACTCTCTTCAATCTGGTTTCCACTCTTTACACTCTACTGAAACTGCCCTCACTAAAGTCTCTACTAACTGCTAAATCTAATGGTCACTACTCCATGCTAGAAAAATATTTAGAATTGAGAGTCCTCAGTGCCTGATGTGAGTTGGGGATCTTTATCTTGTCCATGGTCATTATAGATGGACAGGTTTTACATTTTTTCTTGTTGCAAGGAAAGGTTCCTGCAGCTGTTGGGGAGGACAGGGAGCTTCTGACAATGATGCTTCTTAGATTTGGGGACTGCCTAAAACACAGTAGTGGGGGGGTCTGGAAATATGGATTGTAATTGGGAATCTTTTTGTAGTAAAGGTTGTAATTTCCGTGCAGCTCCCCTTAGCACCTCCAGATTTGGATTGTAGGTGACTACTAGAGGCACCTGGTTATTTTCATCTTTAGCTTTGTAATGTAGCAGCTGATTCGTTGATATTCTGGTGGCTCTTGTAATTTGGTTTTCAATTGTTCTTGGATGGTAGCCCTGATTCAAAAAGGTCGTTCTGAGGTGACCAAGGTGTTCATATCTATCAATGGGTTTGGAAAGTATACGATTGTATCTGATGGCTTGGCTGTAGATAATAGAGTTTTTTATGTGTTTTGGATGGAAACTATCCTATTTAAGGTATGTTGGACGGTCGATTGGCTTCTGATACAGGGATGTCTCTATTTTATTGTTCTTTAGCTTAATGATGGTGTCGAAAAAGTTAATCTCAGTGCTGGAGTAGTTTAGTGTTAGGTTGATGGTGGGATGAAATTGATTAAACTGTTCGTGGAACGTCTTTAGCTGTTGCTCAGACTCCGTCCAGATGATTAAAATATCATCAATGTAGCGGTAGTAGGCCAGGGGCCTGATGGGACATGAGGACAAAAAGTCGCTTTCAAGCTTGGCCATGAAAAGGTTTGCATACTGTGGAGCCATTTTACTTCCCATAGCTGTGCCATTCTCCTGTAGATAGATCTTGTTGTCAAATTCAAAGTAATTGTGGGTGAGGATGAATTTTGTGAGTTTCACCACAGAATCAGCATCATTCCCAGTGTTTTCCATGAAGACTTTGCAGGCATTTAATCCATCCTGGTGTGGGATATTAGAGTACAAAGATTCCACATCCATGGTGGCCAGGATGGTTCCTTCTGGTAGGGGACCTATTGCTGCTAGTTTATTCAGTAGGTCAGTTGTGACCTGAATGTAGCTGGGTGTATCCTTTACCATGGGTTTAAGAATACCCTCTACCCATCCAGATACCTGCTCAGTAATGGTGTCCACACATGAAATAATCGGCCTCCCTGGATTTCCAGCTTTGTGGATTTTGGGAAGCATGTAGAATGTCCCTGTTCTTGGACTCTCTGGTATCAGGTCATCGGCTTTTATGGATTCGTCAGGCAGACAAGATACCAACTTGTTTAGTTCCTTGTAATAGTCCTGTGTAGGGTCCGACTCCAGTTTTCTGTAGTAGCGTGTGTCTGTAAGTTGTCTGTTTGCTTCCTTCATATAGTCTGATGTGTTCATCATGACTATTGCACCTCCCTTGTCAGCAGGTTTAATGATGATTTCTTTGTTTAACAAACATGCATAAACATGCATGAAGATAATTTTCTAAATCCAATGTTGTTATTATGTAAAGGGAAAATGCAAGAACATATATAAAAAAGGGTAATGTAATTTACAGACCGAACTGCAAGATTGGAACTAATCCTCAGCCACACATTCTAACTCGCGTTTCGCATTAGCTTCCTCAGGGAGTCTACTTCCTTCTAGGACATATTTTATTTCACCCTAGAGATGGCTTCACAGTTTTACTGCTCAGTACTGTAGAATAACATCTTTAACATTGCAGTTGCTACTGAACATGTGCTATATAGAAATAGTACAGGAGGAATCCCTTATGTCTGTATCATAGCAACTAAAAAGCAGTTTTTAATGATATGGTTACAAGAAGACTACTGATTGTGCAGCACTTAATGTTTGCCTGTGGTGTAATAAAGGATTAGACAAGCACAAGAATTATGGGATGCTCAGAAGATAATTTTGAGGTCAAGCAATGCTCGTGGGTTTAGCCACAACCACAAGTAACCTTGAAGGACGAAGGTTTTTGAGTGACCAATTAATCAAATCTGAATCCTCTAAATAATGTCCTATAATTGCAACATCCTGTCCCTTGAAGTGCAGCTCTGGAGTACAAACATTATCTGTTGGGGTATATCGACAGAAGGGCATGCCTGAGAGCAGTCTGATGTATCACTTAGTGTCTGGCTTTGGAGAGGATGGGGCACATAAAATGTTTTAGTATTATATATCTATTACACTGTAACTGTTTACTCCAATGACATGGAAAATACAATTAGTCTTCCAATATTCTGCATTGCACAAACCTAAGAGCGTTCTAACAATTGTATCTGTTCCTAGGCAAATCCGGCTGCTGAGACGAGCTTTTACTCTGGTGCCCGACCGATACAGATCAGGCTCTCTGCCCAGAAAGTCTCATTTGGTAAGCTGTGATACATCTGTGTGATCCCGCAGCTGATCTTCTGTAATAACACAGCGCAGCGGCCCGGCCTATCTACTGACCTTCATCTGAATATTTCACACAAATGTCAAGTGGTAAGAAATAAATGCATATGGTGGGACACAGGGCCAGGAGCCAGAGAGGGGTCAATGTATGGGACATTTATCTAGTTTTTGCTTTATGCATGAAGCTCAATGGCTCGAGTGCAAACTAAAAAAAAATAGCATATTGCCGAGCCATATTCAGAGCAGAGGCAAGCGGCATCCCGGCACTTCTGTACGACGATGCCTCTGTATGGCCTTATAAATATGATAAAGGATAGAACATGGCAATTTTATTTCATAAAGAATCTCCCAAAATGTATAAAATTATAGGTTCACAGAGGTACAGCATGGCCAAATGGAGGGCTACGGGTGCTGTACTACGAATGTTCTAGGGTAGTATGGCAGCTAAAGTCCTAAGAAAGTTAAAAAATGCAAAGCATTTATAAAAAAGCATGAAAAATAGAAAGAAAATTTTCAAATAAATGGAAAATATACAGGCTGGAAACCTCTGTTGGCGAGGATATTAATTAGTAGTTAACAATAGGCGATCTCCGGCATCAACAGTCCATGTTATGTCTCCCCAGTTGCTCTCACTAGTCCTCACCAGTAGTGTTGAGCGACACTGCCTGATATCCCGAAATATCGGATCGGATTGGATCGGCCGATACTCAAAAAGTATCGGGTATCGCCGATTCCGATACCAGAAACCCAATGCAAGTCAATGGGACAGAAATATCATAATTAAATAAACCTCTTTCTTTCCTTGTAAACACTAGATATACACACATAGAATACACATATATATAATATATACATGTCATTGTGACATATATATATATATTATATATATATACATATATTTATAGTTCATACACTTCTACATAGTAAAATAGCCTCTGATTCAATTGCCGGGCAATGCCGACTTTTGTGAAAATACAGAACCACCCGACATGAAATGACACATGGTTTACATAGAGTTTACCATGTCATTTCATGTAGTTTGATATATGGTTTTCACTAACAATTACATGAGTGTATGTGTGCAAAATTTAACACATGTAGGGGTTAATTAAAGGTGTAAATTTGTTGTAAAAAAAACACATTTTTTTGCTACGAATTTACACCTTTAATTAACCCCTACATGTGTCAAATTTTGCACACATGCACTCATGTAATTGTTAGTGAAAACCATATATCAAACTGCATAAAATGACATGGTTAACTATATGTAAACCATGTGTCATTTCATGTCGGGTCTGTAATTTCACAAAAGCCGGCAATTGAATTAGCGGCTATTATACTATGTAGAAATTATGTACTATAAATATATGTATATATATGTGTCACAAATTCAATGACATGTATATACATATATATATATATATATATATATATATATATATATATATAGGTGTAAAATTGTTGAAAAAAAATGCGTGGGCTCAGGCCCTATTTTCTCAACCAGACAGACAAAGCCAGCGAGTGGGGGCAGATAATAGCCCAGAGAGGGACCATTATTTTTGGCCCCCCTGGTACTAACATCTGCCCCCAGACACCCCAGAAAAGGCAAATCTATAATTAGATTCGCCCTTTCTGGCACTTAGCCCATCTATTCCCATTGCCCTGTAGCGGTGGCGAATGGGTTTATAAGGGGTTAAAGCCACTTTGCTATTGAAAGGTGACTTTAAGCCAGGTTAATAATTGAGAGCTGTCAATTAGACAATTATCAATTATTAATCCTATTGTATGAAATAAAAATAAAACACACACTTTAATTAAAAATAATTTTAATGAAATAAACACAGTTTTTGACCATATTTTATTTTACTGCCATTCCTTGCGAAGCCCTTGTTCACCTGTAATAAAAATAAAATAATAAAGCAACATTATTCTTACCTATCCGATGTTCAGTCAGGTCCCCCGATGTAATCCTTCTGCAAGGTTAATGTTTACTGCAGGACCGCAGCTAATGCTGACAGCCTCACAGTAAACCCCCGACTGAATCATCTCCTCTCCTGGCTGACAGGAGAGGAAGTGGTTAGCATAATTGATTGCTTCCCACTTTCACTTCAGGTCATCCAGGGACACCACACAGCCTCAGTGACGTCAGAGGGAATCCCGGCTGACCTGAAGTGAACTGATTAACAAAAATAGGGGATCCCCTCGAAAAAAAAAATGGTGGGGTCCCCCCTATTTTTGTTAACCAGCCTGATAAAGCAGACTACTGAGGCCTGGTTTTTCAGGCTGTTAAGGAGCCAATATCCATGGACCTTGCAAGCCTGATAATACCAGGCCACAGCAGTCTGCTTCTGCTTAGCTTGGCTGGTTAACAAAAATAGGGGATCCCCTCGAAAAAAAAAATGCCGTGGGGGTCCCCCTATTTTTGTTAACCAGCCAAGTAAAAAGCAGACTGCTGCGGCCTGGTATTAAAAGACTGTCAAAGCCCACGGATTTTGGCCCTCAACAGCCTAAAAATACCAGGCTGCAGCAGCCCCAAAATTGGTGCATCCAAGATGCACCAATTGTGGCACTTTACCCGGCTCTTCCACTTGCCCTGTAGTGGTGGCAAGCGGGGTAATAAGGGGTTAATGTCACCTTTGATTGAACGGTGACAATAAGTCCGGTTAATAATGGAGAGGCATCAATAAGACACCGATCCATTATTAATCTTAAAGTTTGTAAATTTGTAAAAAAAATGCACAGCCAGAATAAAGTCTTTTAATGAAATAAAACACAACACAGTTTTCATTATTTTTATTTCACGCTCATCCTGCGACACCATCATTCTCCTGTAAAAAAACAAAAATAACAAACCAACACAAATACTCCCTGTCCGACGCAGTCCAAAATCACGAGTGTCCCACGACGAGTCCAGCTATGCTACATCTGCATGCCAAGCTGAGCATGGCATCCAGATGTAGCAAAGCTGCTTACCTGAGGAGATTCCCCCAGCGGTGACGTCATCGGACTGGTTTACGGCCAGCTGTCGCGAGAGTACAGCTGGCCGAGATTACCCAGTACCCGGCAGCACGTGCAGTTATCGCGAGAAGCTGCACGTGACCGCCAGGGAGAGGGTAATGGCCGGCCTGGATGGATGGATGGACGTGACCGCCGGGGATCTTCTGCCAGGTAAGTGCTGCTGACACCTGACAGACACGACCGACACTGACAGTGACACTTTCGGGAAGTTCCTGTGTCACTTACTTCGTTCTGTGACACAGGAACTCCCCATAGACTTTAGAGGAAAACTCCGATTCCGGTATCCGATATGACAAAAATATCGGATCTCAGAATCGGAATTCCAATACAGTGAATATCGCCGATACCCGAATATTTGCAGTATCGGAATTCTCAACACTACTCACCAGTCCTTTTGACTTTATCTGGGAATCTTTGTCCCTCCACATTGTTATAGACTGCAAATCCTATTTAGTTCCCTCCTAGTCCAACTTGGAAACATCAGATGGATCCATGGTTGTCTTCAATCTACTTCTACAAAGGCTCATTATGTTTCACAGAAATTCTTAATCCTTCTATAAAACGTTATTGCAACCTTCAGGTCACCATACAATATGAGGAGACCATACTAGGCATGTGGAAGACTGAAAAAATATGCTGCGTAGCTACTAATTAAAATTTGCTTTTCCACACCTTAATGTTACAGTTAAAACTAGGATATCTGATAAAATATCAATTGCACACAACCTGACCTGTATCACCTCATCAATAGATGGACACTTGAGAAGGCCTGATAAGGCGAAACAGGTCAGGTTAGTTCCAATTGTCGTTTTAGATGATGTGAGGGTTTTAACTGTATATTCTATAAGTGTAATATTAAATTGTGGAGAAATAAATATTAATCAGTCTTAAACATTGTGTAATGATGAAGATACCCGACTAATCCTAAAAGAACTTTCCCCATAAGGAGTGGTGAAAACAACTTGTTTTACTATATTTTTGGAATTTTACATTTAATGTTATTACATTTATTTTTGAATTTTTAATGTACAGTATCATTTTTATCATCGTTTTACATTGTTTTTCGTCACTTTATCCTATTGCATTTATTTTTTTTACTATAGTCATTTTGCAATTTTTCAATTCCCATTATCATTGCATTTTTTCTTGCTACTTATAAGGTATTTTTAGATACAGTATTATTTTTCACATATTTTTATATATTTGTTTTATATTGCTTTATCTATTCTATTATTTCTAAACACTGTTTTTCAGTGATTACTTTGTATCTCCGTTCATGCTGCACCCACACACACAAATGATACACCATTTGAAAGGTAAACTTGCCCCCTTCAGCAAGAAAATAGCCAAACAAACCACACATCCACGATTTGATCACAAAATACAGTTTAAACATTAATTTTCATAAACCTGCAGTAAGGAAAAATGACCTGCAGGTGGCACCACACTACCTCAAAGCACACTACCACAAAGCTGCTTACAGACATCACAAATAAATCCAAACATTTGCCTTGGGGGTTTTCCAGCTTGCCGAACTGCTTGCCCAGCCTATTTCAGCACATTGGAGGATTGCACACTTCACTGCAGGTGAGTCACATATGCAAACACATTGTAAACACATGTAACATGGCTTTTTCGCTGATTACTTTGTTCCCCACACACAAACGGTGATTGACTCACATATGCAAACACATTTGTAAACATGTGTACTTGATTTGTTTTGTGCTGATTACTTCGCCTCACACACACAAATGATACACCATTTGAAAGGTAAACTTGCCCCTTCAGCAAGAAAAGAGTCAAACAAACCACACGTTCAAGATTTTATCACTAAATACAGTTTAAACATTCATTTTCATAAACCTGCAGAAAGACACAATGACCTGCAGGTGGCACCTCACCTGGAAGACATTTTTGGCCTCACTTATCAAACCAATTTATTGTATTATCAATCTACATATATAAATACCTGTCTGTGTTCATCATCTCATGATATACATTTACATTTCACCAGCTTACTTTTTCTGAAATTGCCTGCGCCTCTGACGACCAATGTGCGAAAATTTCGCACGGGCCAAGCTAGTGCTATTGCATTGGTTTTTTTTACTTTTATTATTTTATTTTTGTTTTTACTTTTGTGATTTTCCATTTATTGTTATTGCATTTCCTTTTCTTGCTATTTATAAAGTATATTTTTTATTTTTAAATCTTTATTTTATATACAGTATATACTATATTTAGTGCAACGGCAGCAAAACAATTGTATTAGTATCGTGAATACTTGTCCGAGGCTGTGGATAGCCGCACCGCGGGATGACTTTTAGTAGCTTTGTTTGTTGCACCCAACAGAGAAAAGAAAGAAAAATCTTCAAAGATAAATTTCAACTTGAGGCCTCCCTGCAGGAATATTCTGCATGGTGTCCTGCTCGTATTCCCGGCTTCACGTACAATCTACCGCAAAGGCTGGAAAGCATGCCTTAGCTTTTAAGAAGTCACCATCAATATCCTCCAAACATAGAAAATGAGAAATTGGGTACAATGACTTGAGAATGATAGAAACCTTGAAAGGAGCGAAACACAGCAGTGATTGGGTTTTCACAGACCTTCGATCAAAATAACATTACTTCTGACAGCCAATTCGTAGCGTGTTATACATGTGGACAGATTGCCTTATGCTGAACTCGCGGCATGTGCGTCTAACAACTTTCATTTAAAGGGACACTTATCTATCAAGAGAGTGGAGAAAACGGAACGACACTCAGTAAATATGCAGAAAATCTAGGTAATAATATTTCATATTTATATAGCGATTGCTCACTTATTGTTGTGGGAAAATAGAAGAAAACCTGATCTGTTGGTCTAGAAAGAAGGATAATCTCAGCAGCAACAGGGAGTAATGGGTTCAACACCCCAGGACACCAATCCTGTGGACCACTCATAAAGAAGGAAAACTTAGACAGCAAAGGAATGAGTGACAGAAGCCCCAAAGAGAGAAAAAAAACTAATGTTATCTTACCCTTGAAAAATCCTTCCAAAATCCAGGCCATTCAGGCTGTTCAGTTCTGTGCACCTATATTTACACTGCTGTAACATGTAATCCATCATTGGAGGTAGGATTTGTCTCTCTACAGGAAGCGGTGGACTTTGCTTTATTAGAAGTGAGAGCTGGACTTTATCTCTCTACAGGAAGTGGGGGTGGGGCTTGGTGTTGCGCACAGTGTAGGACAGACTAAGTGCAACACAAAGGGATAAGAGAACGGGACCCAAACACTAGGGAAGGGGGGAGTGGAGACCTCTAGACTGATCTAATGTCATCCTGTCTGCCTTATCATCCCTATATAGGTTCCACACCTATCCTCAGCAGGATACCTAATCCCTGCCTGACCCTGATGATAAGCCCTGCACCAAAAGAACAGGATGTGCTAGTCAATCCCCACTACCACTAAAGACAGCTAGGATACACAAAACAAGGGAACACTTAGCTTGAGTAGACTCAGAGAGAAACATCATCATTCTTCATACTTCAAAGAGGATGCTAGCAGACTGCTGCAGCTCCAAGCCTCAACAGGGAAGTAAAAATAGAAAATAACACCCGCAACTCCCAACAAAAGTTGGGAGTTATAAACACCCAGATCCAGGTGTCACCATTAAGGCCGGGGGAGGTGGCTACTAGTCTGCAAGGCCAACCGCTGAGACCTTCTGCAGCTGGAGGCAGTGTGACTGTCTGCAGCCTCTGACACATCCGTGACATTTGGTGTCTCTACAGGAAGTGAGATGGGGCCTGATGTCTCTCTACAGGAAGTTGGATGGGGCCTGATGTCTCTCTACAGGATGTGGGATGGGGCCCGATGTCTCACTACAGGAAGGAAGTGGGGATGCTTGGTGTCTTTCTACAGGAAGTGGTGGTGAAGCTTGCTGTCCTTACAGGAAGACAGGCTGCAGATTTTCATCTTTTCAAAAGAAATACTCTACTCATTTGCCAAACTGCATACTGGCATAACTAGGCACATAAGCTATTGGAAAGTGACAGGTGCACTTCATGCTGGGAAGTGAATGAAAGCAAGTTCTAGTTCCTATAGTACTGGCAGAATGTTGATAAAGAGCAACCACCTATTCAAAAAGAGTGGACAACAAGTTACAAAGCAAGGGAATTGTGATGTCTCCTGGACTTATAGACTGGTAATGCACTAAAAGCCTTTTAACTTGTTGAGAGGATGTGATGAGGACAGAATAAAGAATGCACACCACTGCTGCAGTCATTTTCTATGATACTTCCGGAGATAGCTAAGTACATCACTGGCATCTATCACTCCTATCAAACGGGGCACTTCAGAGAGTCCTGATCCCAGGATCAATGGAATCTCGTCGAACAGCAAATTATCATACATCCTTGTGCAATTTGCTACAATGAGAATAAACCTTTAACATTTTTTAAGACTTTTTATTGAAGAAGCCAAAGCATTACTAAGAACTGAGCATCATCCATCGGACAGCTGACAATTCTACGCACCAACCTAATTTTACAAAACAATTTTCCAAGTGACTTCCGGAAAACTGCAGGATTCTACATTAATTGAGGAAAGTACCCGAGACAGCCGCACACTTACAACACAAACATAATTCACATTTCTCGCCTCACAGTAAAATAATAATGGAGAATGATATCACGTCTGGTGCCGGGGTTAGACAAAACACAATAATTCATCAGATGAAAATCCAACAGTTTATGGAAATAATATAAACATTTGATTCTGATCACGAGGACACGAGAGGCGATAATATTATATTGTAACTCGAAAATGAAATAAACTGTCAGCACAGACGAAAATATGAAATCTCCCTGAACAGATTATATCATTCTAACTCAAGGTTGAAAATCCATCAGAGGAAAGCCCAGATCTTCAGAGAGACGGAGAACAGAGAGGAAGAGCGCCACAGGCTTATGTGGAAATGTTACATCAGAGTGGGAGAAAAGTTTGTATCTAGGACTTGAGCTTTACTATAATTGACTGTGAGATCCAGGGATCGAGGACACTGATAGTGAGATTCATGTGTGAAATTACATTTGTTTTCAAATTTAAAGGGGTTGTCGCCTAATAAATGTCCGATTCAGTCTCATCATCTCTGTTGTCATGCTTCCCATAAATGTAAACAGAGACACCGCCATGTCCACATCTCCATAATCTGTTACCTTGACTTAGCGGCTACATCATATTCCAGACTTGTTGTGACTATAAATCTTAAAAGGTTATATCGTTACTGTCCACGCTCCTCAACATTGAAATTGCAGCAGGAAAAGTTGTGGAATTCTGGAAATCACAGGAAGAAGACATTACTTATCTTTAAACAATAATTAAAAAAATGGAAACTAAAATTTCAAAACATCTAGGTTATTCAATCTGGAGTCTGAGCCCTGTATGCAGAAATACTGGCACTTCTATCATCGGCTTCTGTCGCTGAGGTTATTAATGGTCGTCTGAAGAAGGTTCTGCTGCTGAATGCACTTGGGCAAATCATCAAGATCCGCTGCTGGCAGCTCCTGTTAATCATCGATCAATGACATCCCCAAGTCCAGAAATGCTGCAGATCATGGTAGTAGGCTTAGACCACAGATTCTGCTCACAGTAGCACCAGCAACATCTGGCCTGGGGTTGTTATGTTGGCTCCTGGGACAATGGCCTAAACCTGCTCCTGTGGCTGCGAACTTGTTTCCATCGAGCACATCTGTGATTACACAGGAGCTGCCAGCAGCGGATCTCGATGATTTGTACAAGTGCATTCAGAATGGAGAACCTTCTTCAGATGACCATTAATAACCTTAGTGACAGCAGCTGGAAGTGTGATAGATAAGCAGACAGATAAGAAGATATAATATAGTCATGGCCGAAATGTTGGTGGATCGCCCGCCATAGCAGTGGGAAAACTCGGTACCGGGCCGCTTCTTAAAGGGGCAGTGTCACGACAGCAATGACCCGGTCCGTGGCCCTGGGCATTCAATAAAAGGCGGCTGATGAAAAAGGGGAAATTAAAAAGTTTATATAGTGTTTGTGACACCACCCGTGGTACTCGGTCAGGGGGACAGACGCTGCAATGCAGATCCTCTGGGATGATGGTAGGGCAGCAAAGATGGTTAAGCCCTCCATGAGTAGGGCTATGTCCCAGGGCAGCTAGAATGTTAGGGGAGAAGTTGGTAGTGCTCTGGAAATTTAATTAGGATAAATTTATCCTGCAGTGTTTGCTGGTGCTGTTCCCAATTTTATCCTAAATGTCTTTTTTTTGAGCGCTCAGAACGAAATGAAGACTGTCCACACGGAATTGTCAGTATAACAGTTCGTCAAGACCACCAGTTTATTATTCATTCAAGGTTTTATACGTTTACAAAAAGGGGCTGGTTAGTCAATTAACATACAATTAAAAGCTGCTAGATTATTGGCTGTTCTAGTGTAAGTATGATAATTATGATAAAAGGGCTGAAGTTTGCAGATTTATTGTTTATTTGTTCTTTGCCCTAGCTTTCCTGTATGAAAAGAAAACAATAGATATCTATTAAGACTTTCTGTTCTTGTTTCCAGTTTGTGTCCTTGTGTAAAAAGTCCCTATGAGCTATAGCCTGACTTATGAAGGCCAGGGTCGTCTTAAACGACTTATTATAGCTAGCATCAGCTTTTGCATAGATATATGTGAGCACAGGATTTTAGAATAAATTTCAACATAAAATAATTTAGAAACACTAAAATCTGTTTATTCAAAAGCTGTGTAGGTACATGAGCAGGTGAACAGGAAAATAGAAGTTCAATAGAGTGCGGTCACCTGTAAGCTTTATGGGAGACTAGGTGTGGTTGTGGGGCCGCTCATGTCTACGATATTCTTGGAGGGTACTGAAACAATTGGGCTACTATCAGTGTTTTGAGCCGCCTCTCTCCATTCTCTGAGTACTTGTGCTTAACTTTATTCAAGTTTTCCTAGCACATATAGAACCCACTCGCATGTCAGGCAGCTGTAGCCTGCTTCAGGGATCGCTCCTGTATGGCGTCTCCGTCTCACACGTGCTGCTGTGTTGTCGAGTATCAGTTGGAGACAGAGGACCTGTGGTCTTCTGCCCTCCGGATTCTGCTCCTGGGGCTTTAGTACCACTCAGCCTCGGACTCCGAGGTCCGTCTCTGGTACTCAGGCCTAGAGGTGAGCTCAGATATAGCTCCTGTCCCCCAGCTCCTTTCCACACGTCCTATCTCAACCCTGCTCAGGCACTAACTAACTACTGACTTCCTACTCCTGACCAGAGAGTAGAGTCGGGTTAGAGCTCCCCCTGCTGGCCTGGAGCAGGAACTGTGTTGTATACTGGAACTACCTGTTAAGGGGATCCCTTGTTTGCTTCCAGCATGACATCACTCCCACCTGGAGGAGGGCAAGGCCATTGTGGCAACCAAGAAAATGATGTTTTTATTACAGAAAATCATTGGAGTTGCATAGATTTTCTTATACACAAGTTTGTGTGTATTGGAAAAATACAAGATAAAGAGGAAAAAAAAAAAGGCAAATTGGATATAATTTCACACAAAACCCCCAAAATGGGCCGTACAAAATTGTTGGCACCCTCCTTAATATTTGGTTGCACCCTTTTGAATAAATAAATGTAATAAATAGCTTCCTATAACCATCAACAAGTTTCTTACTCCTCTCAATAATTTTCTGGGAGAAATACTTCATTTTCTGGAATAATTTCATCCATGACTGTATATGAAATTTGCAAAAAGTTCAGTTCATTCAATGTTTTAAAAAATTTAAATTGCCCTTGAGTTTTCTTCAGATTAAAGTTCCATCCCCGTTATAACCGTCTCGCAGACAAGCAACATTAGCGAGTGGCAGGAACTGACTAGTGATCGTTTCCTGCCTGTCAGCCAAGACAAAAGCCTTCACCTTTTCCATGATTTGAGGTGGCTCAACTTGAAAAAGAAGACAGTCGTGTGACAAACAAATCAGTGCTGTGCACGCAGCGACCTGCGAGATAATGAATCTGATCTGTGCAGCTGCGCCTCTCTCCAGCTGTGCCCCCCATTCATGTTGACACCGTGTACAGGAACTAAAAGTTAAAGCCTAAAATGTTCACAAATTATTTTGAAAGGAGTTTCTAAAAGCTTCATAGCAAGAAGACAGGATAATTGCAAAGTTTTTTATGGAATAGTTCCCGTAGAGATGAATTCAAGGCTAACCTGCGCTCCACTCACAAAGACCTTATAGGCAAAGCCATGGTGGTAAATGTGACTTAAAGGCTTTGTGCACACGTTCAGGATTTTTCGCATTTTTTTCGCATTTTTGCAGCAGTTTTCCACTGCAAAAACGCTTTAAAAAACGCATGCATTAAGCATCCTATGATTAGAATGCATTCTGCAATTTTTGTGCACATAGTGCTTTTTTTTCAGCGAAAAAAAAGCATTGCGGTAAAAAACACAGCATGTTCATTAATTTCACGGTAAATTTGTGTATTTCCTGCTATATTATTGACCTACAATGTTCAGGAAAAAAACGCGGTAAAACATGCAAAAAGCGCAATGAAAAAACGCATCCGGATTTCCTGGGAAAAAGTCCATTTTTTCTCTGGAAAGTTCTGCAAATAATCCTCAACGTGTGCACATAGCCAAAGGGTTGTCTCATGTTGGGAGGGAGGTGTGCTCCTGAAGATTGACCCTTCGATCAGCCGGCATGAATGAGCTGCTGACTCGAGTTGCGCACTCGCCAACCCATGTGAATCTACGTATGATTTATAACATTGCTTATCTTGGTCTCATTTTGAGATACATTATTATTGATGGGTAAACCCCTGAATGTTCGTGTCCGGAGGGTTAGGCCGAATATCTAAAAAAAGTTTGGTTCTGGTACCACAATGGTACCCGAACCTGAACTCGAACTCCATTCAGATGAATGGTGGCCTAAACATCCATTGTTTGCCAAGCTGTCATCTGCATGACAGCGCGGCAAATGCAATCTCTAATCAGCGGTAAGATTATTACCGCCGGTCATGGAGCCGCGGTTCCGACGCTGTCAGATGACAGCTTGAGTCAACAGCTGTTAACAGTGGTAAAAAGTTTACTGCCTGTCACAGGCATTGGATGATGAGAAAGTGCTACTCCCATCAACCTATGCATGCTGTCGCTGATAACAGTGAGAGAAGGCACAGCTGATGGGAGTATTCATCAGCCGGTGCTTGTGTGCTATAAATAAATATTAAAAAAAATTGATGTGGGATCTGTTCTACTTTTTGATAACCAGCATGGCAAAACTGACAACTGCGTGCTGCAATCCTCATCTGTCAGCTTTATCATGGCTGGTTATCAAGAATATAGGGGTCCCCATGCAGTTTTTTTAATTGTTTAAATCAATAATTTAAAAAAATGGCATGGGATCACCCACATTTTTGACAGCCAGCAAAGCTAAATGAGACAGTTGGGGCTGGTATTCTCAGGCTGCGAAGAGGTCATGGATATTTTCCCCCAGCCTAAAAATAGCAGCCCGCAGTCGCCCAGAAAAGGCACATCTATTAGATGCTCCAATTCTGGTGCTTTGCCCACCTCTTTCCACTTTCTCTGTGGTGGTGGCAAGTGAAGTAATGGTTGTGGGGTTGATGTCAGCTGTTTTATGGCTGCTGACATCAAGCCCACAGGTTAGTAATGGAAAGCATCCTGTAAGACACCTATACATTAATAACCCCATAGTTTGATTGTAAAAAAGACACAGCCAGAATGAAATCCTTTATTTAAAAGAAAGACAGACTCCTTTATTTGAAATAAAATTAGAAAAGCACAGCTACACTCACCTTACGCCCATTCCATTGAAGCCCTTTCTCCCTTACTAATACCATAGTCATATTGTAAATAAAAAACATCCAGAATAAAGTCCTTTATTTGAAATAAAAATCAACGCCATTTTGCCAATTTATTTCAAAATTCCAAAATACAGTTATTCTCACCTTACGCCTATTGGATTGAAGCCTTTGTCCCTGTAAAAAAAAAGACAAATAATAAACAACCATAGCCTTCACCTGTCCAAAATGAAGATGTCCAAGCCTTAATCCATGTCTGTGATATATGATTACAACCTGGATGGTGCCATGATGTGAAAATTCTCAAGGTGCTCTCGGTGATCTCATTGAGGTCACCACAGTTCATCATCCTGGCCCACAGTGGAGTGTGGCAACGCAGCTCCAATGACCGGCGGTGAACTCTATGATGTCACCGCTAGTTTCTGAAGCTGTGCTCGCCGCACCTCATTTTCATGTGGTTTTCAGCCTAGATGATCGCATCATGGCACCGTCCAGGTTGTAACTAACATATCGCAGACATGAATTAGGTGTGGGACCTCTTCACTTTGAACAGGTGACCGGTGGTGAGTTATCATGATCAACCCGACACTGCAGCAATCTACTATAGAATCATCTAATTCTGTCTGTAACGGAAATCCCGTGTCGCTGAATGGTCGTGCCCGGCCGGACTCGACCAATCAGCGACAGGCGCAGTCCGGCCGCGAATTGGCGCAGGATTTGAACCTCGGACGCCACCACTATTGTTGGGAGATCAGCAGCGCTAGCCACTGATTTCCCGACGGTAGCCGCAGGTCATCTCCTGCCGCATGGAGGTCAGCGGTGTCGCAGGCGGGAGATGACCGGCGCCAGCTGGTCATCTCCCGGCTGCTCGCAGCGGAAGTACCCCAACCGGCGGCCTCCATGTAAACCCCAGCAGCAGCCTCCACGTACATCCCACCAGCAGCAGCTTCTATATACCCCAGCAGCAGCAGCCTCCACATATACCCCAGCAGCAACCTCCTTGTACACCCCAGCAGCAGCCTCTATATACACCCCAGCAGCAGCCTCTATATACACCCCAGCAAGCTAATACCAAGCAGCCTCTATATACACCCAGTAGCCTCTATATACACCCAAAGCTCATATACAGCTCTGAGCCTCTATATACACCCCAGAAAATTTTACCCAGAAAATCCTGTGTATTCATTGCATTATTCTTAAATCTTCATAAATAAACTACATACCTATTCTAGAATACCCGATGCGTTAGAACCGGGCCACCATCTAGTCTACTATATAATCGTCTAATTCTGTCTGTCTGTAACGGAAATCCCGCGTCGCTGACTGATCGCGCCTGGCAGGACGTGACCAATCAGCAACAGGCGCAGTCCAGCCTGCCTCCGGATTGGATGTGGGTGTTGCTGGGGGAGTGGTGCGGGCACGCCCCTTGTTTACCAGAACGCGGCCTTAGCAACGTCACAGGGACTGTCACAGAACCTGTGTTAGAGAGCAAATGGAGGGGAAAATGAGCAAATGAGCATATTCTAGAATCCCGATGCGTTAGAATCGGGCCACCATCTAGTTAGAATATAATAAGTTATTATGTTACAGCCATTAGGCCCTGGAAAATGAAATGTGGCCACAGAGCAAAAGCCTCTCTGTATCGTCCTTACACAACCTCGGGCAGGAAAGTTCCAGCGTTCATCTGATTCATGTCTCTTTATTGGGAAATACACGGTGTATCAGTCACACAAGCTGCTACAAGACACAGAAAGTTCCCACTAAAATATTTATGAAGATTACAAACCGTGAAAATATTGATAAAAGACTTCTCTAAAACAATAAAAACTATGGCCTGTTATCTATCTATCTATCTATCTATCTATCTATCTATCTATCTATCTATCTATCTATCTATCTATCTATCTATCTATTATCTATCTATCTATCTATCTATCTATCTATCTATTATCTATGTATTATCATCTATATCTATCTTATTTTATCTATCTATTATATTATCTATTATTATCTATCTATCTATTATCTATCTATTCTATCTATCTATCTATTATCTATCTATCTATTATCTATTATTATTATTATCTATCTATTTATTTATTTCTATTATAATATGTATCTATTATCTATCTAAATATATAAAAACTAACTGAAGCAACGAGAACTAGTCTGAACAGGTGCATACCAAAAAACAATTTACATATCAAAATAGGAAAATGCTTGCATTCGATCGTGTTAAAGCATGTCAATGTGAAATACGTGAAGCGTGAATAGCAAAATGGCTTTTGAAATTTAGGAAAATTACACATGAGACGCTTCGCACAAAATTTGGCCAAATAATGTGAGCCCATCCATCATCGTCAATGTAATCTCATGAATCGGATGGGTCCCTGACCTAACTGACCTAACTGCCCAGTGTGAACATTTACCTATGGCTAATCTCTGAATGTATGGGTGAATATAAACACCTCTCTTGGTAAAGCCTACATTTATGGGTTGGTCGGAACCTGATGTGATTACATGTAATAAAAATCCCTGCATGGAGAAGGGCGGAGTGCTCAGTCAGAAATCTTAGCATTATCTATTATCTATTATCTATTATCTATCTATCTATATTATTGTCTATTATCTATTATATTATATATCTATTAGCTATCTATCTTACTGTATCTATCTATCCATCCATCACCTATCTATCTATCTATCTATCTATCTATCTATCTATCTATCTATCTATTAAGCCATCTACCTTTCTATTATCTATTATCTATCTATTATCTATCTATATATCTATTATCTACCTATTCATCTATTTCTGTACCTATATTTCTTTCTTTTTATCCATCAAACTATCTATGTATTTATATTTTTTTCTGTATATCTGTCTATCTGTGAGGAGCTGGCTAGTGATGACTGAATTTGTTCAAAAAACGAAAGCCAAACATAAATTCGGCACGAATATGGCACATTCGGAATTGTGATTGGAAACACGAGCAAAATTTGAAAAAATCAGAAAAAATCGGAAACATTCGGTAAAAAGGGCGGAAAAATATTTGCGGTGCCACAAAAGTATTTTCAGCACTTAAACAATGATAATGGTGGTGTTTCATGAGCGTTTGGCACATGTTTGATGAGGGGAGGGGGTTTGCAGAGCTCAGAGGTGCGGCGTTCTTGTAAACAGTATTTTTTGCTCCCTAACTTTGTGTGAAAAATATTTAGAGTTGAGAGTCCTCAGTGGTTGATACCTTTTAATGGCTAACTGAAAAGATGGTAACAAATTGCAAGCTTTCCAGACTACTCAGGTCTCTTCATCAGGCATAGACTTATACAAAATCTGAAGAATCACATATTTATACACAAAACAGGACAGAAAACTTTGTGTGTACATTGCGGCTAGCCAATCAGGGCACAGGAAAGATCCACAATATCCTGACACAACGGCTTGTGTCATTGGCTGCTGAAATCACATGTCCCTCTCCATATAAATAGCGGATATCTTGTTATAGCGCCATTTTGATACTGTAACAACGCAGAGAGGCTGCTCCTCATGCTGGCACTTTTAGCAGCAAGATTTTAGCTAGCTAGTTAGGCGATTGTATATCAGTCAGATAATGTAGCTAGCCGCTGTCCAGTGTGGCTGTTAAATTTACCTTCCAGCAATTTTTTTTTTGTGCCATTACTGAGGTCCACAGACATAGCCAGCAGGGCATATGTCCTACAAGAGTGTTGTGTGCTGCTTCTATTGTGCTCGATGCATGAGTATAGCATTCTAAATAATATATTTTTGGGGGGCCGTTACTACCATGATTCACCATGCCATATCTCACCTTGTTATTTAATGGTGGTAAAATTCCACAGAGTGCAGAGCTCATGCACATTAAAAAAAATTAAAAAAATTTCTGCTGCAAAACGTGATACTGCCCGCCGTATTCCATGTTGTAATTTTGTTGCGGTGATATGAACCTGTCGGCAGACTTCACACACAGTAAAAAAAAAATTCTGTTGCTAAACGTGATATAGCCCACCGTATCCCACACTGTAATTTTCTGGTGGTGATATGAAGGTTTCTGCATACTTCACACACATTAAAAAAAAATAAAAAATTCTGTTGCTAAATGTGATACAGCCCGCCATATCCCCCTTTGTCATTTTTTGAGGTTCAAATTAAGCTGTCTGCAGACTCTACGCAGCAAAATATATATATGGGGTGCACCTAACACCATAAATATCTACCCGGGTGCCAGACTATGTATGGATGAACCATATAAACAAGGAGAGAAAAAGACCATAACAATAATAAGTCTGCACACCAGGAAACAATTTAGGATAGAAAAAAATACCATAACATATTTTATTTGGATAAGCAAAAACACACAACAATTAAAATAATTTAAAACCACACATAATGTGCCATGTACCAAACATCTGACCCTGGCTAGTGCCAAACAATATAATATAATGAACTTTTATGTTATTATATGCATCTGCCCCTAGTGGACACAGATTGCCACTATCTGCAATTGACAATGGACATGGAACTCGTGTTTTTGTCTGCAGGCTTTTGGGACTGGGATGCTACTGGTTTACCCCTTTTCCCACATCAGTGGACATACAGTTAGGTCCATATATATTTGGACAGAGACAACATTTATCTAATTTTGGTTCTAGACATTACCACAATGAATTTGAAACAAAACAATTCAGATGCAGTTGAAGTCCAGACTTTCAGCTTTCATTTGAGGGTATCCACATTAAAATTGGATGAAGGGTTTAGGAGTTTCAGTTCCTTAACATGTGCCACCCTGTTTTTTAAAGGGACCAAAAGTAATTGGACAAATGACTCCAAGGCTATTTCATGGACAGGTGTGGGCAATCCCTTTGTTATGTCATTCTCAATTAAGCAGATGAAAGGGCCGGAGTTGATTTGAGGTGTGGTGTTTGCATTTGGAAGGTTTTGCTGTGAAGGAAACATGCGGTCACAGGAGCTCTCCATGCAGGTGAAACAAGCCATCCTTAAGCTGAAAGAACAGAAAAAAAGCCATCCAAGAAATTGCTACAACATTAGAAGTGGCAAAATCTACAATTTGGTACATCCTGAGAAAGAAAGAAAGCACTGGTGAACTCATCAATCCAAAAAGACCTGGGAGCCCACGGAAGACAACAGTGGTGGATGATCGCCGCATACTTTCTTTGGTGAAGAAGAACCCGTTCACAACATCAACTGAAGTCCAGAACACTCTCAGTGAAGTAGGTGTATCTGTCTCTAAGTCAACAGTAAAGAGAAGACTCCATGAAAGTAAATACAAAGGGTTCACATCTAGTTGCAAACCATTCATCATTCCAAAAATAGACAGGCCAGAGTTAAATTTGCTGAAAAACACCTCCAGAAGCCAGCTCAGTTCTGGAAAAGTATTCTATGGACAGATGAGACAAAGATCAACCTGTACCAGAATGATGGGAAGCCAAAAGTTTGGAGAAGAAAGGGAACGGCACATGATCCAAGGCACACCACATCCTCTGTAAAACATGGTGGAGGCAACGTGATGGCATGGGCATTCATGGCTTTTCAATGGCACTGGGTCACTTGTGTTTATTGATGACTAGTGTTGAGCATTCCGATACTGCAAATATCGGGTATCGGCCGATATTAGCTGTATCGGAATTCCGATTCCGAGTTCCGATATTTTCGTCTTATCGGATACCGGAATCGGGATTGTCACTGTCACTGTCAGTGTCCGTCGGTCGGGTCTGTCAGGAGTCAGCGGCACTTACCCGGCAAAAGATCTCCGGCGGTCACGTCCTGCACTGCTTCATGGCCGCCATCTTCTTTCCCCGGCGGTCACATGCAGTTTCTCGCGATAACTGCAGTGACTGCTGGGTAATCGCGGCCGTAAAGCAGTCAGTCTGATGACGTCACCGCCGGGGAAGCAGGTAATCAGCTGTGCTGCGTTGCAATGACAGGCTCTGCCTGTCATTGCGATGTAGCAGAGCTGGATCGTCGTGGGACTATCGTTATGGACTGCGTCGGACAGGTGGTATACTGTTGGTTTGTTTTTTTCTTTTTTTACAGGAGATCGATGGCGTCGCAGGAATGAGAGAGTATAAAAGAAATGAAAACTGTGTTGTCTCTTTTATTTCATTAAAATACTTTTTTCTTGCTGTGTCTTTTTTTTATACATTTAATAACTTTGGGATTAATAATGGATCGGTGTCTTATTGACGCCTCTCCATTATTAACCGGGCTTATTGTCACCGTGCAATCAACGGTGACATTAACCCCTTATTACCCCGCTTGCCACCGCTACAGGGCAAGTGGGAAGAGCCGGGTAAAGTGCCACAATTGGCACATCTTTTGATGCGCCAAATGTGGGGCTGCTGTAGCCTGGTATTATCAGGCTGTTGAGGGCCAAAATCCATGGGCCTTGACAGTCTTTTAATACCAGGCCGCAGCAGTCTGCATTTTACTTGGCTGGTTAACAAAAATAGGGGGGATCCCCACGCCGTTTTTTTTTTCGAGGGGATCCCCTATTTTTGTTAACCAGCCAAGCTAAGCAGACTGCTGTGGCCTGGTATTATCAGGCTTGCAAGGTCCATGGATATTGGATCCTTACCAGCCTGAAAAACCAGGCCTCAGCGGTCTGCTTCATCTGGCTGGTTAACAAAAATAGGGGGGACCCCACGCCAATTTTTTTCGAGGGGATCCCCTATTTTTGTTAATCAGCCAAGATATGCAGACTGCTGTGGCCTGGTATTATCAGGCTGGCAAGGTCCATGGATCTTGACTCCTTAACAGCCTGAAAATCCAGGCCTCAGCGGTTTTCTTCATCTGGCTGGTTAACAAAAATAGGGGGGACCCCACGCCAATTTTTTTCGAGGGGATCCCCTATTTTTGTTAATCAGCCAAGATATACAGACTGCTGTGGCCTGGTATTATCAGGCTGGCAAGGTCCATGGATCTTGGCTCCTTAACAGCCTGAAAATCCAGGCCTCAGCGGTTTTCTTCATCTGGCTGGTTAACAAAAATAGGGGGGACCCCACGCCAATTTTTTTCGAGGGGATCCCCTATTTTTGTTAATCAGCCAAGATATACAGACTGCTGTGGCCTGGTATTATCAGGCTGGCAAGGTCCATGGATCTTGGCTCCTTAACAGCCTGAAAATCCAGGCCTCAGCGGTTTTCTTCATCTGGCTGGTTAACAAAAATAGGGGGGACCCCACGCCAATTTTTTTCGAGGGGATCCCCTATTTTTGTTAATCAGCCAAGATATGCAGACTGCTGTGGCCTGGTATTATCAGGCTGGCAAGGTCCATGGATCTTGACTCCTTAACAGCCTGAAAATCCAGGCCTCAGCGGTTTTCTTCATCTGGCTGGTTAACAAAAATAGGGGGGACCCCACGCCAATTTTTTTCGAGGGGATCCCCTATTTTTGTTAATCAGCCAAGATATACAGACTGCTGTGGCCTGGTATTATCAGGCTGCAAGGTCCATGGATCTTGGCTCCTTAACAGCCTGAAAATCCAGGCCTCAGCGGTTTTCTTCATCTGGCTGGTTAACAAAAATAGGGGGGACCCCACGCCAATTTTTTTCGAGGGGATCCCCTATTTTTGTTAATCAGCCAAGATATACAGACTGCTGTGGCCTGGTATTATCAGGCTGGCAAGGTCCATGGATCTTGGCTCCTTAACAGCCTGAAAATCCAGGCCTCAGCGGTTTTCTTCATCTGGCTGGTTAACAAAAATAGGGGGGACCCCACGCCAATTTTTTTCGAGGGGATCCCCTATTTTTGTTAATCAGCCAAGATATACAGACTGCTGTGGCCTGGTATTATCAGGCTGGCAAGGTCCATGGATCTTGGCTCCTTAACAGCCTGAAAATCCAGGCCTCAGCGGTCTGCTTCATCTGGCTGGTTAACAAAAATAGGGGGACCCCACGCCATTTTTTTTTCGAAGGGAACCCCTATTTTTGTTAATCAGTTCCCTCTGACGTCACTGATTGTGTCCCTGGCTGACCTGAAGTGAAAGTGGAAAGCAATCAATTAAGCTTTCCACTTAAGGGCCCGTCTCACATAGCGATATCGCTACCGAGATCGCTGCTGAGTCACTAGTTTTGTGACGCAGCAGCAAGCTCACCAGCGATATCGCTGTGTGTGACATTCAGCGACGATCAGCCCCCCTGCCGGGTATCGCTGATCGTCGCTGAAATGTCAGGACCTTTGATCGCTGGTTTCCCGCTGACAGGCACACATCGCTGCGTGTGACAGGCGGGAGACCAGCGATCCGCTGGTAACCAAGGTACACAGCGGGTTTCCAGGCGCGGGGCTGTGCCTAGAAACCCGCTGTGTACCTTGGATACCAGCGCCCTGATGCAGGGAGCTGGTATCCAAGGTACACAGCGGGTTTCCAAGCGCTGCGCGGTGCCTGGAAACCCGCTGTGTACCTTGGTTACCAGCGGATTGCTGGTCTCCCGCCTGTCACACGCAGCGATGCGTGCCTGTCAGAGGGAAACCAGCGATCAAAAAAAGGTCCTGACATTTCTGCGACGATCAGCGATACCCGGCAGGGGGCTGATCGTCGCTGAATGTCACACACAGCGATATCGCTGGTGAGCTCGCTGCTGCGTCACAAAACTAGTGACTCAGCAGCGATCTCGGTAGCGATATCGCTATGTGAGACGGGCCCTTAAGCGATGTTACCCGCAGTGTCGCTGTCCCAGATCGCTGCCTGAGCTGCCTGTTTGGCAGCTCAGCAGCGATCATGTAGCGATACACCAGCGATCCTGACAAGTGCATATCGTTGTCGGGATCGCTGGTGTATCGTTATGTGACACCCAGCCTTTACTCTCCTGTCAGGCAGGAGAGGAACTCATTCATTTGGGGTTTACTGTGAGGCTGCAGCATTAGCTGCGGTCCCTGCAGTAAACATTAACCCTTTCTGAAGGATTACACCGTGGGACCTGACTGTGCATGGGATAGGTAAGAATAATTTTGCTTTTTTATTTTATTTTTATTACAGGAAATGGTTTTTGCAGTAAAATAAAAGATGGTCAAAAACATGTGTCTTTATTTCATTAAAATGATTTTTAATTAAAGTGTGTGTGTTTTATTTTTATTTCATGCAATAGGATTAATATTTGATAGTTGTCTAATTGACAGCTCTCAATTATTAACCTGGCTTAAGGTCACCTTTCAATAGCAAGGTGGCTTTAACCCCATATTAACCCATTCGCCACCGCTACAGGGCAATGGGAATAGACGGGCAAAGTGCCAGAAAGGGCGAATCTAATTATAGATTTGTCTTTCCTGGGGTGTCTGGGGGCAGATGTTAGTAGCCGGGGGGGGCAAAAATAATGGTCCCTCTCTGGGCTATTATTATCTGCCCCCACTCACTGGCTTTGTCTGTCTGGTTGCGAAAATAGGGCGGGAGCCCACGCATTTTTTTTCAGCAATTTTACACCTCATATATATATATACATGTCATTGAATTTGTGACACATATATATATATATTTATATTTGTAGTTCATACACTTCTACATAGTATAATAGCCGCTAATTCAATTGCCGGCTTTTGTGAAAATGCAGAACCCGACATGAAATGACACTTGGTGTACATAGGGTTAACCATGTCTTTTCATGTCCTTTGCTATCTAATTTGCACAAACAATTAAATCAGACTATGTGTGCAAAATTTCACACCTGTAGGGGTTAATTAAAGGTGTAAATTCGTAGCAAAAAGTCCGTTTTTTTTACAACGAATTTACACCTTTAATTAACCCTACAGGTGTGAAATTTTGCACACATAGTCTGATTTAATTGTTTGTGCAAATTAGATAGCAAAGGACATGAAAAGACATGGTTAACCCTATGTACACCAAGTGTCATTTCATGTCGGGTGACATGAAATGACACTTGGTGTACATAGGGTTAACCATGTCTTTTCATGTCCTTTGCTATCTAAGGCCGGAGTCACACTGGCGACAAAATCGGACGACTGCAATGCGATGAAATATCGCATTGCAGTCGGACCTATGTTAATCTATGGAGCAGCTCCCAGTATCAGATTTTTTGTGGTCCGTTTTAAACGTCCGTGTACAATCGCAGCATGCTGCGATTGTCACCGATTGTCGGTCGACAATCGCCAATGCAAGTCTATGGGAGCGATGAAAAATCTGATTACAAACGGACCACACTGTGTGACTTGCGATGAAATCGCATCGGTGTCCTTTAGAAAAGCCGGCAATTCATCCCCGCCTATACTGTAAAATCACACTGACAGCTTTAATAAAGACTAGAAAGAATAGATATATACACATAGAACACATACATATATATATACATGTCATTGTGACATGTATATATACAGATATTTATAGTTCCTAGACTTCTACATACTGTAATAGCCGCTAATTCAATTGCCGGGTTTTGTGAAATCACAGAAGCCGACATGAAATGATACATTGTTTCCACACATTTAACCATGTAATTTCATGTATTTTTATATATGTTCGAAACATACAATTACATGAGTGTATTTGTGCAAAATTTCAGACATGTAGGGGTTAATTAAAGGTGTAATTTCGTTGAAAAAAAATGCGTGGGCTCCCGCTGTATTTTCTCCCACCAGACAGACAAAGCAAAGCGAGTGGGGGCAGATAATAATAGCCCAGGGAGGGTGCATTTTTTGTGCCCCCCCTGGCTACTAACATCTGCCCCCAGACACCCCAGAAAGGGCAAATCTATAATTAGATTCGCCCTTTCTGGCACTTTGCCCGTCTATTCCCATTGCCCTGTAGCGGTGGCGAATGGGTTAATCTCACCTTACTGTCACCTTGCAATTGAAAGGTGACCTTAAGGCAGGTTAATGATTGATAGCTGTCAATTAGACAACTATCAATTATTAATCCTATTGAAGTAAATAAAAAAACACACACACTTTAAGAATAAATAATTTTAATGAAATAAAAACACATTTTTTTGACCATATTTTATTTTACACTAAATCCGTGCGAAGCCATTGATCTCCTAAAATAAAGAAAAAGAAATAAAACAACATTATTCTTACCTATTCCGCCGATCTGTCACGTCCCACGCTGTATCCTTCACAAAGGGTTAACTAGCTTTGAGCCAAGCAGTGCAAGTAATCCTGCATGCTCAGCTCAAAGCTCATGAATGAATAAGTTCCTCTCCTGGCGACAGGAGAGGATGTTTTCATGAATGAAGCTTAATTGATTGTGTCCACTTTCACCTTAGGTCAGGTCACTACAGTTAAATTGGCAAGAAATCAATTAAGCTCCATTCATGAATCTATTCCTCTACTTTCGCGGGGAGAGGAAGTTATTCATTCAGGGAATACAGGTCTGAGACAGCATTATTAGCTCTCTGCGACCTGTAACCTGTTAACCCTTTCTGATGGATTACACCGTGGGACCTGACTGTACATCGGATTGGTAAGTATAATTTTGCTTTTTTTTTTTATTTTTATTACAGGAAATGGTTTTAGCAGGAAAATAAAATATGGTCAAAAACTGTGTGATTATTTAATTAAACTTATTTTTTATTAAAGTGTGTGTGTTTGATTTTTCTTTCATACAATAGGATTAATAATTGATAGTTGCCTAATTGACAGCTATCAATTATTAACCTGGCTTAAAGTGACCTTTCAATTGCAAGGTCATTTTAACCCCTTATTAACCCATTCGCCACCGCTACAGGGCAATGGGAATAGACGGGCAAAGTGCCAGAAAGGGCGAATCTAATTATAGATTTGCCCTTTCTGGGGTGTCTGGGGGCAGATGTTAGTAGCCAGGGGGGGCACAAAAAAAATGTACCCTCCCTAGGCTATTATTATCTGCCCCCACTCGCTTGCTTTGTCTGTCTGGTGGAGAAAATACAGCGGGAGCCCACGCATTTTTTTTTAACGAATTTACACCTTTAATTAACCCCTACATGTCTGAAATTTAGCACACATATACTCATGTAATTGTATGTTTCAAACATATATAAAAAATACATGAAATTACATGGTTAAATGTGTGGAAACAATGTATCATTTCATGTCGGCTTCTGTGATTTCACTGAAGCCGGCAATTGAATTAGCGGCTATAACAGTATGTAGAAGTGTAAGAACTATAAATATATGTATATATATATATGTCACAATGACATATATATATATATATATATATATATATAATATATATGTGTATATATCTATTCTTTCTTTTGGCATTTAAATACTATTCTTTTGGATCCATTATATGTCAGTTTTGCAAGCCTGCGAGAAAATCTCGCAAGTCGGATGAAAATCGGATGTTACAAGGTACACACACATGCGATTAAATCGCATCTTTGAAGGAAAATCGGATGCCAGAAGGATGTGTGATGTTTTTATTTTGATCCGATTGTCGACCGTCTAAAACGGACCGATTTTTTTGTGGTTGTGTGTGACTCCAGCCTAATTTGCACAAACAATTAAATCAGACTATGTGTGCAAAATTTCACACCTGTAGGGGTTAATTAAAGGTGTAAATTCGTAGCAAAAAAAGTCCGTTTTTTTTACAACGAATTTACACCTTTAATTAACCCCTACAGGTGTGAAATTTTGCACACATAGTCTGATTTAATTGTTTGTGCAAATCAGATAGCAAACGACATGAAAAGACATGATTAACCCTATGTACACCAAGTGTCATTTCATGTCGGGTGCTTCTGTCTTTTCACTGAAGCCGGCTTTACCCGGCAATTGAATGAGAGGATATTTTACTATGTAGAAGTGTATAAACTATACATATATGTATATATATATGTCACAATGACATGTATATATATATATATGTATTCTATGTGTGTATATTTAGTGTTTACAAGGAAAGAATGGGTTTTTTTTAGTTGCGATATTTTGTTCCCATAGACTTACATGGGACTTCCGGTATCGGTATCGGGTATCGCCGATATTTTAGTGATATCGGCGATACCATTCCGATTCCGATACTTTAGGATATCGGAAAGTATCGCTCAACTCTATTGATGACATAACAGCAGACAAGAGTAGCCGGATGAATTCTGAAGTGTACCGGGATATACTTTCAGCCCAGATTCAGCCAAATGCTGCAAACTTGATTGGACGGCGCTTCATAGTACAGATGGATAATGACCCCAAGCATACAGCCAAAGCTACACAGGAGTTCATGAGTGCAAAAAAGTGGAACATTCTTCAATGGCAAAGTCAATCACCAGATCTTAACCCAATTGAGCATGCATTTCACTTGCTCAAATCCAGACTTAAGAGGGAAAGACCCACAAACAAGCAAGACCTGAAGGCTGCGGCTGTAAAGGCCTGGCAAAGCATTAAGAAGGAGGAAACCCAGCATTTGGTGATGTCCATGGGTTCCAGACTTAAGGCAGTGATTGCCTCTAAAGGATTCGCCACAAAATATTGAAAATAAAAATATTTTGTTTGGGTTATGTTTATTTGTCCAATTACTTTTGACCTCCTAAAATGTGGAGTGTTTGTAAAGAAATGTGTACAATTCCTACATTTTCTAACACATATTTTTGTTCAACCCTTCAAATTAAACGTTACAATCTGCACTTGAATTCTGTTGTAGAAGTTTCATTTCAAATCCAATGTGGTGGCATGCAGAGCCCAACTCGCGAAAATTGTGTCACTGTCCAAATATTTCTGGCCCTGACTGTACATCTGGGGCACATCTCTACCCTCAGTCTCTCTAGTGAGTATGAATCAGTATGGATAGGAATATTTCTTATTTTGTCCTTTCCATGGCTCTTTTTCTTTTTTCTTATTTGTCCAATTGGGTGCTATATCTTTAGCCCCTATTTGGCTGCAGTTCCCAGGTTTTCATATATGCATCTTGTGATTTGTGTGTGTTTTGTATTCACATGGTTCATTAGGATATATTCACCAGTGGGCCGCATTCACACATGAGGTCCATGTCTATTGTCAATTGCAGATAGTAGCAATCTGTGTCCACTAGGGGCAGATGCATATAATAACATAAAGGGTCATTATATTATATTGTTTGGCACTAGCCAGGGGTCAGATGTATGGTACATGGCACATTATGTGTGTTTTTAAATGATTTTAATTGTTGTGTGTTTTTGCTTATCCAAATAAAATATGTTATGGTATTTTTTTCTATCCTAAATTGTTTCCTGGTGTGCAGACTTATTATTGTTATGGTCTTTTTCACTCCTTGTTTGTCTGCAGACCTCACGCACATAAAAATAAAATTATTTTCTATTGCTAAGTGTGATACATCAAACGTTGTAATTTTGTGGTAGTGAAACTGTTGTGTGTGCACAGCTGTTGCACATAAAAAAATAAACAAAAAATGTGGGGTTTTATAAATGTGATAGAGTAGGCTAAATCAAATTTTGAAATTGTTTGGAGCATATCTTCTAGGTTACACTGGCATTACACACACTGAAAAAAAAATTTGTTCACTTTCTAACATTGCACAGTAGGGGAAATCTCACTTTGAAATTGTTTGTAGCATCTAGTCTATGTTATACAGGCCTCAAACAGGCCAAAAAAAAATCTTCGGTTACTAACGTCATGCAGTAAGGGACATCTCGCTTTCAAATTGTTTGTAGCATCTAGTCTATTTTATACAGTCCTCATCCAACAAAAAAAATCATTTCTTCTGTTACTAATGTTCTACAGAAGGGGAGATCTCACTTTGAAATTATTTGTTGCATTTTGTCTATGTTATTCAGACCTTATCCACAGACCCATATTTCTTGTGTTACTAACGTCATACAGTAGGGGATATCTCACTTTCAAATTGCTTGTAGCATCTAGTCTATGTTTTACAGGCCTCATCCACAGGCCCAAAAATGTATTCGGTTACTAACATCCTACAGTAGGGGACAGCTCATATTCAAATTGTTTGTAGCATCTAGTCAATGTTATACAGGCCTCATCCACAGGCACCCCCCCAAAAAATAGTCTTCTGTTACTAACGTCATATAGTAAGGGACATCTCACTTTTAAATTGTTTTTAGCATCTATTCTATTTTATACAGTCCTCATCTAAAAAAAAAACATTTCTTCTGTTACTAACATTCTACAGTAGGGGAGATCTCACTGTGAAATTGTTTGTAGTATCTAGTCTATGTTATACAGGCCTCATCCACAGGCCCAAAAATATTTCTTGTGTTACTAGTTTCATACAGTAGGGAACATCTCACTTTCAAATGGTTTGTAGCATCTAGTCAATGTTATACAGGCCTCATCCACAGGCCCAAAAAATGTCTTCTGTTACTAACTGTCATGTGTGCATTGCCACGAAGATCGTCGCGGTTGCACATTTTGACTTTTCACAGCTGAGCTGCTGTTTCTTTGTGTTTGGCAGCTAGGGAGTTAATTCTGTCTGTGCTCGGTGCTGGGACTGGGTGCAGTTTCTCCCGGCTGCAATTGATTATTTGTTGATTGGTTTCCTTTAAATTCCTGGTTGTCTGCTTGGGGAGTTGCCAGTGAAACCTTCATGCAGACCACAGATAGGAATGAATCTGTATAGACTTTAGTTGTGAGCTCCTTAGTTGTTCTAAGCTCAACTTGGTTAGAGTTTATTTCCCAGACCATTTATGTTCCTTTTTGTGTTTGAGTGTGTATGCAAGCGAGTGTTATCCTGTCTGTCTTATATGTCTAATCTGTGTATTTAGCTGAGATCAGCCCATATCCCTTTGGTGGTGGTCAGGATCTTTCTTGGGACTGATTACAGGGTTCAGGGTCTGATAGGAGACAGGGTTAGGTTGGAGACTTGGACCTCTGAACCATTATCAGTACCTCCAAGGTCAGGGATTAGTTAGGACCCCAGTTTAGGGTCAGGTTAGATCCCGGTCCACCTCTTTCCTGTTTCAGCTCATCAAGTCCTCAAGATTAACCCTGAGTTCAGCAGATATCGTGTCAGGTAAATGTATTCTATACTTACATGCTGATGTTGCTATACTAGTTGTTGTATAGAGTGTTGTTCCTGTATTAATAGTTTACTGACATTGTATACATATCATTAGACAGCGTGACATTTTCACTGGCCACTAAAAATTATCTCCAGTTACCATGGATCCAGTAGCCCAGCTGGCTCTGCAGTTGCAGGGATTATCCATGGAGCTGACGGACATTAAGTCCAAAGTTTTGTCTCCCCTGGAGCAAACCAGAGTTGAACCTAAAGTAGCTCTCCCGGACAGGTTCACTGGTGGGCGAGACAAATTTTTCACCTTCCGGGAGGCATGTAAATTGTATTTTCGGCTTCGGCCTCGATCATCAGGGAGTGAGGAACAGAGAGTGGGAATTATCTCACTTCTGCAAGGGGACCCTCAATCCTGGGTATTTTCCCTTCCTCCGGGATCCCCGGCTCTACTGTCTGTAGATCAATTTTTTACTGCCCTGGGATTGGTATATGATGACCCAGATCGGGTCTCTCTTGCTGAGACAAAATTACGTAAGATACAGCAGGGAGATCGTCCGGCAGAGGAATTTGCTTCTGAGTTTCGTAGATGGGCCACAGATACTCAGTGGAATGACCCAGCTCTTAGGAGCCAGTTTTGTCATGGGCTTTCTGATAAATTAAAAGACGTTTTGGCTCAGTATGAGTCTCCTCCTCCTCTGGAGGCTGCTATGGCCTTAGCTATCCGTACTGATAGACGGCTTCGGGAGAGGGGTGAGGTAACCCCACTCCCTGTTGTTTCTCCACCTACCACTAAAGTCCCTTATGTTGAGGTTCCCCTTGTCTGTTCGGATGAGCCTATGCAGTTGGGAGGGACATCATTTCGTAGGAGGGGATTGGCGGTACGCCGCAGGACTAGAAGATGTTTTTTCTGCGGGAAAGAGGGACATTTTGTTGGAGAATGTCCATCCCGTGCCTTGTTGAGCCAAAAGTCACCGGAAAACTGTTAATCCCAGGTTGTGTGGTGGACGACAACCTGGGAGTATGTATTTCATCCGCCAGTTCTTCTCAGTTCCTTGTACCAGTGGAGGTGGTAGTTGGTACGAGAGTGGAGAGATTGTCTGTTCTTCTTGATAGTGGTTCCGGGGCTAATCTGGTTGACGCTCAGTTTGCTCAGGCTCAAGGTATGCATCTGAGTGTATTGGTCAAACCGATCCCTATATTCTCCATTGACGCCAGGCCTCTCGGCCAAGGTAGCTTTGTTAATGAGGTTCATAACATTGACCTTCGGGTAGGGGCAATACATAGGGAACAATTATCTTGTTATGTGTTGGAGGGTCTACCTACTCCCATTGTGTTGGGACTTCCTTGGTTGGTTAAACATAACCCTGTGATTAATTGGCAGTCCAGAGAAATAAGCCAATGGGGTGAGTTTTGCAAAAGCAACTGCATGAACACAGTCATCAGTGCGGTCGTGCCTAGTACATTGCCTCCTTTTTTGGAGGATTTTGGGGATGTTTTCTCTGAGGAGGGGTGTCAGGAGTTGCCTCCTCATCGCGTGTATGACTGCTCTATTAATCTCCTTCCTGATGCTAAGTTGCCTAAAGCTAGGTTGTATAATCTTTCTGGTCCTGAGAGGCAGGCTATGAAAGATTATATTTCTGAAAGTCTGGCCAAAGGGCATATTAGACCTTCATCTTCCCCAGTAGCCGCGGGGTTCTTCTTTGTGAAGAAGAAAGATGGAGGCCTACGCCCTTGCTTGGATTTCCGCGAACTTAATCGGATTACTGTTCGAGATCCGTATCCACTCCCTCTTATTCCTGATCTCTTCAATCAAATTGTTGGCGCCAAATGGTTCTCTAAATTGGATCTCAGGGGGGCGTATAATCTGATTAGGATAAAAGAGGGGGATGAGTGGAAAACGGCGTTTAACACGCCGGAGGGACATTATGAGAACCTAGTCATGCCTTTTGGTCTGACTACTGCACCAGCAGTATTCCAACATTTTGTTAATGACATTTTTCGTCACCTTGTGGGGCTGTTTGTGGTTGTATATTTGGACGACATTTTAATTTACTCGCCAGATCTTGTGTCTCATCAGGAGCATGTGAGACAGGTGTTGCAGATCTTGCGAGACAATAAACTATACGCCAAACTGGAGAAGTGTGTATTTGCCGTACAGGAACTTCAGTTTTTGTTTTTTTTGGTGTCAGCCTCCGGTTTCCGTATGGACCCTGAAAAGGTGAGAGCAGTGCTTGAATGGGATCAGCCAGGGGATCTTAAGGCTCTGCAGCGTTTTTTGGGGTTTGCTAACTACTACCGGAAATTTATTTGTAATTTCTCATCTGTCGTCAAACCTCTCACTGACATGACAAGAAAAGGGACGGATTTTTCTAAATGGTCGGACAAAGCTTGCCAAGCCTTTTCCTCTTTGAAGAAATGTTTTGCTTCGGCACCCGTTCTCATCCAACCAGATGCATCTCAGCCGTTCATTGTGGAGGTGGATGCGTCTGACGTAGGGGTGGGTGCTATATTGTCCCAGGGTCCGTCCCTGGTAAATGGCATCCGTGCGCTTTCTTTTCTAAGAAATTGTCGTCCGCCGAAAGGAATTATGATATCGGCAATAGGGAACTTTTGGCCATTAAGTTAGCTTTTGAAGAATGGCGTCACTTTTTGGAGGGGCAGTCCACCCGGTTACCGTTATTACTGATCACAAGAACCTGTTGTATTTGGAATCCGCTAAGCGTCTGAATTCCAGACAAGCTCGATGGTCGTTGTTTTTTACCAGGTTTAATTTTGTCGTCACTTATCGCCCGGGGTCTAAGAATGTAAAGGCTGATGCCTTGTCTCGCAGTTTCCCAGGGGCCGGGGAAAACGGATGACCCGAGTCCTATCCTTCAGGAGGGGGTGGTAGTGTCGGCTGTATTTTCTGAGCTTGAGGAGGAGGTGTTAGAGGCTCAGGGGGACGCCCCTGCAGGACCTCCAGGGAGACTGTTTGTCCCAAATCTGTTGAGACAAAAGGTTATTGAGGCACATCATAATTCTGCTCTAGCAGGACATCCAGGGAGTAAGGCTACTTTAGATCTCCTTTCTCGCCGGTTTTGGTGGCTTAATGCTAATAAAGATGTTATAACTTTTGTCGCGTCATGTGGGGTGTGTGCTCGCTCTAAAACCCCTCATACCCGTCCGTCTGGGACCCTTTTACCTTGAAACTTCCGGAGCGTCCATGGACTCATTTATCTATGGACTTCATTACGGACCTTCCTCCGTCGTCAGGGAATACTGTCATACTGGTGGTTGTTGACAGGTTCAGTAAGATGGCACATTTCGTTGCTCTTCCTGCACTCCCTAATGCTAAAACTCTGGCGCAGGTGTTCATTAGGGAGATCGTTAGACTTCATGGGTTGCCTTCTGATGTGGTGTCAGATAGGGGGTCTCAGTTTGTGTCCAAATTTTGGAGGGCATTTTGTTTACGTCGGGGGATGCAATTGTCATTTTCCTCGGCTTTTCATCCGCAGACCAATGGTCAGACAGAGCGTCTGAATCAGAGCTTAGAGACATATCTCCGGTGTTTTGTCTCAGAGAACCAAGAGGACTGGTCTTCTTTCTTGCCTCTGGCAGAGTTCGCTCTTAACAACAGGCGGAGCGAGTCCACTGGTAAGTCCCCGTTTTTTGGGGCATATGGTTTCCATCCCCAGTTTTGTACTTTCAATGGGGGGGGCCCTTCTGGGGTTCCTGAGGAGGAGCGTTTCTCGTCGTCACTTGCTTCTGTGTGGAGAGGTGTATTGAATAATCTGAGTGCGATGGGGAACCGTTACAAACGTATGGCTGATAGGAGGAGAGTTTCTGGTCCAGATCTGAATGTGAACGATCTGGTATGGTTGTCTACCAGGAATATAAAACTTAAAGTGCCCTCCTGGAAACTGGGTCCCAAATTCATCGGGCCGTACAGGATCAGTTCCATAATTAATACTGTGGCATTTCGTCTGGACCTCCCTCCTACGTTTAAAATTCATAATGTGTTCCACAAGTCATTACTTAAAAGGTATGTGGCACCAGTCATACCGTCACCTCTACCTCCTCCTCCTGTGTTGGTCAATGGTAACTTGGAATTTCAAGTATCAAAGATCATTGACTCACGTCTGAATCACCGGTCCCTTCAGTACTTGGTGCATTGGAAGGGGTATGGTCCAGAGGAGAGGACGTGGGTCCCTGCGTCTGATGTTAACGCAGATCGTTTGGTTCGGACCTTCCACAGAACTCACCCGGGCAGGCCTGGCCCTGAGGGTCCGGAGGCCCCTCGTAGAAGGGGGGGTACTGTCATGTGTGCATTGCCACGAAGATCGTCGCGGTTGCACATTTGACTTCTCACAGCTGAGCTGCTGTTTCTTTGTGTTTGGCAGCTAGGGAGTTAATTCTGTCTGTGCTCGGTGCTGGGACTGGGTGCAGTTTCTCCCGGCTGCAATTGATTATTTGTTGATTGGTTTCCTTTAAATTCCTGGTTGTCTGCTTGGGGAGTTGCCAGTGAAACCTTCATGCAGACCACAGATAGGAATGAATCTGTATAGACTTTAGTTGTGAGCTCCTTAGTTGTTCTAAGCTCAACTTGGTTAGAGTTTATTTCCCAGACCATTTATGTTCCTTTTGTGTTTGAGTGTGTATGCAAGCGAGTGTTATCCTGTCTGTCTTATATGTCTAATCTGTGTATTTAGCTGAGATCAGCCCATATCCCTTTGGTGGTGGTCAGGATCCTTCTTGGGACTGATTACAGGGTTCAGGGTCTGATAGGAGACAGGGTTAGGTTGGAGACTTGGACCTCTGAACCATTATCAGTACCTCCAAGGTCAGGGATTAGTTAGGACCCCAGTTTAGGGTCAGGTTAGATCCCGGTCCACCTCTTTCCTGTTTCAGCTCATCAAGTCCTCAAGATTAACCCTGAGTTCAGCAGATATCGTGTCAGGTAAATCTATTCTATACTTACATGCTGATGTTGCTATACTAGTTGTTGTATAGAGTGTTGTTCCTGTATTAATAGTTTACTGACATTGTATACATATCATTAGACAGCGTGACACTAACGTCATACAGTAAGGGACATCTCACTTTCAAATTGTTTATAGCATCTAGTCTATTTTATACAGTTCTCATCCAACAAAAAAACATTTCTTCTGTTACTAACGTTCTACAGTAGGGGAGATCTCACTTTGAAATTGTTTGTAGCATCTAGTCTATGTTATACAGGCCTTATCCACAGCCCCCCCAAAAAACTGAGGAGAGGTAAAAAGTGCAATAATTTGACTGCTACATGTATGAACCTTCATATGTGCAATCAATATGCATTACGCTTTGGGAATGAATCCCACTGCACTAAAATGCGGACCAGCGGACCTCAACAACCATCAGCCACTCCATCAATCGCATCTTTTGCTTCTTCCTCCTCCTTTGTTACCATGAAAAATATTGTGACACAGGTCTCCGACCGCAGAACCTCAGATTCTTTACCTGCTCCAGTTACGCTGACTGAGAACCCATCATCAGCTGTAACGGAAGCGAAAATACCTGCTGTTTTTTACTGATCTCAGAGAAAGAGCACACCACAACTTTCTCAATCCACCATAACATCTTCACCTGCACCTCCCTCATGGTCCAGCAGTTTGTCCAGTTCACCATACTCCACCCTCTCTCAGCACTGCAGCCAGCCCACTGTAGCGCAGTAGTGGTCACGTAAAAGATTGTTTTCTCCTACACATGACAAAGTTAAGAGGTTGAACTCCACCATCTGCAATCTGTTGGCCACAGAACTGCTACCTTTCCGCTTGATAGATACAGATGGTTTCCAAAAGCTGATGGTCGTCGCAGTCCTCAAGTACCAGTTACCCAGTCTCCATTATTTTTATAAGAAAGCTGTGCCTGCGTTACACCAGCATGTCGCAGACAACATCACCCATTCCTTGACTAAATCTATATCTGCCAGGGTGCATTGCACCACAGACACTTGGACAAGTGAGCATGGCCAAGGGCGTTACATCTCGCTGACTGGGCACTGGGTGACTGCTGGCTGTGGGGGCAGGCGCTGTTCCACAAGTTTTGGAATCCCCAAGGCTTTGCAGGACAAACCTCTATATTTTTCACACTTCCTCCACTGCTTCTGCCTCCTCCTTTAACTCCTCTAGGGCCTTCACCTGTGCCCTCAACTTCTGACTTAATGAGACATGCGTTAAAACAGTGAAGAGTGAATCCCCACCACCTCCGTACTGCGCAGCGAGGGATCACCACAATCAGGCAGTGTTAAAATTGATATGCCTTGGAGATCGCAGTCATAGAGCAGAAGAGTTGTGGACAGCTCTCCAGGCGGAGTTTGAGCAATGGCTGTGTCCGCTGAATCTGCATCCAGGGAAGGCCGTGTCCAATAACGGTGCAAACCTGGAGGCAGTCATACGGCAAGGCATGCTCACAAACGTGCCCTGCATGGCTCACGTCCTCAACCTGATGGTATAGCGTTTTCTCCGCCACTATCCTGTCCTAGGTGAACACGTAAGCTGTGTGCTCATTTCCACCGTTCGCACCCCTCTGGTCATTGACTTGCATCGATACAGAGGTCTTTGTCCATGCCAGTTAACAGATTGATATACGCTGTGCCAACATGGTAGAATTCCACTCTGCACATATCACAGCAACTGTGGCAGCAGCAAAGAGTAATGACGCAGTATGTCAAGTCGTATAGCCTGGGCCAACATAGTACAGATGTGACGCATATCAGGTTTACAGAGTGGGCACAGATTAAGGCTCTCTGCCCCCTTCTGAACAGTTTTGAAATGGCTACTAAGATGGTTAGCCTTCTTGCTGCACTATAGTTATGTTTTGAAATAATGCTGACTACTGGGTTGCCACTCTGTTAGATCCACTTTGTAAGACCAAATTTTGCCAGATGCTTCCCGCCCTGCAAAGGGTCCCGCGAATGCTGGAGTATCGAAAGATGCTTTTACACAACCTTAAGAGAGCTTTTTCCTTAAGACAGCAGTGAAGCACACAGTTCGCATCGCAGCTCTAGACTTGCAAACTCTGGCATGTCAATTCGTCTACGGCAAAACATTAGCAGCAGCAGGAGCTGCAGTAGAGTAAGTGGAAGAGAACAATTTCTGTGAGTCCTTTGACACTTTATTTTTAGACCAGCTCATGCACCAGTAAAACACAGTTCAAGTCTTACACGTGGTGAATGCATGTAGAGGATGGTGCTGGAGTATCTAGAACTGAATATCAATACCATCAGGGAGGGTTTTGGTCTTCCAAAATGGATGAGTGGCCTGAGCTCGCCTCACATGCCTTAGAGGTTTTATCATGCCTGGCAGCCAGCGTTCTCTAAGAAAATGTCTTCAGCTTTGCTGGTGGTGTCCTGACGAATAAGTGCAGCCAGCTGTCCCTGAAAGTGTAGACCGCCTAACCTTCATCAAAATGAACAAGTCATTGATCTCAAAGGACATTTTTTAGTGTGATGCATTAATGTCACGTAACTGCACTCTGTGATATCTTTAGTGTAGCTTCTGTGGCTGCTGTGGTGGCTGCTGCTGGTGATGTTAACACAAGTTTGTGGAAATATGAACAGTCATGGTTGGTCTACACCTGCTGGGTTGGCTGTAGTGGAAGACCTCTCTGTCCCAATGATACTATTTCTACTCTTGTGAAATTGATGCCATTTTGGTGGTGTCTGCCAATAATTTTTGGAAATGTGAACACTCCTGGTTGGATCTCCTTCATGCATGTTGCCCGTAGCAGTAGGCCTCTAAGACCGTCAGGACTCTCCTTTCTTTGAGTCAACTGTGTTACTACCTTCCTTAGATTTTTCTGACAATAGTATTCTATGAGACTGATATTTGAGCCACCTGAGTGTGGCTCAGCATGAAAGCAGGTTGAGCTGTTGCATGTGGTATCAGGGCTCCCAGCACAGGAGGCCTACACCGATCCCTCACCCACCTCGTCTTACTGTGAGGTTCAATTCAAAGCTGTAAATGCTGTCCCAGACCCCGATACCTCACGCTGATTGCTGCTGTGTCATTCTAAAATTTGTACTGTGGGTTAGCTGAGCTCACTTTCCTGGTGTCTGTCCCTCATTTGATGTGTTTTGGCAGCTTTTGGGGCCTTTTAACCCCTTCATGAACCAGCCTATTTTGACCTTAAAGACCTTGCCATTTTTTGCAATTCTGACCAGTGTCCCTTTATGAGGTAATAACTCAGGAACGCTTCAACAGATCCTAGCGATTCTGAGATTGTTTTTTCGTGACATATTGGGCTTCATGTTTGTGGTAAATTTAGGTCGATAATTTTTGCGTTTATTTGTGAAAAAAATGGAAATTTGGCGAAAATTTTGAAAATTTTGTAATTTTCAAATTTTTAATTTTTATTCTGTTAAACCAGAGAGTTATGTGACACAAAATAGTTAATAAATAACATTTCCCACATATCTTCTTTACATCAGCACAATTTTGGGAACAACATTTTTTTTTGTTAGGAATTTATAAGGGTTAAAAGTTGACCAGCGATTTCTCATTTTTACATTAAAATTTACAAAACCATTTTTTTTAGGGACAACCTCACATTTGAAGTCACTTTGAGGGGTCTATATGGCAGAAAATACCCAAAAGTGATACCTTTATAAAAACTGCACCCCTCAAGCTACTCAAAACTACATTCAAGAAGATTATTAACCCTTCAGGTGTTTCACAGTAACTAAAGCAACGTGGAAGGAAAAAATGGACATTTTAATTTTTGCAACAAAAATTTTTTTTAGCATCAATTTTTTCATTTTTACATGGGCAACAGGATAAAATGGATCCTAAAATTTGTTGGGCAATTTCTCCTGAGTACACAGATACCTCATATGTGGTCATAAACCACTATATGGGCACAAGGCAGGGCTCAGAAGGGAAGGAGCGCCATTTGACTTTTTGAATGGAAAATATGCTGGAATATTTAGCGGTTGCCATGTTGCATTTGGAGAGTCTCTGTGTGCCTAAACATTGGAGCTCCCCACAAGTGACCCCATTTTGGAAACTAGACTCCCTCAGGAACTTATCTAGATGCATAGTGATCACTTTGAACCCCCAGGTGCTTCACAAATTGATCTGTAAATAAAAGAAAGTACTTTTTTTCCACAAAAATTTTCTTTTAGCCTCAGTTTTTACATTTTCACATGGGCAACAGTATAAATTTTATCCTAAAATTTGGGCAATTTCTCCTGAGTACACAGATACCTGATATGTGGTCATAAACCACTGTTTGGGCGCACTGCAGGGCTCAGAAGGGAAGGAGCGCCATTTGACTTTTTGAATGGAAAATATACTGGAATATTTAGCGGTTGCCATGTTGCATTTGGAGAGTCCCTGTGTGCCTAAACATTGGAGCTCCCCCACAAGTGACCCATTTTGGAAACTAGACCCCCTAAGCAACTTATCTAGATGCATAGTGATCACTTTGAACCCCAGGTGCTTCACAAATTGATCCGTAAAAAAAAAGAAAGTACTTTTTTTTCACAAAAATTTTCTTTTAGCCTCAGTTTTTTTCATTTTCACATGGGCAACAGTATAAATTAGATCCTAAAATTTGTTGGGCAATTTCTCCTGAGTACACAGATACCTTATATGTGGTCATAAACCACTGTTTGGGCGCACAGCAGGGCTCAGAAGGGAAGGAGCGCCATTTGACTTTTTGAATAGAAAATATGCTGGAATATTTAGCGGTTGCCATGTCGCATTTGGAGAGTTCCTGTGTGCCTAAACATTGGAGCTCCCCAACAAGTGACCCCATTTTGGAAACTAGACCCCTAAGGAACTTATCTAGATGCATAGTGAGCACTTTGAACCCCCAGGTGCTTCACAGAAGTTTATAACGCAGAGCCGTGAAAATAAAAAATCATTTTTTTTCTCAAAAAATGATTTTTTAGCCCACTATTTTTTATTTTCACAATGGTTACAGGAGAAATTGGACCCCAAAAGTTGTTGTCCAGTTTGTCCTGAGTATGCTAGTACCCCATATGTGGGGGGGAACCACTGTTTGGGCACACGTCAGGGCTCGGAAGGGATGTAGTGACACTTTGAAATGCCGACTTGATGGAATGGTCTGCGGGCATCTTGTTACGTTTGCAGAGCCCCTGATGTGCCTAAACAGTAGAAACTCCCCACAAGTGACCCCATTTTGGAAACTAGACCCCGCAAAGAACTTATCTAGATGTGTGGTGAGCACTTTGAACCCCCAAGTGCTACACAGAAGTTTATAACGCCCGGGCATGAAATAAAAAATCATATTTTTTCCACAATCAGGATCTTTTAGTCCCCAATTATTTTTTTTTCCCAAGGGTAACATGAGAAATTAGACCCCAAAAGTTGTTGTCCAGTTTGTCCTGAGTATGCTAGTACCCCATATGTGGGGGGGAACCACTGTTTGGGCACACGTCAGGGCTCGGAAGGGATGTAGTGACACTTTGAAATGCCCACTTGATGGAATGGTCTTCGGGCGTCATGTTACGTTTGCAGAGTCCCTGATGTGCCTAAACAGTAAAAACTCCCCACAAGTGACCCATTTTGGAAACTAGACCCCTAAGGAACTTATCTAGATGCATAGTGATCACTTTGAACCCCAGGTGCTTCACAAATTGATCCGTAAAAAAAAGAAAGTACTTTTTTTCCACAAAAATTTTCTTTTAGCCTCAGTTTTTTTCATTTTCACATGGGCAACAGTATAAATTAGATCCTAAAATTTGTTGGTCAATTTCTCCTGAGTACACAGATACCTCATATGTGGTCATAAACCACTGTTGGACGCACAGCAGGGCTCAGAAGGGGAGGAGCGCCATTTGACTTTTTGAATAGAAAATATGCTGGAATATTTAGCGGTTGCCATGTCGCATTTGGAGAGTTCCGGTGTGCCTAAACATTGGAGCTCCCCAACAAGTGACCCCATTTTGGAAACTAGACCCCTAAGGAACTTATCTAGATGCATAGTGAGCACTTTGAATCCCAGGTGCTTCACAAATTGATCCGTAAAAAAAAGAAAGTACTTTTTTTTCACAAAAATTTTCTTTTAGCCTCAGTTTTTTTCATTTTCACATGGGCAACAGTATAAATTGGATCCTAAAATTTGTTGGGCAATTTCTCCTGAGTACACAGATACCTCATATGTGGTCATAAACCACTGTTTGGGCGCACGGCAGGGCTCAGAAGGGAAGGAGCGCCATTTGACTTTTTGAATGGAAAATATGCTGGAATATTTAGCGGTTGCCATGTCGCATTTGGAGAGTTCCTGTGTGCCTAAACATTGGAGCTCCCCACAAGTGACCCTATTTTGGAAACTAGACGCCCTAAGGAACTTATCTAGATGCATAGTGAGCACTTTGAACCCCCAGGTGCTTCACAGAAGTTTATAACGCAGAGCCGTGAAAATAAAAAATCATTTTTTTTCTCAAAAAATGATTTTTTAGCCCACTATTTTTTATTTTCACAATGGTTACAGGAGAAATTGGACCCCAAAAGTTGTTGTCCAGTTTGTCCTGAGTATGCTAGTACCCCATATGTGGGGGGGAACCACTGTTTGGGCACACGTCAGGGCTCGGAAGGGATGTAGTGACACTTTGAAATGCCGACTTGATGGAATGGTCTGCGGGCATCTTGTTACGTTTGCAGAGCCCCTGATGTGCCTAAACAGTAGAAACTCCCCACAATTGACCCCATTTTGGAAACTAGACCCCGCAAAGAACTTATCTTGATGTGTGGTGAGCACTTTGAACCCTCAAGTGCTACACAGAAGTTTATAACGCCCGGGCATGAAAATAAAAAAATCATATTTTTTCCACAATCAGGATCTTTTAGTCCCAATTATTTTTTTTTCCCAAGGGTAACATGAGAAATTAGACCCCAAAAGTTGTTGTCCAATTTGTCTTGAGTATGCTGATATCCCATATGTGGGAGAAAACTACTGTATGGGCACACGTCGGGGCTCGGATGGGAAGTAGTGACGTTTTGAAATGCCCACTTGATGGAATGGTCTTCGGGCGTCATGTTACGTTTGCAGAGTCCCTGATGTGCCTAAACAGTAGAAACCCCCCACAAGTGACCCCATTTTGGAAACTAGATCCCCAAGGAACTCCTATAGACATGTGGTAAGCACTTTGAATCTCCAAGTTCTTCACAGAAGTTTATAACGCAGAGCCGTGAAAATATAAAATCATTTTTTTTCCCAAAAAATAATTTTTTAGTCCCCAATTTTTTTTCCCAATGTTAACAGGAGAAATTAGAACCCCAAAGTTGTTGTGCAATTTTTCCCCAGTACGCTGATACCCCATATGTGGGGATAAACCACTGTTTGGGCATACGTCGGGGCTTGGAATAAAGGGAGCACTGTTTGACTTTTGAACGCAAAATTTGCAGGAATCAATGGTGGCGCCATGTCGCGTATGGAGACCCCTGATGTGCCTAAATAGTGGAAACCCCTCAATTCTAACTCCAACCCTAACCCCAACACACCCTAACCCCAACCCTAACCCTACACACACCTAACCTTAATACAAACCCTAACCATAACCCTAACCCCAACACACCCCTAACCCTAATCCCAACTCTAACCATAAACCTAACCACAAACCTAACCCTAATTCCAATCCTAACCCTAATTCCAACCCTAACCCAAATTCCAACCCTAACCCTAATTCTAACCTTAACCCTAATGCTAACCCTAATGCTAACCCTAACCCTAGTTCTAACCCTAAGGCTGGGTTCATATTGCGTTTTACCAGCCCGTTCAACATGTAGCGTTGACCGGCTGGTAACGGTATAGCATAACGCGATCGCGTTGTTCTATACCCGCTAGCGCAGATGAATCAGCAGATGATTCATCTGTGCTAGCGGTGACGGAGCCCAGACGCTGCAGCCTGTGTCCGAGGCTCCGTCACTGAATGACGTCACGTCGCGAACGCATGCCGCTTTACGGCATGCGTTGCGATGCGCACACAAATGGGGTGAATGGCAGCGTTAACGGACTGCGTTACACCGCGGTGAAACGCAGTCCATCTAACGGACTGCTATAATGCAATATGAACCCAGCCTAACCCAGAGGCCCCGTGCACATGTTGTGGATTCACTTGCGGATTTTTCTTAAATCCGCAGGTAAAATGACCTGCGTTTTACCTGCGAATTTAGCGCGGATTTGCTGCGGTTTTTCCCTGCGGTTTTACACCTGTAATGGAATAGGTGTAAAACCGCTGCAGAATCCGCACAAAGAATTGACATGCTGCGGATTTAAAACCGCAGCAAATCCGCATGTGCACAGCGTTTTTTTAACCATTTATTTGCATTGTACTGTACATGGTTTCTGGATCTGCTGTGGATCCGCAGCAAAATCCGCCGCGGATCCGCAGCAAAATCCGCCGCGGATCCGCAGCAATATCCGCCGCGGATCCGCAGCAAAATCAGCCGCGGATCAGCAGCAAAATCAGCCGCGGATCAGCAGCAAAATCAGCCGCGGATCAGCAGCAAAATCAGCCGCGGATCAGCAGCAAAATCCGCCGCGGATCAGCAGCAATATCCGCCGCGGATCCGCAGCAAAATCAGCCGTGGATCCGCAGCAAAATCAGCTGCGGATCAGCAGTAAAATCCGCTAGGAAAAAAAAAAATTCTTTATTTTATTATTTGTCCCTACCTATGACAGGGTGGGGGGGGGTTCATTTACTTTTTTTTATTTTGATCACTGTGACAGTTTATCACAGTGATCAAAATAAATTTTTGTACACTGGAGGGCGCACTGCGCATGCGCCAGCCGGCAGGCGCACTGCGCATGCGCCTGCCATTTTCCAAGATGGCGGCGCCCATGAAGAATCCGGGCAGCCGCCGGGATGGATCCAGGGACGTCGGTGGACCGGGAGAGGTGAGTAGGGGGGTCGGATGGTGAGGGGGGGATCGGAAGGTGAGGGCAGCGGATCGCAGGAGCAGGGGAGCAGATAGTGACGGCGGTGACCGATCACCGCCATCTTTTGGTGGCGGCGGCCGATCACCGCCGTGACTCGATGTGGGGGGGTCAGATCGCGGTCTCCAGCCATGGCAGATGCTATTGCAGCATCGGCCATGGCTGGATTGTAATATTTCACCAGTTTCATTGGTGAAATATTACAAATCGCTCTGATTGGCTGTTTCACTTTTAACAGCCAATCAGAGCGATCGTAGCCACGTGGGGGTTAAGCCATGCACTAAGGGTCCTGTGCCTGCGGCCCGCAGGAACATGATTTATAGCATGACGCTATATGGGTCGTCATGGCACAGGTTTTCATGACGCCAACGTAGGCGTCATGGTTCGGGAAGGGGTTAATAGTGCTGTGGATGAGTTTGTTTATGCCTCTCATTGACTTGAATGGTGTTCGGCTATGTTCGATGAATATTCGACGAATAAAATATTATCTATCTATTATCTATCATCTATCTACCATCTATTATCTATTTATATATCTATCTATTTATCTATCTAACTATCTAAGAATCTAAAAAACAGGAACAGCCACCGGTTTTCCTTGATAAGAGCTGTTTATTTAGCCAATAAGTGCGACGTTTCTGTTCAAGCTTGAGAAAGGTTCGCCACTTGAACCGAAACTTCACACTTATGGGTTAAATAAACAGATAGAGATTATTGGTAAAGCACATCATTCTACTGTTTACCAAAAACCTAATGAAGCCTACAAAGAAAATAACACAGTACCTACAGTCAAATATGGTGAAGGGTCAAAGATGTTTTAGGGTTGTTTTGCTGCCTCTGGCACTGGATGCAAGCAATCATGAAATTTGAAGATTACAAAAGGATTTTGGATGGCAATGTTGTGTCCAGTGTCAGAAAGCCGGTGTCATCCCACCACTCACAGTGTCTTAGGGATGCTGTGAAGTATATCTCTTCTGTCCTATAGGATGGAGAGCTGGCTGAGCTGTCAGGATTGTAAGTGACAGCTCCACCGCCCATTCAGGCAGAGGTGTTAAAATTCATTGACATCTCAAAGGAAGAGTGCTCCAAACTTCCAGCTAAGAGGTGTAAGAAGCTTGTAGATGGTGTGGTACACCAAAGGGGGTCTTGATGGATGGGAGATATATTTCTCCTAGCAGACTGGAGTTTGGTCAGGATTTTCCCTGATCTCAAGGACCTGTGATGAGGTCATAGTCACGTGATCAGGCCAGCTGATGTGTACCTCACCTGAGGGTGTGGACTAGGCCTATAAAACAAGGAGCTGTTGTAGTTGGTGGGTGTTGTGAATGGGTTTGAGATGAGTTCTGAGCAGAGGCTCCCTCTGGTGGTTACAAGCGGTACTAGTGAGGATTGGGAATCAGGTGTTACTGATTGGTCTTATTTAAGGGAATCATTTTCCCATCAGGGTGGCCGGTGAGCAATTGTTCTGGTCTGAATCCTTCTTTCCAGTTTCCCTTGTAGCCTGCTGTGTCGTGTCTGCATCTCCTGCTATCAGATAAGACAATTTCTTATTTTGTGTTTTTGCTATATTTTTGCATTTTGTCCTGCCCTTCTGTGGGGGCCTTCTGGGTCCCCTCCGGGGGCTTTTGCCCTCTCAGTTTAGTCCAGCCACTGTGTTTTGTACTTTTGCTTTTTGCAGTTTTTTCAGTGGCTGCTGTTTTTGTTACACCAGAGAACTAATTTAGGTGGTAGAGGTCGTGTGATCTCAGGTGATTTTGAAATTAGTAGAGTTGGTGTTTTTCAGGGTTTTCTGGGATTGCAGTAAGTACCCTTCCTGTCCTTTTCTATTTAGATAGTTTGGGCCCAGCGTTTGCTCATGCTGTTTTCTTTCTGTGTCAGTATTTCCTCTTGTCTAACCGCCATTACATGTTTGGGGGCTTTCTATTATCTTTGGGGTTCTGCTCCGGGGCAGATAGCTTTCCTATTTCTATCTTTAGGTGTAGTTAGTTTCTCAGGCTGTGACGAGGCGTCTAGGACCATCGTAGGAACGCTCCACGGCTGCCTCTAGTTGTGGTGGTTAGTCAGGGTACTGCAATCTCATAGATTCCAACTGCTCTGGTGTATTTCCTTTTTTACCTGCACTCCTCAGCTACCGTAACATAACAGTATCACCGGCCCATAAAAATTGTATGGTACTCACAGAAGGGAAAAAATATTTTGAAGGAAGAAAAGTTGTCAGAGATATTTTTCTGTTTGTTGCATTTTTTTTTCTTTTTTTTTTTAAAAAAACAGCGTTCCTACGATGGTCCTAGACGCCTCGTCACAGCCTGAGAAACTAACTACACCTAAAGATAGAAATAGGAAAGCTATCTGCCCGGAGCAGAACCCCAAAGATAATAGAAAGCCCCCAAACATGTAATGGCGGTTAGACAAGAGGAAATACTGACACAGAAAGAAAACAGCATGAGCAAACGCTGGGGCCCAAACTATCTAAATAGAAAAGGACAGGAAGGGTACTTACTGCAATCCCAGAAAACCCTGAAAAACACCAACTCTACTAATTTCAAAATCACCTGAGATCACACGACCTCTACCACCTAAATTAGTTCTCTGGTGTAACAAAAACAGCAGCCACTGAAAAAACTGCAAAAAGCAAAAGTACAAAACACAGTGGCTGGACTAAACTGAGAGGGCAAAAGCCCCCGGAGGGGACCCAGAAGGCCCCCACAGAAGGGCAGGACAAAATGCAAAAATATAGCAAAAACACAAAATAAGAAATTGTCTTATCTGATAGCAGGAGATGCAGACACGACACAGCAGGCTACAAGGGAAACTGGAAAGAAGGATTCAGACCAGAACAATTGCTCACCGGCCACCCTGATGGGAAAATGATTCCTTAAATAAGACCAATCAGTAACACCTGATTCCCAATCCTCACTAGTACCGCTTGTAACCACCAGAGGGAGCCTCTGCTCAGAACTCATCTCAAACCCATTCACAACAGGTGGGTGTGGAAGGAAGGAGTTTGGCTGGAGTCAGCCTGGAAGCTTGTTTTTGTTACAGTGTGTCAGTGTGCACCAGGAAGCGAGTATCAGACCACCCGGAATGGCACCTGGCGGTCTCTGCTGTCCTGCAGCCGCTTAGTTAAGCCTGTCCCAAGCAAGGGTGAGTCTGGGACCAGTGGTTCTCCAAACTGGAGTGATTTATGTTCTGCTTTGATTTTGTTATCTGGACTTTTTGTTGAACCCGTTATTAAAACCACTGAACTTTGAACTAAAAGCCTGTGTGTATGCCTCATTACTGCGGCCCGGCCCCTGCCTACCAGAGTGGATCCCTACAATTGGTGGCTTGAATGCGGGCATACGCAGTGAGGTCAGGCTGTTTTTTTTTTGTGGATGTTTTTTTTTCTCTGCATGACAGTAAATGTCCTGGGTGAAGAAAGTGACGCAAAACCCGGTGGATAGCTGTCCGGAGATGGAGAGCACAGTAAAAATGCTTGTGGAGGCCATGCGACAGCAGCAGCTGGCTACACAGCAGCAACAGCAGGCTACACAGCAGCAACAGCAGGCTATACAGCAGCAGCAGCAGGCTATGCAGCAGCAGCAGGCTATACAGCAGCAACAGCAGACTATACAGCAGCAGGCTATGGAGCGGCAACAGGAAACCAACAATCTACTGATGCAACACATCACAGCGCCGCAGACAGCAGTAGCTGCCCCGGGACGTCAGGATGTCCGGAAAGTGGTACGCACAGCGATTCCGAAAATGGAAAAGTCAGATGACATCGAGGTGTACCTGGAGATGTTTGAAGAAGTGGCTGAGAGGGAGTCTCGTGACCCTAATACGAGCCAGCCACGTCCAAATCAGCGAGTATACTGGTCGGAAGATGGGTGTGTTGTGTATACATGGGGACCTAAAACATTATCCTATCGCTCTGGTGATGATAAACACGCCAGCGGGGAGGAGGTGCCACGAGGTGGGGGTGGTGGTGAATTTGCATTATGATGTAATAATGGGGAGACATTTTCCGTTATTTTCTGTGCTTTGGCCTGTAATTACCCCTCCCACGGAACAGTCATCGGCACCAGTGGCAACCAGGTTGCATTCTCCAGAAATCGGGCATGAACCTGGTGGCCCAGAGGAAGATGTGCTGGCGGTAGGAGTACCTTTGCCTTCGGTGGAGGAGGAAAACCCCTCTCCTATAGAAGTGTTAGCTGGGGAGATGGAAGATTTGCCACCGGGACCAGAATTGTCAGACTTAAATGTGGCAGGTGACAATTTTGGTACGGCGCAACTCCGGGACCCTACGTTGACTCGAGCCCGGGAAAATGTACTGGTTGTCAATGGGGAACCCCAACACCCCGGGGCAGCTACAGTATTTCCCCGATTTGAGCTGAACCAAGATTTGCTGTATCGGGTTGAAAAAATACATGGGGAAATTGTCGAGCAATTGCTGGTACCGCAGTCATATCGGAGGTTGGTAATGGACTTAGCGCATGCGCATGTACTAGGGGGACATTTGGGCCAAAAGAAAACCCTAGACAGAATTCTACAGCGGTTTTACTGGCTAGGGATCTATGAAGAAGTTAAACGGTATTGTAACTCTTGTCCCGTGTGCCAGGTAACCAGTCCGCAGCCTCATTTTCGGAGTACCTTGGTGCCATTACCAATTATAGAGGTCCCGTTTGAGAGAATAGCCATGGATCTGGTGGGGCCGGTTAATAAATCAGCAAGGGGTCACCAACACATCCTCGTAGTTCTAGATTACGCTACCAGGTATCCTGAGGCTATTCCCCTGCGACACACCTCGGCCAAACTGATCGCAAAAGAACTCATGGGTATGTTCTCTCGGGTGGGAATCCCTCAAGAAATCTTAACAGATCAGGGGACCCCCTTTATGTCAAAAATCATGAAGGAACTCTGCCACTTGTTAAGTGTTAAACAGTTGCGCACATCGGTCTATCATCCCCAAACAGACGGTTTAGTAGAAAGGTTCAATAAAACCCTGAAGAATATGTTGAAAAAAGCAGTCTCTAAAGATGGTAAGGACTGGGATCTCTTGTTGCCATACCTGATGTTTGCAGTGCGGGAGGTGCCCCAGGCATCTACGGGGTTCTCGCCCTTTGAACTATTATATGGCAGACATCCCCGTGGCTTACTCGATATAGCTAAAGAGGCCTGGGAAAACCAACCAACTCCCCACAAAAGTGTGATAGAACATGTGGCCAAAATGCAAGAGAGAATGGAGACAGTCCTACCATTAGTCCGAGAACACATGGAAGCAGCACAAAGGTCACAGAGGCAGGTCTATAACCGGGAGGCACGGGTAAGGTCCTTTAACCCTGGGGATCGGGTGTTGGTACTTGTGCCTACAGTGGATAGTAAGTTCCTTGCAAGGTGGCAGGGACCCTACGAGATTATAGAGAATGTGGGACCAGTAAACTATAAAGTACACCAACCAGGGCGGAGAAAGCCAGAACAGGTATACCATGTGAATCTGCTCAAACCATGGAAAGACAGAGACCCGCTTGGTGAGGATTGTCCACGGCCTGCATTTCCAGTAGAGATGGCTTCCTTGCCTCAGGAGAAGGCAAGAGAAGTCCTCTCCGCCGTCAAAATAGCAGACACTTTGTCACCCAGACAAGTTCAGGAAGTCCGAGAGTTTGTTAGCCGAAATACTGATGTTTTTTAGGGAACTTCCTGGTCGTACCTCCCTAATCCAACATGACATTGTCACGGAGCCGCAGGCCAAAGTCCGATTAAAGCCATATCGGGTGCCTGAGGCCCGGCGACAAGCCATCTCGGAAGAGGTCAAGAAGATGCTGCAGTTAGGGGTCATTGAAGAGTCCCAGAGTGAGAGGGCCAGCCCAATAGTCCTAATACCAAAGCCAGATGGGACACTAAGGTTCTGTAATGACTTCAGAAAACTGAATGAAATTTCTAAGTTTGACGCCTACCCCATGCCCCGGGTCGATGAGTTAATAGAGCGGTTTGGGGAGGCCCGTTATTTTTCAGTCATTGACCTCACAAAAGGGTATTGGCAGGTGCCCCTAACAAAAGCAGCGAGAGAGAAAACGGCTTTTGTAACACCCGAGGGACTGTTCCAGTATATAGTCCTACCCTTCGGGTTGCATGGCGCTCCAGCGACATTCCAGAGGTTAATGGACGTTGTTCTTCGTCCTCATCGCCGATATGCCGCAGCCTATCTGGACGATATTGTGGTGTACAGTACAGACGGGGAAAGTCACTTAGCCAAGGTACAGGCGGTGATAGATTCTCTGAGACAAGCAGGGCTAACTGCCAACCCAAAGAAGTGTTCCATAGGGTTGGAGGAAGCTTGGTACCTGGGGTATGTGATTGGGAGAGGAGTTATCAAACCCCAAATAAACAAAGTGGAGGCAATCCAAAACTGGCCCCGTCCCCTCACCACAAAAAAAGTGAAAGGGTTTTTGGGGTTAGTGGGATACTACCGGCGGTTTATTCCCAATTTTGCAACCCTGTCGGCGCCGTTAACTGACTGCCTAAAAGGGAGGAAGTCAGTAATGGTGCGATGGAATGATCAGCTTGAAGAAGCGTTTGTAAAACTAAAAGGGGCACTGTGTGGGTCACCAGTTATGATCACACCCGACTTCAAAAGAGAATTCATTGTCCAGACTGATGCGTCAGAGGTAGGTCTGGGTGCTGTGTTGTCTCAGGAGGTTAACGGGGAGGAGCATCCCATTAGTTTCCTGAGTCGAAAGCTTACTCCAGCTGAAACCAGATACAGCATTGTAGAGAGAGAGTGCCTGGCCATCAAGTGGGCACTGGAGTCATTGCGCTACTATCTGTTGGGGAGGACGTTTCGGTTGGTAACTGATCATTCCCCTCTGACTTGGATGAGTCAAGCCAAAGAGAGAAATGCACGAGTCACCAGGTGGTTCTGTCTCTGCAAAATTTCAAATTTCAGTAAATCGGGCAGGCAAATTACAGGGGAACGCAGATGCACTGTCCAGAGTTCACTGTATGTCATGTGTCCATCCTCCTAAAGGTTGAACAAAGGGGGGAGGTATGTGGTACACCAAAGGGGGTCTTGATGGATGGGAGATATATTTTTCCTAGCAGACTGGAGTTTGGTCAGGATTTTCCCTGATCTCAAGGACCTGTGATGAGGTCATAGTCACGTGATCAGGTCAGCTGATGTGTACCTCACCTGAGGGTGTGGACTAGGCCTATAAAACAAGGAGCTGTTGTAGTTGGTGGGTGTGGAAGGAAGGAGTTTGGCTGGAGTCAGCCTGGAAGCTTGTTTTTGTTACAGTGTGTCAGTGTGCACCAGGAAGCGAGTACCAGACCACCCGGAATGGCACCTGGCGGTCTCTGCTGTCCTGCAGCCGCTTAGTTAAGCCTGTCCCAAGCAAGGGTGAGTCTGGGACCAGTGGTTCTCCAACCTGGAGTGATTTATGTTCTGCTTTGATTTTGTTATCTGGACTTTTTGTTGAACCCGTTATTAAAACCACTGAACTTTGAACTAAAAGCCTGTGTGTATGCCTCATTACTGCGGCCCGGCCCCTGCCTACCAGAGCGGATCCCTACAATGGTTATAGGAAGTGATTGACAGCAATTATTTATTCTATGTTCGATGAATATTCGACGAATAAAATAATTATCTATTATCTATCTATTATCTATCATCTATCTACCATCTATTATCTATTTATATATCTATCTATTTATCTATCTAACTATCTAAGAATCTAAAAAACAGGAACAGCCACCGGTTTTCCTTGATAAGAGCTGTTTATTTAGCCAATAAGTGCGACGTTTCTGTTCAAGCTTGAGAAAGGTTCGCCACTTGAACCGAAACTTCACACTTATTGGCTAAATAAACAGATAGAGATTATTGGTAAAGCACATCATTCTACTGTTTACCAAAAACCTAATGAGGCCTACAAAGAAAATAACACAGTACCTACAGTCAAATATGGTGGAGGATCAAAGATGTTTTAGGGTTGTTTTGCTGCCTCTGGCACTGGATGCAAGGAATCATGAAATTTGAAGATTACAAAAGGATTTTGGATGGCAATGTTGTGTCCAGTGTCAGAAAGCCGGTGTCATCCCACAACTCACAGTGTCTTAGGGATGCTTGAAGTATATCTCTTCTGTCCTATAGGATGGAGAGCTGGCTGAGCTGTCAGGATTGTGACAGCTCCACCGCCCACTCAGGCAGAGGTGTTAAAATTCATTGATATCTCAAAGGAAGAGTGCTCCAAACTTCCAGCTAAGAGGTGTAAGAAGCTTGTAGATGGTTATAGGAAGTGATTGACAGCAATTATTTATTCTAAAGGGTGCAACCAAATATTAAGTTGAGGGTGCCAACAATTTTGTCCCATTTTTGGGATTTTATGTGAAATTATGTCCAATTTGCCTTTTTCCTCTGTTTTTTTTGTGGTATCCTATACACACAAGAGAACTAAACATGTGTATAACAAAACATGTGGAATTGCAATAATTTTCTAGGAGAAATATTTAATTTTCTGCAACAATTTCAAGGGTGCCAAGTGCCAACACTTTTGTTCATAACTGTATGTACATAAATTTATAGATATGAAAGGACTTTATAGGTAATTAAAAGACAAGCGTTAGATAAATCCCTTCACAGCATTTTAGTTAAAAATGACAATAAAATATATTCATGTAATTTTTACAAAATTGAGTGGCTTATGCCTTGTAACTTTACCTCCCTACAAAGAAGGATCTCCTATCACGCCCTGAGAGAAACATTATTTTTAGCTTTTCTTAATATATTGAAGTTTATGAAATGAACAAACCACAAACCTGTAATGAAATGACGTAAAGTCTGGGCAGACTGCACCTTTAACATGGAAATGCCTTTGCAGAGATGATTCCGCACGTTACAACGTGGCTGTGAACCTGGGAAAACTGCTGGTGCCGCGAAGAACAATGAAATGCTCTGAACCAGCAGAATGTGTGGTGGAGACAGTCTGGCTGGACACATCTTTCAGCAGGAATGCTGCACTATGCTATTCCGAGGCGGCTAAGTGCTGGATGGAAAGCTATTATTTTTCAACTGTTATCTCAACATTTTTTTTTCTTTCCAATCTGGAAGTAAAATCTATTTCTCAAGATTTATAAATAATAATAATAATGATAATAATAACAATAATACAAATATTAGTGAAAACAATGTAAATACTAATATAAATGTTAACAATTTTAAATATATAAATATATAGATCATATAAATATTTAATAGTAATAATATAATAAAGTAGACTTGAAATCTACTTTAATTTCTCTAGATTTAGTAATAACGATACATTAATACATACTAAAATAATAATAATAATAAAATAACAATGTAATTAATGATTATATAAATATTAATTATATAAGTAATTATAATAATAGAGTAAATAATAAGAAAAAACAACTCCTCCAGATATAATAATAATAATAATTATTATTATTATTAGGGGAGGAGCCAGAAGATCCCGCAGATATCCCTCCGCTGTTACCAAGTTGTCACGAACAAAACTTAGCTGCCTGTAATTGTCTGACGAGTGATGGACGAGGCTGCAGCTCCTTCCACTGCTAGGCCGGTTATTGGGGAACTCACAGTGAGCTTATAGTATATACACATCCGATTCCAAAGCCTGGAATTTACAGTGGGCACAGAAAGTATTCAGACCCCTTTACATTTTCACTCTTTGCTTCATTGCAGCTGTAAGGTAGAAGACCGGGCTGCGGTTGCCTGTACCAAGCCAGGTCTGGAACTGTTGAGGCTGCCTCCCATGTTGCCTGGGGGATGAAATGAGGGACCGGAACAACCTCATGACACAGGTAGGAGGGGCGTGATAAAAGCAAAAGCGTGCGCAGTGAGGGGCAGTTTGGCGCAAACAGGCAGCGCGCAGCTGGGTGAGCAGAATGCTCCGCCTCCTGAGCACCAGTGATGTGATAGGCTGCGTTTGTTGGCTCCCATTATCACCGGTGGAGCCGAGAGGCAGAGAGAGGTGCCGTGCACCCAGAGACTGTGAGTACTGAACACATGCGGAGGAGAGAAGGCCGAGTACCGGACACTTACTTGTGGCCTTCCCTGCCATTTGCTGGACGCCAGCCCATGTTCAACTGTGAGAGTGCTGCGGCCTGGCTTGCTTTGGCCGCACAAGTTCATGGACTAGGGGCTCAGCAGAAGGTACCGGAGATCGAATGCTGCCGCCAAAAGATGGATCATCAATCAAAGGACTCTGTGGACATCTTTGCTGGTGCTGCAACCCCCGCAGGATCATCTGCAGGGGAGGAGCATAAAGGACATGATAAGTTTAATAATGGGACTGCTATTGTCCTGTACTTGTTGTTCTTACCATCTACCCTTTAACCATTTATCTCCCTGTGAGGAGTTAATACCGTTTCATTAAACTGTTACATTTGATAACCCTTGCTCTGCCTTCTGTCTGTGTCACTGCATTAACAGCCATTTGGTAAACTCAAAAAAGTTCTTTTTTTCTCATTAATCTACACTCTGAATCCCATCTTACACTCTGAACTCCATCTTGACTAAAAAAAACAGAAATGTAGACATTTTTGCAAACTTATTAAAAAAGAAAAGCTGAAATACCACATGGTCAAAAGTATTCAGACCCTTGCTCAGTATTGAGTAGAAGCACCCTTTTGAACTAGTACAGCCATGAGTCTTCTTGGTAATGATGCAACAAGCTTTTCACACCTGGATTTGGGGATCCTCTACCATTCTTCCTTGCAGATCTTCTCCAGTTCCATCAGGTTGGAGGTGAACGTTGGTGGACAGTCATTTTCAGGTCTCTCCAGAGATACTCATTTGGGTTTTAGTCAGGGCTCTGACTGGGCCAGTCAAGAATGGTCACAGAGTTGTTCTGAAGCTACACCTTTGTTATTTTAGCTTTGTGCTTAGGGTCATTGTCTTGTTGGAAGGTGAACCTTCGGCCAACTCTGAGGTCCAGATCAAACTAGAAGAGGTTTTCATCCAGGATATCGCTGTACTTAGCCGCATTCATGTTTTCTTCAATTGCAACCAGTAGTCCTGTACCTGCAGCTGAAAAACACCCCCATAGCATGATGCTGCCACCACCATGTTTCACTGTTATTGGGCATGTTATTTGCAGTGCCTGGTTTTCTCCACCCATACCACCTAGAATTATCACCAAAAAGTTCTATCTTCGTCTCATTAGACCAGAGAATCTTATTTGTCATAGTCTGGGAGTCCTTCATGTGATTTTTAGCAATCTCTATGTGGGCTCTCATATGTTTGGCACTGAGGAGAGGCTTCTGTCGGGCGACTCTGCCATAAAGGCCTGACTGGTGGAGGGCTGCAGTGATAGTTAACTTTGTTGAAATTTCTCCCGTCTCCCTAGTGCATCTGTGGAGCTCAGCCACAGTGATCTTGGAGTACTTCTTTACCTATCTCACCAAGGCTCTTCTCCAATGATTAATCAGTTTGGCTGGACGGCCAGGTCTAGGAAGACTCCTGGTGGTCCCAAACTTCTTCCATTTAAGGATTATTGAGGCCACTGTGCTCTTAGGAACCTTGAATACTGCAGAAATTCTTTTGTAACCTTGGCCATATGTGTGCCTTTCCACAATTCTGTCTCTGAGCTTCTTGGCCAGTTCCTTTGACCTCATGATTCTCGTTTGGTCTGAGTTGCACTGAGTTGTGAGGTCTTATACAGACAAGTGTGTGCCTTTACAAATCAAGACCTATCAGTTTAATTTAAAAAAGCTGGACCCCAATGAAGGAGTAGAACCATTTCAAGGATGATCAAAAGGAAATAGACAGCATGTGACTTAACCAGTTTCTGCCATCCGATGTACTATCCCATCCATGGTAACTGGGCCTGTATGACCATGGACAGGATAGTACGTCCCATGTGATCGGCCGCGCTCCCATAGGGAGCGCGGCCGATCGCGGCCGGGTGTCAGTTGATTATCACAGCTGACACCCAGCACTATGTGCCAGGAGCAGTCACGGACCGCTTCTGGCACATTAACCCCTGGCACACCCCGATCAAACATGATCGTGGTGTACCGGGGGCACAGGGAAGCATCGTGCAGGGAGGGGGCTCCCTGCGTGCTTCCTGAGACCCTCAGAACAGCGGGCCTTCCTTCCTGCAAGACCCCGGATCCAAGATGGCCGCGGGGTCCAGCATGGAGGCGGCTTCCTCAGTGCCTGCCGAGAGCAGGCGCTGAGGAAGCCTGCAGCAGTGCCTGTGAGATCGCTGGTCTGACAGAGTGCTGTGCACTCTGTCAGACCAGCGATCTCACTTTATACAGTGATATCCCACCCTGGGACAAACTAAAAAAGTAAAAAAAATGAAAATCACATGTGAAAAAAAAAAATTTCAAAATAAAGGAAAAAAAAAATTATTCCCCAATAAATTAATTTCTTCATGTAAATAAAAAAAAACAATAAACGTACACATATTTGGTATCGCTGTGTCTGTAACGACCTGCCCTATAAAACTGTCCCACTAGTTAACCTTTAGTGAACCCCTTAAAAAAAAAAATCAATGCTTTGTCATCATACAGCCAAACAAAAAGTGGAATAACACGCGATAAAAAAGACCGATATAAATAAACATGGTACCGCTGAAAACATCATCTTGTCCCGCAAAAAATGAGCCGCCAAACAGCATCATCAGCAAAAAAATAAAAAAGTTATAGCTCGCAGAATAAAGCGATGCAAAAATAATTATTTTTTATATAAAATTGTTTTTATTGTATAAAAGCGCCAAAACATAAAAAAAGATATAAATGAGGTATCGTCGTAATCGTACTAACCTGAAGAATAAAACTGCTTTACCAATTTTACCACACGCGGAATGGTATAAATGCCCCCCCAAAAGAAATTCATGAATTGCTGATTTTTGTTAATTCTAACCTCCCAAAAATCTAAATAAAAAGCGTTGAAAAAATGTCACATGCTCAGACATGGTACCAATAAAAACATCAACGCATACCGCAAAAACTAAGACCTCACATGACTCTGTAGGCCAAAATATGCAAAAATTATAGCTCTCAAAATGTGGTGATGCAAAAACTATTTTTTGCAATAAAAAGCGTCTTTTAGCGTCACAGCTGCCAATCATAAAAACCCACTATAAATAGTAAATCAAACCCCCTTTATCACCCCCTTAGTTAGGGAAAAATAATAAAATTAAAAAATGTATTTATTTCCATTTTCCCATTAGGGTTAGTGTTGAGGCTAAAGTTAGGGTTAGGGTTGGGGCTAAAGTTAGGATTAGGGTTAGGGTTGGGTTTAGGGTTAGGGGTGTGTTAGGGTTAGGTTTGTGGTTAGGGTTATGGTTAGGGTTGGGACTAGGGTTCAGGGTGTGTTGTGGTTAGGGTTGGAGTTAGAATTGGGGGGTTTCCACTGTTTAGGCACATCAGGGGCTCTCCAAATGTGACATGGCGCCTGATCTCAATTCCAGCCAATTCTGCGTTGAAAAAGTCAAACGGTGCTCCTTCACTTCTGAGCTCTACCATGCACCCAAACAGTAGTTTACCCCCTCATATGAGGTATCAGCGTACTCAGGACAAATTGCACAATAACTCTTGGGGTCCAATTTCTTCTGTTACCCTTGGGAAAATAAAAAATTGAGGGCGAAATATCATTTTTGTAAAAATAAAAAGATTTTTTTTGTTTTTACGGCTGTACATTACAAACTTCTGTGAAGCACTTGGGGCTTCATAGCGCTCACCACACATCTAGATAAGCTCCTTGGGGGTTTATTTTCCAAAATGGGGTCACTTGTGGGGTGTTTCCACTGTTTAGGCACATCAGGGGCTCTCCAAATGCGACATGACACCAGCAGACCATTCCATCAAAGTCTGCAATCCAAAACGTCACTACTTCCCTTCCGAACCCCGACGTGTGCCCATTCAGTAGTTTTCTCCCACATATGGGTGTTGTGAATGTGCTAGAAATGAATTCTGAGCAGAAGCTCCCTCTGGTGGTTACAAACAGTACTGAACTATCCAATGAAGATTGTGAAGATTGGCGATCAGGTGTTACTGACTGGTCTTATATAAGGGAGGTTCCCTCCCATCAGGGTTGCCGGTGATCAATTGTTCTGGTCTCATCTTTGATTCCTGTTCACTTTGTAGCTTGCTGTTTCGTGCCTGATCTTCTGCTAACAGATAAGCCATTTTCTTCTTTTAGTTTTTTGTGCTTGCTTTTTGCATTTTGTCCTGCACTTCTGTGGGGGTCTGCCGGGTCCCCTCCGGGGGCTTGTGCTCCTCTCAGTTTAGTTCAGCCACTGTTGTTTGTTCATTTGCCTTTTCCAGTTTTTTCAGTGGCTGCTGTTTGGTTTTGTTACACCAGAGAACTAGTTTAGGTGGTAGAGGTCGTGTGATCTCAGGTGTTTTTGTAATTAGTAGTGTTGGTACTTTTCAGGGTTTTTTCGGATTGCAGTAAGTGTCCTTCCTATCCTTTTCTATTTAGGAAGTTTGGGCCCCAACGTTTGCTCATACTATTTTCTGTCTGTGTCTGTATTTTCCTCTTGTCTAACCGCCATTACATGTTTGGGGGCTTTCTATGTTCTTTGGGGATCTGCTCCGGGGCAGATAGTTTTCCTCTTTCTGTCTTTAGGTGTAGTTAGCTTCTCAGGCTGTGACGAGGCGTCTAGGACCAACGTAGGTACGCTCCACGGCTGCCTTTAGTTGTGGTGGTTAGTCAGGGTACTGCAATCCCATAGATTCCAACCTCTCTGGTGTATTTCCTTTTTTGCCTGCTCTCCTCAGCTACCAAATCATAACAGTATCACCGGCCCAAAAACTGATATTTGTATGGTTTTCACAGAAGGGAAAAATAGTGTTAAAGAAAGAAGATTGTCAGAGTTGTCAGAGATTTTTTTTTTTCCCTCTGTTTCTCTGAATGCTGAGGAGGATTTTTTTTTTCTCTCAATGGAGTTTGCACAGTTGTCTGGCCGTGTGGATCAGCTTGCCACTGAAGTTCGGAGTATTGCTACCTATCTTGCAGGGTTGCCTGTTGTGAAACCTAGGATTCCAATGCCAGATTTGTTTTTAGGGGATCGAGCTAAATTTCTGAATTTCAAAAATAACTGTAAGTTGTTTTTTGCCTTGAAATCTAAGTCCTCAGGGAACGCAGCACAGCAGGTTCAAATTGTCATCTCTCTCCTGCGCGGCGAACCTCAGGATTGGGCTCTTTCCCTGACACTTGGGAATCCTGTTTTGAGTAATGTTGATGCATTTTTTCAGGCTCTGGGGTTATTGTACGATGAGCCTAATGTCACTGATCAAGCTGAAAAAGCCTTGTTGGCATTAAATCAGGGGCTTGAGGACGCTGAGTTATACTGTCAGAGATTCCGAAGGTGGGCAGTCCTGACCAAATGGAATGACGATGCTTTGGCAGCCCTTTTTCGGAAGGGTCTGTCAGAGAATGTAAAGGATGTTATGGTGGGATTCCCTGTCCCCTCTGTTCTCAATGATTCTATGTCATTGGCGATTCAAATTGACAGACGTTTGCGTGAGCGTAGAGGTATGCGTGGAACAGTGTTGCCTTGTGAACCAGCTTCTGAACCCATGCAGAGTGATAGAGTGGCTTCTGGGGCACAGCGTCATGAGTTTCGTAAACGCAATGGGTTATGTTTCTACTGTGGTGATGCCTCTCATGCTATTTCAGTCTGCCCTAAGCGGGGAAGACGTTTTGCACGTTCAGTTGTCTTGGGTAGTGTTCAGACTAAATTTTTGTTGACTGTTACCCTGATTTGCTCCCTGTCCATATTTTCTGCTCAGGCTTTTGTTGATTTGGGAGCAGCTATTAACCTGATGGATTTTGATTTTGCTAAACATTGTGGGTTTCCCTTGATACCCCTACGAAGTCTATTCCCCTACTGGGGATCGATTCTACCCCTTTGGCTGAGAATAAACTTCAGTTCTCTACTCAGGTCATAATGAGGGTTGAACCTGATCATCAGGAGAGTTGCAAATTTTTGGTGCTGTATAATCTGCATGACATTATCGTACTGGGTTTCCCTTGGTTACAGTCTCATAATCCTGTTTTGGATTGGAAATCTGTGTCTGTAACCAGTTGGGGCTGCCAATGTGTTAATAATAATAATAATCTTTATTTATATAGCGCCAACATATTCCGCAGCGCTTTACAGTTTAACAGTTTCAGAACACAAGTCATAAGTAACAACGTTAACAATACAATAATTAAAGCCAAATAAGCCGCCCCTGCTCATGAGAGCTTACAATCTACAATGAGGGGGTGTTAATACCAACACTCCTGTTTTTTCTGCCTCCCCCCAGGCTCAGGATGTTCCTGACTTTTTGACTGATTTTTCTGATGTGTTTAGCGAAAGTAAATCTGCATCCTTGCCCCCCATAGGAGCTATGACTGCGCTATTGAATTAGTGCCTGGTAGTAAATTCCCTAAAGGTCGCCTTTTTAACTTGTCTGTACCTGAACATGACGCTATGCGGTCTTATATCAAGGAGTCATTGGAGAAGGGTCATATCAGACCATCCTCTTCACCCTTGGGTGCCGGTTTTTTCTTTGTGGCCAAAAAGGATGGTTCATTAAGGCCGTGTATTGATTATCGTCTCTTGAACAATATCAATGTGAAATATCAATATCCGTTACCCTTGATTTCTGACCTGTTTTCCAGGGTGAAAAGTGCTACTTGGTTTACCAAGCTTGACCTCAGGGGGGCATATAACCTTATTCGAATTAAGCATGGGGATGAATGGAAGACGGCATTTAATACCCCAGAGGGGCATTTTGAGTACCTAGTGATGCCCTTTGGGCTCACTAATGCTCCTTCTGTCTTCCAGTCCTTCATGAATGACATTTTCAGGGATTTTGTGGATAAATTTCTGATTGGTTATTTGGATGATATCTTGATTTTTTCCAATGACTGGGACTCTCATGTGAAACATGTTCGGACTGTGTTCCAGATTTTGAGAGAGAATGCTCTGTATGTGAAGGGATCAAAGTGTCTTTTTGGCGTACAGAGGATCTCATTTCTGGGATTCATTTTGTCCCCATCTGTTATTGAAATGGACCCGGTCAAGGTTCAGGCCATCTGTGATTGGGTCCAACCTACTTCATTAAAGGCTCTTCAAAGATTCTTGGGTTTTGTCAATTTTTATCGTAAATTTATTGGTAATTTCTCTGTTATTGTTAAACCATTGACTGATTTGACCAAAAAGGGTTCTGATGTGGTGAATTGGCCTCCTGAGGCAGTCTCTGCGTTTCAGGAACTTAAGCAGAGATTCACTTCTGCTCCTGTTCTACGGCAGCCTGATGTTTCTCTGCCATTTCAGGTGGAGGTTTATGGCTCTGAAATTGGGGCAGGTGCTGTTTTGTCCCAAAGAGATCCAGAGACCTCTAAAAGTAACCCTTGTGCCTTTATCTCTCGAAAATTTTCTCCAACTGAACGTAATTATGACGTGGGTAATCGGGAGTTATTGGCCATGAAGTGGGCTTTTGAAGAGTGGAGACATTGGCTGGAGGGAGCCAAACATCAGGTGGTGGTCCTCACGGACCATAAGAATCTGGTTTATCTGGAATCAGCCAAGCGACTTAATCCTAGACAGGCCAGGTGGGCCTTGTTTTTCACACGTTTTAATTTTGTGGTTTCCTTTCTTCCTGGCACTAAGAATGTTAAGGCGGATGCCCTCTCGAGGAGTTTCCTTGCGGACTCTCCTGAGTTATCTGATCCTGATGTTATTTTGAAAGAGGGTGTAGTTCTTTCCGCCATCTCGCCCAATTTGAGACTGGCTCTGGAAGGGTGTCAGGAGGATAAACCCGAGCGCTGCCCTATTGGGAAATTGTTTGTCCCAGACCGGTGGAAAAAGAGTGTGATGTCTGAGATTCATTGTTCCGCGTTGGCCGGTCATCCCGGAATTTTTGGTACCAGAGACTTGGTTAGTCGGTCCTTTTGGTGGCCTACTTTGTCTCGTGACGTCAGGGAATTTGTGCAGTCCTGCGGGTCTTGCTCTCGCTCCAAGCCTTGCTCTCGCTCTAGTGGTTTGTTGATGCCATTGCCTGTGCCCAAGAGACCATGGACCCATATCTCTATGGATTTCATTTCCGACCTCCCTGTTTCTCAGAGAATGACCGTTATCTGGGTGATTTGTGATAGGTTTTCCAAAATGATACATCTTGTGCCATTACCTAAGTTGCCTTCCTCCTCTGAATTGGTGCCTTTGTTCCTTCAGCACGTGGTTCGGTTACACGGCATCCCTGATAACATTGTGTCTGACAGAGGAGTCCAGTTTGTTTCCAGATTTTGGAGGACTTTTTGTTCTAAACTTGGTGTTCAATTGTCTTTCTCCTCGGCTTTTCATCCTCAGACCAATGGACAAACTGAGAGAACAAACCAGACATTGGAGACTTATCTGAGATGCTTTGTGTCTGCTGATCAGGATGACTGGGTCTCTTTTTTGCCTTTGGCTGAGTTTGCTCTTAATAATAGGGCTAGCTCTGCCACTTTGATGTCTCCATTTTTCTGCAATTTTGGGTTTCACCCTCGATTTTCTTCAGGACAGACGGAGGCTTCTGTCTGTCCAAGTGTTGACTCTGTTGTGGAGCGTATGCAGCAGATTTGGGACCAGGTAGTGGAGAGGTTGTCCCTCTCTCAGGAGAGGGCCCAGCGGTTTGCCAACCGGCATAGGACTGATGGTCCTCGGTTTGAAGTGGGGGACTTGGTCTGGTTGTCCTCAAGAAATATCCCTATGAGAGTTGCATCTCCTAAGTTTAAGCCTAGGTTCATTGGACCTTATAAGATCATGGAGATTCTTAATCCTGTTTCCTTTCGTTTACTTCTTCCAGGGACATTTAAGATCCATAACGTGTTCCACAAGTCCTTATTGAAGAGGTTTGTCGAGCCAGTGGTTCCTATGGCTGTGCCTCCTGACCCTGTTTTGGTTGAGGGCAATCTGGAGTATGTGGTTGAGAAAATTTTGAATTCTCGTTTTTCTAGACGGAAACTCCAGTATTTGGTTAAGTGGAGAGGTTATGGTCAGGAGGACAATTCTTGGGTGTTTGCTTCGGACATCCATGCTAGGAGACTCATCCGTGCGTATCACAGAGCTCATCCTGACCGGCCTGGTTGCTCAAATGAGGGTTCGGTGACCCCTCCTCAAGGGGGGGTACTGTTGTGAATGTGCTAGAAATGAATTCTGAGCAGAAGCTCCCTCTGGTGGTTACAAACAGTACTGAACTATCCAATGAAGATTGTGAAGATTGGCGATCAGGTGTTACTGACTGGTCTTATATAAGGGAGGTTCCCTCCCATCAGGGATGCCGGTGATCAATTGTTCTGGTCTCATCTTTGATTCCTGTTCACTTTGTAGCTTGCTGTTTCGTGCCTGTATCTTCTGCTAACAGATAAGCCATTTTCTTCTTTTAGTTTTTTTGCTTGCTTTTTGCATTTTGTCCTGCACTTCTGTGGGGGTCTGCCGGGTCCCCTCCGGGGGCTTGTGCTCCTCTCAGTTTAGTTCAGCCACTGTTGTTTGTTCATTTGCCTTTTCCAGTTTTTTCAGTGGCTGCTGTTTGGTTTTGTTACACCAGAGAACTAGTTTAGGTGGTAGAGGTCGTGTGATCTCAGGTGTTTTTGTAATTAGTAGTGTTGGTACTTTTCAGGGTTTTTTGGGATTGCAGTAAGTGTCCTTCCTATCATTTTCTATTTAGGAAGTTTGGGCCCCAACGTTTGCTCATACTATTTTCTGTCTGTGTCTGTATTTTCCTCTTGTCTAACCGCCATTACATGTTTGGGGGCTTTCTATGTTCTTTGGGGATCTTCTCCGGGGCAGATAGTTTTCCTCTTTCTGTCTTTAGGTGTAGTTAGCTTCTCAGGCTGTGACGAGGCATCTAGGACCAACGTAGGTACGCTCCACGGCTGCCTTTAGTCAGGGTACTGCAATCCCATAGATTTCAACCTCTCTGGTGTATTTCCTTTTTTGCCTGCTCTCCTCAGCTACCAAATCATAACATATGGGGTATCAGCGTACTCAGGACAAATTGGAAAACAACTATTGGGTCCAATTTCTCCTGTTACCCTTGTAAAAATAAAATATTGGGGGCAAAAAAAATCATTTTTGTAAAAAAAAAAAAGGATTTTTTATTTTTGCGGCTGTACGTTATAAACTTCTGTGAAGCACTTTGGGGTTCAAAGTGCTCACCACACATCTAGATAAGTTCCTTGGGGGATCTGTTTTCCAAAATGGGGTCACTTGTTGGGGGTTTCCACTCAAGCGCGACATGACGCCCGCAGACCATTCCATCAAAGTCTGCAATCCAAAATGTCACTACTTCCCTTCCGAGCCCTGACGTGTGCCCATACTGTAGTTTTCTCCCACATATGGGGTATCAGCGTACTCAGGACAAATTGGACAACAACTTTTGGGGTCCAATATCTCCTGATACCCTTGGGAAAATAAAAAGTTGTGGACTAAAAGATCATGTTTGTGGAAAAAATATGATTTTTTTACTTTCATACTCGGGCGTTATAAACTTTAGTGAAACACCTGGGGGCTCAAAGTTCTCACCACCCATCTAGATAAGTTCCCTGAGGGGTTTAGTTTCCAAAATAGTGTCATTTGTGGGGGGTTTCCACTGTTTAGGCACATCAGGAGCTCTCCAAACACGACATGGCATCCAGCCAATTCTGAGTTGAAAAAGTCAAACGGCGCTCCTTCCCTTCCAAGCTCTGCCATGCACCCAAACAGTGGTTTACCCCCAAATATGGGGTATCAGCATACTCAGGACAAATTGCACAATAACTTTTGGGGTCCTGTTACCCTTGGGAAAATAAAAATTGGGGTGAAAAGATCATTTTTGTGGAAAAAATATGATTTTTTAATTTTACGACTCTACGTTATAAACTTGTGTGAAGCACTTGGGGGTTCAAATTGCTCACCATAGATCTAGATAAGTTCCTTAGGGGGTCTAGTTTCCAAAATGGGGTCACTTGTGGGGGGATTCCACTGTTTAGGCACATCAGGAGCTCTCCAAATGCAACATGGCATCCAATCTCAATTCCAGCCAATTTTGGTTGGAAAAAATCAAATGGTGCTGCTTCCATTCCGAGCTCTGCCGTGCGCCCAAACAGTGGTTTCCCCCCACATATAGGGTATCAGCATACTCAGAACAAATTGGACAACAACTTTTGTGGTCCAATTTCTCCTGTTACCCTTGGGAAAATAAAAAATTGGTGACTAAAAGATAATTTTTGTGGGAAAAAAATAGGATTTTTTATTTTCATGCCCGGGCTTTATAAACTTGTGTGAAGCACTTGGGGGTTCAAAGTGCTCACCACATATCTAGATAAGTTACTTAGGGGGTCTAGTTTCCAAAATGGGGTCACTTGAGGGTTTCCACTGTTTAGGCACATCTGGGGCACTGCAAACGGAACATGACCCCATCAACGTCTGCATTCCAAAACATTATTACTTCCTTTCCAAGCCCTGCCATGCGCCCAAACAGTCCCCCCCCCACATATGGGGTATCAGCCTACTCAGGACAAATTGGACAACAACTTTTGGGGTCCAATTTCCTTGGGAAAAATCAAAAAGTTGGGACTAAAAAATCATTTTTGTGGAAAATTGTTTTTTTTTCCACACCCAAGCATTATAAACTTATGTGAAACACTTGGGGTTCAAAGTGCTCACAACAGATCTAGATAAGTTCCATAGGGGGTCTAGTTTCCAAAATGGTGTCAATTGTGGGGGGTTTACACTGTTTAGGGGCATCAGGGGCTCTCCAAACGCGACATGGTGTCCAATCTCAATTCCAGCCAATTTTGGTTTGAAAAAGTCAAACGACGCTCCTTCCCTTACGAGCTCTGCCGTGTGCCCAAACAGTGGTTTTCCACCACATATGGGGTACTGGCGTACTCAGAAGAAATTGCACAACAACTTTATCTGTACATTTTCTCCTTTTACCCTTGTGAAAATAAAAAAAAGTTTGTAAAAGATAATTTTTGTGACTAAAAAGTTAAGTGTTCATTTTTTCCTTCCACGATGCTTCAGCTCCTGTGAAGCACCTGAAGGGTTAGTAAACTTCTTGAATGTGGTTTTGAGTACCTTGAGGGGTGCAGTTTTTAGAATGGTGTCACTTTTGGGTATTTTCTGCCATATAGACCCCTCAAAGTGACTTCAAATGTGAGGTGGTCCCTAAAAAAATGGCTTTGTAAATTTTGTTGTAAAAATGAGTGTGACGCTTCCCACGGCTGCGGGGCGTTGGGACATGGCATAGCTTACCTAACTAGCCAATGCTCCCACGCCGCCAGTCCATGATGACGTGAGGCATGCGTCCCAGATGGTAAGAGAATGTGGACCCACTGGACCACAGAGGGAGACCCGGGCCTGCCCGGACTAGGGGAGGGCAGCGACCGGGATCCGTGGCAGCTGAGCATGTGGGCAAGATGGCGACCTGCAGGACTAGACAACACCGCACAACTTCAGGTATGAAGAAACATAAAGTTTACTTAAAGACACACACAGTAGATAAACAGAACATAATGCCGGGCTCCCGATTCCGCACATCAGAGAAGGGTACACGTCTCAGGATCACAGACAAGTGCAGGAGGACATCACGGGTAGATGCAGTCCAAGGTTATCTGGCACGGGCATACTAGGGCAGCATCTCTCTCAGGCCTCAGGCGTAGCACAGGCTCAGCAGGAGAACATCAGACACCGACCTCAGACAGACTTCAAACGATGGCGGGGTCATCACGGGTAGATGCAGTCCAGGATCATCTGGCACAGGCATACTAGTATGGCCTCTCTCTCATGCCTCAGGCGTAGCACAGGCTCAGCAGGAACAGGCCTGGATATGCAGCCTCCAGGAAGGGCGATCTGGGTATTCTGCCCCCAGAGCTGGCGGAAACACAAGACACAGTTCAGACATTCAGGTACCGGGACAGATCCAGGATCAGGGATTCAGGGAACAAGATACAACAGGAACAGGCCTGGATATGCAGCCTCCAGGAAGGGTGATCTGGGTACTCAGCCCCCAGAACAGGCGGAAACACAAGACAGGACAAAGGGAATCAGCTCTCCAGAACTGATCGCACACAGAGCAGCAGCTGAACACACAAACACACACGGCTAGGTTCAGGAACTCAATGCAAAGCTCTGGCAACGCCCCACAGGGCTGGGGAACTTTATATATGAGCTGCTTCACAGCGATAGGCTGGAGCAGCAATTCTAGTGCACACCCATTCCTCATAAAAGCAGGACAGGTGTGGGCCGCGCCCCCTATGCAGAGTCAGACACAACTCAGCACAGAAGGACACCTGACAGTGGCTGCAGCTTCAACACACGTAGTAAATCATGCACCACTGCAGAGGACTTTGCAACCTACGGGTAGCTTCTACAGCAGGCCAGGGACCGCACATGCGGGTGGTTATGCAACGCAGCGGAGACACTCACGCAAGTATGGCTATGCAGCAGAGCTGGGAACTGAGCAGCATCCATACAGGTAACAGACAACAGTATCCCACCTGGTTAGGGGGAAGGGAGCAAAAGGGTTAAAGCAAAGACATGCAAAGTAACGCTGGAAAACAAAGTACAGACAATACCAGCGTTACAATGAGAAATCGCTGGTCAACTTTTAACCCTTATAATTTCCTAACAAAAAAAAATTTTGGTTCCAAAATTGTGCTGATGTAAAGTAGTCATGTGGGAAATGTTATTTATTAACTATTTTGTGCGACATATTTCTCTGTTTTAAGGCTATAAAAATTCAAATTTGAAAATTGCAAAATTTTCTAAATTTTCGCCATATTTGCGTTTTTTTCAAAAATAAACGCAAGTTATATAGAAGAAATTTTACCACTAACATGAAGTACATTATGTCACGAGAAAATAGTGTCAGAATCGCTAAGATCCGTTGAAGCGTTCCAGAGTTATAACCTCATAAAGAGACAGTGGTCAGAATTGTAAAAATTGGCCTGGTCATTAACATGCAAACCACCCTTGGGGGTTAAGAGGTTAAATATGAGTGTCTGAGAAAAGGGTCTGAATACTTATGACAGCGTGACATTTCAGTTTTTCTTTTATAATAAATTTGCAAAAATTTCAACATTTCTGTTTTTTTCAGTCAAGATGGCTTGCAGAGTGTACAATAATGAGAAAAAAAATAACATTTTTGAATTTGCCAAATGGCTGCAATAAGACAAAGAGTAAAAAATTTAAAGGGATCTGAATACTTTCCGTACCCACTGTATATACAGTACAGACCAAAAGTTTTGACACACCTTCTCATTCAATGATTTTTCTGTATTTTCATGACTGTGAAAATTATAGAATCACACTGAATGCATCAAAACTATGAATCAACACATGTGGAATTATACATTACACTTTACAAAAAAGTGTGAAACAGCTGAAAATATGTCTTATATTCTAGGTTCTTCAAAGTAGCCACCTTTTGCTTTGATTACTGCTTTGCGAGCAGAAAAGGTGAACGGATGGACTCTACATGCCTGGTTCCCACCGTGAAGCATGGAGGAGGAGGTGTGATGGTGTGGGGGTGCTTTGCTGGTGACACTGTTGGGGATTTATTCAAAATTGAAGGCATACTGAACCAGCATGGCTACCACAGCATCTTGCAGCGGCATGCTATTCCATCCGGTTTGCGTTTAGTTGGACCATTATTTATTTTTCAACAGGACAATGACCCCAAACACACCTCCATGCTGCGTAAGGGCTATTTGAACAAGAAGGAGAGTGATGGGGTGCTACGTCAGATGACCTGTCCTCCACAGTCACCAGACCTGAACCCAATCGAGATGGTTTGGGGTGAGCTGGACCGCTCACCGCTTCAATTTTGAATAAATCCCCAACAGTGTCACCAGCAAAGCACCCCCACACCATCACATCACCTCCTCCATGCTTCACAGTGGGAACCAGGCATATAGAGTCCATCCGTTCACCTTTTCTGCGTGCAAAGCAGTAGTCAAAGCAAAAGGTGGCTACTTTGAAGAACCTAGAATATAAGACATATTTTCAGTTGTTTCACACTTTTTTGTAAAGTGTAATGTATAATTCCACATGTGTTGATTCATAGTTTTGATGCCTTCAGTGTGATTCTACAATTTTCATAGTCATGAAAATACAGAAAAATCTTTGAATTAGAAGGTGTGTCCAAACTTTTGGTCTGTACTGTATATACTTCAGTACTGCTAAACTCTCTAATAACCCATGAAAAACTAGCTGCCACCACCAATCGTTTATACAGGTTGATTGGACTCCCTTTACAGGTAGTGTGTGGCTTCAGGGGTGTGGTTTACATAGCAAGAGGAACAGAGCTATTAAATATTATATATTTAATCCAAAAAGTAAGCAGTGTTTATAAAAATATACAAAGATGAAACAAAGGGGATAAAATGTACAGTATATACAACTACATATAATACAAAGGGATAACAAAAGAAGAGTACAAGAATTAATGTTCATGGAAATGGTGCAGATCTTAGTAGAGGAAAGCTCTCCTTTTAGTTAAATGGTACAGCACCACAGAAAACTTTGTGTTCCAGGACTGACTATGACAATAATTTGAGGTAAAGAGGATTGGTGGACAATTTCCGCGTTGCCGAAAGGATTGAGACGTATATCCAAGTAAAGTTTAAACAAGGTCCTGGTTTATTCTACGAGTTGCGAAGTATAGAGTTAATTCTTCACAAAAGACCACATGTATCATATGACAATAATTAGAAATCTGCTTTTATCAGATAAACGTCACACAAACATACCTCCCCAGAACAAACTCAGATTGGGGCTGGTTGACGGGATGGGACAAAGTCACAAAAAATTATGGGATTTCCGATTTTCAGGATTTGTTTATAGTCTGCAACTATGGAGAACCATTAGTCTCCACAAGAGCGGTATACAAAAAAAAAGTTGGAAATTTTTCACTTGAAATACTTCACAAATGTGGTAAATGATCAGTAAGGAAGCATAAAGCTTTACACAGCAATTGGCATATTGACTGTTACTTTGCAGCTCCAGGATAAAATGGAAGAGAGTGGCAGATTGAATATCATTTATCAACCTATCATAAAAAATGATTATTTTTATAAGAAAGATCTGTTTGCTGCACGTTCACATTGCGATTTACCTTATATTTCAAAGTCAGTAGGCTGCTCAGAAAGGCATTCACAAAAGGGTAATACTTGTCAAAACTAAGAAAATACTTGGACTTTATGCACGTTTTTTATAGAACACAATGAATCCATACATAACCAAATATGATACCAGTGAGAAACATTTCTTATCTTCCTGTTTCATATTTTTTATAATTGAGTTTTGTTTATAAACTGCAGAGAGTTAGACCACTTAATGCAAGATACTTCATTATATAGTAATGTGTACTTTATTAGTAGAATAAATAATCTGAGAATATATTCAGTATAAAGAAATATCTACAGAAAAACATCATTTATCAACATGAACAAAGAAGAAGGCATTATGGGCTGTGCAGACAGGTCAGGAGGAATCCACAATGTACCAGACAAGAACATTATCTGCCTCTTATTTTTGGAAAGGTCACTATGTCCAGAGCATGGAGCAATACATTCAATTATCCTTAAAGGCAATTTATCCTGTTGAGAATAAAAAAACATGATTATTTCTATTAGGGATTCAATAAATTATTCAATTATAGATGAAACAGAGATTGAAATCATTTACAGAATGTTTCTCGCAATTTAGGTTATTCAATACAGATTTACCTTGGAAGCAGTATTAATTACACAAAGGATGAAGTATTACAGAATTTATCTGTGAGTGCATAGGAGCAGTATTATAGTAGTTATATTATTGTACATAGGAGCAGTATTATAATAGTTATATTCTTGTACATAGGAGCAGTATTATAGTAGTTATATTCTTGTACATAGGAGCAGTATTATAGTAGTTATATTCTTGTACATAGGAGCAGTATTATAGTAGTTATATTCTTGTACATAAGGAGCAGTATTATAGTAGTTATATTCTTGTACGTAGGAGCAGTATTATAGTAGTTATATTCTTGTACATAGGAGCAGTATTATAGTAGTTATATTCCTGTACATAGCAGTATTATAGTAGTTATATTCTTGTACATATGGGCAGTATTATAGTAGTTATATTATTGTACATAGGAGCAGTATTATAATAGTTATATTCTTGTACATAAGGAGCAGTATTATAGTAGTTATATTCTTGTACATAGGAGCAGTATTGTAGTAGTTATATTCCTGTACATAGCAGTATTATAGTAGTTATATTCTTGTACATAGGGGCAGTATTATAGTAGTTATATTCTTGTACATAGGGGCAATTTTTATTGTAAAAACCAAACAAATACAAAAATACTGACATTCCTCCAGTAATACAAAACTAAATTCACTTGGATTGTACATACATTCATTACATATCCGGATTATACATATAAAATTATCTTAAAGAGTCCATACACCTGGTTGGAAAAAACAAAAAAAAAAAAACATCATATTCCAACCCAGTGACACATCCTTCCATAACTTAACATTTCCTAATTTTCCTAATGATTTTATCTATCTGGGCTCGGACATTATTTAGTTGACAGCGTCACAGATCTGAGTCGGAGTTATTCTGGTCACCGCCGGTCTCCATTTCAGACTCTACCCGAGAGCCCTCAGGTAATGGCTTCCGCTTGGGCGGAGGACAGTCCTCTACGTCCCTATCAAACTCTGCGTCAATTCTTCTAAGGTCATCCTCAAAATCACGTCAGACTCAGACAGAACACCAAACCTATTAGATAAGTCCATTACACCTGCAGAACTCTGGACCTTCTTCCTGGCTCCTTGGCCAGTGTCATACTCCTTCTCAGGTTTACGGGAGGTCTTGTCCTTTTTCTTCCTTTTAGTCTGAGACACAGATGGTAGTACTGAAGTAATGCTTCCCTGTGACTGCTGCCCCTGAGGGACAACCTCCATACTTCCCTGTACACCCTCTGAACCCTGCTGCTCTGGTGTCACCTGAGTAGACCCCTGGTGGGCCTCCGGTCTGGCCAGTATTTCCCCTGACAGTAAAGCTGCCTCCTCTAGAATCTCTGCCCCTGCCACCAAATCCTCATCAGGATAGTCCTTACAGATATTGTGCCAGGCGTCAGGACAGTCCCTGTGAGGGTGACCGATCTTCCCACAGAGGTTGCACCGGATGTTCTGGCAGTCTGCAGCCAATGGCCGACCTCCCCACACAGGTTGCACTTCACCACAATACACATATTTGCCAGGTGACCCGCCTTGCCACATTTGAAGCACTTACGAGGCTGCCCAGGATAGAAACACACACCCCTCTCCCTCCCAATAAAGAAGGAGTTGGGTAAGTGGGCAGTGATATTATCGCACTGGCGCAGTTTCACCAAAACCCTCCACCCTTCCGTCCAGATACCATCATTGTCTCTGCTTTTGGTGAGGTCAGAGACCAGGTCACAATGCCTCCGGAGCCACACCACAATGTCCTGCGGGGGAACAGACTCATTCCAGAAGATGAGATTTACCGTAACGGTATCTGGCTTAGAGATAGGAATAAAGCTGAACTTACTCCAGCCCTCAGAGTCTCTAAACTTGGGGAAATTAGACCAGAACCTGTCCAGGTCACTCATGAGCTTAAAGCTGACGTCATAGCCCTGCCTGTCTGGAAGATTAATCACCGCCAAGATGCTGACTGGCGCAAACCCCATCTGGCGACACAAGAGCTCCCTGACCACAAACCTTCTATCTGGCAGATCCTCCTTGGCACCTCTGTGCCGGAAACGCACAATGTTTCTCCGTTTAAACGCCTGGCCGGTATAATTGGCACCAGAGGTGAAGGACGGAGCGCCATGACTCCAGGCATTACTGGGGGGAACCTGCGGGGTCACACTAGGCTGACTGACGGGTGAGGGTCTGCAGCAGGGGGGGCTTCTACACCTTGTGTGCTCGGAATTAAAGGGGGGAAATCACAGACATCATCATGGACATTGTTATCATCAACATCAATGTCACTATCAGACTGCGCAGCGTCCACCAAAGATATTGTGCTCCCCAAACCCCCGACCCCTCAGATACAGCGCGGTTATCCCCAGCATCAGAGCCCTGCTGGGCACTATCAGGAACTACGGCACATGTCCACTGCCCAACTGTGGTGCATGGCATTCTGAGACTTGTAGTCCCTGTGCTGAAAAATGTCCATGCTGCTGCTTGGAATCTGCTGCAGGCGGCTGTGCTGGGCATTCTGCGACTTGTTGTACCTCTACTGGAATGTGCCCTTCATGCTGCTGCTTGGAATCTGCTGCAGGCTGTTGTGCTGGGCATTCTGTGACTTGTTGTACCTCTGCTGGAATCTGCACTACATGCTTCTGCTTTGGATCTGCTGCAGGCAGTTTTGCTGGGCATTCTGAGACTTGTGGTACGTCTGCTGGGGTCTGTACTACAGGCTGCTGCTGGTGCGGCATTTGCCCCTTTTGGAAGCAGAAACTTGCAGGCTGCAGCACTGGCCGCACCTGCTTCTGGGGTCCACCTGGGACAATGTCTGACCTGGAACCTGCAGAGTTCTGCTTCTGTGAATTAAACAGTTCCTGGTTCCTATAAGTCTCCGCCAGGGGCCCCATCCTCTCTAGGACGCAGTCCATGTCCCTCACCACTTTTGCCAGCAATACACCCAGTGTGTTCAGAGTCTCATCATAAAAATCATGACTCCCGGGATTAATAGCCTTTAGCTTATAGCCAGTGTCTATCTGCATCTGTAGTGAGTCTTTCTGCTGCTGTAACTCACCAAACTTCTTGACCAGTCCTGGGATCTCCTCTGCGAGCTGAAGCTCAGGTGCACGTGGCGTCTCCTCCTGGGATCCTGCATTCAGCGATGTCCCCGGCTGCTTGAACCCAGACGTCTCCTTAATTTTCACCACCACTGGTTTCATGGCTCCAGGCTCCACAGCACTTTTACTGCTGCCACCTGACTGCGACCGTGTGCGTCCTGACCGTGCCATACTGCCATGCTGCTGTAAGTTCTCCTGGATGGTTTGTCTTTCCAAAGACGTCCGTCTCTGCCTGGGAGCAGGAGAGGTGATCTGTACAGCTGGGGCTGATCTCACCTGTGCACCTGGCAGGAGCTGCTTGCTGACTGGGGAGTTACCTGACTTCACATTGTGCTGTAACCCATCGCTGACCGACACTTTTCCTTCTTGCTTCTTTGCTGGACTTGGAGAAGGTTTTCCTCCCAAAACTTTACTGACGGCTTTTTCCTCCTTCACAGAACTGCTGCAGCTTTGGCTCGCTGCATTCACTGCTCTGACAGTGGCTCTGGGATTAACATTCCCATTAGGAGAGGCCTGGGAGGCTTGTCCCAGTGTAGGCCGGGAAGCCTGGGCCTTGCCTGGGGAGCTTCCCCGCCCAGGGTGGCCCCTCCCTGGGCTTGCTCCAGACATGAGGAGATCCACAAAACACAACCTCACAGCTAGGAGGCAGTATTATAGTAGTTATATTCTTGTACATAGGAGCAGTATTATAGTAGTTATATTCTTGCACATAAGGGCAGTATTATAGTAGTTATATTCCTGTACATAGCAGTATTATAGTAGTTATATTCTTGTACATAAGGAGCAGTATTATAGTAGTTATATTCTTGTACATAGGAGCAGTATTATAGTAGTTATATTCTTGTACATAGGGGCAGCATTATAGTAGGTCTATTCTTGTCCATAGGAGAGGATAGACGTGTGTTTGTGAGCTCCCAGCAGGGCGGAGGAATGGTTTCTGACCCAGGTGGAGGGGAGTGAAGCTGGGCTGATGATCCAGGGAAAGCCCCAGCATGGACCTGGTGGTAATGGAAAGCTGGAAATGGTGGCTGGTGAGTCTTCTAAACCTGCTTGTTATGTTGCTGGATTGAGTGCTAAAGTTACAAGGCAAAGTATTTTTAAGCTGAAAATGCAAATCAGCAAATTACAAAATGAAATTAAGAATGAGACTGATCCAAAGATAAAACTGATGAAAAGTGAGAGCCTGGATGATTGCAGACGAGAGCAGGTCATTCGGAAAGAAAACCTGGACAAAGATGTAAACTCTGTGCCCAGAAAGGAAACTTGGGCTATGGAGAAAAAGAGGGGAACCAGAGCCCAGAAGGAGAGTAGAAAACGCTTTATTAGTAATAAAGACATTAAATGTAAAACTGTGCACGGTGTGGAGCAAGGAAGTCTGATAAAAAATGCAGCACATATCAGCCGCACAATATGAAGGGTTTGAGGCAGCAGACAATTCTGGGAGCGCTGCAAAGGATAGTGTATCAGCAAACAAGGGGTTAACTGCAATGGACTCTGTATGCAGCAATGAAGGGAGCACAGCTCCTGTGAGGGATAAGGTAAGTGCCCCCTGTACTGACACTGTATGTGAGACCCCACTCGGTGCTGTGAGTGCGACCCCACTCAGTGGTACTGGTGGACGCTGAACCCTCTGTGTCAGTGAATGGAGACCACACTGCAGTAATAATGGACTCTGAACCCTCCATGTCAGTGAATGGAGACCACATTGTGCAACAATCAGTAGTGGCTCTGGGTATTTTTTCAGCACAAACACGTGTCAGTAATCATGGGGCTGGTGAGAGCTCCAGCACTGATACTCCAGCGGCGGTGGAGATTTCCAGCACTAATCCACCTGTGCCTGGGGAAAACTCCAGCACTAATCCACCTGTGGCTGGGGAAAGCTCCAGCACTGATCCACCTGTGGCTGCGGAAAACTCCAGCACTGACCCATCGGCTGACCAACATCAATTCAGGAGACTGTTCTCCAATGTCACAAGACTACAGTCATGGCCAAAAGTTTTGAGAATGACACAAATATTATATTATCACATGATCTGCTGCCTCTGGTTTTTATGTGTGTTTGACAGATGTTTTTATTACAGACAGAAATATAATAATTGCAAACATATGAGTAACAAAAGCTTATATTGACAGTTAGAATGAGTTAATGCAGCAAGTCAATATTTGCAGTGTTGACCCTTCTTCTTCAGGACCTCTGCAATTCTCCCTGGCATGCTCTCAATCAACTTCTGGACCAAATCCTGACTGATAGCAGTCCATTCTTGCACAATCAATGCTTTCATTTTGTCAGAATTTTTAGGTTTTGGTTTGTCCACCCGTCTCTTGATGATTGACCACAAGTTGTCAATCAATGGGATTAAGATCTGGGGAGTTTCCAGGCCATGGACCCAAAATCTCTATGTTTTGTTCCCTGAGCCATTTAGTTATCACCTTTGCTTTATGGCAAGGTGCTCCATCATGCTGGAAAAGGCATTGTTGATCGCCAAACTGCTCTTGGAGGGTTGGGAGAAGTTGCTCTTGGAGGACATTCTGGTACCATTCTTTATTCATGGCTGTGTTTTTAGGCAAGACTGTGAGAGAGCCGATTCCCTTGGCTGAGAAGCAACCTCACACATGAATGTTTTCAGGATGCTTAACAGTTGGCATGAGACAAGACTGGTGGTAGCGCTCACCTTGTCTTCTCCGAATGAGGCGTTTTCCTGATGTCCCAAACAATCGAAAAGGGGATTCATCAGAGAAAATAACTTTACCCCAGTCCTCAGCAGTCCACTGCCTGTACCTTTTGCAGAATATCAGTCTGTCCATGATGTTTTTTCTGGAGAGAAGTGGCTTCTTTGCTGCCCTCCTTGAGACCAGGCCTTGCTCCAAAAGTCTCCGCCTCACAGTGCGTGCAGATGCACTCACACTTGCCTGCTGCCATTCCTGAGCAAGCTCTGCACTGCTGGTAGCCCGATCCCGCAGCTGAAACACTTTTAAGAGATGGTCCTGGCGCTTGCTGGTCTTTCTTGGGCGCCCTGAAGCCTTTTTGGCAACAATGGAACCTCTCTCCTTGAAGTTCTTGATGATGCGATAGATTGTTGACTGAGGTGCAATCTTTCTAGCTGCGATACTCTTACCTGTTAGGCCATTTTTGTGCATTGCAATGATGACTGCACGTGTTTCTTTAGAGATAACCATGGTTAACAGAAGAGAAACAATGATGCCAAGCACCAGCCTCCTTTTAAAGTGTCCAGTGGTGTCATTCTTATTTAATCATGACAGATTGATCTCCAGCCATGTCTTCATCAACACCCACACCTGTGTTAATGGAGCAATCACTGAAAAGAGGTTAGCTGGTCCTTTTAAGACAGGGCTGCAATGATGTTGAAATGTGTTTTGGGGGATAAAGTTCATTTTCTAGCCAAATATTGACTTTGCAAGTAATAGCTGTTAAGCTGATCACTCTTTATAACATTCTGGAGTATATGCAAATTGCCATTAGAAAAAGTGAAGCAGTAGACTTTGTAAAAATTAATATTTGTGTCATTCTCAAAACTTTTGGCCATGACTGTAGTGAACCCTCCACCTCAGAGGAGGAACGCAGTCAAGATAAAGTACACAGGACCAGAGGAGAACATTCCATCCAGAATTTACATTGGAAAAGTTCTTCTGAAAGTGTTTATGAAGTTTAAGGCATCTGAGGTCTACGCTCTGATCCATGTCCCATCCAGCAGGATCTATGACATCAGCTTTAAGCTCCAGTGTGATCGGATATGTGCTGGAACATCTATAATGACACTAGAGAAGATGAGATCTGGGATTATCTCCTTTGTATTCAGCTGTCTAAGCCACAGGAAATAACGGCCACTGTCCTTTTCTAGTCTGAGGTGGTGGCGCTGGCAGATCTGCAGCACTGGCTGAGTCGGCAGTGCATGGTGAGAAGTCATCCCGAGAAGATCTATGATGAGGAGCAAATATGGAATAGAGGATATTCTGTGAAAATCCAGCTTCTACAAGAGAATGGTGTAACCAGGCATCTGCCGCACTCCTTCTGCCTGGGCTCAGAAAGGGGATATGCTACTACCCCAGTCAGCCACGTCTGTGCCATAGATGTGGGAGCAGGAACCTTGCCATGAACTGCTCTTGTATTACGTGCTCATTGTATGGACAGTTCAGGCATACAAAGGGCAAATGCACAGGACCCGTCATCTTTAACCTGTGCTCAGGACCCAGGCATACATTTCGGGATTGCCCTCATGCAGAACATAATAAATATAATGGCCAGACCTCCTTGGAAATTATGGAAAAAGATGAGGTGATAAGTCACAGTAGCAGTCAACATGTTCCAGAGTCTGATATAATGTTAATGGATGCTGCACTACTAGGACCACCAGCCACTGAAGAAACACCTAAAGTACTACCAGCCAGAGCTAAAACGCCATTAGCCATTAAAGTAAGATCTAAGCAATGGTCAGCCACTAAAGTAGGGCCTAAAATGCTAGTGACTAAAGAGAGCCCTAAGGTGTCCAGAAAACCTTTTGTCAAACCATCCAAGCTTCAGCCCAGTACATCTGTAGAAGCAGATAAACTGTCCGTAGTGTCTAGTGTGGATGAGGAAGGTTTTGTGACCATAAAAAGAAAAAAAGCCTTTGTGGATTCCTCCAGAAAAGTCACAACAGTCCAGAAAACCTCTGATCCTCCAGTGCTAGCAATAAGTCCAGGGTGTTACAATGTAATGGGAGAAGAAGACAAAGATGAAGAGGCACAGATGGAGCAGGGTCCTTCATACACCATAGAAAATGTCTCTGATGAGGTGGATCCTGACCCTCGAGTGTCCACGAAGAGATGGGACACTGCAGGTGACAGTAGTGGAAGGAGAAAGAAGACCAGAAAGTCTAAGTGAACAGTGTGAGGACTGGTAGCCGGCGGCAGGCAATTTACCAGCACTTGTCAGACAAGAGATCTGACATCTTCTTCTTGCAGGAGACGTATCTGAAATGCAATGCTCATGTGTATGCAGCCAAGAGAGACTGGAGACTTGGTTCATCATTCTGGTCCTTCGGTCTGGAAAGAAATACCATGGATGTCCAGGTAGACAGAGTCCTGGAGGTCTGTGCGGTCCTCTGTCTGAGCAATAAACATTTATGCTCCGCAGACCAGGAAAGAGCAGAGGGAACTGTTTGATTACATGAAGCCATATTGCTTTACCTCTAAAGTGTTTATATTGTTTGGGAATTTTAATAATGTGTCTTGTAATGTGGACAGATCCAGCAGTCACAAGAAACTGCGATATGATGAGACATTTCTTAATAATATAGTCCAGCAGGCTCACCTAGTAGACCCCTATGGTTCACATCATACCAGTAAGAAATATATATATATACCATAATTGGGGTAATGCCAGCAGAATAGACCGGGTATATATAAAAAGAGGGCGAAATTCTCTCAGTCCAGGATCAGCCCCACTGGCGTTCTCTGACCATTGTATGGTGAGTGTGACGCTGGACCTGGCCCAAGCTATGGTCTGTGGAAAGGGGTTCTGGAAGATGAATAGCTCTGTGATCCAAGATCCACGGTTCAGAGGGGCCTTCACCACATTCTATAATGATCGTAGGACCACCCAATGTATGTGTGATGATACAGCCGAGTGGTGGAGACCATGAAACGTGACATCAAGCAGTTTATTATACGAGCAGCTAGGAGACATAGTATATGGAGTATATGAGACACTCTGCCCAGAGACTGCACCTGAGCCGGCTATATAGCAGGATGAATGGTGGTGAGCCATATAAAGCAGCAAATGAGGGAGCTGCAGTATGATCGCCTCAAGTCTCTCAAGGCAGAGGGACAGTTTGATAATTGGGGCGTTCATAACCCGGATCCCATTAATGCTTGTAAAAACAGGGTCAGTAAGAAGCTAATCACTGGCTTGTTGGATGAGAATGGTGTGGAGCAGTCGGAGCAGGAGAAAGTCCACAAGATAATTGGTGATTATTATAGAGATCTGTATAAAGGGACTAGTATCAATAAGGAGGACATTAAAGCCTATCTGAAGGGGGTGTCCCTACCAACATTAGACCCAGTGCAGGCAGATAGTATGGCAGCTCCTATAACTGAGGAGGAGGTGAAGAAGAGCATTGACTCCTTAAAGGCCAACAAGAGCCC